>CM051460.1:57636370-58380175 GCA_028095005.1 Rhynchospora pubera | reverse complement strand
AGACCAAAATTAAGCAAAACCAGATATTACAAGCACCAACTTTTAGCACCAGGTTGAATTCCTAAATAAAAGAAAGAATAAAATTATGGAGGGGTTTCTTGCACTCTCTGAAAAAAAATTTCGTCCATGCTTACATCCATGCATCTTTGCTGCTGCAATTCCATTACTGGTTCCCCTGTAATTCATATTCCTCCTTGCAATGTTTGCCAGTATATGTGCTCTATGTATAGCGGTATTTGCCTATTAGGTTGGTTCCAGTAGTAGGCCGGTATGGTGCTTTTGGCGTTTTCTTTTTTATTTTTTTCGGCTTTGGTATCTGATTTGGTGGCAGCAATTCCAGGATCACTTTAAATTGTATTTTTCGAGTTCAATTTATTTCACTCAGAAAGTTGATTTTTGAACACTAATTACAAATTGTTTGCATTGAGAAAAAGTATGCAGTTCAAAACACTAGAAGACAGCTATTCCAGGAAACATTAGCGCTTCATTTTTTGCGCTAATTACATTAATTATAAAATTGTTTGCACTACAAATGTATTCAGTATTTTGTTCTTTGTCTAAATTTTCATTTTACCTCAAAATTCGGTAAGTACAATTTTCATTTTGTTGATATTAATATTATTTGTAAAGCAATATCCTATTTAAGATGACATTCTATAAGTAAAATATCTTAGGAAATTCTAAAAGAACATAAAATTGTGGTTACAATTAATGTTATTCTAAAACAATCTGATTCGCAAAAAATAACATTCTATAAAACAAAATGGACAAAGAAGTATTTTCGTACAAATAATGACACTAATTAATACCTTAATTGGATTGTATGGTTTTAATATTGTTAACCATATTATCTAAATTTTTTGTCATATACAAATATTTACTAATATGGATACAATTAGTGTTCTAAAAAAAATACGGCGTGTCCGAACACGGCACGATACGGAGGCAGTACAATCTATATATTTAATTCAATTGTGAAGCATGTCAATTTTTTTAATTTTTTATTTATTTTATCAAACATGATTTTAAATTCCATAAATAAATTAAATTTATGTTAAAAAGTTAAACGTGTTTTAACACGTCACGGCACGACACATCTGAAGAAGGTACAACACGAGGACATGAGGCGTAGCGTGTCCTAAGACGTGTCATGTCCATCCCTTAGAATTTAGATATGACACGACACGACACATGAAACATTTAGACACGACACGTCACGACACGACAGATGATCCAAACACGACGTGTTTGACACGACACGATACGGCACGACACATATTTAGAACACTAGATACAATTGGATATCAAACAGATACGATCAGACATTGTAAGATACAAATACAAATACATATATATTTTGGATATTGAAACAGATAAGAGAATGGATTAATTTTAACGTGATACATTATAATAAAACTTAATGAGTAAAAACAAGTATGAATTGAGATCATTAAATTTATAATATGATCTCATTTTAATTTAATAAATTTGAAATAATAAATAAATAAATAATATTAATTTCTATCGTGTTAACTCGTGTTGCGTATCTTATCAAATATAAATATTAAAATAATCCAGATAAAATTAAAAATAGTAAAAAAAAAGTTAACCATAATATTCATATTTTTTTTGTAAAATACAATACTAATACGTAAATGTTTGAATACGAATATGGTTCAAATATTAAATAGATACGAATACAAATTGGATATTGTCGGATACAAATACAAATACATATGTAATCATCTTGATAATAGGAAATAAAAATAATTTCATATAGCTAGTCCAATCAAAATGTTATCATAATTCAATCTATTTAATAGAAGATAAGTATTATTTGATCAAAAAGTCTTCTCTACAATATTAGATGAGTATATTAAGCATCTTATACCAGTGAAGATACAAATAAGCAGATCGAATATCTATCCGATATAGATAAATCTCCATATATTTTTTTAGAATACGGAAATGGATCAGATAGTGTCAAAATCCTCCTCACATAATTAATAAAGCCAACATTATTCTTGTCTTTGATATTGAGTTATTACTTAAAAAATATTAATCTTAAAAAAAGAGGAAATAAAATTTATAGATGTACTAAACTATTAGTTAGTTTGATAAATTGAAATTAAACTATTAGTGAGTTCGATAAATTGAAAAAATATAGTAAACTGTTAAAATTAATGTGATATATTATAATAAAACTTAATGAGTAAAAAATAAATATTATGAATTGATAATTTATAATCATTAAATTTATAATCTAAACTCATTTTAATTTAATAAATTTGAAAATTATATATAAATAAATAAATAATATTAATTTCTATCGTGTTAACTCGTGCCACATATCTTGTTGTGTTGTGTTGTGTTAAAACGTATCAATATTTAAAAGTCTCCAACATGTTAAAGTACTTGATTAGTTTTATTATTAATGTTGTATATTTTAAAAATCATCAAATAAGTATCTTTCATTGCATGTTTATTTTATCACATCACGTGAAAAATCCATTTTTTTGCCATATGACAAGTACTTGCACAATTTTAATCATTTTATTCTAAATGAATTCCAAGCCAACTTTGAATCCGCGAAAAAATTCATACTTAGTGTTATATTTTTAATACTTAGTTTATGCATATCAATGTATTAAATTATTCATTCACAAAAAATGTACTAAGCTATTAATTAATAAATGTTTATTTGAAAAATCATCAATCAAGCAATTGTACAAATCATTGGCGCCAGCAATTGCCACTAAATATTCTACACATACTTAATTTCTTTAAGATTGTAATTGTGTAAAATTGTAAGATATAAGTGTGGCTAGTCAATTGCAATCAGTAGAATTTGTCTTCGTAGAATTTTTGGCTCTAATCTAGTGCGCCAAATCCATCCTCTTCTTATTTATTTCCATTTTCGCTCTCCCTCTAGGGTTATTTGTTCTCCCCGCCGCCAGATAAAACCCCCTTCTCTCTTATTCCTTTCTCGTCGCCACCCCCCAATCCAGCCATGAAAAATCTTATAATATCTCCGTTCACAATAGATCGCACAATCTTCTCGCTCTTTGGAGTGGTACGTGAATAGAATAAGAATTGATGGAGAAATAAGAGATAATAGTAATAATAGAAGAAGAATGGAGGGAGAAATCGTCTAATGTCTCCGCAGTCGGCCGCTTCTCTTTCGGCGAGGTGTCTAGGAAGTTCTTCGTTGATCATGGCCTTGCTGTACGGGTAATAGCGATATAGGTTAGTAGTTAGTACTTAGTAGTAATACTGCACTGGCTTGAACTAAGAATCCCAAGCAAAAATTGTTTAAGTAACAGAGAAGTTATAAGGCCAAGATGGATATCACTAATTGTAACCAGTGGAACCGTCCCACTTGGGGTTTATTACTTGATATCAACATCAAGCTATGTATTGGTAAAAATCACAAATAAAGGGGCTTGAGTGCATAATATTTTGGAGCTGAACTTAGGGATGTAATTCTGGATTTATATACATAATGCTGTAAATAGAGTAAAAACTGAAATTTGATTATTCATATTTGGACGTTGATGGACAAATTATTATTATTTTGATTTTAATACAGAGCTGAAATCTTGTCTATAAATAGTGTTTCAAATTTAAAGATATCGTTTGCATAATGTTTGATTGCTGACATTTTGATTTCCTTTCTTGACTTTATTGATTAAATATATTTATTAAAGTTTAGGACTATAGTAAATAATGCCCAAAACCGAATTGGTAATAGTTGCAAATTAAAGACTATGGTAAATAAATACCAAAATCAGATCATATTTAGTTAATTAGATAAAAAGTTGTGAGTTAAAAAAAAGTATGGTATTACTTTGTACGTTGGAACCAAGGGTTGCATGTTATCCAGAGAACCAAATGGTTATAAGCCTAAGTTGTCTAATGGTCTGTGTGTCTAGACATTTAAATAAATTTCAATAGTACTAGAAATTAAGTATAGTAAGCCTTTTTAAAACAGACCATAGGACTATCTTATTGATTATATGATTGTTTGAATGAAATATTTGTAGTATAAATTGCTATTAGAACTTAGTATTTTTATTGTAATTAGAGTTGGACGGTTGCGTATCGGAGCCGAGGGCAGCCGATATGATTGAGGTTCACTACGATTGTCTTGTCTTGAGTTTGTTTCATATGATTGAGAATCTCTAGGATTTTTTTTTCTTTAGACAGTTAGCTGGTTTATGTCTTGATGGTATTAGGCTCAACAAGTTATTAGACCATCAAATACATGATTTGATGTTTCGTTGTTATTAGACTAGTCATTCTAGAATTACATTATTGTACATGATTCTATTAGACAGTCAGCTGGTTTTGTCTGAAATACATGATAGTACTAGTATTAGCTTCTTAATCAAATTAAATATATGGGTACTAAATTAAGTATATAATTTGATGTTTCGTTATCATTTGCAGGGTGTTGAGCAGCATAGGTCTTTGATCATGAGGAGTCTTTTCTATTGATCCATTATGATGATGATGATGTTGATTATGTTCCACTTTTTGAAAGAGTGAAGGTATGCAAGATTATTTATGATGACGATGATGACGACAAAAATGTCGATTATATTTCTTGTTTTGAAAGAAAGATGGCATAGAAACTTTCAGAGTTAGAATTAGAAAGTGACGAGTCAAGACTATGACAAGCCAAAATTAGAAAGTGATGATGACGAGTTAGAATTTCAGAGTGACGTGATGACGAAGAAGCTATATTAGTAGATTTGAATTCAGGTAGAATAGAATTTGGGGATTTTGTTTAGTATTGATTTAGCATGTTAACTATGGATAATACTATTATATTTTTATTTTGGTATTCGGGTTATCTAGAAGTGTTTTGTATGGTATCAATGTAGTTTAGTTAATTTGGAGTATTATGGATATTGGATGTTTGAAAATTAAAATTTTGATCATTTTATATTATTTTTTGTGCTTGAAAGTATAACATTATTTTATATTATTTATAATTTGTGACGCTAAAATAATTAATAATATTTGCTTAGTTGATGCAAAGAATTGATCTGGTCATCCGTTTTAGTTGATGCTAAAAAAAATAATAGCATTTGTTTATTTGATGCAAAAAATATATATTGTCATTTACTTAGTTGATGCTAACATAATCAATTACATCCGCTTAGTGGATGTAAAGAATGGACCTTGGCATCAACTTTAGTTGATGCTAACAAAAATAGTGGCATCCGTTTACTTGATGCAAAGAACATATATTACCATTCACTTGGTTGATGCTAACAAAATTAATTACATCCGTTTAGTGGATGCAAAGAATGGACCTTGGCATCCGCTTTAGTTGATGCTAACAAAAATAGTAGCACCCGTTTACTTGATGCAAAGAACATATATTACCATCAATTTGGTTGATGCTATCAAAATCAATAGCATTCGTTTAGTGGATGCAAAGAATAGACCCTAGCATTCGTTTTAGTTGATGCAACTGATACTTGCAGTTGCATCGGTTTAATGCCCATGCTATCGAAGTACTGATGCTATTGAATCAGTAGCATCCATGGCAGTTGCACCAGAAAAAAACTGATGCCATAGATCTGTGGCATCAACAAACGGATGCAACTGACCTCGATAGCATCAGAACAATTTGATGTACTTGAAGCAGTTTCCTGTAGTGATTGGAATTTGGAAAGACCACACTTGCCCGAAAATTATACGTATTGACACTAATATATTATCTTTTGATACTATTAATTAATTAGTTAAAGAGCACAATCTCAGACTTGCTAGGATGTTGGTGACTTATTTTGCCTTAATTATTAGTGTTTATAAACCCTGTCAATTTTATGAACTTTCAAATTTACAAAAAAATATGTTTTGGTGATATTTTGATCAATTAGCTTTTAATTAGTTATCTTCAAAATTCAGAGCAACCAGATGTGAACGTAGTCCTCTAATTTTCCATTTTTCTTTACAGTCATGACGTCAAGACAAAGTTCATTCTTCGCATATGGATAACTATTTCTCAAAATTTCACATTGGTTGACATTTTGAGAAAACTACTAAAACAAATTCCGGACACATCTATCGAGCAGGAAGCACAAGAGGAATATTTTCTTGCAAAACTATACGAATCTCTTTTGGAGAAAAAGTATCTTGTAGTCTTGGATGATGTTTGGACAGATAAACTTTGGGGTCAAATAAAAGAGGCCTTTCCAGATGCCAAAAATGGTAGTCGAGTGCTTATGACTACTAGATCCTTGGATGTTGCTGGAAGTTTTGATTCCCAACTTGAATACAAACTTTCATATTTAAAAGAGGGACCAAGTCTAGATCTTTTTCTTAAAAAAAAGCTTTTCCTTATCAAGATTCTAGTAATGATTATCCAAATAATTTATTCGACCTTGCAAAAGAGTTCATCAAAACATGTGATGGGTTGCCTCTCGCATTGGTTGTCTTAGGTGGCTTATTATCGGCTCCGTTTGGATGGTGTGGGAATAAGAGGAATAAGAGAAGAAGTGGGAAAAAATATTAAGAAGTGTGTAATTTTGTGAAAAATTTAGATTGTTTATAATAAATTTGTTTTCTTATTTTCTTATTTCCTTATTCCCACACCTCATCCAAACGGAGCCATCAAAACAACCACCTGATGAACATTCTTGGAGGAAGGTTATGCAAAAATTGAACTGGCGTGCTGATGTAAGCATTGTATTGGCCACTAGCTATGACGACTTTGTTAGAGTTATGTCCTAGAAGCCAATCTTATTAGACTACTTCTATAGTTTATGTTGTTGGTGATTTTAGATCATTTGTTCTTTGATTTAATCGTTGACAGTTCATTCAGGTTGAGGATCTGAATTGTAGATCACTGTTATTCATTTAATAGTAAATGACAACGATAAATCTAAAAGTCCATAATCTTGATAATTAACATAGGACATTAATTATCAATAAGATTAGTATGCAAGTTAAGTGATGATTAAGTTCTATAAATCATAGGTTAAGTGTAACCAACTTAATTGCATATGTTTATGTTATAGAACATAGTACAGGACTGGACCCCACGAAATAAATATATGGATTGTGTTACGTATCATTATTTATTTCGTTATGATTTTGGTTCTAAGTTTGAGATGATTATCTTTTCCACATGAGGATAGATGCTATAAATCATGTCTACCGCTGATTCATGATAAAGGCTGCTATACGGACTTGATTTAAGTATTCTTGAATTGTGCGGGGAAAAGTTAATTATCAAGAAAACCGTATGTCCCTCATTAATTCACTTAGTGAGTGACGATATCTGTTTGGGCCCCTTGATGGAGATAGATTGTTTGCTAGCAACTGATACAATTATCTCTAGATCAAGAAACGTATAATCTGCAAGAATGACACGTTCCTATCTTGGATTATACGATGATATCGTGTGACATAAGAATCAAAATAGAGAAACATAATTGTTCTCTTATGCAGGATTGAAATTTTGTAGCAGTACACTATTTATGCGAATTGGGAATCATAACGTGTTGCTAGATACCGCTTATGATTATTGGAATTAAATAGAGATTTAATTCCATGTCCAACATAACATAAATCCTCAAAGGGTCACACATAATAAGGTGTTTAACCACACATGCATTAATTGTTTATTTGCAACAATTGATTTTGCAAAATATGATAAGTTGATTAATTAATCGTATACCGTTATGGACCGTTATGATTAATTAAGTCAAATAGATCATATAGAAATAATTTAATGCATTGACTAATTCCATATTAATTATTAAATAGTTAATAATTAATTATAATCAACACTTTTAATTATTTGAGCTAATTGGGCTTTAAATTAATTGGTTAATTTAATGTCCAATGGAAGGTGCAATTAAATGGAAGAGTATTGGGCTCAACTTAACTTGAGGCCCAACCCATATATGGGGTAGGTAGGTGCGGCACCATAGGGGCAATTTTGTCCATCAAAATTTGGATGAGAGTTAGGGTATGTGGTCTATATAAAGGGGTGTTCTTTGGGAGCAAACCCTAGCCTCCACACTACCTCTCTCTCTCCTCTTCCCTTGGCCGAACCTCACAAGAGGAGAAGAAAAATTTTAGATTTTTCTATCCCTTTTCTCTCTTCTATACACCACCTAGCTCATGTGTTGAGCAAGCTTTCCACCTAAAAATTAATTGGAGAATTAACTAGAAGAGGGGAAGCTTAGGAATTAGTTTCCTTTCTCCTAATTACTAGCATAATTAGTTGAGAAGGTGGTTAATTCCTTAGTGGACTCGAGGCGTGCGATTAGGAGGTGCTTGGAGAGCTCGCCACCGACACCAAAACCGTTGGAACGAGCCTCTTGGTTGCGATACCAAGAGAGGTAAAAATCCATCCTTTCTCTTGTGTCAAATCGGCTTTTGTACTAGATCCATTTTGTGCTTTGTTTTCTTGGCTTAATTAGTTGGTAATTAGCATAAAAATAAAAATTAGCACACTTTCTAACTGACTTACCATTTGCTCTTAAGTCATGTTTTATGTACTTTGCTTCATTTCCCCACGTGTATCAGATTGATGCTGGAGCTCTAATTCGGATGTGGATCGCTGAAGGGTTCGTACCTCATGATGACAATGTAGAAACATTAGAGGACATTGTTGAAAACTTTCTAGAAGATTTTGTGCAAAGGTACTAATTAATTACATGCACATTTGTATTTTGTAACCTCCTACCAAGCCCTTCTTTTTGTACTAATGCAATTCTTCGTGTTCACCAAAGAATCAATAACCCTATTTCTCATTTTTAAGGCATTTTCACCCATACTCCATCACATTTCCTTCCATATAAGTAGTGTCGTAATGATGTCACAATTTATATTTGCAAGTAAATATGCCAGTATAAAATTGTCTGTAACAACAAAACAAGTTAACTATGATTCTACATTAAAATAGAAGGTCGAACAATAAGACAAATCAATCTTATACTAATTTTGAGAGAGTTAGATTTAAATTCAGTTACAAAATAATGTCAAAAGACAATCTAGCCTCCTAAAAACTTTTCATTTAATGACCTAATTTATATAGTTTCTGCTGGAAAAAACTGCATTTCCTCATTAATTTTAGTTGATTGCCCACTTCATCTTAATTACAATTATTTTACTTCAGACAAAGTTATGTAACTGAACAAATTAAAATATAAATGATTTGTGGGACAATTCGAAGTAAGTACGGGTTTTATCAGAGATAATAATGTTTAATGTGAGAATTTTCCTATGATGAGTCAGTTTCTGAGCTCAGTAATCAAATATGTATTCAATGGAAGCTTCTGTTACGACCTTTTACTCCATAAAAATTTTGTGTACATTGTTTAGTTATTCGTTTTAATGAGACACAAGGCTCCGTTTGGATGGTGTGAGAATAAGAGGAATAAGGAAAGAAGTATTGGAAAGTGTGTAACTTTGTGAAGAGTTTGGATTGTTTATAATAAATTTGGAAGTAAGAAGAAGCTATTCCTTTATTTTTGCACCCATCCAAACGGAGCCCAAGTGTCGCACTTTTAATTCGACATAAGTGTCACACTTTTACTTCATAAAAATTGTGTGTACATTATTTCGTTTTACTTCACCAAAATAGATGAACATGGCAGGAATAGCTTAACAATATTTTCCTTTATATTCTTTATGTAGTTATATTTCACACAAGATCTATTATCCTTTATGGTCGATCATCCTGAGAATTTCAAACTTAATAATTTGCCATTTAACAAGTGTATGATTTCCAACAGGAGCATGGTTCAAGTATCACGCAGAGCTCCCAATGGTTCCATTGAGAGTTGTTATATACATAAAATCCTACACGATATCGCCATTACAAAGGCTAAGGAAGACAATTTCCTAATAGTGTCTTCAAATCTAGATGATCAGAAGAGTTGTAGTGGGATACGTCATGTGGCATTTTATCACGAGAAATGTGATGAATTAATGAAAGATGTGAGCCCAAATCTCCGATCTCTATTATGTTTTAATGGAATACCAAATATCTCAAGACACAGGCAGCTCAAAGTTTTGTGTGAAATGGAAACATTCTGGCGTGCTCAAGACGAAAATAATACACATGAGGTTTCGGCTTCATTAAGATATCTGCAGCTTAGTAAATAGTAATGCATATTATTTTATAAATTTCATAGGGACAAAATCTATGTACTTTTTGCAGACCCTTGACCTCCGTTTTGCACCGGCTGTTTACCTACCGGAGAGTATATGGCATATCGAGACATTGAGGCACGTCCTGCTATCGCATGACAAATACACTTTTGGACCTCCTCCCCTAATAGACATGAAAAATCTACAAACTCTAGGCGGTGTGAAACCTAGATTATCATGGAAAGAGGGGTTACCTAACTTACCTTGTTTGCGCGAATTACATATGAAAGTTCAGTATGGGTTGCCGTGGGAGACAGTTGTAACTTTTATAAGTACATTAAGCACCTCGAGACTCTTACTATCCGAGGCTTGGGGCCTGACCAAGAAAATGAAATTAGATATTCGTGGAAACATATTTACTTCAATCAGGCATCTTATTAAGTGAGGAGCTAAATTGGATAATATCATGATATATTTCCTTCCAGTTTGGCCATTTTTTCCCCTTAATATTTTTGTTTGATTGCATTCAATTGTTATTGCCATGTAATGTTATCATTTGGATTAACTAATTGGAACAGCAATATGCTAATATCTCTCATGCAGGAACGTCTTCTAGAGATGATAGACTTGAATATTACAAAATTCATTTGGAGCATTTCTTTAAATTGTGTTGTTGCTGTCGTGTAATAGTTTTCACAATTGAAATTGTATTACTTATTGATATAGGGTGTAGTAATGTCGTTCCACCACCTCTTTGATTTATTCGGGAAACTTCTGTTTACAAATCCATCTCGTTTTCCGACACTAGCTAATGTCGGGCTTTGAAAGTCCAATATTAGCGTGGAACTTTCAAATCCCCATATTGCAATAACAGTGTTAAAAATTCCAAATGTTTTACTAAGGAAATTGATTACTGCCATCTGTAGATTTGTCATCCCTGTCATCGTTAAATATAAAGTGAACATATACAGAAACAAAGTAAACATATAGACGATCTAAGTGAACACATACAAACAAATAATTTCAATGAAAATAAGTTGAATATGCATGTAAACTTCTGAACAAGTGATGACAACACTTATTTGTTTGTAATTGTTCACTTAGATCGTCTATATGTTCACCTTATTTACTGTATATGTTCACTTTGTATTTAGCGATGACTAGGATGGTATATTTGCCGATGGCACTTATAATTCCTCTTTTACTAATATAATCAAAATTCTTGATTATTTTAATAGTAGTTTTTAATTTTTCTTGGAATTTGATGGTTGTTTCTTATTGGGCTAAACACTAAACAGAGGCTGTAAGGCTTCTGTTTGGGCTTTGTAGTGTCTAAAGAACACTTATTTACATGCGGATTTTGTGTGGTAAATAGATCAATCGAGTATCGTGTGGCATCCGGAAAAATTGAAGTCTTGTACTCTGTGCACGCTCGCGCGTCTATCCATGTAAGTATAATAAAAGATGCAATATTCAAATATATAAACTTAAGAGTTAGACGTAATTAGATGTCAATTCTCGAGTTGCAAATAATTGATCCACCGCTTAATGTGTTATATATTCACATTGAAATATCGTTGAAAACTAACTTTTATGTTTTTACTATTTTAATATTTTTTTTAAAAAATCATTCTTATTGGACGATTCAGAATTTTTGACCCAGTTATTTTCTAAAGATCTCAGAAAATAGTAAAAAGTAAAAAAAATGAAAAATTTGATCTTCTTCAAGATTTCAATTTGTGAAAATACAATGCAACATTCGCAACTCAAAAAGTGAGATCTAATTGTGTTTGACACACACAAGTGTCACACGTTTTTAAAAACTACATATAATTTCCAATAAAAATAAAGTAAAGAATGTTTTGACTCAGTGTCGTTTGCGTTCTTAAGTCACTGACATGAAGAATCCACATGATTCATTATTCGCAAATATTAGTCCATTTAGCAGAGAAAACTCTTTTTAAATAAGGCTTGGAAATCTAATTTAAAAGCTAGAACATAAAAAAAATAAATAATAAATCTTGGCAGAAAAGATAGTGTTTTTCTATAATCCATTTTCAAATCCTTCATTTATCTTCCTTGTCTGAAATCACTCTTGTAAAATAGTGACTGAGAAATTATTTCAACAAGACAACAATTTAGCAAATCATCACCCAGCACCCTTGTACATTCTAAGTCTTTGTAAATTATCATATTTGTACATTCAATGTTATACTACTACTCTTTTTGGTAGCATACAGTTTTCCGATCCAAGCGCACTTGTTCAGTGCGGTTGTTACCAGCCTTTTTAATGACACAACTTTTAGTTTCCATTAGACTGTTGAGTGGGACCATATGTCTCATTAAACAAAAGCTGAGAGGCCCAATCTACCAACTGCACCTCACATGGTTCTGTACTGTGTTGTTGCATAGTGTTGTCAACACGCCCCATCTCTTTTTGTTACTAATAACTTACTATAGCAGATTAGCCGCTTCTGACTTTTATCAGGTCCCACTCTGTGGTCACGCTTGCTGTTATGTATTAATGGTGAAAAGCATGTTGTTGCCATGACGGGATATATTCATTTCTCCATGCTATTTTGCTTGTTTTAGAGAGTACAACCTAGAACGAGTAGGCAGGGATCCCAAAACAAGGAGGGGCAAAAAAAGGGAGAGAAATTAAATAAATCAGAAGATGAGGTCTATTTGTGGCAAAGTCGAAGGATTAAAGAGAAATTACAACAGCTGAGAGCTTCATCGTCTCCTTCAAATCCCACTTGTTTTCGATGCGCGGAGAAAGGTCATCTCGCTAATAAGTGCAGAAACCTAGATCTGTGCTTTGTATGTAACCGATTGGGGCATAGATCCTTCCAGTGTCGCTCAATTCCTATCCCTTCTCAGCAAAACTCTACCAACCCGAAACCTAATCCTAACAAATCTCACAAGATCGACACAACCAGATCCATGGAGAAAACTTTCATTGTACCAAGCTTTCACGCCAATCAAGCTGTCATGGAGCTTGAGAAAGCCTTCCATAGAAGCATTGTGTTGATTGACGAACCTGGATTGGGTCCTGACAGAGTTACTAAGGCACTGAAACTACTCAGATCTGACTGGGACTGGGTGGTGAGACCTTTTGAAGATTGGAGGTATCTGATTGAAGCACCTGATCCACACTGGCACGCCTATGCACTTGCTCAACAGAGCTTATGCTTGGAGAACAAGGAAGTCAGAGTTCGAGCTTGGGATCCAGCAATTGATGCAGGTGCTAGACTTCTTGCTATTTGGGTGCGCATCTGGAATTTCCCCATTAAACTCTGGCATTTCAGTGAGTTTCAGCATCTGTTCAAAGAGTTTGGGGCTCAGATTATGGAATTAGATGAGAAAACGGCTAGACATCTTGATTTTAGATGTGCTAGAGTCAAAGTGGGGTTATGTGATGTGAAGCAGATCCCTCCTAGGAGTTGGATCACTTACACTGATCAGGGGGGTTATATAGAGAGATATGAGATAGCTCTTGAGGTGGAGGATTATCAACCTGAAGGTGGTAACAGAGGAGCTTGGGGAGCACCCCCACCTCCTCCTCCACCAAGAAATGGAGGGAGAGATAACGGTCCTTCCAAAAACCATCCACAGAATACCAATGCTCGACCCCCATCTCAAGCAAGAGCACAACCTCATAATGGTGGTCTGGGATCTGGTAAAGGCACTGACAACATGCAGACTGATGCTCAGGATGACACACCAGAACCAATTATTGTAAAAGAACACAATAAGGCAAATGGCGCAGGGGAATTAACTATATTGAATGAAACTATAGAGATAGAAAAGACCCCAAGACACTCACAGAGCTCTATTCAATCCAGTAATTCCCTTCTTGTGAGAACTCCTAAGGTGGTACCTGGGACTATAGATGCAATTTTCAGGCAAGTGGAGAGAGACAGTCAAATCCACTCCTCCCAGCCAAACCAGAATAGCTATGGGAAGGAGAAACTGCATATGACAGTGAGCAATGAAATGGAAGAGCTACTCAAACAGATAGAACAAGAGAGAGGGGCTGACAGTCCTGTGACTTGCCAAAACCCAAACACAAATGAGCAGGGAGAAGACGGCAGTGTTGAAAAGGCGCTGACGGGTAATGTGCTGTCTGGGAGGGAAGCAACAACTCAGCACAACACAAGCACAACCCAGCACTTTATCGGCACATCTCAGCCGCTCACACCACAAACTGGAGGATCTTCTCTCCCTAGGAGAAGCAACAGGCTCAAGATGCTGGGAGTGACAAGCTCCGTCCTTAGCAGAGCTAAAAACAGGAAGTCAAAGAAGGCAGGTGCTAAGAAGACACAAGGTACATTGCTACTTGATAATTTTCCTTACAATAGACTGACTAACTCTGAAATAGTTGAGATGTTTGAGGTTTATAGAATTAAATTAGGTAACACGGTAGAACAACAGAGTGCTATTATAAGTAAGATGCAGTCAATGCATAGGCAATCCTTTGAGGATATACTTAAGGAGGTAATGCATAGAAATAGGAACAATGCAGATGCTTATACTACTGTAGTGTATGATTCACAGAGTGAGAACATAGATATTAGATGAAGATCATGTCTTGGAACATTAGGGGTATGAATGCCCCCACAAAAAGGCAAGTTCTAGTTGACACTCTTAGAGATAATAATATTGATGTTGTTGCTATTCAAAAAACTAAAAAAGAGCACTTTAGCAATAGGATTTTAAATAGTCTTTCTACTAGAATTAATTGTTGGCATTGGTTGCCATCTAATGGGAGCTCAGGAGGTATACTTTTTGGCAGCGATAGTTCTAATGTTGATGTTATTCAGGTTAACAGAGGTACACATACTCTTAATATTAGTTTGTTGGATAAACAATGTAATAATGCTTTTCTTTTTACTATAGTATATGGCCCTGTTCAAAGTAGTTTGAAACTGAATTTTTGGAAAGAGTTACAACTAATTAGGAGTAATTGGCAGGGACCTTGGCTTCTCTGTGGAGATTTTAATGCTATTAGGTACAAAAATGAGAAGAGTAGTAATAATATTGATATGAGAATTAGTAGAAGATTCAATAATTTTGTTAGCAATAATGCCCTTTAGAGTATAAGCTACAAACTAGGAAATATACTTGGTCAAATGGCAAACAGTCTGTCTTGTTGGATAGATTTTTTGCCACTCTAGATTGGGATTCTAAATACAACAACAGTTTGATTCATGAGTTGGCGACTTATGGTTCAGACCACTGCCCTCTTATTCTTACTACAAATTCTAATATTGAAATTAAACATCCTATCTTTAGATTTGACCCTCTTTGGCTCAAAGATAATCATTTTGTAAAATTGGTTCATAGATGGTGGGAGGAGTATCCTCTACATAGACATAATATAGGCCAAAGTTGGGCTGATAAGATGAATTACTTGAAAAAAAAAATGATAGGTAGGAAGAAGAACTTTGATAGTGCTAAAAAAAAAAGAAAAAAAGTTAGCTCTTGAGAATATTCAGCTGCTTGATAGAATACAGGATAATAGAAACTTAACTGATGAAGAAGTAGCACAGTGGGCTTTTTATAAGAACATGTTAGATAATATTTATTTAGATGAGGAGATTTATTGGAAAAATAGGGCTAAAACTAGATGGCTTGAAGAAGGTGACAACAACACTGCCTATTTCCATAAGATAGCCACCAATCATTATAATAAGAGTAAAATCTTCCAGCTAAACATAGAAGGTAATATAGTGGATGATAGCAATCTTATTAAGAAGCACATTTGGCACTACTTTAGAAATTTATTGGGTACAGAAGGGATTTAAGGTGCCTTTTTATTAGATGATTTTTGGGACCCTAGTGATAGGTTAAGTAAAATAAGTAGTGATCATCTAGAATCTCCTTTTACTATTCAGGAGATTAAACATGCCATCTTTGATTCCTATGCTAATGGGGCCCCTGGGCCAGATGGCTTTGGGTTTAGCTTTTATCAAGGTTTTTGGGAGCTAATTAGGAATGATTTAATTTTAGTCATTAATGCTTTTTTTGATGGTTCTCTTTCTCTTCATAAAATAAATAAGTCTATTATCTCTCTAGTCCCAAAGAAAACTGATGCTAATGTGGTAACTCAATTTAGACCACTTAGCATGGTGAATTGTAGTGTGAAGATTATTACCAAATTACTTACTAACAGATTGGAGAAAGTTATTCCTTCTCTAATTGACAAAGCTCAAGCGGGTTTTTTACAAAATAGATTCATTTTAGATAATGTGGTTATAGGTCATGAAATCCTTCATAGTACTTACATTAGTAAACAAAAGGGAGTAGCTCTTAAAATAGACTTTGAAAAAGCCTATGATAGGGTCAATTGGCATTATCTTATAGAGGTGTTGAGACAGAGAGGTTTTGGTAATAGATGGATAAATTGGATTCAACATCTTTTTTCCTCTTCTAGCACTTGTATCAATTTTAATGGTACCCCTACTGAGTATTTTTCTTGCAAAAGGGGCCTTAGACAAGGAGTCCCCCTGTCTCCTTTCCTTTATGTTTTAGCTGCTGACACTTTAAGTAAACTTTTTCAAAAAGGGACTCAAAATAATATCATACATGGCCTTGGTCCCCCTATTAGAAATGACAATCCCATCATAAACATTCACTATGCTGATGACACAATCTTATTTTTAGAAGCTGATAGTATAAATCTAGATAGAGTTTACTGGACCATGCTTGCTTTTGAAGCAGCCTCTGGTATAAAGATTAACTTTTCTAAGACAGAATTGTTGCCGGTGAATTTGCCGTTAGACAGTAGCAAATGCTTAGCTGATATTATAGGCTGTAAAGTAGGTCATTTTCCACTTACTTATTTAGGAATTCCTATCCACTATAAACATTTAAGTTGTAAAGATTGGACTTTTTTGTTTGACAAGATTGAAAAAAAGCTTCAAGCTTGGAAATGACACTTGCTCTCGATAGGAGGCAGATTGACTCTTCTTAATGCTGTGATTAGTGCAATTCCCTTATATACTCTCTCTTTTTTTTAAGATGCTTGAAACCATTAGGCGAAAAATTGATAAGATTAGATGTCGTTTTCTTTGGCAAGGAACCATTGGTGAAAGAAAAAAATATGCCTTAGTTAAGTGGCAAAAGGTTTGCATGCCAAAAGAGATGGATGGCATGGGGGTTTTAGACTTAGCTAGTATGAATAAGGCCTTTCTACTCAAGTGGTGGTGGAAGCTTCATAATCCCCATTATAATGCAGAGTGGAAATCCTTAGTAAGACATAAATATTACAATAATAGAAAAGAGAAATTTTCCTATTTTTGGAAGGGGATTAAGTCTGTCCAAGATATAGGTAATATCTCTTGCTCTTACTCTATAGGTAATGGTCATAGCATTTCTTTCTGGCATGATATTTGGTACATGGATTGCTCCTTAGCTACTTCCTTCTATTTTCTTTATCAACTTAGTAACAATAAGAATTGTACTCTTGCTACTACTGTTCATTCTCATGGTGGCAACCTGACTTTCAATAGAACACTAACTGGTGTGCTTGCTCAAGAGTACCACTCTCTCATGCAAATAATAAATAGTGTTGGCCTTCATGACATCCCTGATTCTATTTCTTGGAGATGGAGTTCTGATGGTCTTTTCACTACTCATGCAACTTATCTTTTCTTAGTTTTCAGAGGCATCAAGGTAACAAATGCTACTATATTCTGGAAGCTTGGAATCCCTCATAAGATTAAAGCCTTTATGTGGTTAATGATTCATAATAGAATCCTCACAAAAGAAAACCTGTGTAAAAGGGGCTGGATAGGTAACACAGAGTGCGTTTTTTGTGGTCAATTAGAAACACATGATCATCTCTTCTGTCATTGTTCTTATATAAGATACATTTGGTTTTGGCTAGGTCACAGCCAAGATCATTTTAATTGCTGGCATAATGTGTCAGAAATTTATGAGTTTGCTATTTCTTTACCAAATAACACTAGGAATGCTTTTCTTACAGTGTTCAGTGCTGCTAGTTGGTGTATTTGGAAAATCAGAAACGATTTTATATTTAACAATGTTCCAATTAAAACAGTTAAACAAGCTTTATTGATCATTTCACACTTGGTATATTATTGGATAGGAACTTGGAAAGCTGCAGAGAAGGAGACAATTGAACAATGGCTTCCTATGGATTGGGATATAGTGCCTCTGCAGATGGCGCCAACTGCACTAACCTTACCAGGGGACATGCTGGACTGAGCAGCGAATTGCAGGAGGAGAACAGAACTCAGACAGTGCAAGGAAAAAAAGAAAGAAAGAGAAATTTACTTGTTTAGCTTCATTGTTATATACGTTTTGGATTCAGTGTGTTGCTTTAGTTCGAGAAACAACTGTTTTAGCGAAGTTGTTTGTACTTCATGGGTCGACTAAGTTAGGACTTGTTTGTACTTTGGTATTTTGTTTCATTCTAAAATGAAACTGGGTGGCGCTCCCACCTTTTTTCGAAAAAAAAAAATTAGTGTGGGAAACCCTTTCCTGCTGGAGAATCCACCCGCCTGGGAAAATATCAGTTTGAAGATCTGGTATAGAGAATCAGAAACTGGATATCTCTCCTTGCTCTAATTTAATTTGAGGATGCTCCTTTAATTTGAAACAACAGGAAATTACACTGAGGCAGCTTTTCCGGCTCTCTCAATATGACAGAAATTTGCGTCCAATGTTAATTATGATTTTTTTTTTAGATAAAGAAATGAATGCCCTCGTCAGTCGTCACTACTATTTATATTTAGATCTTTGACGGAAACATATACAATTATACAAATATTTATTGGATGAATATGTTTCTGGTACAAATACAAATACGTTTTCAATTTGAAGCGAATAAAGTTTTCAATTCGGATCCGTATTTTTTGGTATCGAGATATCAGTGTCAAATGTCTATTTTTTAAATTTTTCTATATAGATTATTAATCGTAATTTATCTTCTATTAACATATATAAATGTCTTGTTACATTGTGACTAAAAATACATTAAGAATTAGATCATTGATTTTTATAGTTAAGTATAAATTTTTTTTTGGCAAATTTGTTATGAAAATATTAATACTAGTCTTATTAATATTCACATGAAGTATGTAATCATTTTATTTTTATTCGTAATAATCGATCTCATATTCAAAACTATCCGTAGCTGAATCCATATGGCTTTGATCATCATCTTGTGTTGTTATTATCGTCTGATGCGTCAGCGTTGTCCCCTTCTAGTACATGGATATTGGGTAATACGTTTTACGCCAAAAAAATAAAGAAAAGGGGAAAAAGGAAATGGGAAATATGTTTCTGTTTTTCCTCGTTACAATGGAATGCATCTGCATATAAGGGCCTTGTGATGATTTCACACGGGCCTGAAAAAAACTTGATGGAAATCTCTCTTTTGGGCTAAACAGAGGCCGTATGGGTTTTGAACAGTCTATCATATAAACTGAATCCGGATTTTGTGTGGCTGATAGATAGCAGAATATCGTACGGCACCACGGATGTTGATTTTAAAATTTAAAAACTACGTAGTTGTCCTGTACCATATTTCTCTCAACATTAAAAAAAAAAAAAATCAGGCAATGATTTCTTTTTTGCAATAAATCCGTTTTGTAGTCCTTCATCTTATCTTTCCTTCTCTTAAACCACTCTTGTGAGTTGTAATATAGTGACAGAGAGATTATTTCAACAATTAAACTAGACAAATATATTCATCACTCATACATCTTATGTGTCTCTGCAATTATATCATGTCTGTACATTTTTTCTATACTATTTTTTTGGTAGCATACAGTTTTCTGATCCAAGCTGTTGTTGCATAGTGTTGTCAACACACCACATCTCTTTTTGTTACTAACTTAGTATAGCAGATTAGCAGCTTCTTACTTTTATCAGGTCCCACTTTGTGGTCACGCTTCCACCGTATTCCTCTATTTTGTTCAGAGAAAAAAGATTAGTAGCCAGTTACATTGGTAAACACTGCAGTCAATGAGGATTATACTTTATTTACCAGGAGCAGTGATCCCATGGAGATTGAAATCTCTGGCCATCAGCTTCCACAAATTGACTTTCTGGAAAATAAAATAGTTGGTCGAAGCACAGATCTGAATCATTTGACATCAGTGTCATTCAGTGATCTTACCTTTGGAAAATAGTTGGTTGAATCAATCTTGGAGGCATGAGGAGCTATATGCTCTTGTGCAAATTGATGAACACTTTCTTTAAACTACAAGCCAAAGCCAATTGTAGAAAAGTGAATCACAAACATCAATAGCAATGCAATTAAAAAACATGTCCACAACTACTTCAAAAATAAGAAAATTAGAAATTATAATAAAAAAACAAGAGGGAACTAATTCTATTTGCTTCCCATTCCCATTCCAATTGAATAAAGTTCGATAAGCAACATAGCTGTGCATTTGGCAACAATATTTTCTTTTCAAACACCGAAAAAAAAAAAAAAGAATGGTCACCGAGGACTGGACGACCTTCCTGGATTCCTGGACTCATGAAAGGACGGGTTTAACACCAAAAAAAACAAAAAACGAGGCTGAGCTGAAGACTTATGGGATCTTTTCTCTTAAAATAATATAATTTCATTTGGGGAACTCTTTTAGATTCTTTGTTGCGCATTTTAGGCAAGCTAGTTTGTTGCAATTCACTGATCCATTTGCCAGTCCAAGGATCTGCTACAGAGAATCAGAAATTGGATAGTCTGGAAACGTATGGGATTGTGTCTCTCCTTGCTCCCATTAATTAATTGCACCTCTTGACCCGCGATGCCCGCCAGTTGCGACGTGCTGAGAAATAGGATGCCACATTCACATGTCAGGTTGAAATTCGACCAAAATTAACCTGCTCATTTTTGCTCATTTTTTATTAAGAAAAGACAGCTCACTGAGATCGTTTCTGATCTCCTCCCGACTCCAGATTCCAGAGACTCCAGTGATATAAATCTTCTCGTTTAAAGGGCAGCAGTAGTACCAGTGTACCACTACCAACCACCAAGATCCAACTAATTAAGCATATATAGTGCAGGACTAGTTGGGAATTTGGTTGGAATACCAAGTGAACTCTCTCAACAAAATCACTTCAGTTAATATGGCAACACGAGCAAACTCATTAAAGAAATTCAAAAGGTATGCTAGAACTAATCAAGCCTCAAATCAGAAAGTTTCCCAGACCGATCAACTAATGGACCGGCAGTTCCTAGAGGCATGCAGCTCGGGTGATGCCGACCGCTGCAAGCTCTTGGTTAGAGAGAAGGCCAATGTCCTGTTCTCTGTAACTCCTCATGGGAACAACTGCCTTCACATTGCTGCAATGCTCGGCTATGAAGAGTTTGCAAAGGCGGCCTGGTCAGCATCGCCTTCTTTGTTCTCCGGTACCAATAAAGATGGGGAGACCCCATTGATTGCAGCTCTTATGGCGGCTAATGCCACATTGGCCTCTGACATGCTCACAGCTGCATCAGAACTTCTGGGGCCTGACATAGAAGGAGGAAAACCATTGAACAAGATGCTGTTGAAGGTTGATGAGCGCGGGGATAATGCTTTGCATCATGCGTTGAGAAACGGCTTTGAGGACTTGGCAATTCGGCTCTTGAACATAGAGCCAGGATTGTCAGAGCAAATTAACAAGATTGCTGAGTCGCCGATGCATATGGCAGCTCGCAAAGGCTACTTCAAAGTTGTAGAGAGATTGCTCGAAATCCCTGATTCACCAGATTCTGGGCCTGGAAAGTACTCAGCTCTCCACGCTGCTGTGTCTGCCGGTCACACAGGTTACATACATGCTCAATTTTCTGCATGCTATTTTTCAATACTATTAGTGTAAAAACTATTATTTTGGCTCCTGAGCGATCATTCAATTTGACTCCGCAATCCGTATATTTGTATAATGTTAAATAGAAGAATATTTGTGTTATAATAGCCAAGAAATTTATTTTGTACTTCGATTCAAACCCTTAAATTTGATGTGATTACTTGACTGGATATAATTAATTAATGTGTTGTAATCGTTCTATCTTACTTTCTAGTAAGAACGCACCTCCACTCATCATTCTAAATTATAACTCCAATCTAATTCTTGCTGAAATTTTTGCTCCCAAACTTGCATCTTAAAGAAAACTAACTTTCATTGATTTATGTGCAATTATTCCATTATGGAGCATTTAGGAGCAATCAAATTTAAAAAAAAAATGAGTGCTAAAAATTAACCTAAGTCCACAAATTGAGAGTTTGAGGTCGAAAATACTGATTACTCATTTTATTTTTCTGGAACTGTTCGTCCATTTCCGGTGCTCTGTCGCAAAAGTGAGGGTGGGAGACGAGTGTGAACGGAAAAGAAGGGGAAAGAAGGGAAGGGGGTCTGTACTGGAGACCTCCATTTCCGAAAAATTTTCATTTTCATTTGATTCAAATCATACGGTTCATATTATTTAAGAAGTGTCATATTTTAAAAATTAAGTGATACTTGATTCAAAAATAACTCAAAGTACATAGAAAAATTGATAATTTTGCTCTCTACAAGTCTAACTGATATACTAAGGTGTTTATACCAATTAATGTATCTTAATTAAAAAATATTTTCCTATTTTTTTTGATTTTTTAAGACATTAAAAATGAAATTTATGAAAATCCGAGTTTTCAATCCGAATCACCCAATTTTTTCTCGAGTCATCCGATTTGACTCCTTTGTCCAACGCTCCGAGTTCGAGTTTCAGAACCATGATTTCAAATTCTTATTGACAGGAATAACACAACGTGTTATTTATGTTACAACAATTTATTAGATTATTGACTCTTGAGTATGTTTTTGGTGTTATGTACAGAAACCAGTCAACCATTAAGAATCTTTATTTTATATTTCATTTTAATGGTCAATCTAATCCACTCGCTTCATTTAAATGGTCAATATAAGCTACTCAAAATCTTTATTTTTCTTTTCTTTATACTGACCGTCAGATATAATCAAGATATTGCTGAATGGACGTCCAAAGCTAGCCTATCATATAGACGAAGTAGGATACACTCCTCTGACATGTGCTGTATGCAGTAACAGTCTTGAGATTGTGAAAATACTTTTAGGACACGATCCTAATATGGCTTATGTTAAGAGTGGAGATACAGGTGAAACTCCATTCCTTACGGCTGCATTGTATGGTTCTGTGCCTGTAGCAAAAGAGATCCTTAGAACCTGTCCTGATTCTGCGTATATTGCCAACAATGATTGGGAAAATGCACTTCATACAGCTATTAGCAATGAGAAACCACAATTTGTGGACTTCATTCTCAGCACACCCCGGCTTCATAGGCTTATTAACCAACAAAACGCGTTGGGAAATCTTCCCTTGCATTATGCTGCTACCAAGTGCAACTCAGAGATTCTTCGTTCTCTGTTAAACCATAAACGGCAGGATTGCACTGCTAGTAATGCCGAAAACACCAATGCTGTAGATGCGGTCATGGCAGAGGATGACTTGATGAAAACTCTAAAATGGGTAATACAAAATACGTATTTTTCACTTATTAATATCAACCATGAATATATATCTAATGTTAGATGAGTTCAATGATCCTATTGTCACAGAATGAATCATTCACATTGGTGTCGAGCGTAATTCCCTCTCTTTGGAGGAATGCAGCTACAGATGAGGCAAAGTACTGCATCAAAGAAAAAGCAATTGAGGAGGTGAAGTCGCTTGCCGAAAGGTACATTTCCAACACCTCTCTGGTTGCAGCTCTCCTTGCTACTATCACATTTGCTGCTGCCTTCACCTTGCCAGGAGGATTCAGCTCCGATCCATCTGATGCCGGCATACCTATTTTTGCAAGGGAGGCTGTGTTCCAGGCTTTCTTGATCTCTGACACCATAGCCATGTGCTCCTCCCTTGCCGTCACATTTCTCTGTATTTTGGCTACATGGGAGGACCTTGATTACCTACTCCACTACAGAAAAATAACAAAGGCACTCATGTGGAGTGCCTATGCTACTACTACAGTGGCATTTGGCACCGGTTTGTTTACGGTGATAGCACCCAAGAGCTTGTGGCTTGCGGTTCTCATACTGGTACTCAGTTGCATCCTTCCATTCCTCTCCAAAATTATCGGTGATTGGCCCAAGATAATGGTTCGCCTCAGGGTCGGTCGTCATTTTCGGTCAGACCTTGTTCCAAATATCTGAAGACATGCTTGGTTGAGATATATAGCATATGATACAAAGATGAACGTAATTATTGTATTTCTGTGAGCAGTTGTTTATTCAAGAATCCAATATTTTAAATTCACTTGGATTGAAAATCATGGTGTATGTCAATTTCGATTCAATTTAAAATTTAATCGGCGCTTAATAATCTATATATACCATATTATTATTATTATTTGTTCCGGAAGTAGGTAGCCTCGAAAGGACTAACTGTGATCTTAATAGTCGACAGCTCGGAGTCAATTAGTCCAGTTGGTATTGGAACCTGAATGCCTCTTAATTTGCCGTAACTAGATTATTATTATTCATAACCTGAATGCCTCATTGCCTCTCAAGAAATTAAGAGGAAACTAGATTTTTTCATTGTGCCTTCGCCCAACTACTATCTGGTTCAAATCTAGTGATTTCTAAACCAAAATTTTCCTGATAGCATTTGTCAAATTAGCACATTGTATTCCGGTTTGTGTGGTTAAATTACCTTACCAGTGACACGCCTTTGCCTTAGTCCAACTCCATATAAGTCATCATTTAAGTAACTTGTTCTTATTGGTGTTCACATCAATTGTGATTGACATGTACTACAAAATGAAGATACGAACAATTATTATAAACGGATATCTGATTAGTTCGAGAATTATTTTGAAAAAAAAATTAAAAGAAAAATCTTTGATATTACATGGTCCTCTCTGTTCAAAGCTATTGCCCTGTCTGTACTCTGCTATATCAGAAAAAAGGTTTTGTCTATTATTATTTTGTTGTCAATTCTATTTAAATAATCTAAGGAAAATAGCCAGCTGATTATAGAAGATAAGCAGACTCCACCAAGAGCAATTTACAAAGCAAGCTTTCGATAGATATTCTTATTCCCTGGAAAAACCAAACGAGGCAGATAAAGATTATTTTAATATTCTTCATTCCATCATTCTCTGGAAAACACGTTTTTATTTTGAATGTGATTAATTAAACTACTCATCCCTCATCCCAATAGCACCTCATTAATTGCCCCATTAATACAATTGATCCGGCGCTCATCCCCATCCAGCGCCTATAACTGGCTTGTGATGAGCAATCTGAGGATAGTTGTTCCGTATCTTTATTCTCAACAAGAGGATTCACTGGTACAGTGCGTTTGAGCCTTTTCCTACTTTAATTATTGATATGCTATATGACAATGATATAATTCGGAAACTTTGCAGGATGCTGCCACCTGGATTGCTAATTGTTGAGTCTGTTAGGTCCTTAGCTTGTGTATAGGCTAGTTGAAATGTAATTTCCTTGTTTTTCCACGTTCTTCTTCTTTTTTCGTTTCCTCTGTTACTTGTATATACTGTGAGAAAGTGTTACAAAAGATTAAGTTATGGATCGAATGCATGACATAAATTATTAAAGCAAAATTGATAAGTTGTCCTTACAAATTGTATACTTGAGGCGGAGTGTTAAAACATGAAGTGTGGTAGTGTGTGCTGCTACAAAAGATAAAAAAAAATAGGACAGTGTTCGACCGAATGGTATCCCGAACACGTGGACAAATGGTACCCAAAATAGCGTGTCTCTGGGTTCTAGACTGCCTTAACTTGAAAATAAGGCTAGCACGTCGAGGGGCTATGTTTCTTTGTGTGAGGATACAAAATTGTAAAGAAATAAAAAAGAAATAATGTGGAATAATTGGAAAGAGATGTGTGTCACTATAGGATAGTTTTCTATTTAATATTCATCTTCTCCATATAATATGTATCTCAGACATTAACAGAAAATAATAGAAAAAATGTGCGTGTGTGTGGAGGACGTAGGCACCAAGTTGGTGTTGAACCTCGTTAAATTCTTGTGTTCAGTTGTATTTGATTATTCTGAGATCCTCGTGTTGATTAGCCTAAGGGGCACGGTTCTTGTGCAAGTTGCACTTGGATCGTGCCTCCTCGAACCTATAATCTAACTTCCGCTGCGTAGACGCTCGAATTCTTAACATATACTTTTATTGGTTTAATGAAATTGTAGGAAGACTTTTTAAATTCTTACCTTCAAAAAAAAATTTATTGATATGCTATATTGAACTGTGTAATTTTTGCTTTCTAATATATAGAAAGTGGCGGGTTAACCCTACTTATCTTCAAAAAATAATAATAAAAAAATAAAAATTGTTGCGGCTTTAACACTTAAAATGGAGGTCTGAGACTCGGAGGGGGTCAATTTGTTACAATTATTATTATTATTATTATTATTATTATTATTATTATTATTATTATTATTATTATTATTATTTATTAACTCGTCCATCCGTCAAAAGACCCTTAAACGTTAAAACAAGACAGGAGGGAGTCAACAGTTCAGCATTAATATTCCAAGTCGTTTATGGATGTAATATAACTTTGAATATTTTAACTTTCCACCTCAGATAGTACCAAACACATGCCTTTCCTGTTGCAAATATTTCATACCAGTCTCATTCAATCACCGTCTATGCACTTCCAAGTGCTGACATTAACTTCTCTCCATATGTATTTAGCTACCTTGATCTAATAAAGAGAGACAGGTGTTCGGTCCCTTCTCATTTAGCTTTTATTTATGTCATTGTTGCAATAACCAAATTTTGTAAATGTTGTAAACATTAATATAGGCCGCATAATGGAAAAATCTGGTAAGTGTTAAGTGCTTGCTGCCCACCAAAATTACTTTGTCTTTTTGTTTTTGTGTTGCTCTGTGCGCGAGTATTGTGCACAACCAGAAATTCCATCTCCTCTCTTAGATCTCTCTGTACCACCCCTCTGTACCACTCTCTCTTTATCTTCTCTTCTCTCAACAACAGGAGCTGGCAAGACAAGCGAGCTAGATGGCTGAATCCATAGTGAGCTTTGTTTTGAGCAAACTTGCAGATGCATCTGTTCAGGAGCTTTTGCATCTTTGTGGTGTTGATATGCAAGTTAAGTTGTTGAGTGATGAATTGGGTTGGATTCAGGCGTTCCTCAGAGATGCTGACAGAAAAAATAACAGCGGAGACGAGAGGCAGAGGCACTGGGTGAAGGAGATGACGGAAGTTGCCTATGACATAGAAGATGCCATAGACACAGGGGCGGATCTACCACCGGGGCGGATCTACCACCTCACGCCGTCGAGCCCTTGGAGCCCCCCTTTAGCCCCAGCTAATTTTTTCTGCTATTGGAGCACTCAAAAGTGGGGCTGAAGACTTAAACAGAGGTTGTCAGACCCACCTAGATATTTTTTTTAGATCCGCCACTGCATAGACAAGGCTTGTCTCTTGGGTATTGGGATAGATGACCCCACAAAACAGCACGGCGACGGCGTGATGAAGGCTATTAAAAAGATGTTCAGTTGTAGTATTCCCAAAAAACTCCCTGCATTGCACGAGCTTGGCGTTGAGATAAATGAGATCCTCGAAAGGATCAAGAAGATCTCTGAAAGTAGAGAGAAATTTGGAACTAATAATCTTGGAGAGGGCAATGGAGGTCAAACAAAGTTGTCTGATAGGCTGCGTTTGTTACCTGACTTTGATGATCCTGATGTTATTGGTTTTGACCAAGATAGAGACAACATTGCAAAAGAGTTGCTTGATGACAATGCTAAAAGGCGTTGTGTAACTTGTGTTGTCTCGATTATTGGGCTTGGCGGGATTGGAATTTGGAAAGACCACACTTGCCCGAAAATTATACGTATTGACACTAATATATTATCTTTTGATACTATTAATTAATTAGTTAAAGAGCACAATCTCAGACTTGCTAGGATGTTGGTGACTTATTTTGCCTTAATTATTAGTGTTTATAAACCCTGTCAATTTTATGAACTTTCAAATTTACAAAAAAATATGTTTTGGTGATATTTTGATCAATTAGCTTTTAATTAGTTATCTTCAAAATTCAGAGCAACCAGATGTGAACGTAGTCCTCTAATTTTCCATTTTTCTTTACAGTCATGACGTCAAGACAAAGTTCATTCTTCGCATATGGATAACTATTTCTCAAAATTTCACATTGGTTGACATTTTGAGAAAACTACTAAAACAAATTCCGGACACATCTATCGAGCAGGAAGCACAAGAGGAATATTTTCTTGCAAAACTATACGAATCTCTTTTGGAGAAAAAGTATCTTGTAGTCTTGGATGATGTTTGGACAGATAAACTTTGGGGTCAAATAAAAGAGGCCTTTCCAGATGCCAAAAATGGTAGTCGAGTGCTTATGACTACTAGATCCTTGGATGTTGCTGGAAGTTTTGATTCCCAACTTGAATACAAACTTTCATATTTAAAAGAGGGACCAAGTCTAGATCTTTTTTTTAAAAAAAAGCTTTTCCTTATCAAGATTCTAGTAATGATTATCCAAATAATTTATTCGACCTTGCAAAAGAGTTCATCAAAACATGTGATGGGTTGCCTCTCGCATTGGTTGTCTTAGGTGGCTTATTATCGGCTCCGTTTGGATGGTGTGGGAATAAGAGGAATAAGAGAAGAAGTGGGAAAAAATATTAAGAAGTGTGTAATTTTGTGAAAAATTTAGATTGTTTATAATAAATTTGTTTCCTTATTTTCTTATTTCCTTATTCCCACACCTCATCCAAACGGAGCCATCAAAACAACCACCTGATGAACATTCTTGGAGGAAGGTTATGCAAAAATTGAACTGGCGTGCTGATGTAAGCATTGTATTGGCCACTAGCTATGACGACTTTGTTAGAGTTATGTCCTAGAAGCCAATCTTATTAGACTACTTCTATAGTTTATGTTGTTGGTGATTTTAGATCATTTGTTCTTTGATTTAATCGTTGACAGTTCATTCAGGTTGAGGATCTGAATTGTAGATCACTGTTATTCATTTAATAGTAAATGACAACGATAAATCTAAAAGTCCATAATCTTGATAATTAACATAGGACATTAATTATCAATAAGATTAGTATGCAAGTTAAGTGATGATTAAGTTCTATAAATCATAGGTTAAGTGTAACCAACTTAATTGCATATGTTTATGTTATAGAACATAGTACAGGACTGGACCCCACGAAATAAATATATGGATTGTGTTACGTATCATTATTTATTTCGTTATGATTTTGGTTCTAAGTTTGAGATGATTATCTTTTCCACATGAGGATAGATGCTATAAATCATGTCTACCGCTGATTCATGATAAAGGCTGCTATACGGACTTGATTTAAGTATTCTTGAATTGTGCGGGGAAAAGTTAATTATCAAGAAAACCGTATGTCCCTCATTAATTCACTTAGTGAGTGACGATATCTGTTTGGGCCCCTTGATGGAGATAGATTGTTTGCTAGCAACTGATACAATTATCTCTAGATCAAGAAACGTATAATCTGCAAGAATGACACGTTCCTATCTTGGATTATACGATGATATCGTGTGACATAAGAATCAAAATAGAGAAACATAATTGTTCTCTTATGCAGGATTGAAATTTTGTAGCAGTACACTATTTATGCGAATTGGGAATCATAACGTGTTGCTAGATACCGCTTATGATTATTGGAATTAAATAGAGATTTAATTCCATGTCCAACATAGCATAAATCCTCAAAGGGTCACACATAATAAGGTGTTTAACCACACATGCATTAATTGTTTATTTGCAACAATTGATTTTGCAAAATATGATAAGTTGATTAATTAATCGTATACCGTTATGGACCGTTATGATTAATTAAGTCAAATAGATCATATAGAAATAATTTAATGCATTGACTAATTCCATATTAATTATTAAATAGTTAATAATTAATTATAATCAACACTTTTAATTATTTGAGCTAATTGGGCTTTAAATTAATTGGTTAATTTAATGTCCAATGGAAGGTGCAATTAAATGGAAGAGTATTGGGCTCAACTTAACTTGAGGCCCAACCCATATATGGGGTAGGTAGGTGCGGCACCATAGGGGCAATTTTGTCCATCAAAATTTGGATGAGAGTTAGGGTATGTGGTCTATATAAAGGGGTGTTCTTTGGGAGCAAACCCTAGCCTCCACACTACCTCTCTCTCTCCTCTTCCCTTGGCCGAACCTCACAAGAGGAGAAGAAAAATTTTAGATTTTTCTATCCCTTTTCTCTCTTCTATACACCACCTAGCTCATGTGTTGAGCAAGCTTTCCACCTAAAAATTAATTGGAGAATTAACTAGAAGAGGGGAAGCTTAGGAATTAGTTTCCTTTCTCCTAATTACTAGCATAATTAGTTGAGAAGGTGGTTAATTCCTTAGTGGACTCGAGGCGTGCGATTAGGAGGTGCTTGGAGAGCTCGCCACCAACACCAAAACCGTTGGAACGAGCCTCTTGGTTGCGATACCAAGAGAGGTAAAAATCCATCCTTTCTCTTGTGTCAAATCGGCTTTTGTACTAGATCCGTTTTGTGCTTTGTTTTCTTGGCTTAATTAGTTGGTAATTAGCATAAAAATAAAAATTAGCACACTTTCTAACTGACTTACCATTTGCTCTTAAGTCATGTTTTATGTACTTTGCTTCATTTCCCCACGTGTATCAGATTGATGCTGGAGCTCTAATTCGGATGTGGATCGCTGAAGGGTTCGTACCTCATGATGACAATGTAGAAACATTAGAGGACATTGTTGAAAACTTTCTAGAAGATTTTGTGCAAAGGTACTAATTAATTACATGCACATTTGTATTTTGTAACCTCCTACCAAGCCCTTCTTTTTGTACTAATGCAATTCTTCGTGTTCACCAAAGAATCAATAACCCTATTTCTCATTTTTAAGGCATTTTCACCCATACTCCATCACATTTCCTTCCATATAAGTAATGTCGTAATGATGTCACAATTTATATTTGCAAGTAAATATGCCAGTATAAAATTGTCTGTAACAACAAAACAAGTTAACTATGATTCTACATTAAAATAGAAGGTCGAACAATAAGACAAATCAATCTTATACTAATTTTGAGAGAGTTAGATTTAAATTCAGTTACAAAATAATGTCAAAAGACAATCTAGCCTCCTAAAAACTTTTCATTTAATGACCTAATTTATATAGTTTCTGCTGGAAAAAACTGCATTTCCTCATTAATTTTAGTTGATTGCCCACTTCATCTTAATTACAATTATTTTACTTCAGACAAAGTTATGTAACTGAACAAATTAAAATATAAATGATTTGTGGGACAATTCGAAGTAAGTACGGGTTTTATCAGAGATAATAATGTTTAATGTGAGAATTTTCCTATGATGAGTCAGTTTCTGAGCTCAGTAATCAAATATGTATTCAATGGAAGCTTCTGTTACGACCTTTTACTCCATAAAAATTTTGTGTACATTGTTTAGTTATTCGTTTTAATGAGACACAAGGCTCCGTTTGGATGGTGTGAGAATAAGAGGAATAAGGAAAGAAGTATTGGAAAGTGTGTAACTTTGTGAAGAGTTTGGATTGTTTATAATAAATTTGGAAGTAAGAAGAAGCTATTCCTTTATTTTTGCACCCATCCAAACGGAGCCCAAGTGTCGCACTTTTAATTCGACATAAGTGTCACACTTTTACTTCATAAAAATTGTGTGTACATTATTTCGTTTTACTTCACCAAAATAGATGAACATGGCAGGAATAGCTTAACAATATTTTCCTTTATATTCTTTATGTAGTTATATTTCACACAAGATCTATTATCCTTTATGGTCGATCATCCTGAGAATTTCAAACTTAATAATTTGCCATTTAACAAGTGTATGATTTCCAACAGGAGCATGGTTCAAGTATCACGCAGAGCTCCCAATGGTTCCATTGAGAGTTGTTATATACATAAAATCCTACACGATATCGCCATTACAAAGGCTAAGGAAGACAATTTCCTAATAGTGTCTTCAAATCTAGATGATCAGAAGAGTTGTAGTGGGATACGTCATGTGGCATTTCATCACGAGAAATGTGATGAATTAATGAAAGATGTGAGCCCAAATCTCCGATCTCTATTATGTTTTAATGGAATACCAAATATCTCAAGACACAGGCAGCTCAAAGTTTTGTGTGAAATGGAAACATTCTGGCGTGCTCAAGACGAAAATAATACACGTGAGGTTTCGGCTTCATTAAGATATCTGCAGCTTAGTAAATAGTAATGCATATTATTTTATAAATTTCATAGGGACAAAATCTATGTACTTTTTGCAGACCCTTGACCTCCGTTTTGCACCGGCTGTTTACCTACCGGAGAGTATATGGCATATCGAGACATTGAGGCACGTCCTGCTATCGCATGACAAATACACTTTTGGACCTCCTCCCCTAATAGACATGAAAAATCTACAAACTCTAGGCGGTGTGAAACCTAGATTATCATGGAAAGAGGGGTTACCTAACTTACCTTGTTTGCGCGAATTACATATGAAAGTTCAGTATGGGTTGCCGTGGGAGACAGTTGTAACTTTTATAAGTACATTAAGCACCTCGAGACTCTTACTATCCGAGGCTTGGGGCCTGACCAAGGAAATGAAATTAGATATTCGTGGAAACATATTTACTTCAATCAGGCATCTTATTAAGTGAGGAGCTAAATTGGATAATATCATGATATATTTCCTTCCAGTTTGGCCATTTTTTCCCCTTAATATTTTTGTTTGATTGCATTCAATTGTTATTGCCATGTAATGTTATCATTTGGATTAACTAATTGGAACAGCAATATGCTAATATCTCTCATGCAGGAACGTCTTCTAGAGATGATAGACTTGAATATTACAAAATTCATTTGGAGCATTTCTTTAAATTGTGTTGTTGCTGTCGTGTAATAGTTTTCACAATTGAAATTGTATTACTTATTGATATAGGGTGTAGTAATGTCGTTCCACCACCTCTTTGATTTATTCGGGAAACTTCTGTTTACAAATCCATCTCGTTTTCCGACACTAGCTAATGTCGGGCTTTGAAAGTCCAATATTAGCGTGGAACTTTCAAATCCCCATATTGCAATAACAGTGTTAAAAATTCCAAATGTTTTACTAAGGAAATTGATTACTGCCATCTGTAGATTTGTCATCCCTGTCATCGTTAAATATAAAGTGAACATATACAGAAACAAAGTAAACATATAGACGATCTAAGTGAACACATACAAACAAATAATTTCAATGAAAATAAGTTGAATATGCATGTAAACTTCTGAACAAGTGATGACAACACTTATTTGTTTGTAATTGTTCACTTAGATCGTCTATATGTTCACCTTATTTACTGTATATGTTCACTTTGTATTTAGCGATGACTAGGATGGTATATTTGCCGATGGCACTTATAATTCCTCTTTTACTAATATAATCAAAATTCTTGATTATTTTAATAGTAGTTTTTAATTTTTCTTGGAATTTGATGGTTGTTTCTTATTGGGCTAAACACTAAACAGAGGCTGTAAGGCTTCTGTTTGGGCTTTGTAGTGTCTAAAGAACACTTATTTACATGCGGATTTTGTGTGGTAAATAGATCAATCGAGTATCGTGTGGCATCCGGAAAAATTGAAGTCTTGTACTCTGTGCACGCTCGCGCGTCTATCCATGTAAGTATAATAAAAGATGCAATATTCAAATATATAAACTTAAGAGTTAGACGTAATTAGATGTCAATTCTCGAGTTGCAAATAATTGATCCACCGCTTAATGTGTTATATATTCACATTGAAATATCGTTGAAAACTAACTTTTATGTTTTTACTATTTTAATATTTTTTTTAAAAAATCATTCTTATTGGACGATTCAGAATTTTTGACCCAGTTATTTTCTAAAGATCTCAGAAAATAGTAAAAAGTAAAAAAAATGAAAAATTTGATCTTCTTCAAGATTTCAATTTGTGAAAATACAATGCAACATTCGCAACTCAAAAAGTGAGATCTAATTGTGTTTGACACACACAAGTGTCACACGTTTTTAAAAACTACATATAATTTCCAATAAAAATAAAGTAAAGAATGTTTTGACTCAGTGTCGTTTGCGTTCTTAAGTCACTGACATGAAGAATCCACATGATTCATTATTCGCAAATATTAGTCCATTTAGCAGAGAAAACTCTTTTTAAATAAGGCTTGGAAATCTAATTTAAAAGCTAGAACATAAAAAAAATAAATAATAAATCTTGGCAGAAAAGATAGTGTTTTTCTATAATCCATTTTCAAATCCTTCATTTATCTTCCTTGTCTGAAATCACTCTTGTAAAATAGTGACTGAGAAATTATTTCAACAAGACAACAATTTAGCAAATCATCACCCAGCACCCTTGTACATTCTAAGTCTTTGTAAATTATCATATTTGTACATTCAATGTTATACTACTACTCTTTTTGGTAGCATACAGTTTTCCGATCCAAGCGCACTTGTTCAGTGCGGTTGTTACCAGCCTTTTTAATGACACAACTTTTAGTTTCCATTAGACTGTTGAGTGGGACCATATGTCTCATTAAACAAAAGCTGAGAGGCCCAATCTACCAACTGCACCTCACATGGTTCTGTACTGTGTTGTTGCATAGTGTTGTCAACACGCCCCATCTCTTTTTGTTACTAATAACTTACTATAGCAGATTAGCCGCTTCTGACTTTTATCAGGTCCCACTCTGTGGTCACGCTTGCTGTTATGTATTAATGGTGAAAAGCATGTTGTTGCCATGACGGGATATATTCATTTCTCCATGCTATTTTGCTTGTTTTAGAGAGTACAACCTAGAACGAGTAGGCAGGGATCCCAAAACAAGGAGGGGCAAAAAAAGGGAGAGAAATTAAATAAATCAGAAGATGAGGTCTATTTGTGGCAAAGTCTTAACTATCTTCGTTATATTTGCAATAGCTATGCCATTGATGTGTCAGGGTTTGATTTTCTTCCTTCTGTTTATTTCATTTGTTACTCCAGCTCGATTGATGTACAAATTGTATAGCTCGATTTGATGTCTAATTAGTATTTTGTATCATCAGCAACAAGAGAAATTGTTTCGGTGCCAGAGATATACCAAATAGACTACAATGGGCCACAGACGCATGCGCTGCCACCACCGGGATCAGCTGCCAGTAAAGGTATCAACAGATTCTTCGATTTTGGCACCTTTGTACCAATATATATATAACTCTTATACCAGAACGAATGAAATTGTTTTCATTAGCTTCTTTTAAGCTTCATTTTTCATTATTTTCCAAAAAAAATTTATGGTACTTTTATTTTAATTTTGCAATATAAAAAGTTAATGATGAAATCCCAGTCATCAGTTCAACTTCTCATGTACGTACCAGTAAGTATTTGCTTTCATATGCAAAGAAAATAAGTTTTCAATCCTTGGTAAGTGGTGAACATACATTATGGCCCTTTCTCCATTTATAACCAGGGAATTTAAAACATATGTGGGTAATTTTAACAAGAATTAGAAATTAAGGCACATTTTTTGGAATATAACATATATGCAAGCTTAATTAGCTTGTAGCCTATGAGCTACTGGAGATGTAATTAGAACGCAAGTCAAGATTGCCTTGCTCAATTGGAGCTTAAGTGAGCACGAGGTCGAGTTCGGGTGGGTTTGGTAGTCTTAGCTATGGGATAAATCTGGCTAGACATATTTGTTGTAATGTCATTATATGATATCTTTGTCAACAAATAATAAAGTAGCAAATTTTAGCAATAGCAAATTGGCACCAGTACTGCTCAACATCAAATGTAATGTTAGAAAGCTTAATTCATCCTCTGCACATATCTTTTTCTTTAACAAAGATATTCAGACAAGCATCTGCTTCCGACCAGTTCTAGATATGAATTTTTGTATTTAGAGTTTCGGACAATATCTTTTACAAGCTTAGAACGACTGGGGCTGTTTTATATTTACTCTTATATGTGTTCTAAATAAAGGCAAGTTGCAATTATTTGCGTTCCTTTCTCATTTAGATTGCATTTTTTTTATTTTTATTTATTTATTTATTATTTTTTTTTGCATCATCCAGGTTTGGTGCCGGAACACTCCAGAGTAAAGAATTTTGGAAAACAAGTAATAACATCTTATCTTGGTTTATATTTAATTTCTTTTTTTCCAGAGTAAAGAATTTCGGAAAAAAGAAATGCTAGTGTTCTTATATATGATCGTTTTCACGTTTTTAAATTTCAAATGACCGATCCGAACCGTTCAATATGTTTTCAATATTGAAAACTTACAAGAAACCAATTTTTATATTTTTTTTCCGAATTTTTTTTTACTTTTTTTGGTATTTTGAAAAATCATGTTATAAACATTATGGAACGTCCAATAACAATAATTTTCTAAAATACCAAAAAAATAGTAAAAATTTTCGAAAAAATGTAAAAATTGGTTTCTTATAAGTTTTCGATATGGAGAACATATTGAATTATTCGGATCGGTTATTTCAAATTTAAAAACGTGAAAATGATTATTTTGAAAGGAGTCCATCCGTCCAATATATTGAACTGTATCATATCTTTTTTGAAAACAAGTAATAACATCTTATCTTGGTTCATATTTAATTTCTTTTTTTTTCATCCGTTATTAATATCTTCTATATATGGTTCTCATATTTCCTTGTGATTATACTTAACAGAAAAAGCCAATCCATGCATAAGTCTATGGGAATCACGAGCGAGAAAAGAAGAAAGAAAAACGTATGTATCGATCAATATCTTCAGCATGTGGAGGTCCATCGTAATTCGTAATTCTTCTATTCAAATCTTTAACTATTACACTGTCTTTTTAACCATGGTTCATGGTTGCTGGTTTTTGTATGCAAGGAGATTATTTTATGGGATCTTGGCTACTCTACCAGGTTAATTATTTGAGTTCTGCGCTGGGATATATGAGCACATAAATTAATTAATCATTTTGCGTCTCAGGGATCTGATATGAACAATTAAACTATTTTTTTAAGAAAATAAATTGAGAAAGTTTAATATGCACTATATTGTATAGGACTTTCTATGCATCGCGAACTTTTTCGAAGGTATTTTTGTAAATTCACAAATCTAATTTAATCAATCAAATCTACATATTGGAATCTCATAGCAAACCAAATTTTACAATTTTTGAGATTTTATTACTATTTTTTCCGAATTTTTTAAAACATGTCATTTTTGGAATTTTGTAAATAGTATAGCATTCCAAAAGTGACATGTTTAAAATAATTAAAAAAAATAATAGAAAAATCTTAAAAATTGTAAAATTTAGTTTGCTTGAGATTTTAATATATAGATTATATTGGTTAAATTAAATCTATCAATTTATAAAAATATCCCCACAAAAATCCGTAGTGCATAGAAAGTCTTATGCACTATAGTGCATATTAAACTTTCTCAAATAAATTAGAATAATAAAATATTGCTGAGGGATGCGTTGATGCTCAAAATCAACATTGCTGTCTGTAAATATTGATTTACAAGAATTCTAGCCTCATTATCTATTTAAATAAAATATAGTGCGAAATGAGATGTTCACTATGTAATTCAAAGAGTGCATTCATTTCATATCTAGAGCGCTATGAAATGGCACTTGTTCGAATTAAAAAAAACATTTATATGTTTTTTTAGATATAAAAATTTATTAACATAATATTATGAAAATCTATTGATGATTACAAATCTCATTTCCTTAAGTATCCAATATCATCTACGATTCTCCAAAGGGGTGAAATATGTAATTGTGCGTATTTAACAACAATTTCTCTTTTCTTATTTTGTACATACACGTACAAAATTAAGGCTCCGTTTGGATGGCTTCTTCCCGGAATAAGGAATAAGGAATAATCACTTTTTATCAATAAATTTATTTCTATCCATCCAAAATCTTCACAAAAGTTACACACTTCCCAATAAATTTACCCCTTTCCAATAAATTTCTTCCCTTCTTCCTTCTTCCTACCTTATTCTCAACGTATCCAAACAGAGCCTAAAGGAATATATTTGAGAACGTTCACAAAATCAATTTATAATTTTAATCAACTATAACCTCATCAAAAGTCATGAAATTACTGAAATTAGCTGTTATTAGATATAATCTAAAATAAGAGAAAAATTCACTCGTGTAAATCCAAAATGGACAGATCAATTTTTGCGTATAATTGAATGAACGTATCTCTAGCAAATAGCACTACCTAATTATTTTAATAAATTCTATTATAATATCGAGTTACAAAAACTACCAAAACCGATAGTCATGCTTTAAATTTAAACTTAACACAAGTACAAAATTCAAAATAGACATATTTAATTTTTTTTTATATAGATTAGTAACTATGTCATTTATCTAAAGATAACGGGTTCGATTCAGCTGGAATAAAAAAAAAATGAAGTCTCTATGGACTGGACCATTCATCTCCAAATAAATAACTTAATTAAAAAATCGACATATTTAATTTAGTAAATACAAAATGAAATAAAAAATATTTTAAAAGCCCATTATTATGAATGTATTGACTTTTTAAAATTACAGATACTAGACTCTGTTTGGATAGGTGTGAGAAGAAAGAAAGAAAAAAAAAGTGAAAAGAAGTATTAGAAATTGTGCAACTTTGTGAATAATTTGGATTGTTTATAATAAATTTGGACATTCTTCCTTCTTCCTATATCCAAACGACGCCGTAGGAAGCGAATCACGATTTTAATCACAGATCGACATCCGATTCATAAACCACAATGCTAAGATTGACATGACACATGAATATATACGATTTCGGCCCATTTTCAACGCTCATGTCAGTTTTTCGTTTTCATTGTTTTGACAAGATCCAATTGTACGACTGACAACGGCGCCCGAAACCTGATCCGACCCAAACTAAAGGTCGCACTTGGTTGGACCACAGACAGAACCGGACATAACGAGTACATCCCGACAAGTGGGACCCATTCGTCAGTTTGAAATCTCTATCAGATTGTATTTGTACCTCCACCACTTCCCTTCACCTCTACAGTACAGTCCACATCCCTCCCATGCCGTATCCCTTTCTTTCTATCTCATCTCCATTAAACCAAACCCAAATCACTGTTGTTATTTCTACTCCAGTCTCCAGTTCCCCAACGCCATGCCAAAAGAAACCAAATCTTTCTCTGATTTTACCTTTTTCTACTTCATAATTACAAAATCCACTCAGTGTATCCTCAAATTAATTCATTAGTAACCGTTTCGTCGTTTCCAATTTAATCTTCACAAGAGGGTATTTTGAGGAGATTATGCGCATCTTCTCTTCCTAACTGACACGTCAGCCCTAGGACAAGATAGAGAGAGAAAGATCCACACGTCACCTTCTTCTTCGACTCAACGATACGTGTCATTTTTGGCTTTGCCACGTGTAAGTTTGCCCTCTCCGATTTACTAAACAGTAAATAAATGAAAATAATAATAGGAATTGCTTCTTTAAAAACTAACCCTACTTTTTTCATATTAAAAAAAAATCAGTGGGCTGAAAACCGTGGTCCGATTCTCCAAAAAAACAGAAAAAGGGAAAAAAAAAAACAAGGGAAAAGAGAAAACCGTGGTGTGCAGTTAATTTGGGAGGTTGGTCTGGGGTAGTTTTCTGTGAAATTTTATTCACCGAAATCAATTTACAGTTTTATTGTATTTATACCTTTGGTCCACTAAAAGTTGGACACGTCACGTTTGTAGTTATTTGGTAAGTTTTGAGAGTCGGCATAATATTTCCTTTAATTTGTTGCTGCGTTTGACCTTTCTTCACAAATCACAAGCAAGAATCTCATAATAGGGGGGTTGAATTTTTCGAAAGTACCCTCTGGCTTTCCATAATTCTGAGGGCAGTCGTCGTGTACATATTAATTGGTATATGTAATATGTGTATTTTCAATTTTTCATACTTTTGACAAAATTTCAAAATTTGGAGGATAGATTGATTTTTTTAAAGGCAATCTAAAATAAATTCTGCACTTTACTACTGGTCTAATTTTGATGCGATCAATTAATAGAAGCATATTTAAATTTTATATGTTTGGTCAGATAAAAATTATTAATAAAAAATATAAATAATCTATCATCTGTTTTATTGTTGGATATGGATACAAATATGAATATGTTCGAAAATAGATACGATTCGTATATTAAACTAATACGAATGCGGTTTGAATATTATCGAAATATCACATACGTATATGAAAATAGACATATTTCGGATATTAAAATGGATGTATTTAAATTAACAAGCTAATAAAAATAACAAAATAATAAACTCGATATATTATGTCATCATATATCAAAATATTATACTAATTGTTTATCGCTGTACTAACCATCACAACAGAATAAAATAAAAGATTTATTTCTGAGTTGCTGTCATATCATTTTAGTACAACAAAATTGTTGTTTTAAGACAAACTATTATATATAAGTTAATCAACAATCAACAAATACTTCAAAGCAAGGGATATTATCTACAGTGACATTGCTGCCATCAGCATGACATCATCACTACACTTTCTTGAACCGATCTGGATCGTTCGTTTTGCTTTTCTGGATCTTGTACGTCAGATCAAAATTTGACCTTGATATTTCCGTCCCTCCTCTTTCTCTCTCTTGATCTGGTGATGCATTGATGCCTCTGAGCCTCCCCCACTTTCCTCAACGAAACAAGAAAAGAAAAGGCGGACTAACCTAGAGCAAGTGAGATGAAGAGAGAAAAGTGAGCCCTTGCTTTGTTTCCCTGAGGAGATGGAGAGAAAAACTTTCACTTCTGCTTTCTAATGTTCATTCCTGCCTTCTCCTCCCCATGTAACGTTCTTTGTAGTTTCTCCCTTTTTCATTCCTTTCTATGTAGAAACTGACTCTAGCCATGAAATCAACCTTTTTTTGATATTTCGATTCTACAGGTGAGTAGATCACATGATTCGCTTCCTCACCACTCTCTCTTCTCTCTTCGCGACTTTTTGTTATCACAATTGATGGTTGAGATATGTGGTAAGTCACTGTTCCTTATTTTCTCCTTTTATTTTCGATTCATTTTATCTTTTCTTTCGTATTTTGGTGTTACTTCTTACTTGGGGCTAGAGTTCTAAAAGGGCAAGGGTATAGATCTTTTGGCTGAGAGAGGGAGGAGGTGGCGTTAGATGGTGGAAGCAAATTGGTCCATGGTTTTCTCAAACAGTTTAACTGGGTACTAATTCTTATTGCTCTTAGTGTGTTTAAGCCTAATTATTTACACAAGTAAAAAAGAGTCAAAAGGCTAACTATTGGGTCAAATATTTTTGTGTTGTTTGTCGGAGGTTGCCTCTAATATTTTTTTTCCCTTTTACACTTTTCCTCTTGCAAGATTAAATTTGGAAATGTGCAGGAATCTCAAGACTGAAGCATGCTAAATTATGTCATCAGAATATATATCAACCTTTAATTTGTTGAGGACGATGGAAAATAACCTTTACAAAATAAAATTTTCTTTTTTTTTTTGCTTCACATTTTGTTTATAATTGTTGTTTTCTATAGTGTCTGAAATACACGCTGGGAAAAGTTGTAGGAGAAATATGGATAAAATGAAGAGGAAGAGGAGCCAGAAGGCTATGTTAAGTCGTAAGATTTGGACCATTTGGTGATCCGATGACAGCTGCATTCTTTTCTGAAATATTTGTGGATTTTAACCAAAGGTCATTATATTGGTTTTCACTGTTATCTTTATTGTGGTTCTTTACATTTATGTTGAAACAAGGTGTGATTTTAGTTCATGGAGTGATTTAATGGTTTGATAGTAACAGTACTAAGAAGGCATAATGAATTTGTGGTTGTTATCCGCTTTCTCGATTATTGAAATAATTATTTTTTTACTTTCTTCATTATTGTTGCTAATGTTAATTTACTGGTACATTTTCAGCATTTCAGTTCACTATGGTGTGCTGTGTTTGTTTGTTTCTCTGTGGGTCTTCCTGCAAGCTTCCTTTCATAAGTATGGTAAATACGATCAAATGTAATAGTTAGATCAATTAATTGTGTTTGTGTGTGCAATCTCTTCCTTAATAACTTCAATTTGTCATCATAAGAAGAAACTGACTCTTTTTCACTTGATGTGATTCTTATTTGTCTGAAATACATAACTATATTTCATTTGATGTTTTAAAAAATTATAAAGCATTTCAACAAAAATTAAAGTCATGACTTTAGCCTTCAATAAGATTATGGCTATATTTGTTTCAAGATTTTCAATTAAATGTTTTATTTTGTCTGATTGTCCATTTATGTTAGTCTTTTTAGATTCTTTTCATCTAACTCATATATAGGATATGAAAAAGAGAATGGTGAATTTGACTTCATCACGATCAATGTTATCAAGATCACTTTTATTCTTTTCGTTATCAATCATGATTCAATGGAGTAAAATTTGGGATAGAAAAATTGATTTAAGTTATGCTTATCACATATTTACATTTTCTTTAAATAGCTCCTTTGCATGCTGTTGTCAGAAGAAGCATGTATCTTGATCAACTCCAGATATAATGTGTGCAAAACTAAGAGGCATGTGCTGGCTATTGATTCAGTTAAGGAACTTGTGATTGCGATGGTGATATTATGGCTTCAAAATTTGGTTCATATAATTATAATTTTTTCACAAATTATATTCAACTCTATTGTACTCTGTTGGATTCTTTATGTCTCATTTGCTTTATCTTAAACTTAGAATTTCTATATAAAAGATCAATTTGGAGGGATTGGAAATTAGATCCGTGGTGGCAAAGGAGCAACAATGTTAGTTGTCTGAGATAATTGCATCAATTCAGTTTACCATACCATATGCATGAGGTACGAGGCCAGGTACATTATTATTATTTTTTTGTATTTTTCTTCTATTCTTATTCCTTGCAAAGAAAAAGGAATACAGGTTCTATTTTGGTGCTACAGATGTTACTCGGGCAGTGCAACGGCAAGAAAACAGAGAAAAAAAGAAGCATAAAAAATGAGATTTGCATTTCCTTCACGAACAAATTACCCGTAAGGATTATAATCTCCAATGAATTTGGAACAATATAAAAATCAAAGAGAGGCTTACTAATGAACTTTCGTAGTGAAATTTATTTTCTGTGTTATGATCTTGAAATAATCAAGTACGCTACTTTTATTATAAGAAAATAATTTGCTTTGCTGATTATATAATTTTTGGTTTATGTTTTGACTGTTTTTCATGGTGTTTTGCGATCAATTTTAGAAAGCCACTTATCGCGCGAAGCACGTAACTATAGCTAGTTATTATTAAAGAGGAGGGTTCCATTGCCACCATATGCCGCAACTTTCTTTTTAGTAATATTTTATAATTTAAAAATTCAACAAAGAATTCAAACCGTTGATCTTGTTCAATTCAATGAAAGAGATTTATTTCTGTAAAAAAATATGTAAACTTTTAGAGTTCATTTGATGCTCAATCAAGATGTCAAAACAAGAACGTATTAAAATTAATCTATCATAGTTAACAGGATTCGTTCATTTTTTACATCTCAATTGAGTATTAAATGAACTCCAAATTTAAAAAAAAATTATATGAAAAAATATTGCTCATTAAATTGAACAAGACCGATAATTTGAATTGTTTGTTTGAATTTTTTAATTATAAAATATTAATAAAAAGAAAGTTGTGGCATTAAGAGGTACCGTAAAATAGTGGCACTGGAACCCTCCTAATAATTAAATCATCTCTTAAATGAAAAAAATAATCTTTTATATAATATTAGAGGAGTACCTTTATATGCTAATCATTTTGTGTTATTGATTCAATTAGAGATGAAAACAAATCGAATATGTATATAAGACGGATCGTATAACAACTTTTTTGTCAGATAAGGATACAACTTAGATAATAGTATCTGTATTTTTTTTCATTAGATACTAATTTAATTTTATTTGTATTCGTATTTTTTTCATTAGATACTGATATGGTCGGATATGAATACGATTTAAATTTTAAACATATTTTTTTTTTCCGGATTTGAATACAGTTCGGGAGCGATATTTATTCGCTCTATTTAGTCCGGCCCCTATCCATATCTATCTATCATATAACGCGTGGCTAGTATTCAGATCATATTTTTTTTAATTATAACAAATTAAACAGGCAGCTAAATTTGTTCAGACGCACACACCATCAAAGCTATATGCAATTGAAACTTATGAAGGTTAGTTGTGTTTTAGTATACCGGTCACACACACACGACCAAAGCTACATGCAATTGAAACTTATGAAGGTTAGTTGTGTTTTAATATACCGGTCACACACAAATCAAAAGTAACAAGTAACAACTAACAAGCAATTTGGAACCGCTCGGCTGAATCCATGAAAACATAATAATTCGTGTTTGGATGAGGCACGAATAAGTTTATTCGTGGGCTTCGTTTGGATGGTGTGGGAATAAGAGGAATAAGAGAAGAAGTAGGGAAGAAATATTGGAAAGTGTGTAATTTTATGAAGAATTTGGATTGTTTATAATAAATTTACTTTCTTATTCTCTAATTTCTAGAGCTCATCCAAACAGAGAATAGATTATATTCGCGTGAAATCAAACAACACGTGAATTAAAATTTAGAACTAATTCAGCTGCTAATTCATATTTCTTATTTATTCAAAGATCATCCAAACAGAGAAGAATTGAATTAAAAAAAGATTTACCTCATCCCTCTTCCATTTATTATTATTATCTCGTTTGAAAATGACTCTTCTTCCACTGAAATCAAAACATTGCCTCATCCTTCTTCTATTTATTTATTTTTTTTTATCATCATCATCATCTCCTCTTTTTGAAAGTGATCGTTCTTCCGATGAACTCGAAATCGAAACATTGCCTCTTGACGAATGCAGAACGAATTTTACGAGAGATCACTTAAAATTTGTTCTATATAATGTTGTTACTGAATCTTTATTTTTAGGCAGATAATTTCAACTTTATATTAATAGAGTTCCAATTTAAAAAATCACATGCAAAGTAAAAGTTACAATAAGATAATCTCTGTATAATAACTTCATGAGATTGGTGTCTGGTGTCAAAAGGCTTTCATTTTTCATGCCTCACCATATCTGTCTAAAAAAATTTCATTTTTCATGCCTCAACCATATCTGTCTAAAAAAAATTCACAATAACTAAAAAATAATGAACTCATTTATCAAAAGAAAAATCATTAGTTATAATCCATGTTATTTTTCATACGCACAAGCAAAAATCTCAGCACGAAGTAAATAATATCTTACTTTTTGGTGTTTATATAAAATCGAACCAAGGAAAGTCTGTAATTTCTGTAAAGACCATAAAATCACGTAAATGTATTTTTTTTCTTCGACAATTATTATTATAAAGTATGAGGAGAGCTCAAATTTCTCCATCTTCCATTCCCTTCACACAACTTCAATCTTCAAATTCTTTACAATGAAAATATTAAATTCCAACATTACATAAAATTGCTAGATACAATCTATATAACTTCACCATGCGCACAAAAATTTGAATTTCAATTATTATTTTATACAAATATACAACCTAAAAGATGCAACGTTCAGAGATTATTCACATAACTAGGTGGCTTTGATGTAGATCAGAGAAAGTTTAAATATCATAATAACTTTTATATATATACGCGTATAAAATGGTATAAATCACATTTTAAGGTTTTGTTTGGATGTGTACGAGTTATTTTTTTTTTTTGGAAGATAAGATGAATAGGAAGTCCTTTAATTTATTTTCGAAATTAAGGATCTAACCGGAATGGACAAATAGAGGCGCTATTTGGATTTGCAGAGAAAAATCGCGTGCATTGTGATCGGAATGAAATAAAGTGTTGAGAGAAATAATTTTGCACTATTCCACCGAGGCAAAATCGCTTCTCCAATTCTCTCTTTAAAACAGTGAAATTTGATGAGAACTCATCTGTAGGGGTGCGTTTGGATAGGTGTGGGAAGAAGGGAAGAAGGGAAGAAGTGGAAAGAAGTATTGGGAAGTGTGTAACTTTGTGAAGAGTTTGAATTGTTTATAATTTTTTTTTTCTTCTTCCTTCTTCTTCTTCTTTCTTCCAACAATCCAAACGCACCCTAGATGTCGATCTTCTTCTCTTAATTTCCTCCACCTCTCCCCTTTCGATGGTACACTATCAACTCTCTCACGATTTCAATTTTTTGTTCCACCAATAAACAAAAAAAATTTCATAATCATTTTTTTCTATTCTAATCACTTGAATTGAAATCATTTACTTCCTTGTCCCATGCCGATCAAACCCTAAATCTTTCAAGTTTCAACCGGGTTGAATCCACGATTCCAACTTTAGTAGTATTGTATTTTATTAACAATTGAACGTTTGAACCAGTAGTTGGTCCTCGGATATACGATTTTTTTTTTGAATTATGAGTTTAAAATTTAAATAAATGCAAAGATACAGTGCAGCATGAAAAATGAAAGCAATTAAACCTTTCTTGTATAAGAATTAGTTTTAAAATTTGCATGTAATTAGAATTTAACAGAGACAGTGATTTAATTGGATGAGTATCAAATCTTTTAATTTAAATATAGCACGAAATCTTCTGGATTTAAAATTTCAGACATCAGCTTTTAAACCCCTTATTTTTGATAAACCTCAGATGACAGCTTTGATATGAACACATGACAGTGTAAAATAACATAAAAGTACGATGAATTACATTGTATATAGCAATATGTTATGGGTTGGAGATACACGCTGATTTTTGCAACAACTTTTATTTGTCACCGGTTGGTGAGGCAATATCCCGACCGGTGCATGAAACACCACGTCCCTCTGCGTGAGTATATCTGTGATAGGTACTCGCGGTGTGCCACGTCAGCTTTGATATATAATTTAGGTTGAGGAGAAATCTTAATTATTTTTTTTAAAGATAAATTGGGGTCAAGTCTCTCACTTGAGAGCAATATTTGAGATGCATTGCTCTCAAGTGAGAGATCGAAGGTTCGAAATCCGACTGGAGAGCTCTTTTATAGACATTTAATTTAAGAATAAGTTGGAAGGCTTCATCCAAATTTATCTTAAAAAAATCTTAATTATCTTAATAATGATTATCAAATCAACAAAAAAATAAAATAAAACTAATCATAGGTATATTTTAGGTCATATAAATAATCGAATAATTAATCTTGATATATTTTAAGTACATTTGATGATGTATAAAAACAAATTTAATTTGAGACTGTTCAAACTTCAAATTACTAACAACGAAGCATATATAAATTTTATAGTTTTCGAACTGACTTTATATGCGTATTAAATATAAATGATGTTTATAGTTGAATTTTTTAATTTTTATATATATTTTTAATATATTTTTAAATGATCAAATAAGTAATTTTAAAATATTATTATTTATTTATTTTCAAATTGACAAAATATATGTATGCAAAAAAAACTTGTTACTTTCGGAAACGTTTGACCATCGAAGTTAGGGCTGACAATGAGTTTAGCTCAGCGAGCTGACCTTAGTCCAAGCTTGATTTAAAATTAAATAGAGTTTTATCGAATTGAATCGAGTTTCATAACGAGCTCATTTGAGCTGAATTATAATACTTTTGTACAGATATTTCAAGCAAGAATGTACAGATGAATTAATCTTTATTGATTATAAAATAATTATTCATTTTATAATGAGATTTTAAAGAAAAGTAGTATTTATATGTAAGAATTAAATATATTATATATCAAATTAGATACAAAATATTACAAATTAGTTAATAAAATTATATTTTGAGTCAATTTCGAATTAAATTCAAACAAATCGAATTTGCTTCGAGTCCAAATAAATTGAACCAATTTAGAATAAAAGTCAGAGCTAACCTCGAATGGGCCACAAGCTTTTTTGCCACCCCTATAATACTTGAAGTGATTTCTGAGTAAGAAAAATCACTCTATCTCATCATCTCATGTGTCTTTTGAAAGGCACAGTAGTCAGTAGTAAACCTAGTCAAGTAGTATATTCATTAGACTCTAGACTACACAGTTTTTGAGTCTAAACTTCAACATCAAATATCAACTATCAACGGATCTAACCTAACATCATAAAAATAGGAATTCCATCACACCATTTTGACATGTCATTTTAACTCTCTCAAAATTTTTTTTTTCCATATTACTATCTTCGATTGTATATTCACAGTAACGCTGATACATAATTGTTATGTAATAAAAACTTTCATACTACGTCGTGCTTTTCGACTTTTTGGCGTTGTAGTTATTGCAGGCGTAGAAACTAAATATTAGAATTATGAAACCAACACTGCGTTCTCATAAATAAAGGCATCATTTTCATTTATTGTACTAACACCGCAGTGTTGACCATCTATTGAAATTTACTGAAAGCTGCAATACTAACACAACACCTCAGTGTTGCCTAAGAGCTTTAAACAAAGGAAAAATAAATAATAGTTATGTTGTTCAAACTCAATTTGAAAATCGGGAAAAAAACTACACGTGTCTGTTCGATTGATCGAACCAATGATGAGATAGAAATAACGCTGATATAGCCAACTCTGACTTAATTAATTATTTTAATAATTTTTTATTAATACTCTCTGTAAATAAAAAAATGGAAAGAATTTCTCTAAATAAATTTGTTTTTAAATCCCTTCAGCGCTTCAACGGAAGCCTACCTCAGGCTGCTTTTACTCAAAAAAAGAAAAAAATCCCTTCAGCGCAAAAAGAAAGGAAAAAAAAAACAGTTTAAACCGCTCGGTCCGATTTCGATCCACCCTACTAATGTTCCGATAACTAATAATAATTGGTTAAATAAAGTATCGCTCACTAGTTCAGTGTTCAGACTAGTTAGTATGACAATAGTTAGTTGCCCACATGTCAAGGTTGCTTACACCAAAACCCCGTAATTATAATTAAATAACAAATTATGAAAGTATTATTTCGCATAATTGCGAACCGGGATATATTTTTGCAGCGGACCTAAGTCCGGAATACAATCCAATTTATGGCGCTTCAGCGAGCGGCTTGAAGTCCGGTCCCTCTCGCTTTTGTCTCCTTCCCTCCGCTCACGTTCTCCGCCTTGAGCCTTCTCCACACAATCCTCCCTCGTCTCTCTTCTTCTTACTCCTCCTTTCACCTCTCTTCTCTTCTCTTCTAATTTATTATATAAACCTCTCTACACTCAGCCTCGCCTCTCTTCTCTTCTCCGACGACGAGGCGCCTCTTCTCTCTTCTCCGACGAATCCGACCTCCTCCGTCAGATCCATGCGCGCGGCGCCTCCTTCGTCGGATTAGAACCGCCTGAGAGATACCCATGCCTCCCCAAACGCCGCCGCTCGATCGAAGAGAGTTGTACAAGGAGAGGAGGCACGACCGTGGGCCCGGCCCGGGTACCTCTGACGCTTCGCGGTGGCGAGACCCCTACTATCCTTCTTCTAGGGATTACCCTCGCCGGCCTCCGCCTCAAGGTATTCCTATTTGTTCAATCTTGATTGGGTTTTGATCTTAAATTTGTGTTGTTTTTGTTTTTGGGTTTTTAATCTGTGATCGTTTTGAATTTGGGTAGGTTATCACCGTGGTTATGGAGAAGATTCTGGACCTAGAGGAGGTACCCCGTCTAGGTCTGACAGGTTTTGGCACGAGGAGCAGAACTACTACCGCTCTTACTCGGGCCGGTACGAGCGAGTCAGGCCTAGTGGCGGCAGAGAAGTACGAGGCGGGCCGTACTCGTACCGACGATCTCCCCAGTATGACCCGTACCAGCCTGATTACAGAAGGTCCCCGCAGTATGACCCGTATCCGTACCCATATCCTTACCCAACAGATTACAACCCGAGACACCATGCAGGACCCAGATCGGTGGCTGTCCCGATCTCCGCCCCTCGTAATATTCCTGATTATCGGGCTGAGTATTATAGGAGAGCAGGGTGGGAGAGGAAGTCTGACTGGAACCGGGACCGAGACCGGGATCGGGACAGAGATCGGGATAGGAAACCCTATTCCATGAAGTGGGCCCGCAGCGATAGTGTTCCCAGAGAAGGTAGCAAGGAGGCATCAGAGAGTCCTCGCAAGAGGAGCAGGGATCCGGAGGAGGATATTGCTCCTGAGAAGAGTTCTGAGGAGGATTTACTCTCGAAGAAAGCGCGTCTAGGGTGGGGCCAGGGTTTGGCTAAGTACGAAAAGCTGAAAGTGGGTCCCTCTGATGACGCAAATCAAGAAAGCCTCGTCCCTGACATGATCAAGGAGAATACTGTTGATGCCCCAAACGACACTATCGGTCATGAGAAGGCTGTTGATACGGAGACTTCTATTGGTCAGGAGACTTCAACATGTTCAGCACAAAATAGAATTGCTGGAGAGCTGCCCTTTGCAGTGATGTTGAGTTTGCCAACAGGCGAGCAACAAGATGGTAATTTACCTTGGGCATATTTTTTTTTGGTTTTACTCTGTCAGATCGATGACATGTCAAAGATATTTGTTTCACTGTTGATTCAGTATTATGTTACTAGATTTGCTGTTCTGTTATGTTATGTTATCAATTCCCACTTGGTGCAGATTTAATATTGGAAGTATATATTCTCATAAATTATGATTTTTTTTTATTGTATTTGGACAAGTCAGTGTGTAAACCCCAACCCCCCCCCCCCCCTTCCAAAGCTCAGTAATGGGATAGGATTCGCAGCACTTAATTGCTTAAATTTGGTATCATATGTTGACATGTACTTCAGTTTTTCTTTTTATGTTCAAGCCATGGGATACCTCAATCTTAGGTTTTGATCTATTTGGTACAACTATTTGAAAGTTATTCCAACATCGGAACTAATGAAATGTCCTTAACCAATATAATGGTTTTTGTATTTAGAGTTTTTATATGACCTATCTATTTTTAGGTGCAGTTTTGGACTAGATTTGTCAGAGCATGTACATTTTGTTAATGCAAATTGGATTTTATTAATATCTTTGTATTAGTAGCATTTGTATTTTAAATGTAAATTTTAGATTTTGTTATCTCCTTGTCGACGTGCGGAGACAAGGGGATAGGATCATTCTAGTGAAGCTAGTTTTGGGGGACTTAGTTTTGAACGTCATTAGTGCTTATGCACCACAAGTAGGACTAAGTGAATCCATCAAAATCCAATTCTGGGAAGATTTAGATGGTATGATTAGAAGTGTGCCAACCACTGAAAAGCTCTTCATCGGAGGAGACTTCAATGGACATGTAGGTGAAACTAGTGGAGGGTTTGAGAGGGTGCATGGGGGTTTTGGGTATGGCGATAGGAACCAAGAAGGTGAGGACTTCTTGAACTTGGCCATAGCTTACGACCTCATGATAGCTAATACCTTCTTTAGAAAAAGACAATCCCACTTAGTTACCTTTAGTAGTGCCCAACACTTTTCTCAGATTGATTTTGTTCTTGCTAGGAGAGAGGACAGACGAGCCTGCATGGATTGCAAGGTTATACCTGGGGAATGTGTCGTCTCACAACACAAACTTGTGGTGGCTGATTTTCGCTTTTCGCTGCGTTCTAGAGTAGGTAGAGGTGCTCGAGTTGTGAAGACGAAGTGGTGGAAGCTCAAAGGAGACGTGTCTCATACTTTTAGGGGCAGAATGATTGAAGAAGGTCCGTGGAAAGCAGATGAAGAAGCAAACAAGATGTGGGAAGATATGTCAGCTAGCATTCAAAAGGTAGCTACGGAAGTGCTTGGAGTTACTAGAGGAAGCAACCGCGAACCCAAAGATACGTGGTGGTGGAACGACGAAGTGCAGAAAGCTATTAAAGAAAAGAAAGAATGCTACAAACGCTTGCACCATGACAAGACCGACGACAATGCGCAGAAGTACAAATTGGCCAAGAAGAATGCAAAGAAAGCTGTGAGCGAAGCAAGAGGTCGGGCTTATGAGGATCTATACCAGAAGCTGAGTACGAAGGAGGGTGAGAAGGACGTGTATAAGATAGCCAAGCTTCGAGATAGGAAGACGAGAGACTTAAACCAAGTGAAGTGCATCAAGGACGAGACTGATAGGCTTTTAGTGAGGGACGACGAGATCAATAATAGGTGGAGGGATTACTTCAACAAGTTATTCAATGGAGAGGATGACGACTTAGGAATTGTGTTGAACGACTCCTTTGATGACTCCAATAGACGTTTTGTTAGGAGAATTCAAGAGTCCGAGGTGAAAGAAGCCTTAAAACGAATGAAAGTAGGTAAGGCTCTAGGACCTGATAACATACCAATCGAAGTATGGAGGTGCCTCGGAGATGTGGCTGTAGTTTGGTTAACCAAACTATTCAATAGCATTTTCCGATCAAATAGGATGCCAGATGCGTGGAGGAGAAGCACTCTAGTACCAATCTTCAAGAATAAAGGGGATGCTCAAAGCTGTACAAACTATAGAGGAATTAAGCTTATGAGTCATACAATGAAGCTTTGGGAGAGAGTGATAGAACATCGTTTGAGACGGATGACAAACGTTTCGAAAAACCAATTTGGTTTTATGCCTGGGAGGTCAACCATGGAGGCCATCTTCCTAATAAGGCAATTGATGGAGAGATATCGGGAGCGAAAGAAGGATCTACATATGGTTTTCATTGATTTGGAGAAAGCATACGACAAAGTGCCAAGGAAAGTTATGTGGTGGGCACTAGAAAAGAAGAAAGTCCCCACAAAGTATGTTACCCTCATCCAAGACATGTATGATGGTGCCGTTACTTGCATCAGGACATGTGATAGTGTAACTAGTGACTTTCCTATTAAAATAGGACTACATCAGGGATCAGCTTTGAGCCCGTATATTTTTGCCTTAGTGATGGATGAGATCACGAAGGATATACAGGGAGAGATTCCTTGGTGTATGCTCTTTGCGGACGATGTGGTGTTAGTCGATGAGAGTAGGACGGAGGTCGATAGGAAATTGGAATTGTGGAGACGAACTCTAGAGTCCAAAGGGTTTAGGCTTAGTAGAACTAAGACGGAGTATATGGGGTGCGAGTTTAGTGGGATACGACCAGTGGACGGAGATGTCTGTCTAGACGGGCAGGTAGTACCTACGAAAGATACTTTTCGATATTTAGGGTCGATGCTGCAGAGCGATGGCGAGATAGATGAAGATGTTAGTCACAGGATAAGAGCGGGGTGGGTGAAATGGCGACAAGCATCAGGCGTCCTATGCGATAAGAAAGTCCCGCAGAAGCTAAAAGGCAAGTTCTACAGGACAGCGATTAGACCTGCGATGTTGTATGGCGCAGAATGTTGGGCTACTAAAAGACGACATGTCCAGAAGATGAGTGTAGCTGAGATGCGTATGTTGAGGTGGATCTGCGGTCACACGAGGAAAGATCGGATTAGAAATGATGACATACGAGATATGGTTGGGGTCGCACCAATAGAGGAGAAGTTGATCCAACATCGTTTGAGATGGTTTGGACATATCCAACGCAGACCTCCAGAGGCACCGGTACGTATCGGAATTCTTAATCATTTCGAGAACACCCGGAGGGGGAGAGGGAGACCAAGATTGACATGGGAAGAAGCGGTGAAAAGAGACCTTAAAGAATGGAACGTCTCCAAGGAGTTGGCGATCGATAGGAGCGCTTGGAAGTTAGCAATTCATGTACCGGAGCCATGACGTAGGAACTTAGGGGTAGGAGCGATGTCATAGGTTTGTAGGTCCCTCTATCAGGTCACGGTCGAGGTCTAGGTTTCTACTATTACTATTATTATTAGAGGTATTATTATTAGTATGGCTAGTCTTACTATTAGTATTTTTTATTTTTTATTTTTATTTTATTTTTATTTTATTTTTTTATTTTATTTTTTTTTTTTTATTTATTTATTATTTTTTTTTTTTTATTTTTATTTTTTTTTTTATTTTTTTTTTTTTTTTTTTTTTTTTTTTTTTTTTTTTTTTTTTCGATGTGTTCTCTTATTGGGTTTCTTTCTAGCCTACCCCAACTTGTTTGGGACAAAAGGCTTAGTTGTTGTTGTTGTTGTTGTTATCTCCTTGTAGCCTACCCCAACTTGCTTGGGACAAAAGGCTTAGTTGTTGTTGTTATCTCCTTGTATTGAGAGTATTTATTGCTTTAGATATGGTCTGCCATGAGAATTAAACAAAAAGGATCTTACTGTGTCATTAATATAATTGCCATCTCTCTTAGTTGGAAACATTTGTAGCTTTAAATAGATACATTTGATCACAAGAAGAAAGCAGGAACATACTGTGACTCAGCAGTTTACTTTAGTAGAATTATATCTTTCCTCTTATGTTCTATAGTTATTTTAAATTATCTTTTGATATTCTGTATCAGAAACTGATGCCGAGCCTTGTGGAAGTGCCGCTAACACAAATTGCGAGATTGTGCTCTTACCAAAGATTGATCCTTTAGATGGGAGCTCTGGGGATGCTCTTGCTGCTCTTCTGACAGATCTGCTACAACCTGAGGATGCACAAAGTGGTGACCTTACCCTGATGAGACATGCTTCATTGAACAAACTGTCACAATTGAAGGAGGTTATTTCGAAGCAGCTGGAAACAACTGAAGCTGAAATTGATTCGCTTGAAACAGAACTTAAATTGGTATATTCAGATCCTGAATCTGCAGAAAGAGAAGCAAACCCAACAGTTCAAACTATTGGCCCACTGCAACCTATTAGTAACGATAAAGCCATTCAAATTCAAGAGGATAACACACATGAAAATTTGATATCAACCATCCTATCTACTAACAAGGATGCTTCTAGGAGAGCCACTGCGTTGTTTGACAATTGTTTGCATGTATCCAACACACCTTACCTGGAATCGTTGGTTGGTGCCATTACCTCTCAAAAGGAGAAGAAAATGAGAATAAAAGAGAAGCTTCGTCTGAAGAAGAATGGTGTAAAATTCAAAGAACAAGTGCTTGCACGTAAATATAGGTTGCTCCGTGATATGTGGAACGATGAGCTCAAGTTGATTACTTCTAATAAAAAGAGTCGTACAAAGTCTTCACGCGGTCGTCTTATTTCAGATGGTATATTTGCTAGAACCTTCTTTTACTTTTGGTTTCTTTCTTGTTCATAATTTGCTTGTATCATTACACGTGTTTGGTTGCACCAAAGATAGGGAATAGGAGAGAGGGAAGAAGGAATAGGGACAAAGAAACAAGGGATACACATGGGGATAAGCCCTAATCTTTCTTCCCATGGAGAGGTGGTATAAGGAATAGCCTTCTTATCCCCTCTTGCCTCCTCCCTCTTCCTTATTCTTGGTGCAACCAAACACACTATGTACACTGTTTTAAAGCATACCATTTAAGTAAAGATGGAAGGCCATGTGTCTGAAAATAATAAAGAATTGTTTGTATATAAAAGTTAATGGGTTTAGTTTGCCTTTCTTAGCAATCAGTTTCCAATAGACCTCTACCGTAGAGGACTTTCTTAAATTAAGAAGTCTTTTCTATTTCCTGGTTTCCTGTTTCAACGCAGATCTAATCCACAGAATTTGGGATGGAAGCTGCAATTAATAGAATTAAGGATGAATTTCCTTTGTTTGCTTTTAAAAGTAACAGGCTTTGTTTTTTTCTTCAACAGAAGTTAGTTTAACTTCCTCTCTTTTATATCGAGAATTTCTAAATTCTTAGCTCCTGTGGTTGTAATTTTGACCTTAAATTGACAAATTTGAGCATACAATACATTCTACCTTTTTATTGTCCTTCAAGCAAATTCTAAAGGGATTACCTTGCTGCATTCATCTGGCTCTTGTACTGGTCTGGTTAAAATTGTCAACTTGATATAATCGACTTTAATAATTTTAAAGCTGACGAGAAACATGATTGAAGTACAATTAATCTTCGAATATTTTTTTGGGATCGCACTCTTTTATTTTCCTTTTTTGAAAGATCTCAACACAAAATTTGATTAGGGCGTGTCTTTTCTTCTTGAAATTTTTAAGAAGAGAATGGTCTTATGATCTTATCTTAATTCTGGATCTAATGCACTTCCATAAATAATCTGGAGGCCATGAAGGTAATAGTTTAGTGGGAAAAAAAGGAACTAGACATTTCGTTTATTTTCATTTATGGCTTGCGTGTTTGTGTTTTCTCTTTGATTCCTTTGCTTTGAAGGGTTTTGGGTTTTGTGGTGGGTGGAGTTTATGGGTTAAGGGGACAATTTTTCAATGTACTGTGCTGCACATGTTGAGCATAGATAAGCTTTAACTGTGTATTGGTATCTCTTTACAATTTTTTAGAATTACAAACTTCTGTTTTTCACAAGCTTGGAGAATGATTATCTTTAGACTTAGCACATGCACTAGATGGAATTTCCCCTGCGTATAAAACTCAATTGTGGAAGCATAATTTTTTTTTACTCTACTCAATTTGGAATTATTTGCTAACAAATGTGTCCCCCCCTTCTTTTTTTTTTGTTGAACAGCTGCTGGCTTACCTGCATTTGGAACCAAAAGGGCATCTGATTCCACACACAGGCTAATGTCAGATTCTCATACCAAGCCATACCGATTGCATTTGAAAATGCCGGCACAAATACTAGATGAATCAGAGAGAACTCGATCTATATTTGTCTCTAGGAATGGGTTGATTGATAACCCGGTTGTGTTTGAAAAGGAGCGAGCTCTGATAAATCCATGGACCCAAAGGGAGAAGGAGAAATTTATGGAAATGCTATGCATCTTTGGCAAGGATTTTGGTAAGATCTCCTCTTTCTTACCCCACAAGACGACTGCTGATTGTGTTGAGTTTTACTATAAAAGCCATAAATTAGAGAGTTTTGCTGAGGTTAGAAGGCACCTGAGTGCTAGAAAGGCAGCGACACCTGGTAACTACCTTGGGACTGGGTCTGGTAAAAAACGAAAAAGTGAATCTAATGCTGTTTCACTGGATAAGCTTGTTCCACCATCTGTTGTGGCAGTACAAAACCCTAGCCGTCCAAAGAGCAAAATCACCTCTACAAAGAAGCTGAAAAATCCTGTTCCCAAGAATAGTTCTTCAAGCAAAAAGAGAAGTGTTGATTCACCAGCAGTGGTTGACCGTCAGAAAAGTATATCAAGCTCCTTAAACAGAAAATGTGTTGACCTGCCTGTAGTTGGCTATCAGAAAGTGGAGCTGGGCTGTTTAGACAGAGCTAGGAGTGTTGATATGTCTAGTGGCATTCCCTGGACCCATTCATCAGAAGGCATGAGTTCTTGCATCACCACTTCTCCTGGTGACAAAGAGAAGAGCTTTGAGGATGATGACGACGATTGCTCTGATGATGGGTGGCAGGATGTGGGGCCGGCCTGGACAGACAATGAGAAGTCTTTGCTTGTTCAGGGCCTGGGTTTGTATGGAAATGATTTCGAGAGAATATCAATGCTTGTGGTGTCTAGAACTCGTGACCAGTGCAAGACTTTCTTCTCCAAGTCTTGGAAAGTTCTAAATCTGGAAGCTGGCTTTCCTGGAAATGATATCCCTAGAAACGGCTATTCAACAGCTGATGCAAAGGAAGGGAAAGCTGTCTCTGATGAAGGATGCGTGGCTGAGTCCGAGTCAGGTGCATGCAGTAGTCAGTCTTGTTCAAAGCAGGAAGCAGATGGTTTTCTTGGTGCACCAACCGAAGGAGAAGGCGTGACTCTCGGAGTTCAGGAGAGTGTTAAAATGCCAGAAATGCCATCTTGTGGTAAGGTTGGTGATGTCATTGTTTTTGGGAAAGTACTAAAATTGAGCAGCTGAGCAACAGATTCCTGTGAAAATGATATAAATAGTAGTTTAGGAAAGGTGGGGCTGGGAGTAGATGGGAATTTTGCCAATTTGAGATCCTGAGGAAGATCTAGAGAAGAATTAGAGAATTAGATTAGTTTGACATAGGCACTGTGAGGAAGTTCTACAAAATGATCTTTACTCAAACTCAAATAAGCCAACCTAGCCCTGCAGCATAATAATTTGTGGAAATTATTTTGCTGGCCCGACCTGTCAGTCAGAATACTAACCAGCTGGTTCTTTTTAATTTTCTTTTTTTATTTTGCATTTTTTAGGGGTGGGGTTGGGGGGGGGGTTTAGGGAATTGGTGCGAATCCCAAAGTAACTCGCACAAATCTTGAAACAATGCTCACTTCTGATTTCTCTTTCTGTTTTTTAAATGGGTATTTGTGATTTTTCTGTTCTGACAGTGGGCCAGCAAGGTGTAGTTTTTGACGAGGCTTTGACGGGGAGGGCTTTTTGACTTGTACAGTTTTGAGGAGGACTGTTTTGTAAGGTTTTTCTGACAGGCAGGCAGTGATAAGAATAGGGTTTGGTTTAGTTGCGGCTGATGTAATATAATTTGAATGTTTCTTTATTTAACATTTTTAATTCGTGTAATTTGGAGAACCGCAAAGGAGGTTATTATTCTAGGTAGTATCCTTTTTTTTTTAATTAAGTAATTAATAAGTTTCTCATCTTAAATCCCCGGATTCCATTACTCCTGTTACCGACCGTGACTGTGCTTCTTGTCTGTGAATATCAAGTGTTGATAAAAGCACTAGCATGGCTAAAGTTACAGATAATAATTTCTTCCAAGGATCCTATTATTATGCACAAGCATAATCGAAGTTTCAAGTTTAACAGAAATTGATTGATATTTTTCATCAAACAATTTGAATTTATTCATTTTGACTTTTAATTTCAGTGTTTTGCAGTTTTTGAGTGCTGCCAATTGTGCGCGTTTTGCTGTTCATTGATAAAGAAATGTCTTACGTGTATTGTCGAATGACGAAAAAGCAGCTATAACCTCGTGGGCAAACAAAGCCAATCATTTTAGATTAAGCTACCGAATCCTGTTTAAATAATAAATATAATAAAACACAGAAAAGATTCAAAATTAAGCAAACAAATATCTGCGTACGGAGCTGAGATATGCATTCTATCGGCGGATCTTTGGTATTGTTCATGTGTGATATATCATATACCACATATCCACCACCACTATCAAAAATCATGTAATGTTGTCAAAAAGCTTCAATTTCTGCTGGCACCTCAGGATTTAGACCTAAATTTAATCATAAATTCACAAATGCAAAATAAATATAAAGCAGTAATAAGTCAGATTTTGACAATTCGGTGATCAATTTCGTTCTAAAACGAAACTGTTAACGAAATCGACCGTTTTCGTGGTTGTTTTAGACGTTATGCAGCTCTAATTTTCAGCCTATGTGTTCACCTCCCTGACCCTAAACAATGGAAATTGATTACTGCCATCCCTATTTCTACCATCGCTACCATCGCTCGAAGCGCTCCCCTCTCCTCACCCAACGAAGCGAAGCGCTCCCCTCTCCCTAGCGAAGTGATCCCTCTCCTCACCCAGTGAAGCGCCCCCCTCTCCTCACCCGGATACGCTCCCTCTCCTTTCTACGCACTCTTCCGTCTCTATCCCTTCTTTCTGTGCATCTCTCCCCCTTACCCCTCTCTTTCTTCTGTGCGTCATATTTTGTTCACTTTGTTTATTGTATATGTTCAATTTGTTATTTTAAGTGTTCATTTTATTTTGCTGTGCATTAGACTTTTGTGTTGATTTTATACGTCTCACTTTGTTGGTGTAGATGTTCAATTTGTTACTTTTAAGTGTTAAATTTGTTTTACTGTGCGTCAATGTTTATTTTATGTCTCACTTTGTTGGTGTATATGTTCACTTTGTTCATTTATATGTTCACTTTGTTACTTTTATGTGTTCAATTTATTTTACTGAGTGTCAATGTTTATTTTTTATGTCTCACTTTGTTGGTGCATATGTTCACTTTGTTCATTCATATGTTCACTTTGTTACATTTATGTGTTCAATTTGTTTTACTGTGCGTCAGTGTTTATTTTTTATGTCTCACTTTGTTGGTGTATATGTTCACTTTGTTCATTCATATGTTTACTTTGTTACTTTCGTGTGTTCAATTTGTTTTGCTGCTCGTCAGACTTCTGTGTTTATTTTATATGTCTCACTTTTGTTGGTGTATATGTTCTTTGTTCATTCATATGTTCAATTTGTTACTTTTGTGTGTTCAATTTGTTTTGCTGATCGTCAGACTTCTGTGTTTATTTTATGTCTCACTTTGTTGGTGTATATGTTCACTTTGTTCATTTATATGTTCAATTTGTTACTTTTATGTGTTCAATTTGTTTTGCTGTGAGGCGAGGTCTAAGGGAGGCGAAAAAGGAAGGCGAGGTCTAAAGGAGGCAGAAAAGGAGCGTCGGGAGTAGGAGAGAGGATCAGAGGGGATGAGAGCGCATCTGAAGAGGAGGGGAGCGCGCACCAGAGAGAATGGGAGGAGAGCGCATCTGAAGAGGAGAGGAGCGCGCGGGAGGAATATTGAGATTAGCGATGGTAGCGATTGCATAAATGAACTTATAATTCCTGCTAAACAATGGAAAGTGCTCCAGCGTGGGCCGGTTGGCCCAAAAACTGTGACAATTCGGGCCACTAAATTATTTTCTGAACCCTATTTCCACTCTCTGTGACAATTCTGTTTCTCTCTCAAAAGGGTTTTTGAGTGCATTTCCGATCAAACAGAGAACTAACAATGTCTCTCCTCCGAGCTCTGAGAACCATATCTCGACCTCTTACACAATCGTCTCCGCTCTCTCGCGTGATTTCTTCGCCATTGTCTCAACACTCGCCTGGTCGATTTCTCCCGACCTCTAGTTTCGGATCGGATCGGAGCTCGATTCTCGCGAGATTTTGCTCCAGTTCAGCTTTGCTCAGCGCCGATTTCAGTAGATTAACTGAATCGAGGTTCCCCAAAAGGAGGCCTGGATTGAAGAATCGGAAGAAAAGAGCTACCCTCAGACCTTCAGGTTTTGATTTATTTATTTATTTATTATATTATGCCAATGTATACCCGTCACAAAACTTTTTGATGGAACCAAAGCTAAGATATTACTTTCATATAATTCAATCTGGTTAGTGTTTGCTAATTTAAAGTAATTAACTGGTGAAGTTTTGTTCAGTAGTGAGAATTTTAGCTGTATTTGTAGTGAATTGGAATAGATTAAGGTATAAGACGAAATATCTGTAGTGGAAATTTAACTGCATTGTGTTTGAAGTGTTTTAGTAATTTAGCTATGATGTTTCATATTTTTACCTTTTACTTGTGTATTTTCATTCTCACTATGCTGAAGCACACTAATACACTGGCAGCTCAGATCAACTAGGGATTAAACAGCTAAGGAAGAATATTTCCAAATTTACCTTAAACTTGTGAAATTTCAGTGATTTTTTATTGTTAGTTTTTATTTTTGTATTATAATGATCTTTGGTTGCTTTTTTTAAAAAAAAGGTCCATATGCATGGGTGAAGTATGTACCAGGAGAGCCAATACAACCGAGTCAACCTAATGAAGGGAGTATTAAGGCCAGGCGACGGAATGAAAAGAAGAGGATGAGACAACACAGGGCATTTGTTTTGGTATTTTTCTCTGACATATGTATGTTAATTATAATTGATCTTTCCTTGGTATATTTTAGTCATCTTGTTGCAACTTGCATGGCATATAGCTATTGCATTTCATTAGATAAATTTGCTCTGGACTAAAACAAAAAAAAATGTCAAGGTTCTGGTTGTCTTGAAACTTTCATTTTGATTTTCTAACCCTCATAATAGACACTGTTATAGAAAAACCAATGCGGCTCTGTTTGTTAATTTATTCCTTGATAAAAAGGGGTAAATGCAAATCCAGTTTTGAAGTGGAATTCATATGTGGTACAGTCTGAGAAGAAGAAAAGGCAGGCACAATGGGCTGAGGCAAGGAAGAGGAAGGAAGCAGCGAGGATAGAGAGAAAAATGGCACAGGTAGCGAGAGATAAGGCCTGGGCGGAGAGGTTGATCGAACTTCAACAACTCGAACAAGCCAAAAAGAGTGCTGCTTCAACAGCTTAGGTTGCGTTAGGTACCGTCTTTTCTATTTTTGTTCTTTGAAATTTTGTTGCCTTCCATATTGTTCACATTTTTTATGGTATCTCTTTATTTATTATCTTCTTTTTGTGTGCCCATGGCTGGGTGATATTGCTGAATTCATTGAATTGCAAGGTTTAAAATGCGATTTGTGCGATTTAGCGGTTGGATGGTGATTTAGCGTTTATCGGTGATAAAACGGCGATAAAACGGATAAAACGGCGATAAAGCGGATATAACAGTTGTGCGGTGTGAACAAAAATCTAGATAAAACGGAAAAAGCGGAGTTTTTTGAAAGCTTGGTGAATTGTGATCAGTGTTTTCTTTTTAGTTAGTTATTTGCTTTTTTTTTGTGTGTAATTTGTGGAGTAAATTGCATAAATGAACTTGGTTCTAAGGTATTCCTACAAACTGTCATTTTTGGGACAAATTCTGGATTTTTGCCCCAAGATTTTTCTAGTTGGTGCGAGATGGCAAATTTCAGTCATTAACTGCAGGGGAGGAGTCAGGATCCAAGGTTGGGGGGGGACGTATCTTTTGGGCTCTGCTCCCATCTAAGTTTTTGTTCTGCCTAATTGAATTAGCATAAAATATTCTGAAAATGGAGAGAGTAGAAATGCATTTGGGCTTTTTTATTTTGAGGTCCGTGTAATGACAGGGGAGGCTGAAGCTTACAATTTGTTGAGTTAACCCATTTTTTACGCACAAAAATCATAGAATATTTGTGCAATTTACTGGAGGCTGTCATTTTGGGTCCTATGGTAATGAAACAAAATGATAGCTTGGTTCCTATGGTAATGACACGAGCTATCATTTTGGGTAAAATTCCAGAACTCCTATTTTTGCCCCTAGATTTTTCCATTTGGTGCCAGATTCCTATTTTTGAATGGTATTTCTTCAAAATCAAATCACCAAAATATCAATACGAAATTAATGTTGAAGAAACTCCGTTTTTTTTTTTTTGAAGTGTAGAAAACGTCGTAAGGAGTCAGAGACTATAGCAAGTTTGCACCAAAAATAATATACTTATTGAATGTTCAGGACCAAAAAGGAAATTTTGAAACTTGAGAGACCTGAAAGGGAAATGGATAATACCGTGGGAAGTAAATTTGTAATATACTTTTATTCACAATTTTCGTGTTGTTTTATATGCAATTAACATTTCTCAGTTCCACTTGTAAGTACTAAATACTTGTAACATTCCACTGATTTTCTGTGGCAGACCCTGGAATCATCTAGGCTATATGCTGTGGTTTAAGTCATTAAATGTTTTCCTTGGTGGAATAATGTTTTAAATTGGGGTTTTATAATGAAGGCATGAGTGGAGCAGTCCGTCTATACAAATAGGCCAAAACTTGTTTTTCTTCTGATTTTCCAATATTAGCATCTAAGTTCGTCATGCAAGATTGGGAAGTTTGGGCACATTCTGGTCTAGTGGTCTGGCATGATATGAACTTCTGACGTGAACCAGACCAGATCTGGAACAACCTCTCAGATTTTTTTAAAAGTGTCGAGGACTCGAGGCCATCATAGATTCCTTGACACCAAATATCTGAGTGTGATATGTTGGATATGACATGTTGATCTACAAAATCAGATAAAAACCGAAGTACTTAAAGCCATCATATACACACCCAAGTAACTGTCACATGGTGGATGTGCCATGTTGTCTAATTTTTTTTTTATTGGATATAACTCTGACGTAGAGAGCACACAGGACTAAATGTTTTCGTCTTTTGTTATTGGCTTTAGAAAAGTGAAACTTTTCTTCACATGAGTTTACACATGCTCCTTTTTCATGCCATCAATTCTGTGTACAATTTGCAGTATTTGGAAGTCAAGAGGAAGAAAACTCAGTGGCATTTCAGATCTCAGTGCTGATTTTTCTTTGTGGAGCTGTTAGTTGGTTTACTATAATACCCCCAACTTTACAAAATAAGAGGAGATTTTGGTATTCTTGTTTTGTTCAATGTACTTGAAAAGATTTTCTCTGGAGCTTCTTCCAATAGAATGTAAAGGCTCAGTCTCAGGCTCTTAAATTTATTGTAGTGTTAGGAATGTGCTAATTTATCTTTTTCTTTCCAAAAATTTCAAGCATTGGATTGCTTTACTTATCAAATCGCATATTTGATTTTGCTTGTGCTATCTTCTATCAGCCAAACCTTGGTGCTTTCGTTGGAATAAGTATGTTTCCGTGCTACAGAATGAGATTTCCCTGTAGAGAGTTTCCGTTTTTATCTTTTATAGATTTGATTTTTTATGGAGTTGTTAGCTGACGAGTGATAATGTAACTAATTTTGTATTTTGAAGGAATTCAATGACTTTCAAGTCTTCAACAGACTTTTTTGTTGTTCTTGGAATTAAAATATGCTTTTATTATGAGCTTTTAAGAATGCTTTCTGAAACCAAAAATAACCATGGAAGTAGACAAAATAATATATTTGTCCCTTTTCGAGTGATCTATATATATTTCTACAAATATTAGACAATTAAGGCACACAGCCACACACTAGTCTGCATATGACAAATCTTTTTGAACACTAAACATTGTGACCGATCCTACACCTTATCTGTACAAAAAGCCCCACAAAACGTTACGGAGGATATTTTAACAAAAATACACAAAAATATGTCCAATACAAATTGTCCAGAAATTAAACACAAGGATTAACCACATGAATGCTGTCTAATAAAGCTGTTCTCTCCTGTCCCGCCACCACCTCCACCTGCATGAAATCAACCCAAAACACATTGTCAGTCCATTCTTTTAAATAAACATTCAAAGTTTAAATAAAAATAATACTGATAAATTAGTACCAGTAATAATCCCATCGGGGGTTGACCTTTGACATATGGTTGACACCGTAAGGATAGCCAGAATCAGGTCGGCGTGCATTGCGAAATGCACAACAGCCGATGGCATAAATGGCGATCAGGATAACAAGGACAATCACATTGACTACTGAAATCTTGTGCCAGCTCCTCCTAACCTGCTCCAGCACACCGGCCTTGCAAGATTCGCATCCATAGCAGAGTATGTTGGGTGCATTGTTCCACCTATAGCAGTCTCCGTCCTGTGCAGCAACCGCCATGCCGCCACTGTACGTGCATGAAGTCGGTGGTTTGCAACACCCTGACTGTACAATTTAAACATAGTTGATATTTTTTTTCTTCACCAAGGGAAATGTGTATTTGGCGCTTACTTGCGTAGTATAGTGGACAATTATAAAATATAATGAGATAAATTGATATGGAAGTCCCTATTGTATGGATTTAATGGTGAATTAGTATTCCTTACACCAAATGTGAATATGATATCAGATACATGTTAATCTCGTCAAAAAAGAAACTTTGTTATCAATATCATCATGGCTCATTAAACGTCAATTGATGCTACTTCTATAGGAAAAAGTAGCGGTATGTGCTAATTCAATCTGAAGAAACTATTCCATTGGTCATTAATGTGTACTTGGACTAAATCATAACTGACACTTCCCTAAAGTTAAAGAATTTATCGTCATTGGTGTTCAATTCCAGCGTTGTTCATTATATTATTGTACCATAATTGCTTTGCAAAATGCAATAATCAGCAGAGCATACCTGGGTTGGTGTCAGGTCACGTTGAAGGTAATCCAATGGCGTATAGGTGGTGATCTTGTCACAAGCTTTGGACCCAACCACGCAAGCAAGAACTGTGTGCCAGTTTTTGTCATCAGCTATCTGGTTTTTTAGCCATGATGAGTATTCGCCTAGCTTGAACTCTCGGTATACTCTTCCTGCAACTTGCTCTCCACCTCCACCTACTGTGACAGCAAATCTGTCATATGCACCAAAAAAAAAATATAAATAATAAAATAAAAAAAATGAAAGTGGTTTCATATATGTTTCAGGTCAGAACATCTGCTTTCCGGTAAAGTTTATGTATTGTGATGTTTTCAAGTATATATGTGTTAGTTTTAAATTGAATATAGCCTTGATTTGTTTGAGCACAAAGTGCATGAGTATAAGACTGTTGGTATCTGTTGGCAGCTGCTGTGAATACATATAATTGTCAATTGATTTTTCTGATTACACTTTTCTTTTGATTCGCTCAAATATTGAAAAGCCAGAAAGCAATGGAAATAAAAAAAATTGAATAACCAAACAAACCCAAAGACAGTGAAGCCGAGCAGCCCAACGATGAGAGTTAGCATGGCAAAGAGGTATAGCCAGAGGGCCCATGCCACACCGAAACATGCCCCGACAAACCCAGCTAGGGAGACCAGCAACATAACGAAACCAAGAGCCAAAAGCGGCATCTGAAGGGCTGACTGGCACGTGGTTGAGCTGTGTGCAAACCAGAGACCCCCACCGATTAGCGGAACTGATGCAAGAAGTGTTAATAGATTGAGGTAGCCTATGATGGTGTTGCTGAATCTCTGGTGGTACATCACTGTTTAGTGTTTTCTCTCACTCTCTCTTGTTACCTTGGTGTATATGGGGTTTGTTCTATTTTTCCTTTGATTGTTTATTATACCTTTCTTTCTTTGTTGCTGAGCTGCTTTAGCTAGCAGCAGTGGCGTTTGCTTTTTCCCTCCTTGTTTGGTTTGATTTCTTGCTTGCCAGTTGAGTAGTGCCCTTTTTATGGAACCCCATTTTGCTAATATGTCCTTTAATAAAGAACTTATTCCGGTACATGTCCTTATCTAGTTACCTTTAGCGTACGTATAGAACAAATGAGTTTGAACAAGTATAATGTCATGTTTAAATTTTTTAGATTTTGCAGGGCATTGTGTCGCAATATTTCAATGTGAGATATTTTGGTTGGTGATTTTGGATTCTTTAAAATATCAGTATACTAAATTTATTTTTTTAGTTTCTTAAAGAATACAGAGGACTCTTTGCGTTTTAAGCATTGCAAGATGCAACTTTATTTTTTGAAATTTTTTATATGTTAACTTCTTTTTCATCACTTATGACTTATCACATAGTGCAAAAACTTTCATATTTGGTAATTTTAATGTCATGATGTCTTAGTTCTCTATAGTAATATAAGAGATCGATTATTATGACATTTTTCCTTTTTAAATAAAAACATTCATATTATTAGTTTATTACTAGGTTGGATTAGACCTTCTTAAACTTCCATAGCCACTTAATCCTTCCATACTCCGGTTCTTAATAGAGATTTACACTTTTAAGGGTTGTATTGTAAAGGTTATAAAATCAAAATGTTGGAGCTTAAAAGGTGTACAAATACAATACACACACAAAGAAGAAAAAAAAAAAGTGTACAATAAACGAAAAACGCGTGTCCTCAATACTGGTGTAACTTTCTTTAGCGTGGGATGTAATATTGTTTTATCATCCCAATTGCTTTAATAATGTTGATTTGCTTTTAGAAACCTGAGCAGCTTTATTTTTTTTTCTTCTTACTTAGTTTCTTTAATTCTTAGTGATGAAGGGAAAAAACAGTGGGGAAGCGAGAGGCGCGTCTTTTTCAAGAGGCGAGAGCGATTAAAGAGGAATACTTTGTTGGTTATTAGAAGGGCCTATAATGCAACAATACAATAATTAAGTAAAGAAAAGAGAATGCTTTTTTGACGAGATAAGATCAGATAGCAGATCAGCAGAGAGACATGCATGCTCCTCCTTTTTATAAAGGCAATTGTTTTGCCTTTTTCTATATTAATATGATGTGGCATGTTGTTATATATATATCATGTATAGATGGCAATAGCAATATGACTTCATTTGAATTGATTGAGACAAAGGACTAATAATGGCTGTTTTCCTTCATTAATTATCAACTTTTTGACCATCAAATGTCCCAAGTATATATAGTGCCTCAGATTTGTTATTGTATTTGTGTGAACATAGCTGTGTTTGTTGGTGAAAAGTGGTCCCATTTTTATGGTCACAGTGGCCGCACAAACTGGCTGTAGGATCACACAGTTTGGGGCTATAGAAGATCACAATTTGTAGACATAATTCTGTAAATTCTTTTGAGTATTAGTTATTATTTAATTTGGGTTCCTTTTCGAACATGCTGGATCTTTCGTATGCAAGCATGTCCGGAAGGCTAGGATCTAATTGATTGGAAACTTCTGGTGTTTAATTCTTTCGGGATGTTTGTTTGTGACTTAAAGGGTGCATAACTTAAGTTATGTATCCTTAAATTACCAAACACCTCTTACATAAGATGCTGATATCGTCATTATTTGTAGGCATTTGGACCGTACTTGGCACTCAAATAACACTCAAACCATTGAATTATTCAATAAATTGCTATGATTTCCAAGGAATTGGCTCTACCGTCGTTTCTTCTCTCATTTTACAGGACTTTGATGATTTCTGATGATTTTGGAGCATATAGATGGATTCCCGACGTAGCACGCATGCTAGACGACTCATTCCTAGCATTGGAGGCTCTTTTCTCTCTCCTGGTCGACCCGAACAATCATCTGGTCGATCCGACCAGCACCTATGGCAGTCAGGCGTCATTTTCTCTCTCCTGGTCGACCCGACCAGGAGCCTGTTCGATCCGACTGGGCATCACAACAGCAGACTTGTGCAGCTGTTCTTTCTCTCTCCTGTTCGGTTCGAACAAGGATCTGTTCGGTTTGACCAGGGTGCCGCCATATCACATAAGGCATTATTTTTTACATAGAAACTGATGGAAATGGCAATTTCTTGCGCCCTGGTGCCCTAGCCTTCCATCCTTGCGACCTGGGACATCCATATATACACCCCTAAGCCTAAGGAAAGAGGTGACAAAACCTTTCATACCACAAAATTTCTATTTCCATAGGCGTTTCTCTTTCTTCCACCATTGGAGATCATCAAAGCTTGGTTCTTTGGAGCGACGGCAGCAAGGAGACGAGTTTGGTGACCATCTTGCAACACACCACTGCCTAGAGATCATAGTTCGAAAGCATAAAGGAGTATTCGGTTTATTCTTCTATGTTTTCTTCTCTATTTTCAATGGGCTTGTATCTTGTTATTTCTATATTATTTGTTGTGTGTTTTAGTACTATGTTAGGCTAAATTTATGTAGTCTTAGGGGTAAGGTAGTAACTTAGGTTTGGATGTTGTGATTTGACTTGATATGATATGATATGTTTTGTTGATTTGTTTCGTTGAGAATTATGTTAATTGCTTGTTTAAATTGCTTGGTTAAGTCTAATTAACTTCTAGATGAATGGCCACATTTAGTTAAGTTCTAAAGTTAGGTTAATCAAGATAATTTAGATAAAGTATTTGGGATAAATCGTAGATCCGAAAGGGAAGATTAGTTGACACCAAAAGTGTAACTTTTTGACAAGTCCAAAAGACCTCTAGATATCCTTATGAACTCCAACAAACAAGTTTAAGTTGATTGAATTCTATACCAAAAGTTGTGAACCAATCGAGTTAATTAGGTTAGGTTGTGATTAAACCAGTTTCTAGTCCAACAAGCGGCAGCTGAGGTTTAGAATATCTAAGTTTGACCAACAAACCCTAGCACAAAGCATAAACTATCATAAAAGTTCAAAATCGCACACTTATACCATCTGTTCGGATCGAACAGACTCCTGTTCGGATTGAACAGAGTCCTGTTCGGATTGAACAGACTCCTATTCGGATTGAACAGATCCTTGTTCGAACCGAACAGAGAAGTAAACGCTTGAAAAACACCGTTCGATGCACGAAAGTGATAAGTTCTGTGTTCTAGAGTCCAAACCAAGGTGAAAGCTGAACCCTAAGACGCTTTTTATTACTGTTTAAACCCTAAAAACTTTACTTTAGTTGTTTACTTTATTTTAATTGACAAAACAACAAAAAATATATACTTTATTTGCACCTTTATATTTAATTCCTCAAAACTCCATAAAAATATTCTTGTCTAGCTTTTGAAAAAGGATAAGTCCAGTAATCAATTGTACCGTCCCTTGGGTTCGACCCTAAAGCTGTACTCCAAAAGACTAGTGAGGTTAGCTCTAGGTCTATAAATTTATTTGATTCCTAGGTTTTAAGCCTTCATCAAATTGGCGCCGTTGCCGGGGACGATGTTGATATTGGATCCTTATCTTAGTATTAAGAGACTAGATCTTTTCTTTTTCTTTTTAAACTCACGTTTTCTTCTCTCTTGATTACAGGATTGGCAGGTAACACTCAAAGGAAGAAGTCCCCACCCCCAAAGGTCAAAGACTTTCTCCGGAGAATCCGCGAAGAAGCCAGATCCTCCTCCTTTACTCCTGTTCGAACTGACCAGTGCTCTGTTCGATCTGACCAGGGCCTTGTTCAATCTGACCAGTGCTCTGTTCGATCTGACCAGTGCTCTGTTCAATCCGACCAGACCTCTGTTCAATCCGACCAGAGCTCTAAACAGAGAGAAGAAAACTCCGCAATGGCCGACCAACTCACTCCCGAGGCCATTGCCCAGCGCACACAAGAATTGGAGGACCTCCGCCTCCAACTTGAGCGAAGAGAGGCTCGATTGACAGCCAATCGGACCCTCCTAGCGGGTCAAAGGAGGGATTTTGACAATGAGCGTCGCCGATGGACCCAAGAAGATGAAGGGAGCATCAATAACTCCGACAATGAAGATGAGGAAGATCGTGAAAGGACTCTTATGGAGTTTGGAGTTCCCAGCGCAAGAAACGTGGGCGGACCAGTGGTGATTCCAGGCATCGCCGCTAACAACATGCAAATCGCTCCCAACCACGTCGTGCTTGTGCAACAAAATCCGTTCTATGGAAACGACGAAGAGAATCCCCATGCTCACTTACAAACTTTTATTGATTGCACTAGATTGATTAAGTTTAATGGTGTTCCTCAACAAGCAATTAGGCTATTGTTATTTCACTTCACCCTTAAGGACCGAGCACAAAAATGGTATAAAACATTGAAAAAAGGGTCAATTAGGTCTTGGGATGAAATGGCACAAACCTTCTTGGATAGGTATTTTCCTTCGGATAGAGCGGACAAAATTAGAGCTGAATTGAATAATTTTGCCCAAAACCAAAATGAATCAATGAGGGATGCATGGGAACGGTTTAGGGATTTAGAAAATTCTTGCCCACATCATGGGATTCAAGAATGGATGCTCCTTAAATCATTCTACACTGGACTTTATGATAATATTAAAATCAATCTTGATTCTCTTTCAGGTGGGGCATTCAAAAGACTTGATACGGCACGAGGGCGAGATTTGCTTGATTATTGTGCAAGAAATTACACATGGTACCCTCTACTCGTTCCCCGCCACTCGAGTAATTCAAGGCAACAAGTGCACAAAATTTCAACTAAAGAGGCGAGGATAGAGGAGCTAGAAGCTGAACTTGCCGCTTACCAATCGGCTCAAGGGACACATCTCCATTCAAACCAATGCGGAGCGTGTGGCGAGGAAGGACATACATCTATCAATTGTCCTCTTGCCAAAATTGGTAACGGAGGGGCCCAAGTGAACTACTTACACAATGGGCCCCCTTACGGTTCAAAGTACCAAAATAGCCCACCAAATTTGTATAGGAATGCCCAATTCAATAACAACAATAGAGACCAATCATTTCAAAAGAAACTTTTTTTCGAAAGGGAAGAAATTCCAATTGTTGTTCAAGAATTCATGAGTGAGCAAGAAAAGATTAACAAATATGTGGCTTTAGGGTTAGATGAATTGAAGGCCACCACTGACGAATTGAAGGCTACCATCAACGAATTTAAGGGAAGTGCAAGCACCTTACAACGCTTGGAGCGCATGATGGAAGCACACTTCTCCCGACCACCTGGCAAGCTTCCAAGCCATCCACAAGTCAACCCAAGTGCAGAGATCAAAGCCATTCATGTTCTACGAAGCGGAAATGAGTACCAAGACCCACCCGTGCCACCAAACGAAGGAAACAACCTCTCTGTTCGGTCCGACCAGAATCTTGTTCGGTCCGAACAGGAGGAACCAGAGGAGACACACCTAATTCTTGAGAAAGTTTTGTCATTCCCTCCACTCCATGAGGCATCCCAGACACAAGGCACCATTCCTGAGCCTGAACAAGCTGATGAGGTGCCACTCGCACCCTCTGTTCGGTCCGACCAAGCTCCTGTTCGGTTCGAACAGAGCACAAAAGTGGTTCAAAGCAAGGGCAGAAAGAAGGCACAACAACCTGAGTCAACCTATAGGCCTCCTGTCCCATTTCCTCAGCGACTTGTGAAGAAGAATGAGGAAGAACGATTTCGAACTTTTTGGGAGATTCTCAAGGAATTGAAGGTCAACATTCCATTCACAGATGTTATAGCTCAAGTGCCGATCTTTGCAAGATTCTTGAAGGAGTTATGCACGGGCAAGAGATCCATGGAAGAGCTCAAAACAGTGGCCCTATCACACAAGAGTACCGAGGCTTTGAATAGCAAGATGCCCCCAAAGCTTGAGGATCCGGGTAGGTTTGCTCTTCCTTGCACTATTGGAAACGCAACAATCAAGCAAGCCTTGTGTGATATGGGGGCTAGTGTTAGTTTGATGCCCAAGTCCGTTTATGAAAAGATTGGAATTGGAGAATTGAGACCCACATGCATGACGTTGAAGCTCGCTGATTCCTCAATGCGGTTGCCCTTGGGTGTTATTAAAGATGTGCCCGTTCGAGTGGATAAGTTTATCATACCGGGCGATTTCGTGGTAATGGACATGGAAGAAGACAAGGAGGTGCCTATAATTTTAGGACGCCCCTTCCTTAGAACCGCCGGTGTGAAGATGGATACTCAAGATGGGACGATTTTGGTTAGAGTGGGAGGAGAGAAACTCCGATTTTCAATAGCTCATGCCTTGAAGTGCTCCGACCCCGCCAACAAGGGCCATGACAAATCGCTCGCTGTCTCGCTCTTCGGATCCGATCCGATCAAGACCTAGTGAAATATGGTCAAGCTAGGGACCTAAAACAAGCGCTTCTTGGGAGGCAACCCAAGGATTTCTCAACTCTTATCTCTTTTATTTATTTTTTCATTGCAAATAGAAAATACAAAAAAAAATAAAAAATAGAAAATCCATAAAAATTTGAAAAAAAACTTAAAATAAAAATAGAATTTAATTGTTGATTTTGTTTGAATAATTGTAGGGATTTTTAAAGGAACAAACGAAGGAAGATGCAATTCGTGCTAGAGCATCATGGGTTACGCGAATCGACTAACCCCGAATGACCTCATACGATTGCATCAAAAGATCTAGAAAAATTAGAGCCATCTTGGACAACGAGAGAACAAACTAGAAGCAAATCAACAATTGGGAAAGCAAAAATTGGCTAAGTTCTTTTTTCCCTCCTATTTACTTTTTTATTCGATTGCATGCATTGAGGACAATGCTTGATCTAAGTTTGGGGGGAGGGAATAGGAGAAAAATCAAACTTTTGGTGGATTTTGGTAAATTTTTGCAATTTTTTCGAATTTTTTTCTTCTCTGGTCAGCTCGAACAGACATCTGGTCAATCCGAACAAAGCCTTGGAAACTTCTGTTTTTAACTTTCTCCTTGGTCGGTTCGAACAGACACCTGGTCGATCCGACCAGAGCATGGAAATTGCACGATTTGGTTTGATTTTGGCTTGAAAATTAGTTGGTTTTGCCTATTCTCTCTCGATTTGAATTTTAAACGTTAAATCTCACACTGCTTAACCTTGTTTTTGAGTCAAACAAAAATTTTCTCAAAGAACCCTAGAATGTTTTGATATCGAACTTGTTCTTGCACCAATGGACTGAATTGGAGTATTTTCTTTAAAATTTGAACTTGATCTTGGATGCTTAGAATTGTTATGACAATCTTAGTCGATTCTCACAAGTTTTTGCCGAGTGAACTGATTCGTATTTGACAAACTTTTGAAAAGAAATTTATCGACTTTGGAAATTGTAAAATGAATTTTATCTTGTTGAAATTGCTTTTTAATCGCTCGAATCACCAACGAGCAAAATTAATGGGAAATTAAATCAAAATAGCTGTGAAAACGAGGACGCACTGAGGCCTTTCTCCACCAACTTAGCCACAAATTGGAGGGTATTGGATTAGGTATGAATTGTTAGGAATTACAACTCAAAGAAACCGAGAAATAATTGGACAACTCATGCTTAATTCTACCGGACCCGGTGCGAAAGCATTGGTAAAGGAGTTGTTGAGTATTATGGCCCAAGTATACCGTGGCCATAGTCGAGCAACACCCGTCTAACCTCCCTAGCGCGACATGTGCTAGTAGCAAACTCAAGGCCAATGATACCGCATTATCCTCTAGGGTGTAAAGCCCCACAGCTCGACTCGCACGAAAAAAAAAACATTGGTGAAAAATTGAAATTGTTTTTAAGAAAAGTTCATTATAAAATTTCTGAAGTTGATAAAGACCTTTACAAATTTTTGTGGAATGTGAAAAGGAACGGGTAATTGAAATTGAGATCGCTTTTAAAATAACAAAGGGAAGCTAGAGTTCTAATTTTTGGGAAAAGACTTTACTTAGGGCCAAGAGTTGCATTAATTAAGTTGTGAACACTTAACTTGGTTTTTGATTTTGATTCTTGTTTGACTCATTTGATGAAAGCGTGAGAAATTTTAGGCATAGCAATTGATTTCACGACATTTATTGGTTTGAGATACAACTCAGTGTTTAAGGTTTAAGTACAGTCCAAAACTCTAAGCTTAGGGTGTTGCTTGAGGACAAGCAAAGTTTAAGTTTGGGGGGATTTGATATCGTCATTATTTGTAGGCATTTGGACCGTACTTGGCACTCAAATAACACTCAAACCATTGAATTATTCAATAAATTGCTATGATTTCCAAGGAATTGGCTCTACCGTCATTTCTTCTCTCATTTTACAGGACTTTGATGATTTCTGATGATTTTGGAGCATATAGATGGATTCCCGACGTAGCACGCACGCTAGACGACTCATTCCTAGCATTGGAGGCTCTTTTCTCTCTCCTGGTCGACCCGAACAATCATCTGGTCGATCCGACCAGCACCTATGGCAGCCAGGCGCCATTTTCTCTCTCATGGTCGACCCGACCAGGAGCCTGTTCGATCCGACTGGGTATCACAACAGCAGACTTGTGCAACTGTTCTTTCTCTCTCCTGTTCGGTTCGAACAAGGATCTGTTCGGTTTGACCAGGGTGCCGCCATATCACATAAGGCATTATTTTTTACATAGAAACTGATGGAAATGGCAATTTCTTGCGCCCTGGTGCCCTAGCCTTCCATCCTTGCGACCTGGGACATCCATATATACACCCCTAAGCCTAAGGAAAGAGGAGACAAAACCTTTCATACCACAAAATTCCTCTTTCCATAGGCGTTTCTCTTTCTTCCACCATTGGAGATCATCAAAGCTTGGTTCTTTGGAGCGACGGCAGCAAGGAGACGAGTTTGGTGACCATCTTGCAACACACCACTGCCTAGAGATCATAGTTCGAAAGCATAAAGGAGTATTCGGTTTATTCTTCTATGTTTTCTTCTCTATTTTCAATGGGCTTGTATCTTGTTATTTCTATGTTATTTCTTGTGTGTTTTAGTACTATGTTAGGCTAAATTTATGTAGTCTTAGGGGTAAGGTAGTAACTTAGGTTTGGATGTTGTGATTTGACTTGATATGATATGATATGTTTTGTTGATTTGTTTCGTTGAGAATTATGTTAATTGCTTGTTTAAATTGCTTGGTTAAGTCTAATTAACTTCTAGATGAATGGCCACATTTAGTTAAGTTCTAAAGTTAGGTTAATCAAGATAATTTAGATAAAGTATTTGGGATAAATCGTAGATCCGAAATGGGAGATTAGTTGACACCAAAAGTGTAACTTTTAGACAAGTCCAAAAGACCTCTAGATATCCTTATGAACTCCAACAAACAAATTTAAGTTGATTGAATTCTATACCAAAAGTTGTGAACCAATCGAGTTAATTAGGTTAGGTTGTGATTAAACCAGTTTCTAGTCCAACAAGCGACAGCTGAGGTTTAGAATATCTAGGTTTGACCAACAAACCCTAGCACAAAGCATAAACTATCATAAAAGTTCAAAATCGCACACTTATACCATCTGTTCGGATCGAACAGACTCCTGTTCGGATTGAACAGAGTCCTGTTCGGATTGAACAGACTCCTGTTCGGATTGAACAGACTCCTGTTCGGATTGAACAGATCCTTGTTCGAACCGGACAGAGAAGTAAACGCTTGAAAAAAACCATTCGATGCACGAAAGTGATAAGTTCTGTGTTCTAGAGTCCAAACCAAGGTGAAAGCTGAACCCTAAGACGTTTTTTATTACTGTTTAAACCCTAAAAACCTTACTTTAGTTGTTTACTTTATTTTAATTGACAAAACAACAAAAAATATATACTTTATTTGCACCTTTACATTTAATTCCTCAAAACTCCATAAAAATATTCTTGTCTAGCTTTTGAAAAAGGATAAGTCCAGTAATCAATTGTACCGTCCCTTGGGTTCGACCCTAAAGCTGTACTCCAAAAGACTAGTGAGGTTAGTGTTAGAAAGTGTGCTAATTTTCATTTTTGTGCTAATTACCAATTAATTAACCAAGCAAATCACACACATAAGAGATCTAGTACACAAGCTATTCAAACACACGAGAAAAAGGATTGGAAGTCTACCTCTCTTGGTATCGCAACCAAGAGGCTCGTTCCAATGCGTTGGTGTCGGTGGCGTGCTCTCCAAGAACCTTCTCGCCGTGCTCCTCGAGTCCACTAAGGAATTAACCACCTTCTCTAATCAATTATGCTAGTAATTGAGAGAATTGTGCCTAATTCCAAAGCTTTCCCTTCTCTTGATTAATTCTCCAATTAATTTAGTGGAAAAGCTTGCTCAACACATGAGCTAGGTGGTGTGTGGAAGAGAGAAGAGGAATGAAAAATCTGAAATTTTTCTTCCTTTGTGGTGAGGTGCGGCCAAAGAGAGAAGGAGAGAGAGAGGTGTGTGGAGGCTAGGGTTTGCTCCCAAAGAACACCCCTTTATATCGACCTCAAGCCCTAGCTCTTCATCCAAATTTTGGAGGACCAAAATACCCCCATGTAGCCGCACCCTACCTACCTCATTTGTGGGTTGGGCCTCAAGACAAGTTGAGCCCAATAACCTTCCATTTTATTACACCTTCCATTTGGCATTAAATCAACTAATTAATTTAAGGCCCAATTTGCTCAATTTATTAAATGTGTTGATTATTATTAATTATTAACTATTTAATAATTAATATGGAATTAGACAATGCATTTAATTATTTCGATATGATCTATTTGACTTAATTAATCATAACGGTCTATAACGGCATACGATTAATTAATCAACTTATCATATTTTGCAAAACCAATTGTTGCAAATAAATAATTAATGCACGTGTGGTTAAACACCTTATTATGTGTGACCCTTTGAGGATTTATGCTATGTTGGACATGGAATTAAATCGCCATTTAATTCCAATAATCATAAGCGGTATCTAGCAACACGTTATGATTCCCAATTCACATAAATAATGTACTGCTACAATATTTCAATCCTGCATGAGAGAATAAATGGTTTCTCTATTTTGATTCTTATGTCACACGATATCATCGTATAATCCAAGATAGGAACGTGTCATTCTTGCAGATTATACGTTTCTTGATCTAGAGATAATTGTATCAGTTGCTAGCAAACAATCTATCTCCATCAAGGGGCCCAAACAGATATCGTCACTCACTAAGTGAATTAATGAGGGACATACGGTTTTCTTGATAATTAGCTTTTCCCCGCACAATTCAAGAATACTTAAATCAAGTCCGTATAGCAGCCTTTATCAGGAATCAGCGGTAGACATGATTTATAGTATCTATCCTCATGTGGAAAAGATAATCATCTCAAACTTAGAACCAAAATCATAACGAAATAAATAATGACACGTAACACAATCCATATATTTATTTCGTGGGGTCCAGTCCTGTACTATGTTCGATAACATATACATATGCAATTAAGTTGGTTACTCCTAACCTATGATTTATAGAACTTAATCATCACTTAATCTGCATACTAATCTTATTGATAATTAATGTTCTTTGTTAATTATCAAGATTATGGACTTTTAGATTTATCGTTGTCATTTACTACTAAATGAATAACAGTGATCTATAATTCAGATCCTCAACCTGAATGAACTGTCAACGAGTAAATCAAAGAACAAATGATCTGAAATCACCAATAACATAAACTATAGAAGTAGCCTAATGAATTGGCTTCTAGGACATATCTCTAACAGTTAGCTCTAGGTCTATAAATTTATTTGATTCCTAGGTTTTAAGCCTTCATCAGATGCCTTAAGGATACATAAGTTATGCAACCTAAATAGGTTGCATAAGTTATGCACCGGTCCCCTTTAATTTTTTTCCCAACAATACCCTTTAGAAATTATTAATAATAATATTTAATAATCTATAATAATTAATAAATAATAATATTTAATAAGTAACAATAACTATTAAAAAATCATAATTAGCAATAAATATTAATTATTATAATTAATAAATAATAATATATAACAAGTAATAATAATAATTAATAAACAATATTGATTTATTATTAAATAATTAATAATATTTATATTATTTAATTAAACATAATTAATAATATTTCATAATAATAAAATGATTTTTTATTATCATTAATAATTAATTTTATAATAATTAAAATTAAAAATTAATTAATATTAATTAATAAATAATAATACTTAATAAGTAACAATAATTATTAAAAAAATCATAATTAATAACAAAGATTAATTATTATAATTAATAATATTTAACAAGTAATATTAATTATTAATAATAATGATTTAAGAATAATAATTAATTGAAGATAATTAATCAATAATAATTTTTATTATAAAATAAATAATAATATTTATAATATTTAATTAATAGTAATTATTAATATTTCATAATAGTAAAAATGATTTATTATCATCATTAATAATTAATTTTTATAATAATTAATAATTGACAATAATTAGGTCACAACATATAATACATAATACTAATTCAAATTTAAGGGCATTTTAGTCTTTTGACATGAATATATGCATGCATTAAGTTAGTCATCCTTACTACACAACCAAACATCTATTACATAACACTACATAAACACTTAGGCATCCTTAAGTTATGCAATTCCTTACTATACAAACAAACGCCCCCTTCGAGTTTGAACTTTTAGCGCTTTTAAGTACTCAGGAGATTGTGAGCAAATTTTGATGAAATGTAAATCTTTTTTTAAAAAAAACACCATGATACCTTCTAGATTATTATTTTTTTGAAGAAAATTAAAGATCAAGCTCCGTAACTTTTAATTGAATAAGTAAAGAAGTTACAAATTAAAACCTTCTCAATTATGACGAGAGTTCCAATGTAGCAAGTTCTTGATGCCACCAAATGAGGAAGGCAGTATACTTTTTATTGATGCCAAGCTCTAGAGGTACAAATGAGTGTCACACAGAAGACACTGAAAAAGAGCTCTTTTAAAATTACTAGTGGGGATCTCGCGCGTTGCGCGATCTAATGTTAAAAAAAAATCTGAAGTTAGTTTAGTATTAGAGTAGTCATTTATAATTTTTTTTTGTTTTTTATTGGCTGCATTGGAGAATAATAGTTTATATATATGCGCTAGCTGTGAGAAATGGCAAGTACGTTGTTGTTGCGGTAAATGGATGCAGTGGTTTATAAGGGGGATAATTTATGGATATGTTATTGATCTGGAATGAGATGTTGGATGTGTGGTTTATTGGAGCTATAAGTTATGCTGGGGGTCTTTTAATGTACACAATAGGATCAGCAAAAAAAAATATATTTTTCCGGGTTATTTTTTTTTGTTTAATGCTATTTATAGTAAATAATTTTATGAGGGAAGACAATGATAAGAGCAAGATGAATTTCAAGTATCAAATTTGATGATTTTATGAGCAATTTAGTTTACCACATAAATGCATTATATATATTTTTTTTTTCAAATGTTTAATTAGAAAAATTTTAAAAACTTTTTTCAGGGCTAAAATAAAACAATTCAAATCGATATGTATAGATAGCCGTCAATTTTATTTATGTAAAGATTGTAGTCTCACCCTCTCTTGTCAATTGGACTACTATCTATGCAAACTAAGTTGGGAAAGGAACTCAAATAAATATGGTCCATCCTTCCCCCAAAAAAAAATTTTATTGATGGACCCGCTAATGTTTTTCCATGCTAAAAAAAGGGTTTGCAAGCCAATGTCCCTCTCTCTCTCTAGTGAATTTGGATTTGGCTCGCAGTCAATAATTGCATGGCCTAAGTCAATAATATTTGTAATATTTTTAACCATTAATTATAATTTTTTAGAATAGATAAAAAAATATTTAATCTTTAATACAATGTAGTAGCACAATTATATATATGGATTATGTAGCACAATTATATATATGGATTATTCGTGCCAAATTAGGTCTAACATCATTCGTTTTAAAAAAATTATTTAAAATAAGTGTACTTCAGAAGACATTAGAAGACTGGAGGTGTAGGCTCGTAGCTGATATTAAGTTAGAAGACATGATCACATGGTTACCAACTTACCAACATCATATAGAAGTTAGAAGACTGGACGTTTTGTCCTCAAAAAAAAAAAGAAGACTGGACGTTTAATCAAAAAAGAAAAAAGAAGACTGGACGTGTAGATGCGATGTTGTCCCCAATATCTATAACTGCTTTCCAAGTTTCCATCCATATAATATTTTTATTATATGGCTATCGAATTGCACTCACATGGGCGGATGGGCCACGCGGAAAAAGGCGCAGCACAATCGAGTCAACAATCCAGTCAGAATCCGAGTCTCTGAGACCATCCTCACCTATTTGATCTTCAATAGGCAGCCACATACCGAACAGCAGCAACAATCGATCCGGTCCAGAATACTGTTTCGAGAACTGTACGCCAACAGTTCTTCCGAATCCGGACTCAATTGTACAAATTAATATATATTATGATTTATGATTGAATGGCGGAGTTCAACAAATCTGAAAAAAAATAGTAAAAACATTTAGAGAAATATAAAATTCAAGTATGTACTAAATTTTAATGTGAAGATCACGTTAAACATATTGGATCTGCCCTTAAATGTTTGGGGTGCGTTTGGCAATGGTTGGGTTAGTGCTCTTCTTGAGTTAGCAAACTAACCTTGCTAATTTGGGATGCCAAATGAATCAAGGTTAGTTAGGTTAGCTACTAAACTTTCACTACCCAACTAACCAAGTAAAATGGTGAGTTAGTTTCCCCTTGCATTTTCCTTTAGAGAGAGAAATGATATAAAAGTTATTCTTTTCAATAATAAGTAATAATTAATAATAGTTAATATAATAATAGTTAAAGTAATTAATAATTAATAATTCAAAATAAATAATAATATTAATTAATAATTATGGTAATATTTATAATAATGAATAATTGATAATAGTTATAGTAATAATAATTAGCAATTAATAATAATCGTAAAATTATAATAATAACGATATTCAATAATAGTTATTATAATAATGATAATAATAATAATAATTAATAATAGTTTATTTTTTTATAATTTATAGCTAATAATTAATAACTACTAATTAATAATAGTTAATAATAATTACACTATTAATAGTTGCTAATTTTAAAATACTAACATCAACATATCGCGTCAAATAATATTCACTAACCTTATTACCCTTCAAACCCCATCAAATTACTACCCTCACCATTCCACCCATCTAACTCCAAAAATACTAAACTTACACCACTAACAGTACTAACTCTTATTTTGTAAAACGCACCCAAATTAAGACCATAATCCTTTCATAAAAAAAAAGACCATAGTTAAAAAATAAGTACATTAATTGGACGAACTTCCTCCGTCCAATGAACTAAACTTTAGCTCTAATAATTAATAATAATAATAATAAAAGAAGTTTGAATTAATGGAAACAAACATCATCAAATGAAATCGTCATATTCCACCTACGGTAGTCATTTTCCGAATAAAAAAATAAGAAAACGTCATATGCCGACCCAATTGACTGCCACGTAAGCACACTATATTCCATATCTGAAGCCTCTAGAACAAGACAGAACACAGAATATAGTATCAAGTTAGCAAAGAATGACTGTCTCAAGCGACCACCTAGGAATCTTCTCTCCTCAGCGCCCGCCGCTCACACCACCACCAGATCCTCTACACCAAATACCAACCTTTCTTACATCGAAAAGTTCTCTGACAGGACTCTCAACATACCCGCCACTTCAATACTACATAATTACGCCACAGTAATTCTAGGCGGTCACTTCCCAGTTTCCTTCCATCTTACATCGAAAGCTGTCTCTTTCTCTTCGTTTAAACCACAAAAACAAAAGAAAGAAACAATTAAAGAAAGCAAAAAAACAAAACACAAAATCGAAAACCTTTTTTCCATCAATGGCGAAGGAGTTCTCCGTGCGGCCAGTGATCTTCCCTTCCTCCATTCCATCAACGCCGTACACGCGTCGTCCGGGCTCCTCCTCTCCGCCACCTCCATTCCAGACGGCGCCGCGCACCTCCAGTCCGCTTCCGTTCATCCCCTTCGACATTCCCTCCACCTCCTCCGCGCCTCCGCCTCTCTACTCCGGCGTCCCCATCGCCTCCTCCTCCTCTGGGTACTTCGAAGACGAACCGCCTTTGTTGGAAGAGCTCGGGATCAACACGCGTCAGATCTGGTGTAAGACGGTGTCGATTCTCAATCCGATCCGATTGGATCCGGTTTTGCATGAGGATGGAGATCTCTCGGGTCCGTTCATGTTTCTTCTCTCGTTTGGGCTCTTTCAATTGCTCGCTGGGAAATTCTACTTTGGTATTGTATTGGGTGAGATTCTAGTTCTTTAGTTTATTTACAATCAAATGTTTTGTCGGATCTGAATTGTTAATTTTATGTTAATTTGTGAATAGGACTGGAATTGTTGCTCTGATCCAGTGATAATGTGTTATTTGTGCCAAATTGTAGTTTCAGGAATTAACTAAAAAAATGACTAGAATTATTGTTTGTTTTCAATAAAGTTACTTTAGTTTACAATTTCCATCTGCAAAGGTCAGTTAATTGAAACTACAAATCAGGGTTTCTTTCTCATCTAACTGAGCAGATACCTCTTTACGCACCCGTACCAGAACAGTGGTTTAGTAAATTACTGGTGTGGTACTGATTTGACTCATGATTCTGTTTTATATCATCAATTTTTTTTTGCCTAACTTAATGTCTGTGCCTTTACTGATTTCTATCACATTTATAAAACTAGTAAATAAACAAAGAGGGCCTGAGTGAACCTAAAGAAATAGGAGGAATGAAGTTATCCAAATGATGTGTAGAGTATTGATTTTTGTTATATTATGTCCCTATAGACTAAAAGTTCTTATTTTGGTTGTAAGATATTGTGTTTGCTATCATTATAGTGCCATCTTACTTTTCATCTTGATCTTCATAAATAATATTGCATCACTGATGACTAACAGTTGCTTTTTTAACAATTTCTCACTCAAACAACATTCACTTATGAGATTCTATTCATATTCTGATGGAGAAATAAGCACCCAATAGAAATAAATGTTTTGATCCAAAATTGGCAGCTTTTGAATGATTGTGTCAATATATAAATATAATACTGTACTGTGCAAGTGTCTCTGATGGGTTGGTTTTTTATCAACACCTTTTTTAATTACAACATTACCACAATAGAACATGTGTGATTAATTTTTTATTTGAATATAATTGCTAGGTTGGGTCATAATGGCATCACTTTTCCTGTACTCAACCTTCAACATGATTGCGGGCCGAAATGGTTGCCTCGACCTCTACCGGTGCTTCAGCATTATCGGGTACTGTATGCTGCCAATGGTAATTTTTTCAGCTGGCTCCCTGTTTTTGCCACATGGAGGTACATTAATATTTGCAATTGGGATGGTTTTCGTCTTTTGGTCGACTTGGGTATGTACCAGTCTGTTGCTTCGTTTGGCTTCATGTGGAGATGAGCATAGGGGTCTTGTTGGATATGCCTGTTGGCTTGTTTACTTACTTTTCTCTCTTCTAGTTATCTTTTAATATTTATGAGCCGCAGTTTATTTCAAGTTTGATTTTTTTTTATTTCCTTGTGGTATAGTATTCTTTTATAGGGTATTTATATAGTTGTCCATATGCTGTGTGATTGCTGTTTGGCTATCATTTTTGTTGGTTAGATCTTTTGATGTATGAATTGAAATTTTTTAACATTTGAATTAAATTTTTTTGTTGCTGGTACAAAGAATTTTATGGAATAGAAGTTGAGTTTTTGTAATGTTCAATCTATCAAATGCAGTTTAGCTATTAATATCATGCTTGTTGAGTGTATCGGACAAATAGACGTGCCCTCTGGTTTTGTAATAGAAAATTTTGATGACTGCCTGGATCATATAGATCCATTTTTTAAAAGCTTATCATGAATGTGATTAAATCACTTAATTTGAGAAATCATGGTGAATCCTTGATTCATGTTGAGCCTAGTTAGGGTGTTATCGGGTTACTTACCGCTTGGAATACCATCGATTAGGACCTGGACCTAATGTTGGGTTTGAATTAGTCTGTATATTGTTTGCTCTTACACTGGATCGGTTCCGAGTAGTATTCAACTGATAATACAATATGCATCTTTATTAGTAAAACTATTAGATCCAGATAGTTATTAAGTGCTTTTAGTTACATGACTGATGAATGGTCAGGTCCAGATCTCAATTTGAATTTCTCCATTCAGGTGTCCTTTTGTTTTTTTTTTTCTTATTTTGGTTGGAGGTTCTGCGTTTAGACACCGGATGGGTAAAATCCCTGTGCAAATAGCGGTAATATCGTAGAAGCTAAAATTCCATTACGTATGAAACATGACGTAAAAATGTAAGTAGTCGCAATAAGTTTATGCTCTCTATATCTTCAAAAAAAAAAAAGTTTACGCCTCCAGGCAACGATAACTTTATGCTGTGGATAAGCGAGAAAGGAAGGATAAATGTATACCAAATTAATTTGCTTTTAGAACAACGGAATGCTCAACTTGTACGAATAACAACACAGGTAGGGCTGAAAACGTAAATCGTTTTAACCGTTTTTCATTTTGTTTCGTCCGTACAAAACGGTTTCGTTTGGTTGGACAAAACGGTTAACGAAACAATGAAACGATTTCGTCCATGTGTAAATTCACGAAAATTTTGTCCATTCCGGACGAAAACAATCGACGAAACTAAACTTCTGTTTCGTCAACGAAACGAAACGGTTAGACGAAACACCCTAGTTTCGTCACCATTTCGACCATTTTGCTGCCCTAAACACAGGAATTGATCAATTGACTTCATTTTGAAAACAAGCATGCAAGGCCCTCAAAAAAAAAAAAAAAAGAATAGGCCCTCAAAAAAGAAAACAAGCTTGCAATGCAAACTTCAAAGACAGAAAAAAAGAGGCTTAGAATGAAAACAGATCCAAAGTGATACGATATCAGTATTGTAACGGGCTAACGGCACTAAAACCCATTTCCTACAGTTAAGTCCAACAACCAACAAAACTAAATCATTACCCACATTCGGAACATAACAAAAAGACATCCGATAGGCCTGTAAATACAAAGAGACGATTCGTTTATGGCACGAAACAACTCATTTTTGTTTGGTACAGATGCAAAGTACGTGCATACAACATGGGTTTTAGCCTTGTATTATACTGAACTTACATGCATATAAATGCACTTTATCCCAATTACACTCTTCATGTTTTATACATCAATTATACCACAAAGCAACCAAGAACAAACATTATATCTATATACATCATTTGTTTAGGGGAGTGCCCTACATGTTGGACACAAGCACTCGTCCAACATGATAAAATTTCAATTTTTGAAATTAAAATGATTGATCCGAACCACTCAAATCGTTCTCCATAGTAAAATCTCCGTTGGAAACTTGGAATCAAATTTTATATTTTTTTCAATTTCTTTTACTATTATTTTGACATTTTTTAAAATACTCAATCTAAAAAGTTATGAACCCTCCAATTTTAAAAATTTGAAAAAAATAATTACAAAATTTTAAAAAATATAAAATTTGACTTTCAATGATATTTTAATATAGAGATCGTATTGAGCGGTTCGGATCGGTCGTTTGAAATTTTAACAGTTGATTTTTCGGATCGTGTTGGATTTCTTATATATTTAATTCTAGTATTACTCTTTGTTTAGAAACAAAAGTTACATAAACGTGTTGATGTAGAGTTTGGGTCATATCCTATACATATAATTAGTGAAGAATGAAGCCAAACTGTAAACCGATTTGAAATATTAGCTACTGGTTATGACATCAAGCTATGTTATACAAATTTTGTTATTACATACAAATTCCTGAAATAAGAAAGGAAAATTCAATTAATAGAGTGACAATTAGATTTAACAAAGCATATGCACCAACCAATTTTTTATGAGATGGGCTAAAATCAGCCACGACTGACGGATGCAACCGTCAGCTACGATCAAATCTCAATTCTCGAGATTCTAACAGTCGATCCGAACCGTTCAATGTGTTTTTCATGTTGAAATTGCATTGGAGACCAAATTTTACATTTTTCTGATTTTATTTACTATTTTTTTGAGATTTTTTAAAAATCATAGTTATTGAAGGGTCCAGAATTGTTTATATTAAGAATTTTGTAAAATATCAAACAAATACTAAAAAATTTCAGAAAAATATAAAATTTTGGCTCCAACGAGATTTCAATATGGCGAACACATTGAACGGTCCGGATCGACTATTAGAATCTCGAAAATTGAGATTTGATCGTAAATGACGGTTGCATCCGTTAATCGTGGCTGATTTTAGCCCATCTCACTATTTATTCACTGGTCCATAAATTTTTTTAATACACAGATCTTAAAATGAAAAATTAATGTTTAAACATGAAAAATAAATAATTTTATCAATAAACATGGAAAGCGCCACAGGGCGCACCGGCGGCGGCACCACTCCTGTTGGCCCACCTACCCATTCACTTTTCAAGTTGAAATTTTTTTAATTTTCTACCTGCGCCAATCCCAATGACGTTTACTATTTTTGAAAAATAGATTATTATTTTTAAAAATGAAATTTATCGGAGAACATCAATAAGATTGGCGTATTAATATTTTTAAAAAAATATTTTTTTTATTTTTGATAAAATTATTATTGTTTTTAAAAATATATTACTTTTTTAAGAAAAAATTGTATCACAGCGCCAATGACAGTGGCGCGTTTATATATATTTTTTAAAATTATTATTACTATTTAAAAAAAATAATTTCTCTTGAAGCAGGGGCGTCATTTCCAGGAGTGGTGCAGTGGCGTGTTATCTGGGATTTCGTAATCAAGTTCGGAATCTCAAATTATGTAATTGTGATACTATTTAAATAATTTGAATTATTTGGATATTATTATTAATTTTCTTATATTATTTTATTATTATTTTTTTATTTTTCGGATGGGATCACAAACCATTGTTATTATGAGGCAACACCACGGTTTTGGTTCAAGGAAAGGGCTTAATACCACTGTTTTGGTTCAGTTCTGTCTTTCAATGGTTAGCTATTGTAAATGCAGTTACAGAAAGTTACAATCCATGGGACTACACTCATTCAGAGCAAAAATTGCACACACTATTACTTAATTCACATGCATATCAACCACAAACTAAAGAGATTGGAAAATGCATCATGTACATATTTGAAGGTCATGAAAATAGGCAGAAATGTACTACATTATACATAGAATAACATCATCAATTTTATTTTTAATTGGAGCAATAGATTGCTCAAAAGTTTTTCTAAACTTTATCCAACAATATCTAGAATTTCTTTCAATTTACTGTTTTAAATAAAATTAAACCTTCTAAAATTAAAAAGTGCACACTATTACTTAATTCACATGCATATCAACCACAAACTTAAGAGATTAGATAATGCATCATGTACATATCTGAAGGTCATGAAAATAGGCAGAAATGTACTACATTATACATAGAATAACATCATCAATTATATTTTTAATTGGAGCAACAGATTGCTCAAAAGATTTTTCTAAACTTTCTCCAACAATGTCTAGAATTTCTTTCTATTTTTACGGTTTTAAATAAAATCAAACCTTCTAAATAGAAAAAGTGGTTTCATGAAGTCATATACAGTGTATACAAACTGTTCATACAGTTTATGAGGTATATTTACACTAAAGTCCATGATTTCACTATTCACAAAAAGGTTTGAAATTCAAGCCTTCTTTCTTTCTCCATTTTCTTTTCTGCAGATCTCTCCATTTCCTTCGTTATTCAATTTTATGATGGCTGAAACCAAATAAAATTGTTTGGGGCATAATAAGACAACTAATTATATCCACTTCTCATATTTTTAAATTAGATATTTACGAAGGCATAATAAGAGGGGAGGGTGGATCAGGTGTTCGCATTAATTAAAAGACTATGCTAGAGAGGAAATACACACGGAACATGGTTTGGTATCTCATAATATTGTAGTTGAGTAAATTGTAATATTAAATTTTTTTTCATAGTGTTTATTTTACTACATAAAAAAATCAGAATTGCTTAAGACCATCTCCAATATTCTATCATTTCCATCATCCCTGGACTTCTATTAATGAGGAATCTAGTTAATTAATGAGGATTACAGGGGATGATGGAGATGATAACGCGTTTTCTATTTTTGGCAAAGATCATCCACGCATATCCCCGTGCCTTCTGCTTCGCTCCCGTTCCCCACCCTTGTGCTTCACTCCTTCTTAATATGTAACTTCAACAATTACATATCAACTTCAACCGTTACATATTAAGTGTCATTAATTATTCAGTCCCTCTGTTGAAATTAATATACATAACTGTTGAAGTTTATATATATAATTGTTCTATTTATATATATTAAATGTTAATATATATAACTGTTGAGGTCCTAACTGTTGAAGTTATTATTTATAATTGTTGAAGTTAATAGTTATTCTAGTTATATATATTAATTGTTAATATATATAATTGTTGAAATTAATAACGTAACTGTTGAAGTTAATATCGCAACTATTCTAGTCATATATATTAACTGTTGAAGCTAATATGTAATTGTTGAAGTCAAGTCGCTCTGTGTCGCTCCCAAAATAAAAGTATGGTCTTAAGCAATTCCGGGGGAGGAGAGCGAAACAGAGAATGAATATTGGATTTCCGTTTTTAGAAAACGTATGGATACTCCTTGCCCAAAATAAAAAACACGCTATTAAATGCTGGTGGAAATGATGAATATCGAAAATTATCCTTATAACCCCGTAAAATAAAATCCGGGGATTATTCTCGCAGTTTCCCACTTTGACGGACATAATACGAGGAAGGGACTAGTCAAAAAAGTATTTGCTGGTACTGTATGGTCAATCTGCATTTAATACGGTTCGATTGCGCTTCATTTCTATTGAACTGTTTTGTTTAAGGGGCGATTTAGCAAAATTGACACTGGAAAATAAGAGAATCAGGGTATGTGGAGTCAAATTGTTCAAAGACCCTTAGTTTAAATATTTTTACTTGTAATGGTGTTGGTGCATTAAAAAAAAGGTTGGCTAGAGAAGCGATTGACAAAAGGCTCGGATAAAATTTCATGCGCAAATTATGCGTGAAGTTTCATGCTTTCGGAGCTACAGCGAGCCTAGTACCTTTACTTTTTCCTTTTTTCTTTTTTCTTTTTTTTTTTTTGAGGGGAGTACCTTTACTTACCGACCTCATGCCAAATCATCTCTTCCCTGATCGTGAATCTCATTTCTTCAAATTTGAAATTTATATTGTGATATTCAGCGAGAAATTTGGGGTATTTAATATGTGCTATGCTGCCGATGAAAGTTTTTCTTAGTCATTGGAGAAAACTAAATAAAAAATAATTATATTACAATTGATAATGTATTAAATAAGAAGTGCTGAAGCTATCAATTGCAAGATAAATATTAGATGACATAAACAGATGTGTTTGGCCACCCTCAGAACGATATTGTTCACGAACTAAGACGAACGACTGCTAGGACAGCGAACACTAAATCGCGAGCACACTATTCGCGACCTAATATTTTTTTTTTATGATCACCCGTAGGTCATTGCTGGTGTTATATGTCTTCACGATGTTTCTCTTTCCTAACTCCAATGGGCATGTTCCAATGGGTTTGTTGCCTATAGCTCAACATTTGGATTCAATACAGAAATACTCCTAGGCAACTGTAGTGTATGATGTGATACATCAACACCTCAGGAGAGGTGTGAACTCCAAAGGAACCATGATTGGAGGGTGCATGATTGCTGTCATAGTAATATTTTTAAAACTTTGGAATAACATTTTTGTAGTACTCATAATTGTAGAATTATAATGTGAATAATTTTTTTTAAATATTGTTGTTTCAGGTATGGTTCTTTTTTCGGTGTGATATTCAGCGCTACAATGTATACACTGGTGGTATTCCGAGATACTATGAGTGGAATTTGACAAACAAGTTCAATTCTAAGCAAGTACATGAAATTTTCAGAACCATTGAACCTGGAGCAATATTGAGAGATGTACTACTACCAACCAATGGCGCAACTGAGGAAGAAATCTTGAAGAATGAGTTCAAACCTGACTTCATTATTCACGGTCAAAATATTACGCCGTCATTATTCACGACCATAATATCTTCAACAATTAGCCATGTTACCTTCAACATTAATTTCTTTAAACTATAACAATGTCATATTATGCAAAATATTGTAAAAATACATTTTTAAGAACAGTTACTTACAATATATTCACTGATTGTAATATTTTCAACAAGTATGAATATTAATTTCAACAATTAGCCGCAACAATTTCAACAATTATGCATATCATCTAGAACCATCCGTAATATCTTCAACAATTAGCATGTTGCCTTCAACATTTATTTCTTTAAATTCCAACAATGTCATATTATGGAAAATATTGTAAAAATATATTTTTAACAACAATTCTTCTTTAATTTCCTGGACAGCGATATTCCTGGCCAATCGTACAGATGAGATCTAATGTCGTCAGCGTACGATTGTATGCTTGACAATTAGAGCGTCACTATGACATCAGCGATATTCCTGTCCGATCTTATTGGAAACGGTAGAGTGAAAACAGAAAGGGAAACAAAACATGTTACGCGGCGATACAGAAAGTTGAAAACGCGTTATCTGTGGAGATGATGGAGATGAGGGATCTAGCGGATGATCCTTATCAAGCCCGTAAAAAAATTTATTAAATAATTATAGTCTCTTCAATTTTCTCCAATACCTAACTTTTCTTTAAATTTGGTAAAAAGTTAATTTATATGTAACGAGGTTGTTGGTTTAAAGTATTAGACATATTTTCAAATAAACAAAAAGTTTGGCTGAACTTTGTGCGTAATATAAGAAATAAATTTTGTTATTCAATTCTTTAGTGATGACAAAAGGAAAATGGCATGCTTTCATCATTCGAAAAGTATTGTTTAATATCGATATGTCAAAAAATTAGCTTTATTGGGAAAAAAAATATTCAGTACAGTGAAAATACAATGGCGCTTGAAACAATTAGATGGCAAGTATACGTATTCCCTTTTATTAAAAATTATAATAATATTTTAATGAGCAAGTTTCTAGTGTCACAAGTTTTTGGTGCCACAAATGCTCTTTTTCATTGATATTTTAAAATTTTAAAATTTAATTTTCGAATCCAAACCGTTGATCTTGGTCAATTTTACGAGTGATGAGTTTCTATATAATTTTTATAAATTTTGGAGTTTATTTGATATTCGATCAAGAGGCTAACACATGAACATATTAAAATTAATCTGTTATAATTAACAAGATTCGTTCATTTTTTGGCCTCTTGATCGAATATCAAATAAACTCCAAAATTTATAAAAATTATATAGAAATGCATCACTAGAAAAATTGAACAAGATCAACGGTTTGGATTCGAATATTAAATTTTAAAATTTTGAAATATTAATGAAAAAGAGAAATTGTGGCATTTGTTGCACCAAAAACTTGTGGCACTAGAACCATGCTCTATTTTAATTAAGAAGGTTGAATTGTAGCACTGTGTTTATAGTATGATGATTGTAGTTTATTTTTTTTTTAACTAACTGATTGACAATAGATTAACTGCAGGACATGCTAGGTCCAATTAAGATAACAACTATTGTTAATGCCTGTGTAGGCTCTGTACAGAAAATGGTACGCAACAGGGAAATTCGTGTTCGGATCTTCTCAACTAAGATGTGTTATATTTGTATAAGAAAGAATGAGAGCCTCTCATTTAAATCAATTTTTTTAAGTTTGAATATGAATTTTGTAATCTTCACTCAAATGTATTATACATTTTTAGTAAATTAGCAAACGAGCCCACCCGATTGTGTGGGAATAAGAAAGGAAATTTGAAGCTATTTTGTTAGATGGCGAGTTTGGTATAATGAGAGAGGGTAAATTTATTTTTTCTCTTCCTTTACTATGTGCACAAATTAAGAAAGAATAGGAAAGGAAACAATCATCTGAGCAAATGTTAACACGGTCTAAACGAAAGGTTTAAATTTTTTATCTCATTATTAAATCTACACCACTGATCTGATCAAATCACAAATATGGACGGTCCATATTGCATTGGGTAAACAATTGTTTGCTCCTTTGGGTTTAAATTTTGGATAGAACTTTGGATTGGTGCTTTTATAAGTAGTAAAGATAAAAATTAAGACTGGTTTCTGGAAAAAAAAATGGTGTTATTTAATAATAGTTCCATTTGAGAGAGTCCGAACACAATTTTAATGGCTATATTATAGGCCAGCGGAACAAAGAAGTCAAGTTTTTTTTTTCAAAAATTAAATAAATTGCTATAGTCGTAACGGTTCAACGGATCATAATTCGTAAAGGTGGTATTTGTTCTCCAAGCTAGTGCTACCTCGTATATTTATGGCACAAAGCCTCTATAAAAAGCGAGATGATGCACTCTCCATTAAGAATACAGCACACAAACCAACCACACACAAATACACAATCTCTTCCTCTCGCTCTCTAACCATTTCTTACTTACTGTTTCTTAATTATTTCTCTAGTCAGTCCCTTCTTTCAGTTTCTTAATTAATCATTTCTCGAGCAAAATAAGCTGAATATTTCTTCCTGTTTCTTCATGCTTATGTATGATTTTTGTAGTATATTTTTTATTGGAATTTTCTCTCATTACTCATTAGATACACCAAACTACTAGCATCTTTCTCCAGAAGCAAGATTCTCTACTATATATATGATATATACATGCTGGTTCTAGAGATGAACATGAGAAGATGTATGATTTCTTATTAATGTATTTGCAAAATTATTTTGTAAATTTCTTATCAAGTATGTATTCTTTTGTAATTTTGCGCCTTTGTCACCTAGTTAACTCTTTCAAGGAGTAAAATGTAAATATTAGAAAGAGAGATTAGATTGTTTATAACTTTGTATAACTTTATGAAGAGTTTGGATTGTTTATAATAAATTTACTTCTAGGAAGAAGCTATTACTCCTATTCCATACGATCCAAACGGGACCATTATACATAACTTTCAGTTTAGTCTAGACGCGGAATTCTTAAGTCTTAACAGAGCTTCCGTTTTATTTTATTTTACTTTTTTTTGTCTTTTTTCCCCTTGGAAATTCATGTAACAAAGTCTAAAACTCTCAAGTCTAAACTTTTTTAGTTGTTTTAATTTATGGGGCTATGATTAGACAGATGCGCTTGGTTTTTGAGTGGCTTTAAGAATCAGATGCCACGGTGATATGCTTTTATAATTCTGCTTTTATGAGCCCCTTTATTCTTTTCAATGAAATTTCTCAACTTCTGCTAATAATTCATTTGTATTCCTCTGTTCGCTTTTTGTCAGCTGCAAATATTGTGCGTCATAACTTGTTTGGTAACGACCTGTTTTTTAAAAATTATTTGGCAATGTACTTATGCTTATGATGATCTTATAATTAACTAGACCTTGAAATTTGGTACTTTGTTTTCATTTTTCTCAAGGTCTCTGGGTCGAAAGTCTTACATTTTTATCCATAGAGAAATTTTATTGATAATAGTTTGTTAAAAGAAGTTTAAATTCATTAATCATATGACATCTAAAATTGTAGATATATTTTTCACACTAAAATAAAAAAAAAGGTGCAGCAAGGTGATTTAATAATATTGAGATTACTTTAGTCATTTACCTAGCAATTTAATTTTGATGGTTCGACTTCCTTAATGTATATTTTTGCCATTATAAATTTGTAACTATCACCCGAGTTCGTTACTAATTAATATTACATCATGTTTTGTATGCACATAACCTTTTAAAAGCCCTCCGCCAACCTTTTTTTTTTTTTTCTGTCCTTATTCAGGCTTAAGCACATGATTATATCCAACAATAACTTCACGTCTATTCCTAGAAAACTGAGAATATCAATTTACAATATCATACGCTCTCTCCCAATATATTTACCTTTTTTTTATTTTCTTTTGCAACAGGGGCATGTATTCACGATTTGCAAGAACTTACTTTAAGCGTATCATGTGTAATATTTCTCAATTCGTGGGGGAACTATTTTTTACCAATTTTCTAAGAATATCAAAGAACTAAATATTGTTTGAAATTGGTTCACGTGGAACAGTCATCAAAATTTAATTTTTCATAAAAAATTGTTCTATCATGATTTTTTTCGTGAAATCGACTAAGCACTCTGAAACTCGTCAAATGTTTTTCATGTTGCGCAAGTCTTTTACGATTGTTCCTCATTATTTTTTCCCCTGAGTTTCTAGTACTTTTTTTTTTAAAAAAAATTTAACAAAGTTTTGTTAATAAACAGAGGGGTTTTAATCGCTAAGGAATTGCTCAGGAGTCAGGGCACTACCAAAATTTTGGTTTTTCTCAGATTTTATCGCTGGATGAGGGTATTTTGGTCATTTTTAGAAAAAAAAAAAGAGTGAATGAATAACTCAGGCGCGACCTGAGCCAGCCACCTTTCGATCCGTTCCGGTGCATTTCCCTCCGTTCCGTCTCTCTACGCCGCGGCTCCGCCACATCTCGTCCCAAGTGCTACACACTCTCTCGTAAGACGATTACGAGCCACTTCAGGGATGAGTCTGTGATTCACCCTGAGAAACGATTGTATGCAACACTACAACTACAGGAGATCTCCTTTGCATGAATGGCGGTCTCCATTCGGCCTTTGCTCCTGGTTCTTCTTCTGCTCCTCTTCCCTCTCATCTACACCAGTAAGATGCTACTTCTCTTTCTTATTCTTCGTCTCCTTTGCTGCCCATTTATTATTTGTTTATTCCAATCATAATTGAAATGAAATTGCTTCTCGGTTCCTATCCAGTGTCGATTCTACATCAGAGATGGAATCCAGAGGAGACGAAGAAGTTAAGCCCCAAGAAGCCAAATCAACTTGTACTGGGACCAGCTGCTGGTCAGGGGCTCCCCAATCGTATTCAGTGTCAAGGTCACAGCTTTTTTTCCCCTTCTTTTACTTTTTGTGTATCACTGTAAGTTTACTCAAATTGTTAAATATCAGAATTTTGTGGTTTAGTTTGCTCTCCGTGATGTAAAATATTAGTGATAGAGATGCATGGCTACCAGAATTTTTATTGAAAAAACCCAACATGGAAAAGTTAGCAACTCTGCTACAGTACAAGCCTGCAAGGTCCTCAACTTGCCAATACAAAATTCTGGTTCAATTAACTGACATTAGCACTAGTGGGTATTTCATCGCTACTACACTGCATTGTTAGGTTCTTTCATATATGGGAGGTGGTGTACTGGTACTGGTCAGACATTTAGGTATTGAGTGTATATCAGCATGTTCCATAACTGTGTTGGTTAGTAAAGGCGCAAGTATGTGTGAAGTTACTGCCTGTGTCATGTCAGTATTGCACGTTTATGGTGGCGAACTGGCGGTGACATGCAGAAATACTGGGTTTAAATGATAAAAATGTAGATATATACCTTGTGGTTGTGTTGCACAGGTACCGAAGCAATGAATAGAATAGACCCTTCCTCTAAGAACATCAATTCAGAGGATAAAGTTTCTTTTGTCACGGTCTTCACAATCTACAAATCAGATCCTACGAATGAGAAAATTCTGGATAGAGTGAAAGTTGGAGAAATTTCAAACAATACTAAATCCGAGAGGTCCCTGGCTATTCTTAATACTTATATCAACTTCATTCAGGTAAATGAATATAGTTATGTTATATTGTTTAAAGTATTAAAAGTTTAGATGTGTGTCTACTTTACATTATTGGGTAAGAAATCTCAAATTGTACCTGAAGTTAGGGGTCAAAATATATTTAAAAAAAATGAAGGTGCAAATACTGGTCAGACTTTCTTCTCGTATTTGTGCCCATCTTTTTGTTAAATTTTGAAATAAACTGGAGACTTCTTAGCAACTTGAACATAATATATTGTAAGGTGTTTCTAGATAATAATAAACGCCGAAACAAAATGTAAATTCATGAAATTGACTAAATTACTTGACCCTTTCTCATATCAAGTTATGAAGTCACTGAATTGTTTCATACCTGTTCATAGGAACCGGGGACTGTAATTCCTCTTTTGTAGGTTGATTTTAATCTAAGTTGAACTTTAAAAAAAAAAAGGCTTACTACATGTAGGGGCCATTAATTAAAAAAAAAAACTTCGTTTTGGTATAACTGTAATTAGGCAATTTGTTTGCAAACAATCAAATGGCTGCGTCTTACTTGCAATCAAACTAATGTTGGATATTACTCCTAAAATGTCTACATACTGACTGCAATTTGAAAATAAAATTAATGATAACAAGTGGGCTTTTTTTCCTTGTTGCATGATATGATGTGCTTTCTCACTGATAGAGATTCTCAGGTGTCAATGCCGAGCAGCAATGTGATTGTTTTAACCGATCCTGATTCTACATTTCTGTTAGACCGAAATAATGCAATCAAATTCCCTGTTGAGGGAGACTATTCTAGAAGTAATTTAATGCTCCAGCGCATCAAATCTTACATTGTTAGTTCCTCTTTCTCTCTCCCTCGCTCGTTCCCCCCAAACCCCAGTATGGGTTTTATTATTATTATGATTATATATTTTTTAAATTTTTTGGTCCTGTTACTGCACATGAGTGCAGTGTAAAATCAGCAGAATTGTAATGCACTGTGTTATGGCTAGTTCAGTTGTTTGTATTTTTCTATTTAGTTGTCAAATGTCCTTCAATATCTTTCTTTTTAATGGCGAGATAAATTCATGTTATGATCTTGTTTACTGCCTCCTACTTGAATTATGGTACTTATCTGGTGCTTAAATATGCTGCCAGGTGCATAGCCATTGGGCTACTCCATCATGCCTTGTAGTTTAAATGTTTAATCCATTACAATTTTTTATTATATGATATGTAGGCTTATCTGAAGAGGATTCTGAAATCATATGAAATGGAGAAGGCTAATAAGAATATCATATTTTCAGATTCTGATATAGCGGTGGTGGATGATCTTGGAGACATTTTTCAAAAGCATCATGATTTTCATGTAGCTCTTACATTTCGGAATAACAAAAATCAACCTCTAAATTCTGGTTTCATTGCCATCAGAGGTACTCAAGATGGAATCAGCAAGTAAGTTAGAACAATTAAGTTCTTATTGAAGTTTTGATATATCCATTGTATTGAGTTCTTATATTCTTCCTATAATAACAATAATATTTTTAACATATTGTGTATCTGGGTATACCAGAACTGACACAAACTTATCCTAATATTTAGTAGAAACTATTAATTATTTTTATCCTAATATTTGGCTTTCTTGAGCATGTCCAGATTTTCATCAGCATCATTACCACCTAAGATGGTAATTCGTAATTAGGTTCCAGCAGTTACCATGTATGAGAAGAGTACTTCTGGAGTTAATTAAATAGTGACATCAATTTAGGCATAAAATATTATAATATTATCTGGTTATTCCATAAAATAAGGTGTCCTGTTCATTTTTTTTTAATCTTTTTTTCTTTTCGTTTTTCTCATAGGGCTAAAGTTCTTTTAGAAGAAGTACTTGATGTATACATCTCAAAATATATGGGTGCTTCACGTATGTTAGGCGACCAGTTAGCACTTTATTGGGTGATCAAGTTGCATCTTCCATCTGCAATTCAGAAATTCAATCAGCATGAATGTTTTACTGGGAATGTAAAAGGGGTATCGGTGCTGTTTTTACCGTGTGCCATTTACAACTGGACACCGCCAGAGGGTGCTGGCCAGTTTCATGGCATGCCATTGGATGTTAAGGTATCTATTTTTTCTGTAGTGTAAATAGATTTACCTAGAAGTCGTAATAACCAAGTTATGTGTTAATTATAAAGAGCAATGCCCAGCCTGAAAAGAATACTTAGTTGTATCAGAAAAAGTCTAAGCCTTTTATCCCAAACAAGTTGGAGTAGGCTAGAAATGACACCCCGACCCTGGTCATTTCTTGTATATATGGCTGAGTTTTTTACGCTGGCTCGCCAAGCCTATCGCAAGCATGCGGGCTTGAACCCTGGACCTCTTAGAAGAGAGCCAAGTGCTCTTACCACCTGAGCTACTAGACCACATGCTAGTTGTATCAGAAAAAGAATGTATATTAATTTGCTTCTTTTTTATTTATATTATTTATCTATTTTTCATTTTTTGGATTGTGAAATAGGCGAATAGGGTGTTCATATAAGGAATGCATATTGTAAATAATTGATCTGTGAGTTTTGAGCATTCTTTTATACCAGCTTCCAGTTTAAGGCGGAATATACTTTGTGAGAATATATGATCTCTAACACATTTTTAGGATGGTTAAGGTTTTTCTTCTTTGGACAAATAATACCGGATATTAACTTCTATTGTTCTCCATCTTTTTGTTTTTATTGTGACACAATATCAGATTGTTCATTTTAAAGGATCAAGGAAGCGGCTAATGCTAGAATCATGGAATTTCTACAACTCTACCTCCAACATGTCTAATATGCTCTGCCTCATATTATGCAGCGGCAGAACAAAATATGATTTTTGACTGCCTTCTTGCTTTATTAGGTATTTTCTCTGCCACTCGTGACAGATGCCTCTTATAACAGTATTTTAAGTCCAGTATCTGGTGTCCGTGTTATAAAGTCATCCTCCAAACCTCCACAAAACAAATTCTTGTTTCCATTTAATTTCTTTTGTTCAAATATTTTGGTATTTTGCTTCTATTATTTTATTTGGGGACTATTAATTAAAGCTGTGGATATTTGATTTAATTTCCTGTGTATAAATTGAACTCCAGCATAACGTTTGAAACAATTTGCACTGACAAGCCCAAAACTAATGTATAATTGTGTTCTGCTGCAGATGCCAAGTGGAAGCTGGAGAGCAATGAGCCAAAACATGGTATTAAGCTGATAACTTTTGAGAACTAACACATCAACAATGAAGTGAGAATTTTGCACTCACATTGACTGCTGATTGGCTTAAATTTTTGTGGAGCCTCAGCTAAAGCTTTACATTTAGGTTAATTTTGCATATGTGATGCTTATCTGTCTTATATTAAAAATGCTAGCAGTATATTCCTCATTGTAGGCGGGACTTCCTGGTTTAAGTTGATTTGTATAATGCAACAATGATTGCAATGCTGCATACGGAATTAGAAGCACTTTTATTTTTTTACTTCTTTTTTTCGTGACAAAGGCCAAGTCTGATACACTCTGATGTGGGAGATCACAGCTACTTGCATTGAGATCCGTGCAATATAAAAGAAAATTGGGATGTTTCCGAATGGGGGAATTGAGCTTTTGATCTCGAACTTTTTTAAAAGAGCGAAGTTGATCCTTCAACTTCTATTGACAGCTTGGCACCATTTCAATCCTGAACATTAGAAGAGAGAAAAGAAGCAAATTAGTCACTATATTGTTCCAAAGAACATATAACAAATTTGTTTTTTTTTTTCTAAAATTTATTGTTGATTATATGGTGTCAAGAAATAGTTGTATCCATTTCCTTCTCTCTCTCTCTCTCTCTCTCTCTCCCTCGCTGCAGTACAAGATGGATATGATTCGTGTCCATCTTTCTTCTATGACGCTATGCATCTTGCAAATACGAACTTATTTATTTATGTGTCCCTAGCGTGCAGATTTTTATTAGCTAACTAAAACGGTATGTTTTCAGACCAGTGCAGTTTGAACGGAGAAAAGATGCACATTTTTTTATATGCTTTAGTTGTCCGACTGCACCAGTATTAAGTTCTCATTTCTAGCTCCTAACATATTCAAATCTTTTCATTTACTGCATGCGGAACTTAGTAAATAATTGTCATTGCATACTAATTTTACAATATACTTCTTCTATTGAATAACTTGATTTATAATATGATCCACTTATTATGTTTTTCAAAATGTCCTTAGTTAATAAGAAAGTAGAAGACAACAACAAAAAGAACAATAAATATGAAAAATCAAGAATAACTAATTTTCGAAATAAAATTCTAGTTGTTTCATAAACAAAAAACGATTCTTTCTATAAACAAAAAAAAATCTCATACACATTTAAAAACCCCACAAGCATCTAATTCTGAAAATGTAATCTATGTAATAATATGTTGAATTTTGGTGTTGTGACTTGCTATTGATACTGCACTCTTTAAAGTATACAACTAGAACAAAGATACAAGAAAAGAACTCCCCTTTTTAAAATCTATAGTAATAGAAATTACATAAAACTTGCACAATTACTCTAAATTATTGAATTAACGCGTAGGTAATTAGTGGGTTGCGATACACCATGGAATTATCTACATTAGTATATCTTGCTACAAATTTTACACTTGGCACTACATAATTAGACCATAAATTTATCATAACTGCTAAGATATATGAGATATTTTTTAGGGATTTGCTCTTTGAGAAAGTAATCATCAGACCTCGTCATTAGAGATAAGCAGTTACGAAATGATGGCTACTGCAGTGCATCATTTGTCAGTAGCAATAAATTAACTTATTAAAGAGGATATCTTCTCCCTTTGTGATTTAATTATTTTAAGTATATCACTTTTATTAATTCATTATTCACTGTATAGAATTTGTAGGACCCTAAAATATGTTTGATCTTTTGTGGCACATATTATTACCAAGCTTATAAGAAGTCAGTCTCGTGGGCTTCATCTCTTCACAAAAGCAAAATCGAACCATGTATCATGTCAACATATAGTTCAATATTAACCAGTAAATTACATATAACTCAAAAAAAGGAAGCAACAAAGGATCCGAATCAACCTTCTCACGCCAAACGCCCTCTCCTATAAGATGGCCTCAGTTAATCTACCTCTACCATACTCTCTGATCACCATTTTCTAAGTACCATCAACCATTCAGGCATCGACCATTCAATTAAAAGATTAGCAAAATTATCAGGTAAATCACAATTATGAACTTAATTATAGTTTCATCTTATTCTTACCATCAGCAAATTTTCTACAAATTTATTGCATTTTTCTAGTCATGAAATATTTTCTAGCTTTTAGCACCATTCTATTATCATTAGTGATAATGCCTCATTTTCTATATAGATACAAAATAACTTAGGATTTTGCCCTTTGATTCATAATTGTTTGCTGCTGCACTTAACCTTGTCGTAAGAAATATCACAAGGATTAATATATGGGAACTATTAATTTTCCATCAGGCAAACACTGATGCGAAAACTGAACAACGAGGGAAAAAAAAATTGATGTTTCGCAAAAGTTGATTGCGTGACATTTTACGATAAATTTAGCAAAGTTTCCAGTTCACCAATTATATATTATATGTAACCAAAAGTATTTTTTGAAACAGGGTCATGAATTTTGAAAACTGATATTTGCAAATGTGTGAATTCGAGAATGCCTGACATGCATCTGATGCATAATACTGCATGTTTTATACGAAACTAGGCTGTGGCAGGGCATATACTCTATGCCAAAAAATAACATATTTGTTTGGCATGAACAATGATTTTCCTGTAGGAAAATGCAAAATAGCCACAATCACCGGTGCCGCTTTATGAGAACAATCAATAGAAGGCGTGGACGCCCCTATCCAGCCTACTTCAGTATATTTGAGGAAAGCACTGGTCAGAATTGGGTGGATTCAGCATTAGTAAGTTTGCCTGGGCCGACTGATATGTTGCCGAGTCAGTTTCTTCTCTCAGATGACTCGGAACCTCATCTCGAGCTTACTCTAGGATTTCCATGCCAAAGAGCATCAGCCTTGGGGCCAGAAGAAGGGGCAAACTATTTGTATTATTTGTATTATTCCCACTGTAAGTACTAGATTTTTCTTAAATTAATTCATGCTATAACCTAGGCGCAGATAAAATACGGATATGTAATTTTCTCGAAAGCCAAGAAACAGCGAAAAACGTTAAAAGAGGGAAAACATGCAGGTTAGGCATAAATCACTTTAAGATAATATCATGCAAAAGTTGTATACCAATCAAGTTCTTTAGGCTTCACTCAACAATAGCATTTTTTAATAACTCAACCTCTGTAGCTCTTTTCACAAATAACCATGTATTAATTCCTACAAACTTTTGTAAAGCAGCAGCCGAACATAACAGCAATGCACAAGGAGCAACACCTGGACGTCTTCAGAATGCAGTCAATTATCCAGAAGGCAAGTAATTTCACAAGATACGTATGCTATATGCTTATTTTAGATTATATTTAATCGTACTTGAAAGAGAACTCTGGCAAAGCAACTGAAAGTGTAAGAAAATTGGAAATGCTTGAGGGTTATTAACTTATTATATTATTAAATAAGTAATTACTAATTAAATGCTCACCCTTTTGTGTTATTTATTTATTTTTTCGAAAGCTGCGGTTCCATTCTACAAGAAGGAAATTTAAAAAGCTCCGTTAATAATAAGCCAAAAATAATGACAAAATTCCATATATTTGAGGAAACAAGTATGTTTACCTTAGGATGAGTTGATGACATCATTTTTCAAATAACATGGCCATAACTCTGAATTAAAGCTATTAAAAAAAAAAACATAGAAAAGCATGATAAAAACTTTGATGCAACTACTAAAACAATAGGGAAATGCAGTCATTTAGGGTTTCTACCTCTAAAACCTATTGATTTTCATATCACCAATATAAAAATCAACCTTTTTTTTTTTTGCCCATCTGTAGTGTTATATATAGAATGTCTTGTTGTCAGTTATTGCAGCAGCAGGAGAAAGGAACAGCCGGCGAAGGCATACAATAGGACATGCACGCGTGCGCAGAGCACCTGAACAAAGCGAAGAAGCAGTTTCTGGACCTCCAGTTCAACCACCGACCCTGCAGCAGAAGAACAGTACCCAGTAAAATGTTGATCCAAGAGCATATATAATGCTTGGAATTTACGCACTCTCTCTGAAAAATTTGTCTTTTTTTTTCATATAATATCAATTTGGGAAATGTCTCGCTTTGTAATAACTGTGTAAGTATAAACTAGAAGTTGGTCTTAAATTGGCAGGCGACAAGGCGTTTCTTAATTTACAGCCGTCTTCCTTGCTTGCCTCATACTTTCGTTGTTTATGCTGTTTCAGCGAAAGAAAATGTTGGAATCATCCACTGATGCTCAAAGGAGATGGGCGTTGCTTTGGGCAACATACTTTCCTTCGAGCAACATTATGTTTTTCTAAGATGACTAAATTATCCTTTAAACGACCACTCCATCTCTCCATCCGATGAATATATCAAACGCTGATATGAAAAATATGAGGATATTTTTGTCCTTAAATGTTGCTCAAAGCAAAACACTGGTTTGCCAAAGCACCACCCGAAGGAGATTTACTATTGGGTATTTGGGTGTACCAATTTATAACCTCTTTCTATTTATTAATAAGTAACGCTTAATAGCGTTTAAATTTTCTCAATAGTGGAAAGAAAAAAAAAATACTTATTGGTTCTCTGTTTCTTTTTTTTTTTTACAAGCCCTAGGCGGTTAATTGATTGCAATTAAGTAATTACAGTGACTGTCAATCTCAAGAGATTGTTCTCACGTTTTAAATTTCAAACAACTGATCCGAACTATTCAATATGTTCTCTATATTGAAAAATATAAGAAATCAATTTTTTCATTTTTCAGAATTTTTTACTATTTTTTGGATATTTTAGAAATTCGTTGTTATTGGATGATCTATTTTTTTTTCTAAAGATAAATTAGGGGTCAAACCTTCTAATTTACTTTTAAATTAAATGTCTATGAAAGATCTCCAGTCGGATTTCAAACATGCGACTTTTCACTTAAGATGCATTGTTCTTTGCAACTAGATAAAAAAATAAATAAATTTTCTTAAAAAAATATATAAAAATTGGTTTTTTATAAGTTTCCAATATGAAAACATATTGAACCAATTCAAATCAGTTATTTTGAAATTTAAAATATGAAAACGATTGTATTAAATGAACCCATCCGTCCATTACATTATATTAGACACTAGCGTTTCTCCCATCTCCATCTCATTAGATCGTAGCATCGTAGGTAGCAACTTTTTATTAAAATAAAAATGTGAAAAAGGACCGTAACAATTTAAAGCTTAGTTAGAACCATGTAACTGAAAGTGGTCAAAGGAAACTGTTTTACTGAGTGCAGTGAGTACGTTAAACTTGGACCAAAACGTCTGCTTCATTTGAGGAAGGTTAAAATTAATCGTGACTGACATATGAGACCGGCAGTTATGATGAAATTTCAATTTTCGAGATTTTAATAGTCGATCTGAATCGTTCAGTGTGTTTTCAATATTGAAATCTCGTCAGAGATCAAATTTTACATTTTTATAATATTTTCTAGTATTTTTTTACTATTTTACAAAATTTTTAATCTAAACCATTCTGAACACTTCAATAATAATGATTTTTAAAAATCTCAAAAAAATAGTAAAAGAATTCAGAATTGAGATATAATCGCGGATGGAGAGTCCATCTGTCATTCGTGGCTAATTTTAGTCTACCTCGCTTCATTTTTTGTGGCAAATATCAAGTCTTTTGATCATGTACAAAACTTTCTATCTGGGGCTGTTTGGATGGTATGGGAATAAGGAAGAATAGCTTCTTCCCAAGCATCTATACAAGTTAGGAATAAGAAGAAGAATAGCTTCTTTCTAGAAATATCTTCTTTCTAGGAATAGCTTCTTCCAACAATTATATATACATAATTTCAACAAAATTAGCTAAATACTAATAGCTAAATGAAATTTTGTGTGCTCTTTAATTAATACTTTATTTAATATTAAAATAATAATTTTTAATAATTTATTTAAATTAATATTAATTTGCTTATTCCTAACTCACCATCTAAACAACATTTCTAGGAATAACTTCTTCCCACTCTTCCCAATCCAAACGGAGCCAAAAAAGTTACACACTTCTAATATTTTCTTCCTAAAATCCTTATTACTTCCTTATTCTCATACCATCAGATTTGAATAAATGCCGGGAGGAAAGGGCTCTACCTCAATTTGAAACCCAATGTGTCTCTGTTATTTTGTATGTACATTTGAAAAGTAAGTTTTGTATGTATATTAGTTATTACAATATATGCACTAGAACAATTAAATATATACTTCTTAAGTACCAGCACCTAGCTATAAAAGGACCATAGTGTTCTGCCTCCAACGTTTCCCTTTACATCCATCTTCTCACTTTTGCATCATATATCAAATTGTTGTTCTCCTACTTTGTGGATCATTCCCACTGTAAGTTCCTTTTTTAAGCATTTGCAATTTTTTTTTATTTTGTTGAATAAATTGTACAATTCAATCATTGGTACAATCTGTATACTGGATTCCTCAAAGAAAGTTCACAAAGGGTTTTAAACAAAACCAAAATATAAAAAAAAGAGGAACAGGAGGTTGGACTGGTGGCAGTGTAGTTAATAGCATTTTCCATTAGGTTTGCTTTTCTCAACAATGACACTTTCCTTGCATTTTTGAGAATCAACATTTGTATTTTTATCAATAAACTGGACAATTTAATTTGAACAAGTACTTGTAGCTGTATGCATGATGACTAAATATGCTCGACTTTACAACACCTACTGGAAAATTTTCCATGCAAACATAAAAGTCTGTGACAATTTCCAGTAACATTTATAATTTATGAAAGAAGGTGTTTTAGTGTTTCTTCCTCAAAACCATCTATAATTTAATTTGAGGTAAAGCTCAAACATCTGACTTCCAAACGACTAAATTAAAAAAAACAAACCGTTTTGCCAATAGTGCAATGAAATGTCCAATTGTAAGTTAAAACTTCTTGTTTTCGCAGAAGTAGGAAGAAGCAGTAGCTAGGGCATCCAATAGGACATGCGCGTGCACACAGAGCACCTGATCAAAGCCAAGAAGCTTTTGAACCTCAAATGCAGCTGCCAATGCCACAGCAGGAGCACAGTACCCAGGCAACTTATCTTGACAGCGGCTGCTTCAAGAAACTTTTTGGTTTTTTTTTTGCAATTTTTTGTTCTTAGTTTATTTTCACATTTTCGAGAGAAGGCTATAAAGTACTTGTTAGTTTGGATAAAAATGTTTATGACCAGAAAGCCTTTGATTCTGATCATCATGTCTTCATATCAATTAAGGAAATGATTTGCTTGCAATAACTGTGTGTCAGTAATTTATAAGTTGTTCTCTACAATATTTCTTGAGGTCCTGTTTCAACACTAATAGGGCCATGTATACATTTACACGACTGCAATTATGCATTGGTAGTGTTTTTCTTTCGTTGCATTAGCAATTCAACTTAACAAATTGAAGTTGCAGCTACGTAATTGCAATATATGATGTGGTAAATTAGCCTTCTGTTTCGAAATTCGTCTTGTTGCATTGCCAATTGATTGAACGATTTTATCCGTACTAATCTTGTCTTTGTGCATCCTCTCTGTTTTCTGCTATATATATCATATTACCCGTTAATAATTCATTGCAAAAACTCATATTTCATCCAGTTGCACATGGATTGGGGTGGTTTTCTTGCTTATTTCATTGCAAAAACTTGTTGCTTAATTTTCTATAGCATCCTAATATAAATTGGAATGGTTTTTTTTTTTTTACAATAATCACATAAAGTATTGAAAAAGAAAATAATCTATATTACAAGCTACAGTTGCACATATTAAAATTCCAAGATTATATTGGTAGTATTGATATCATCTCAACACCATTCAATGTACACAAAAAGCCAATATATATGTGCAACTTTAGATTCTCTTTTTTTTTATTACTGTAGTACTTAGTACTGTACAAGGTATTGTTTTTCTCTGTTTCTTTTTATCTGCTTTTATATTATAATTTATTAATAATATTTTTCCCCACATTTTGATGAAAAACTTAGAAAACTAGCTCGTTTAGATGACAACGCCTAGTGGCGGTTAGTATCACACAATCACTTGTTTAAAAGTAAATGAGTGCTGAATTATCATCGTTAATACAATGAAAAAGAGAAGTCGAACATTTGTATACAGAAACAGTTTTAAGAGGAAATAACCAATAACATATCTCTACATACGAGCCCCAACGAAAAATAATCAGAGTAGACTATTTACATTTCATATTAGAAAAAAGTAAAAATTAACTTAATTAATTACAGCACCGGTTATATTATGTTAAAGATGTCTCATCTTGTAGTGCAAATCCACGAGATAACTAAGTGCAGAAATAACCATCAATAACAAAAATCAACCTTTAATTTAAGCGGCAGCCGGCATGATTCTTGGAACCGGCACTGGCTCCTGAGGAACCGGCACTGGTTCCTGAGGCATGAAATATAGATGAGACAGCTCTGGTTGATTCGGCATTGTGTCTGTATGTTGTGAAGTCAAGCCCAGGGACTGTTGATGAATAGGATCCATTTGCTCAGGCTTAGACCCAGGTAATTCAGACACTGAGCCAAACCATGATGGTGTGGAGCCGGCCTGTTTCGAGAAGCCGTGGTACAACTGGAGCTGTTGAAGTGCGTGATCTGTTTGCTGAGGCTTAGGCCCAGGTAGTTCTGACACTGAGCCAAACCGTGGTTGTGTGGGGCCAGGCTGCTTCAAAAAGCCATGGTGCTGCTGGAGGTGTTGAAGAGCGGGACCCATTTGCTGAGGCTTAGGAGCAGGTAGTTCAGACACAGAGCCAAGCCGTGGTTGTGTGGGGTTGGCCTGTTTTTGGCAAAGCCTATTTCGAGAGAAGCCCTGGTACTGTTGGAACTGTTGAATAGCGGAACCCATTTGCTGAGGCATAGGGAAAGGCAGTTCAGGCACTGAGCCAAACTGTAGTAGTGTGGGGACGGCCTGTTTCGGGCCGGCCTTTCTCGAGAAGCCGTGGCACTGGAATTGTTCAAGATCGGAGTCAATTTGCTGAAATGGCCTAGCTTTTTGTTGTGTAACATCCAGCCCTTCAGTGGTGGGGTCAACTGGTCGAGGAACAGGAGATGTGGGTTTCCAGGCAGGGTCCACCAGTTGCTGTTGATGCCATTGAAACATGCTTGCCTGCTCCAGTTCTATTTTATCATGCAGTTCCCATATCGAGCAAACTTCTTCAAACAGAAGGTCTGGATGCTGTCGTACAGGGCCCATCTTCATCGGTAGATGCTTCAACATGCACCACTGCTGCAGTTTACTTCCTGGCGTTTGCCATATGGAGAGCTCTTTTTCTATATCTTCCATTGTGGGTCGTGTCTGAGTCAGAATCCTTATTTTATGATCACACCATTCATTAATAATTTCAGTGATCTCCCTCGACAGAGAGTATGTTATAGCACAGCCAGCATAGTTGTCCTCGACTAAGTGAATATTGACTCCAAGTTTCTTCGCTTTTTCCATAAGAAATGCTTTTATAAATTCATTTAGCATAGATGTTTGACGTTCATCTGGGCTTAACGTATCAAGCTGCAAAACATTAAAAGAAGTCAAAATTGAAGTGGTGAAGAATAAATAATTCATATTACTGATTCAGTTTCTGCCAGTAACCTAATAAAAAATTCATATTGCTAATTCAGTTTCTGCCAGTAAGTTAGTATCCCTACTTTATCCAGTGTTTTACAAATAAGTATATTCTTTTCTTGTATTTGCACACAACCCAGACAAGAGGTGTACACCTATACTAACTACATTGGATTGCTTTTGCAAATAAATAAGCCGTGTTGCTGCATATGTAGATTAAATGCATATATACCTTTGAAAAGATTTCCTGTGAACAATCAAATAGCTCTTTCAGATTTATGTAATAGAGGATCCTTTTCTCAACAAAAGTTATCTTTTCTTTCAGCTCTAATGAAAGCAACTCTTTTCTAGTGAGTAGTATGTTTAAAATTGAGTCCAATTCATCTTTCCATCTTGGGATTCGATCCATTTTTAAGAGGCTTCTCCCTTTTGTCTGCAAAAAACAACAAAAGAAGTTGACTCAGAAGAAGAAAGTTGTATTATTAGCATTTAGTACAATTTCAAATTATTTATAATTATTTGAAAGAATTTGTCCCTAACACAAGCCAGATATGTCAAACGAAAAATGAATCTCAATGCACACCAAGCGTGATGTCCATTATGCACTTCCAAAAGTAGTTTAGGAATGCAGAGCAATTGGAATGGCATGAGATGATGTAAGGTTAAAAAGGAAAACTAGAGAACTCAACCTGTGGACCCTCATTAACCCAGCAGTAGATATCGCGAAGCCTTTTCCCATAAGTCATCACCAAATAATTAATCTGACAAAGTTACAGTAGAGGATAAAAGGATCAAAATAAGTTCATAAAAGCATTAAAAATACAAAGATGTAAGAAGTGAGAAAGATCTACTAAAAATGGAGTATGCATATAATCCTACCTCTTGAATTGTCTCCTCTTTCCAGTCCATACCCTGATTACGATTACCAGTGCAAATAGCTGTGTTCTCTGACAGTGAATTGAGAACATCTACATCATTAATTCATCAGGACATAAATGAAAATGTCAGAAAAACTCAGAACAGATAGTTACAATCATAATGCATGCATTATTTTTATTCATAACTATGACTTTAAATAATACTAGCAAACCAAATGTTGGTATTCTTCTTGCTTACATCTAAATATTTTGCATTTGCAAAATAACAGTGGACTGTTAAATCAGGTTTTTGTCAAGTTTGGTCAATGTGCCAATTACCTATATAGACGTATATGTGCATACATCTAAATCTGGTTGCTTGAATTTATATTGCTAAAGGCTTGATAAAAATGGGTTAAGGGTAATTTGTAAACATTTAACATCGGGTAACTTGTGCATTATGAAGTGAGATGGTAGGATTTTGGTGGAAATCTATAGGTACTGCAGTGCAATTAGAGAACTGGGGCATCAATCCATTCCCTGTAATTGAATGTATTCTGAGCTCTCTTTTGGAATAACAGATGGGGATAAGCAGTTATCAGATTGCTAATTTGGAAGTTTTGAGTGCTTGCCGTAGCAAAGTTTGAAAATGTGATCGGTCTTGAATCAATCGTCTGAGAAACAATAATATAAAAAGAAGCATAAAGGAACAAACAACTAAATACCTTGGATGAAATCGTTAGCTGTTGCATCTGGAGTTGATACACTCTGAAAAGAAGAAGAAGAGCTTGCCGTGTGATCATCCTTGGTTAAACAAATCGGTTTGAAATCGCCAAAAAAACTAAACAACTTGAAGAGGATTTTTCGAAGGTAATCAACCTGAAGAATCAAAATTAGAGGGTAAACTGAGAGACCTATTGCAAACAATTTTGTACTCAGAACAAACATATATATGCAATCATTACAAAAGTTAACCTCGCTCTTCGCCATTTCCTCAAAGACTTGCGCTTCAAATTCATACGCAATGTTGGGAATCACGGCTAAAACGAAACTGTTTGTACTGTAAATCTTTGCAAGCAGACTCGCACTAGACATTTTAAAAAGAGAAAAAAAAATCAAAGATTAGGAAATCAATTCAACTTAAACTAAAGAAGAAACCAGACATAACTTAAGAAAGGTGAAGAAGCAAATGAGATGAGTTGAAGAAAGAGTTAGTACATCTGGTTGGAAATCCAGTGGCGAGACTGAGGAGGGAATTGGGATTTCCAATCGCGGTGCTCCAGTTGAATCAGAGTGGGATAACTCTGTGCTGGTATCAACTTCACCGTGTTCTTCGCCATTTCCTCAAAGATTGCCTCCATCTCTACTCGCTAGAGAGAGAGAGAGAGAGAGAGAGAGAGAGAGGTGGTTGTATAAGTTATGCGAATGGAGGTTTGAGTGGAGAGAGAGGAGACTGGTGTCAAGAATTCATTCAAGAAGAGGGGGAGACGAAAGAGCGCGCTTCGAGAGGAGAGATCAACTGCGCCGCTCTCATCGGTTCGATATGAAGCGGGTTAGAAGTTAGAACTTAGAACTATGCTCACATTTCTTGGAGAATTCCATCTGTCGCGAGTCTTCCATATTACTAACTACTTATTCCATAATTATGTCGAGAAAAAGAAGTTTACTAATTCAACAATAATTTCTATATCTATATTCTATATAGAAAAGGGCGATGAAAAAAAAAGTTTTAATTACTTATTCCACAATTTTATAAAGTTTTATAAAATGCAAGTCACGGGGAAATATAAATTTACCTTCTCTAACCTCCAAAGAAATATATTTGTTTCTCCAAATTTAAATGTAGAAGATTTGAATTGTTGCTCTACCATTTTTTTCATCTCTAAATTTGTTCACGAATATAATTGCCCACTCAATATTGGAGTGTAGAAGAGGTAAGCTTTTTTCTATATTTGTTCTCGTTTCAAAATTAGACTGTATCCGTGCAATCCTTTTGATTGTGCGGTTCTTATACTATTTTGAGAATTCTCTCTTCACATGGCGGTTTGGTAAGTTTCTTCTGTAATAATTTGGGATATCTCAATAATTAATAGAATGGTAGCTTCCACTTCAGAAATTTCAGACAAAGTGAAGACTCTCTGGATGAGACCAAGTTGATGAAAGTAATTTCATATTTTAGATTGTTAACGATTCTATTTTATTCTCTTATTTTTTATTGGCAATGTAAATGACATGTGGCCAGATGTGAAAGATGTTTTATTATCGTGTTTATAATGTTTAAAATTATAACATTGACATTTTAAATTTTGGAATTTCATATATGCATATATCTAACCTAAAAAAATTCATTATAGACTTTTTTACTTCAATAATAGTTTAACCTAAAAAAACTCTCATTTTAGTAATAATAGTTTAACTTGAATTTATACAATATTGAATATCTTCTTATCTAGGTTGGAAACTTTTCATTAATGCGACCTCAATGTATTATTTGGAACATATAAATATAAATATTAATATATGTGCAAGTTTATGAGTTATATTAAATGCTTAATACATTACATTTTTTAAAATTAAAGAGAGTCTATTAAATATTTGAAAAGTTGCAATCTATATGCGACTTTAGTTTTTAATGTAACCCAAATTTGTTTTTTTAAAAAAATAAACGATCGAAGTTTAAGAGTAATATTTTGTCTTTTCATTTTATTCAATAAATGATCTTCTACGGTTAATTTTGTATACCTTTATGACTCATTAGAAGTGAAAATATACAACGCGACAATAGTCTCTTTCTCCATCACTGCGAAAGTTATACTAGTTATTAAATATAATCGATACCATAAAAAAAATTAAAGTAAAGAAGATATCTATGTTATCAACTTTTCTTATACAGGAACTATTGATAGGAGAAAAAAATAACATAATTGTTGTACTAAACGTCTCTAGGTTTGTCGATTGCAAAACAATATCATTTGGCATTTAACAATCTTCTTTGAGTTTTATAGGAAGAAGATACAATTTATGAGGACTTGGATAAAAGCTTTAAGAAAGATCAAGATCAAGTCATTAGAGAGCTTGTAGGCTAGTTTAGACTAGGATAGAAGGTATACTTTAGTCCTTGTTTATCCTTAAAATGGTCTAGATAGCGAAAAGCTCAATAAACCAACAAAATCCTGTTTTCTGTGACCTAGCGTCGTACAACGCTAGATAGAGTTACACAACGCTAGAACAGCTAAATTCATACTTTTGTGAATCAACGTTGCACAACGCTATATAGAGTTAGGCAACGCTGAGTCACAACGTTGTACAACGCTCAGTAGAGTTGTACAACGCTACAGTTAAAAACTTGGAAATTTTCTTGAGTACCATCGTGCAACGCCATATAGCGTTGCACAACGCCACAAAAATCCCAAGTTAGCTGTGCTGTTTTTACATGCAAAGTCTCTGGAGACGTTAGCCAACGTCTTTCAGCGTTGGGTAACGTTAGCGTTGTGTGGCGGCATATAGAGTTGTACAACGCTCTGTTGAATCTGTCAGAGTTGTTCCTTTTGTCTCCCTTTAGCGTTGTGTAACGCCATTCAGTGGCAAGCAACGCTCTGACAATTTCCAACGGAATTGTCGGAGCTTTCCTTTGGTTTTACACTCCTGCGTTGTGCGACGGCAAATAGCGTTGCACAACGCTCTGACAGACCAACGGCTATATTAAAGAGCCGTTAGAATTTACAACGGTCATATTCCAGCGTTGTATAACGCTATTCAGCGTTGTACAACGCTGTGGCCTGTTTTTGCTGGGGAACTGCTCATTTCGAGCCCTATATATATCCACCCCTTGTTCTCTCTCATGGTGTGGCTTCACTTTGCAAAATTAGACCAGAATTGAGCCTTTGAGCATAGGGATACTCTCCCACTTGAGCTTTTCATAGCTAGACCATCTTGAGAGATTTAGTAGCCTCAAACACCACCGCCCCGACATTGTCGCTAGGTGTAGGTTGGAATAGGTTGAGAGCTCTTCTCCTTTGAGGCCGTTGTGCCATTCGAGTTAGGCCGATCCGCCTCGAGTGTCCTTGTGACGAGGTGATTCGGTTCGAAGTTGTAGTCCCGTTCTTGTTGGAATTGAACGGAGCGCGCCCTTTCGTGGTAGCGGAACTCCCGGAGACGTACGACTAAGGCTAGCTTCATCTAGCGGGTCGGAACTCCGTAATCATACCGAGTGTTCAATTTCTCTCTCTCTTTTTCTCTTTATTATCTTGCTATACTTGAATTGCTTGTGTGCTTGCTTATATTGGGTACCAATTGAATTGTGTTAGGGTAGTTCATACCAAACCGGTCCAAAACCTTAATTGCTTCCGCTAAACCTTGATTAAGCCGCCCCCTTTAGGGACAACAAAGTGGTATCAGAGCGGGAACCTCGATTAAGCTATTCTTAATCTCGGTTTTCGATCATGGCGGCTAGAATGGTACAAAAACCGGGTAAATTAGACCATACTTGCACAAATTTCTCTATTTGGAAAAATGGTATGGTTGGCTACCTCAAAAGCATGGGTGTTTGGTATATCGTGGCAAATGAATCTAAATTTAAACTAAATACTAACAAGCTTACCACCGAGGCCTTGAGGGAAAAGGAGGATAATGACTATGCGGTCAATGTCATCCTAAGCTCGGTGCATGAATCAATTGGTAGCACACTTGTTTGCAATTTTGATGTAGCTAGGGACATATGGAGAGCCGTCTTGAGTTGTTTCGAAGGAAGCCAAATGGGAGGAGTACACACGGATTTGGAGTTCGATCCATGTACATCCGATTCGGACAATTGCGAAGTGCATGCATTTCTTGCCAAGGAGACGGAATCCTCTACTCCTTCAAATCATTCCACTCCATCTACATCACCAAAGGCATGCTCTCCTAAGGTATATCTTCCTCTCAATGAATCTCTTAGTAGTAGCGATAGTGAGAGTGATGATGAACCAACTTGTTCAACCAAATGTGTTGATTGTGATAGGTTGAATTCTATTCTTGATGCTACCCATGATGCCTTGGTTAGGAAAGCCGATACCATAGAAACCTTAAAAACCAAGTTAGATGAGCTTACTTCTAAGATGGGTGAGTATGAGGCTAAAATAAAGGAGCTTGAAAAACAACTTGAAAAACCGGTTTTAGCCCAAGCTCCTAAAACGGATTTGAAAAACCTTTTCAAAGGTCAAAAGCCTCATGACAAGTCCGATCTTGGTTACCAAAAGCCTTTTCAAACCAAGAAAAGGAACTTGTCACACAATAATGGGAAACAAGTTGCACAAACCACACAATTTCAAAAACCTAGGAATTCTCGTGGTCATGCATATATGTACCAAAGGAAACCTAGAAACACTAGAGTGCAAAACGAAAAGAATTTGCAAAATCAAGAAAAGAAAGTTTTTGTTCCAAAGGCGTCCAATAAAATTTATTTTAGAGGACCCGATGGATGGTTTTATGAATTTAAAGAGCAACACTCTTCTCAAAACCACAAAGCTCAATCCAATGGGCATAAAAAGAATGTTTCCCAACATTTCCAAAAGGATCGCAAAAAGGATTTTAATGCCTCATCCTATGATCCTAAGAAGAAGGCCGAATACCTTAGAGCCCATTACTATTCTCATTTTGTCAAGGGTTCTACCATGCCTAAGCCAACCAATGCATATTGCAACTATTGTTGTCAAAATGGTCATATCTCGTTGGAATGCAAACTTAGGAAACCAAATGGTGAGTCCAAAGGTAAGTGGGTTCCAAAAGCTTGTACCTCTAGTGGTACAACTAGTGGTATGGTAACCAATATGGCCTAAATACCAAGTTTACCCCCGGTCTTATAAGCCAAATTTTTAGGGGGAGCCTCTTTATTTCTATCTTATTTTTGTTTGAGAGGTTAAATTTGGTCACACTACTTTGAGTAGTGCTCTAAATTGGTTCTCCAATTCTTTTTCTCCAAAATTAAGGGGGAGCCATAAATTTAGGGGGAGCTTTGGTACAATTTTCACTTTTTGTCGATTTACAAAAAGGGGGAGAATTGTAGTAAAGCTTGTGAAATGCCAAAATTTAATCGCTTTACTAATGATATTGTTTTGCAAATCGTCAAAAGGGGGAGATTGTTGTACTAAACGTCTCTAGGTTTGTCGATTGCAAAACAATATCATTTGGCATTTAACAATCTTCTTTGAGTTTTATAGGAAGAAGATACAATTTATGAGGACTTGGATAAAAGCTTTAAGAAAGATCAAGATCAAGTCATTAGAGAGCTTGTAGGCTAGTTTAGACTAGGATAGAAGGTATACTTTAGTCCTTGTTTATCCTTAAAATGGTCTAGATAGCGAAAAGCTCAATAAACCAGCAAAATCCTGTTTTCTGTGACCTAGCGTCGTACAACGCTAGATAGAGTTACACAACGCTAGAACAGCTAAATTCATACTTTTGTGAATCAACGTTGCACAACGCTATATAGAGTTAGGCAACGCTGAGTCACAACGTTGTACAACGCTCAGTAGAGTTGTACAACGCTACAGTTAAAAACTTGGAAATTTTCCTGAGTACCATCGTGCAACGCCATATAGCGTTGCACAACGCCACAAAAATCCCAAGTTAGCTGTGCTGTTTTTACATGCAAAGTCTCTGGAGACGTTAGCCAACGTCTTTCAGCGTTGGGTAACGTTAGCGTTGTGTGGCGGCATATAGAGTTGTACAACGCTCTGTTGAATCTGTCAGAGTTGTTCCTTTTGTCTCCCTTTAGCGTTGTGTAACGCCATTCAGTGGCAAGCAACGCTCTGACAATTTCCAACGGAATTGTCGGAGCTTTCCTTTGGTTTTACACTCCTGCGTTGTGCGACGGCAAATAGCGTTGCACAACGCTCTGACAGACCAACGGCTATATTAAAGAGCCGTTAGAATTTACAACGGTCATATTCCAGCGTTGTATAACGCTATTCAGCGTTGTACAACGCTGTGGCCTGTTTTTGCTGGGGAACTGCTCATTTCGAGCCCTATATATATCCACCCCTTGTTCTCTCTCATGGTGTGGCTTCACTTTGCAAAATTAGACCAGAATTGAGCCTTTGAGCATAGGGATACTCTCCCACTTGAGCTTTTCATAGCTAGACCATCTTGAGAGATTTAGTAGCCTCAAACACCACCGCCCCGACATTGTCGCTAGGTGTAGGTTGGAATAGGTTGAGAGCTCTTCTCCTTTGAGGCCGTTGTGCCATTCGAGTTAGGCCGATCCGCCTCGAGTGTCCTTGTGACGAGGTGATTCGGTTCGAAGTTGTAGTCCCGTTCTTGTTGGAATTGAACGGAGCGCGCCCTTTCGTGGTAGCGGAACTCCCGGAGACGTACGACTAAGGCTAGCTTCATCTAGCGGGTCGGAACTCCGTAATCATACCGAGTGTTCAATTTCTCTCTCTCTTTTTCTCTTTATTATCTTGCTATACTTGAATTGCTTGTGTGCTTGCTTATATTGGGTACCAATTGAATTGTGTTAGGGTAGTTCATACCAAACCGGTCCAAAACCTTAATTGCTTCCGCTAAACCTTGATTAAGCCGCCCCCTTTAGGGACAACAATAATTTATAAAAAAAAAATTCTATGATAGTTAATAGATGATATACCAACGTTATAAATCTGAAAATATAACTACAAACTTGTTGATTTATTTAACTTTTAATCAGATTACCATTAATGTTCTGAACTTATGTTATTATATCAGCCCAGTTTAAGCATAAAGCATTGCACATGAACTCGTGAAGTACAATTTACAAATAGCTCGGTCCAGATTCCAGCCGTCTAGCCCGTTTAGTCTGAGCTGGACACCACGTGTCAGGTACTGATTGGCTCTATGACGTGTAACGCTGTCACGAGCGACTAGTTTCGAACTCGATTAAAAAAAACAATTAAAAGAGGTTGCAAATAGAAAAAAGACACAAACGGAGAAGAACTACGTTTTCCTTCCAAATCTGCCGCGAAAAAACAAAAACAAAATTGGAATTCGGAGAGAAAAATACTGGTACAAATCGAGAGAAACCTCGAAGAATTAGTTCGATAGGTCGATCTCCCTTTGTGGATCTAGAAGAGGGGCCATGGCGGTCCGGTTCTCTCCTCTGGCGTCGCTAGTGGTGCCTCTTTTCTTCTACCATTGGTGCTCTTCTTTCCTTACTCCTTTAGTTTTCGCCATAGGTACGAGGTTTCCTAGCTCTTTTTTTTTCACTTTAGTTTTGGTTCCTTTCTTAACAATTAGAAGTATGTGTAGTGAATGATTGAAGTTGATTGGCTCTACTGAATTGAATGGATTGATTGTGGGTAGTACTTAATTCTGTGGAAGATCAATTGAGTATTATCATTTAGCATTGTTACTGACATAAATTGAGTACTTGGTATTGCCTCAATAGTTGCATATCTTTGGTTTAATTGAAGAAAAGTTGGTGTTGACATGAGAAATTAGGTATATTTATTCTATAATATGCTCTTTCTTTGTTTACAGAAAGCCAAAAAAATGATCCTTCAGCTTTGTCTAAACGAGCCTCTGAAATGATTAATTTAAAGCAATATGATGAAGCACTTGGAGTTCTTGGTGCTGCACTTGAAATAGATCCAAACCATTCAGAAGCCTACAGGCAGCGTGCTTATATCTATCGACACAAATGCAGGTTTAATAGTAATTTGTTATAGATTTGTTTGGTTTAGGTTAAAGTTTTATCAGAATATTGATGAGGTTTTAATCCTGGTAATTCCAGATTTGATGAATCTGAGAGAGATTACAAGAAGTTCCTTGAATTGAAACCAAAATCTGCATCGGCAGAGAAGGAATTGTCTCAACTGGGACAAGCAAAAAGTGCAATGGAATCAGCTCATTCTTATTTCGACTCAGCTGATTTTGCGAAGGTGCTAGAGTACATTGACAAAATTGTCCTTGTATTCTCTCCTGGTTGCACAAAGGTACATAATTATATCATATTCTTTTTATTAGTCAGTCATACCTGAGCCAATTTCATAGTGTTTTACTTGTCAACTTACAGGCTAAGCTTCTCAAACTAAGGGCACTTCTGGCATTAAAGGATTATTCAAGTGTGATTTCAGAAAGTGGTTATATTTTAAAGCAAGAAGAAGATAATTTAGAGGCATTATTACTACGCGGCCGAGCCTATTATTACCTCTCTGATCATGATGTTGCTATGAGGTTCATCATCTTTTCTATTTTCAAACTAGACAAATTGGTTAAATGTTGAATTTTGTTACTTCCAAGAAACTTAGAATTCTCCTCAACGAAAAGGTGGGTTCCAATTAAATGTACGTATTTTCTTTCAGGCACTATCAGAAGGGTCTACGGCTAGACCCAGAGCATGGTGAACTAAAGAAAGCTTACTTTGGCTTAAAAAATCTCCTAAAAAAGACCAAGAGTGTAAGAACTTTAACTTACAATAATTTAGAAATTTTTTACTATATTTCATCAAATAGACATCAAGTATAATTATTATTAGGCTGAAGATAATTTGGCAAAGGGGAAGCTACGACTGGCAGTTGAGGATTACAAATCAGCCCTTGCAATGGATCCAAATCATTCATCCTATAATGTTAACCTATACCTTGGGTTGTGTAAAGTTTTGGTTAAACTTGGCAGAGGAAAAGAAGCTATTACAAGTTGCAATGATGCACTTGAAATTGATGGGGAGCTTTTAGAAGCATTGTCTCAGGTTTGAATAACTTCAACTTAGTTATCAAAAAAAATTTTGAGGGTGCTGCTTCTCAGGCTCATTTGTTCAATTTACAGAGAGGTGAAGCTAAACTACTTGTTGAAGATTGGGAAGGAGCTGTACAAGATTTGAAAGAAGCTGCACAAAAATCACCTCAGGTATTTTAGCATAATCTGTTGTCACATTCTTTTTTTGGGTTAACTTCACGCGGAAGGGGATCATAATATCATTTGTGGACTGCAGTAAAAGAAATGAATGAATGCTGAAACAATTAATAAATGCTAGAAGTATGAGCATTCCCTTGTCACCCTTGCTTCCATGTTTTTCAGGCTTAAGCTAATGTTTTTTGCATGCAAAAGAAAGGATGGGTAGCTTGGGGTGCTTATTATGATATCGGAAATTGACTTTCTATAAAATTATAGGGCATGCATGAGATTGTCCTTTTTTTGGTCTTTTGGCTATCTGATTCTTGGTGTTTATATGTTAGGATATGGCTATAAGGGAAGCTTTGATGAGAGCAGAGAAGGCATTAAAAATGAGCAAAAGAAAAGACTGGTACAAGATTCTTGGTGTATCAAACACTGCTTCTATTGCTGAGATTAAGCGTGCCTATAAAAAACTAGCACTGCAATGGCATCCGGATAAAAATCAGGATAAGAGAGAGGAGGCCGAGGCCCAATTTCGGGAGATTGCAGCTGCTTATGAGGTACTTCAACTTTGTCTTATGGATTTTTGCTAAGTTGACAGGATTCTTTCAAGTGCAGCCCAATGGAAGTTACCTGTGAAGTTGATAAGTGCAAAATGGCTTTTTTTTTTTTTTTTTTTTGAAATAAGTGGATTATGGATACTCTCCACCACTTTTCATTAAACGAAAAGGAACCCTTACAAATCAATAGCATCTCAAGTTCTCAACTCCTGAGAGCAATCTACAATTAAAAACTCATTTACTCAAACACAAAATTAGTGCAAAATGACTAAAGTGACCCTAATATTTACAAACAGCTTCCTAGCTGGTGCAAATTAGCCGCTTGGTTTAGTGTATTTCATTTTAAATTAGATCACATAGGATAAAACCTTATGATGAAGGAACCAATTTGTCAAATCTGACATTAGTCCAGAAGAAAGTGCTGTCATGCAAAATAGTACAAAAAATTGTTCAGGTATTACTTAAAAATATAGTGAAGTGTTAATTCTATGCTTATGAGGAAAGGTAACAGTGTCCTAGCTTTCTTTACCATTTAATGGTAAATAATCAATTTATCTTCATTTGTTAACTATGTAGGTGCTTGGAGACGACGATAAGCGTGCGAGGTACGACCGAGGGGAGGATTTAGATGAGATGGGAATGGGAGGCGGCGGCGGTGGTAATCCCTTTGGTGGGCAACAGTTTACTTTCCATTTCGACGGTGGTTTTCCTGGGGGTGGTTTCCCAGGAGGTGGTTTCCATGGAGGTGGTTTTCCTGGGGGAGGTTTTGAGTTCAACTTCTGATTTTCCCTATCTAGTTTTGTTGAGTTTTTTCAACATGTTAAGTTCAAATACAAATGGAAGAGCAGTACAAATGGGAGTTTCTTGCTAGAGTTGGGATACATTTAACCCCTAGCAAAAGGAACGGGGGTTGTAATTTAGAACAGAAATAGTGTAGCAATTTTTTCTGTTTTTGGAAAGAGGCATTAATTTAAATTAATGGTATCCACCATTTTGTTTGTACAATGTTACGGCATAGTCATAAGAAAAGTTCATTGATTCATCTTACTCGCTAACCTATTTTGGGGATGCGATTACATGGTTTTACGCTATTACTGGAATTCAATTTGGAAGGCAGCTTTGACCGATACTCTTAGAACTGATACATGGTTTGCTACAAGTTAGCGCACGACTATGTATGCCAGATAAACTTGGTAAACATTGTGCCAGAGCCCCAGAAGCTATGAGAAATACGGAAAATGAAATTGAATGTACAAAACGCATCAGAACCCTATCTAATGTACAAAATTGCATGTGGGCACTGGGCAGCAGTGTTGGAGGCATCAATCATATCAAGCAATCTCTATAATTGTATTGAGGTGAGTTATGCACTTCACCCGCAGTTTTTTATTGATGTCTGGGCTTTTTTTTTCCGTTTCCTCTCGGTCCCTAGTTGGTCCATATATCTTAGACATTTGATACTGAATTGAACTTTAAACATTACCAGCACATTCTTTATATTTGAGAAACATTATAATACATACTTGAACACATCACAAAAACTAAATGGAAGGAAATAAACCAAATTGCTATGGGACATCCCAGCTAATTGCTATCCTGCCATCCCTATGTGATTTAATGGGCTGGAGCTGGACGTTAGATTTAGCCGGCCTAATAATATTGACGCTGGGCGCATGATCCTTAATTAGACTAATAGCACTGCCTATTGGATTTAGCTGGTCCCTTATTGATTACGCACACAAGCTAATAAATAAACGTGCGTTGGGTGCTGAAAATTAATTATGCACCTCTTGACTCTTGACTCTTGAGTGTTGAAACTTTATGGAAATCATAAGCTATTAAAGCAAACAATAAAGGAGTACATATTTAATCATAAACTACTCAAATATCAAACAAAATATTTATTTTAACAGAGATATTATTGTAAATTTTAAATACTCCTATGGGTTTTTAACAACATAATATTATTTTATATTAGAAAAAATAGAAAAGATAATTAGAAATCAACAAAAATCGCATGAAGCCGCAGAAATAATTATTTCGTAGTTCATCTTTGAAGAAACCACAGATCAAATATTTATAAAAATAAGTTTTATGATTTTGAAATATCTCCAGACGCTTCTTACCTGGTTTAGACATAATACATGTTTTAAAATTAATTTTCAGGAACCCCTCCCCCCCAAAGGTAAATGGAGAAGATAGTGATGTTTACGAGTTTTGCATGTAATCTATATAGTATAATATAATTTGCGTGATTTTTTTGCGCAGTTTTTAAAGCTACATACACGCTCATCTCCGAAAATACATCCTGTCCGTTGATTATTTTTAAGATGTAAAATCTAATCCGTTTATCTTTTATATGCTCTAGCCTCTAGGTCATGTCCATCTCATCTCCTTCCTCCGACTCTCCTTTGTGCTGCTCGGCGCATCCCTTTTCGGCTCTCCTTCTTTGCGTCTACTCCTCCGGCAACCAGGCTCACACCCGACCTTCCTCCTTCCTCTCCGTGCTCCTCCAAAGGAATCGTACAGACTATTCTAGGTTTTCTTTCCTTTCTATTTCGCACCCCGGTTGCTCCCTATTTCAGGTATAGAAGGTTTATGATTGATTATAGATTTTCCCCTCCTATCGAGGGCACCTCCTCTGTGCATTTTATGCCCCCCCCCCTCCCCCATTCATTCTTATGAAATTACTTGATTTTAATGGAAGTTCGGTACACGTTTTTTTATTTCCCTTATATTTCTTTCGATACCATTTTTAAAATTCGCCAATTAAATGACAATCTACTGTAGCCTTTTTGTTTTCCTTATTTTTGTCCTATTTTAATGACAATCTCCAATTTATTAGTTCATTCCCTTATATTTTTCTCAAACAGTTTCATAAGGAGCTATTTGAAAGATGTACATGTAAAAAGAATCTTATTAAGCCCGTAATAATGTCATTTTCAACATATAGTGAAAAGCTTATGGATGCTTACGATCACTTACGGTGGGTGGAATGACTACATAGCAGTCCGCAAAGCCTGTTGTACACACTAATTGTGACTGATCCAACTATTAAAAAAAGTCACAAAAATGCAAAAAAGGGGAAGAAACTATTTTGACATTTTTCAAATTGAATTCGAGGAAATCAAGACTAAATATAAAGCAGCATCAATAATATACAATATTTGTCCATCTTATTCCTATATAAAATTTCATTCTATCTGTATCCTTCATAGTTCCAATATACTTTTTGGGAAATAAGATTTATTATATTTAATGCATTTGTCGTTTCATGTTCAATAAATATCACAAGCGGTTTTGATTGATTTTAATGCTGCTTTATATCTCCTGGTCCCTCACAGTCATTGAGTTAATGCCCTTAAATTGCAATTGCAAATCACAAATTGTGGATCCAAACGGTCATTACATTCACACTTTCCAGTTTTCTTATCCATATATACGTCTGTTGCTTTTACTGCCAAGGTCATTCCTTTTTACGTTTCTCTTATTCCATTTTACATTTCTCTAATCAATTGTGACAGATTGTTATACAATTACTATTTTCAGTTTATTTTTTGTATGAATTACTTTTTTATCGTTGAATTTTTTTTCCAGGTTATCATTATCATTATCCTGATCCAAATAGTCACTTTGTTGGCAGAGAGTTGTGATCAGATTAGAGCACTAATCAGCCTATGTATTATTACTTTGCCCCCAACTATAGCTAATAACATAATACTGGTAAGAAATTTCTTTAATGGAGCTTCATTCATGCATTCTTATCTACCTTGAATTGTGCTTAAATGACATTTTGTGTAACCCTTATTTTTATTGGATAAATGACATTTGGTGTTATCTTTCTGAGATTGGGAACAATTTGGTAAACCTCAGGTCCAAAGAATCTATGACTGTTGACTCTCGACTTGAGCAATTAGCTTCCAAAAGGACTATACGGCGACAATGGAGCCTAACCAGAGTCAAAAGCAAGTCTATTTATGATGCAGGTACCAGCTCCGATAAACCCTTCTTCACTCTTCAATAGATGACCAAAAAGTTATGTAAATCAGGCGCTGGTACCGACAATGTAGGCCTCTCGAGCTTGATTATTTGTTTGCTCCAGGTTTATTTGTTAGGTTATTTAAATTTAGAGGGATTATTAATTTGCAATCAGATTTGTATTTTAGGCATCTATTTCTACATCTTTTGACGGTTACTATAGTTGAAATGAATAATTTTTAAATTAACTAGCATTTGGTTTTTGTAATTTACAGAAATAAGAGGATCATGTAGCGGAGCTATCTAAGAAACTTTTTTCAAGGCAAAAATCAGTTGAACATGAAAAAAATATGTACTAAAGGTATTCTATGTTTTTCATTAATTATTTTTAATAAAGCTGAAATAGTTTGAGAATTTAATTATGTACTTATGGATTCGTTTCAAGTCAATTGGTAATCAGGGGACGTCATCTTTGCTGATATTGTTTGGATTCTATTGGCAAAAGAGAAAGCAATCTGATTTGGAGATGACACTTTTTCCTCTCTTTATATTTATTGGTAAAAATCTTATAAATCAAGCTTATGAATTTATAGTTTCTAGGAAGCTTGATTTTGTCATTTTGGGTATAGAATGATAATTGTTTGATTTAAAGTTTGAAATTTATGGATAGATAAATATTGAAGCATGAATAGAGGTTTGATATACATTTTTAAATTAGATACATATACAAATGCGGTGTGCAGTTTATGATGAATGTCATTTGAGATAATTGTTAGCTCTCAAACGTATAGTTAAATGAAGATTTAGTTGGATGTGAACTGTTTGGTCTGGATTTAGGCTATAATATTTGAAAGATAATGTATGACGCTTCACTTTTTGCTTCATATTATCAGTTGGTAATTTTTCTTAATTACTGCTTAGTTGGCTTAATAGCAATGCATGTGCTATTTGCTAATGAGCTTACCATTATGGATATGGATACTGATACTAATGAGGATGGTATATATTATGTTCATTTTCAATAATTTTACACTATTTTTCCATTGCTTTTATTTCTATTCCTTTTTTTTCTAATATTTATGTTTATCATTTGAACTATTTCTATTTTTATTAAGATAGCAGAACTTGCGGTGTCCACAACATAGAAATTTTCTGTGTTTCATATTTTAATAGCTGCAAGTGTGTTAATTAATGAGATGAGAGAATGTCAGATTTTGGGAGGGTCAAAGACTTGCTAGGTGTTGAGATCTCATACTCAACATTCACTAAGATAGAAAAATTTTTGTTAGATACAATCTGAGCTCAACTGCGCTAGATGAGGAATAAGAATATATCGGTACAATTACACCATCATCAATCCAGGAAATGTGCGTATGTTGAGTTTTAATTATTTGGATCTAGCACATAAATATATAGTCTATTCTAAATTGTATGATGATGCCTCACAAAAACTCGATTCAGCATCATGCCTGTTTCCACTTGATTCTACATCTCCAAGGGGTGTATAAACTCAATGTGGTGGCAACTGCAAAGGAAAGCATTAAGTGATAAACTAATTTATTTCCTATACAGATATTGAGTTTTGGCTTTGGAATTTATAATGTTATTGGAAAACGTTGTATGTTGTATGTTTATGAGAGATATTAGGGGTGCTTATTTATTGAGATCCAAAAGGTAATTGATTAGTTTTAGTTAATTATGTCATAATTTAAACTTGGGTTATCAATTATTTTATTTTTGCATGTGCCAAGCATACATTACCAGTTAGCTAGCAACCTCATTAATTGATGAAGGTCCAAACTAAAGGCTAGAGGCTACAAATATAGTTATATAGACAAAATGCAATTGACAACGAATAATCTAAGTGAAGTCTCAGCACTTATTTTTTTAAAAAAAAAAACATATTGAAACTATTTACAACGAACTATTATATTACATTGCCTTCACTAAATAAATTTATAATTATCTTATGACAATCAAATTAGTAACTTGTGAGAATCAATCACCGAATAATGCTTCAGTGACACTTTAAAAGTTGCAAATCTGATTTCAATAACACGTTTTTGTAATGTGCTACAAATATGTGTTACTAATAATAATAATAATTACCAAATATTTTTACTCCACATGAAATATATACATTTCTTTTCATTCTATGATAATATGCATCAAAGAGTAATATAAAATGCTTCAAATAAAAATACCCGGTAAAAGACCAAAAAATGCCAACAAAGAATGGCCAGAGCTAATAAGTTTAATCAATATAATATTTCAAACCTTATATCATCCAATGAATATTTGAACAAAACTTTCATGCCGAAACAAATATAAAATAATATAATAATATTGTTATATGTGAATAGAAAATAAATATACATCAAATCTATTACAAAAAAAATTTTCTTCAGTAAATATCAAATGAAGTAGTCAATAATAAATTTTATAAATTATTTATCAACTAAAAAGTAAATCAACAAATTTTTAAATTTTATTTAACATAAACGCAAAAAAAAATCCCATAAAAATTTAATTCAAATAAAACTATAAATAAAACTAAGTAATATATCTAAACAAACATCCTAACTATAAATATATAAAAGTAATAAAAAGATATTAAAATTTAAATTTATTACGAACTCAATATCGAGCGAAGCTCGATTTCCTACCCTAGTTATAGACAAATCTGTGAGTTAGATAATGTTCCGTTCATCAAATATATTTTTCTGGTGAATTTCTTTTGTCGCACTTAATTCGACAGGGAATAAAAAGAATAATCCTTTTGTTATTATCAATACAATAACAAATTCTATATAATAAAAAGTTCTCAATTGAAACAGTACATGTGTTTAAGTTCAAAGATATTTTATTAATAAGGGTTTGGATTCATTAATGATGCTTTATTTTATAATCATGCATGACAACGTTTCAAATTAAGTCAATTAAATTTATTTACAAATTTTATGTACGATGAATGTTATTCGACACTCTCAAATATCAAATTTTATGATGTAATTTTCAACTCATTTTAAATACAATGGATTTCATATTAAATTAATGTACACTTTTTATGTTAAAATAGTTTTTCGTGATTTCCTTTTGCCTCCCTTTTGTAGCATCAGAAATTACCATTATCTCCCCCGTAGTGTTCCTACTGTGGGACAGTGGGAATGATGCATGATTTCCTAGCAAGAAAATGTTCTTCTAATATGAACGCACCGCTAAATAAATTCTATGCATCAACAATTTGCAACCAAATAAACATTTATATTTACAACAATATATACACACATAGGTAATTTATAGAAGCCAGCTGTCATATGCTTCATCGAAGCATTATATATTTAATACACATTACACGTATAGTTCCAAAACACAAGCTCCAACTCTAATTTTGCAGATAGTTATAATAATATGCTTCACCCTCCACACATCTGTGAAATTTTACTGAATGTATACAATGCACTTTCTTTGGCTTCAGAATCAAATCATACTTAGGCAAGCCTCCTATCACCTGCAAGATACAAAAAACGAACATAAATTCAAAATCCAACTGCACTATTCAATTACTTGAAACTGAATGGCAAAATGCTTCTGGGATAGTGCTTCTGTGGTCATATTATAAATGATAACTATTTGACTATAAGGGATAGTGCTAATTATCAACGGTAAATTGACTTGGAGTAACAAAAGTCAGACTTATGGTAGTCAATTCACTATTCAGTCTAAATAAAACATGGTTGCTTCTGGTGTTCCTTCCCAAAGATTGTGCGGAATATATGGTGCCTCTGGTGATCCTTCCCAAAGATTGTACTGCATATATTGAGTCTAACTATATATGAAAATATTACAACATTAAGAGTTACAAATCTAAGACAATTTTTATTCTTATTCAAAATTTGTGAAACATTGTTTCAGGACGGCACTCTTATTTTTTTTAGAAAATTATGACTTCTGAAATAGACTATTCATAACAAGTTGAACTGTAATAAATCAATCAAACTGAGGTTAGAATTTTCTGCTTGGGTAATGACCCATTTACAGTGGCCTGACCAAACCCTTTGAAGGGTCAGAAATTTTGGACCCTTACCAATATATTATCTACAATTCAGTCCTTAACAGGTCAGGCCAGGTAAGGTTTGACCCATTCGATCAGAATTTGACACCCTTAGAGACCGCACATGTTTCTAATTTTACATCGTGGATGATTTTCATAGATATTTTATTTTCCAAGACAACACATACATATCTTCTTCTTTTGAGGTTCATTTACACACAACATGCCAAAGCAAGAGTAACTACAGTTTGCCCAATACACTGGAGCATATTTTTCACACTAACCAACAGCATAACTTCAATTCATGCCCTTGCGCTGGTGAAGGTGTAGTAATTTAGCAAAAAAAGACAAATTTAAATGGCACTAGTAGATTGCACTGATGCATGGTAGTTTCAGTCAAAAAGAGGTTTCCCCCACTGCATCTCTCTCATTCTAGTAAAATTGTTCTTTATTCCAGCTACTGGTCATACAAAATTACAATTGACATTTATCTCATAGTCAATTACGGTCGACAAAACACTAGTGGCATCTAGATAACTGCGTGTTGAATCATCAAAGCAAGCATGAAATATTTGGCACAAATGAGTATCATCAAACAAACAAAGTTCTCCGTAATGGAAGAGCTAGTCTAGAAATTTGAGCAAAGATATAGCTAGATATTATGTACAGGTAAAATATTTTTTTATTTCATACAGAAAAGGATATAAAGAAACAGTACCATGCCCCGCTCTGAGATAGGAAGCAGTACTGAAGGAAGAGGAGGCAGCTGCGTGCTTAAACTCTTGGAGTTGTTTAAAATGGAGCCATGGCTTGACCCACACCTTGGCCTCATATAACTTCTTATTTCCAGCCTCAATCGCCTCTAATGTAAAGTGGTGCATAATACCAGCAACCACTTGTTCCTTTGCCTTCACCACCCGCACAAATTTGAGAAGTGTATTCTGAAAAAAAAAATAAGTTTTCAGTTAATGAGATTAATCAGGAATCAATTATTCTTCTTACAAATCATAAATTATAGGACTAAATTGGGAAATTAGAAATTATGAATCAATCTGGTAAGCTATAAGTCTTTAACAGAGGGATTCTGGTATAGGTCAACAATGATATAATATTAGTATGGTCAGTTAAACTATGGTGTAGGTATTCTGAGGTAATTGCCCAAATTTTGGTGATACAGACATAATTGAACCTTTGAAGAATAGTAATCAAGCAGGAGTAGTGCAAAGATATTAGACAATTACAACAGCCAAAAAATTTTAATGGGTATTAAAATTAAACTACAAATTAGATTAATCAGTACAATTTTACTTTAATTTTATTTAATGATGCTGAAATTTATATTTGAAATTATTTACACTAAACTTTGACCAACTCCCTTATAAAAAAGTTATTTTAGACTTGCCATCAACTGATAATTTGATTTGGTAACCTTGCAATATGATTAAACCTTAGTTAAGATTGTTACTTAGAAACTTTATTCACAAAACTAAACACGCAAACAGCCCTGATTCAACATCCTTCTCTACACCAGAATTCAAAACACCACGCAGACAATTATATTGGAAGAAAAATCGAGTAAATTGACAAACCTCCTTTTTGTTGTGTTCCTCTACAGCAAAGCGCGCGAGTTCTTCGATCTCGGCGCTGTTTGCTATCTCGGAATCGCGCCACCCACCCGGTACTACCGGATCTCCTCTTCCCCGTCTTTCTCCAATAAGCGCTCTACTCGATGCAAGGAACGACATGCTCAGAACTAACACGCACGAAAACACAAAGACACGAGCAGCCGCACGGGATCCCATCTCTCTCTTTTGGTTTTTGCTCTTTCTCTCTCGTTCGCTCTTCCGAATCTTTCAACCACGAAAGGAAGCAGCAGACGTGCTCTTGGGGTTTATTGCAAGAAAAGTTATGGTCTTCAGTTTCTTACTCTCTAGAACAATCCTGTAACAAGTCACCGAAAATATTTTAATATCGACTCGAAACAGGATAATAATAGGGAGATTGTAACAGAGGATTGGGATTCATGAAGAGATGGATGATGTTTAGGTTTTCTCCAGTTCGTTCCGTACTGTACAGTACCGTCCAGACAAAGACTTGCCTATACGACTTACTTACTTTGCAGGGAAGGCAGGGATGCAGCGGGGCGTTGATCAATCCGGTTAAGAACTGGAGAGCAGTAAAAAGTATTTTATTTAATTTTTTGAGGCGGAGTCAAATAATTTTTTTTTAGAAGAATCAGAGTCAAATAAGTTATTGAAGAATAAAAAAAGAAATGATGAAAAAATCAGGAAACAAGGGCTGACTGTAGGGCTGTATACGAGCCGAGTTCGAGCGAGTTAGCCTCAACTCGAACTCGTCACAACTCAAGTCAACTTTTGACTCGATAGCAAAGCAGTTTCGAGTTATTTGAGCTAATTCGAACTCGGCTCATTTTAACTCGAGCCAACTCGTGACTCGGCAATGAACTCGTGAGAATGTGTTGAAGTACTAGTCACTTTAAAATTTTGCTCGAAAATAGAAAAAGAGAAGCGGTCATTAGGGTGTAAGGGAGGAAAAAAAGTCTGGGACTTGGAGACTAGAGTTAGTGCACAAGTTATTGAATTGCAAATCAATAAATTTGCTGGGTTGTATATTAATATGATAACATTTTATTTTTTGCAGCCTGTATATTCCGACTCGAGTTGTACCGAGATGAGTTGGGCCCAACTCGAACTCGGCTCGTAAAATTAACGAGTTGGCATACTCGAGTTCTTCTAACTCGAGTTTTCATCGAGTTTTTTTCGAGTCGAGTTCGAGTAAATCACGAGTTACGAGTTTTTTGCTCACCCCCTAGCTGATTGTTTTCCCAGTGAATGCCACGTGGCTGATTCAGCCGTCGTTGCCTCTTGCTTCACGAATCACGGAATAAGGAAGGGTACAATGATGTTAATGTTACAATTCCATTTTTGCTTAAATTATGCTTAAAGAAGTATTAGCAGGAAGTATTCTTTAAGCAATTTAATTTAATAAATTTTTCAACAAATATTCATTAACGGTTTTGAATTGTTCATTCTAGATTGAACAATTTAATTTAATTTAATTTAATATACATATACAATATTTTCAAGGAGCAGAAAAAAGTCCCTGGACCTGGCGCACCTGCACCATTCAACTGATTTGCGTGGAATAAATCTTTCCAACAAAAATGAGACAAACTTCACTGTCGAGCCGTCAGCCGTGATGAAATAATTTTTATTTTTCAGACGGTTCGTTTCTGCAAAAATCCTCTATTTCTGCTCGTAATCTCTATCTTTTGGTAACTACTTGAGTACTTGTACGAAAATCTTTCCAAATTGTTATTACCTCTGAAAATCTTCACATGGCGCCATCTTTCGTTTTGCAATGCCCCAGTTTCCCACCTTTTCCCAAATCCAAAAGCAGGAATTTTTTTAATTATTATTATTTCTTTTTTTTGGATAAATTAGGTTGCGTTGACTACCAACTACCAAGTTACAGGGAAAAAAATAATTGTACCATTAAATGGTAAGATCATTAAATGGTAAGATCACTAGACTAACTTCTAAGAAGTCAAGATTTTAAACCCGCATGTATTTTTTATTTTAGAAAAAGTTGGATGACAAAAAACCCATATTTCTTCAAAAGAAAAAAAAAACTTTATGGAGGAAGGTAGGAAAATAATTTCTCTAAAGATTTGAGTACAAACCAAACAGCTCTACAGCAAACTGATAACGAACTACTATAGGGGCCGTTTGGATCGTTTAGGAATTTGGGCTCCGTTTGGATAGATATGGGAAGAAGGGAAGAAGGGAAGAAGTGGGAAGAAGTATTGGAAAGTGTGTAATTTTGTGAAGAGTTTGGATTGTTTATAATTAATTTGGGCCTTCTTCCTTCTTCCTTTTCTTTCTTCCTTCTTCCAACCCCATCCAAACAAGACCTTGGAAAATTTTCTATTCCTAGACATAAATTTATTGGGAAGTGTGTAACTTTGTGAAGAGTTTGGATTGTTTATAATAAATTTATGCCTAGGAATATGAAATTCCCCAAATTCCGGTGGGATCCAAACAGCCCATAAAGAAGATCTTAATTGGGCAGGGTTATTTGAAAAACACTTTAAACTGCATTATATATATGATTTATCATTTCAGGGGTTCATTTGCATAAAGCCAAACCCCAACACAATATCCTTATCAAAACAATGAAGAAAAAAATAAAAATTTTAGAAAAAAAGATGTATTAAAAGAATTGTACAATTATCTCCAGTTCCTCACTAGTAACAACTGTTGCCCAATAAGAACGAATTCAATGGTTAAATTAAGCTTCAACTGATATGAAACAAGGTCAAAAGTATAGAAAGCACATAATTACTGACAACTGTGTGTGCATATAGTAATTCCAATATCTAAGCACAAAACTGCAAATAGAGAAGATTTAACAAATTAAACAACAGTAAAAGTTGACTTCTAAACAAACCGTGTGCTTGTGGATACATCGATGATAGAGATGCAGGATTAATATATAATGTGTTTTGTTGCTTTTTATTAATAGAAAATAGAAATTGGCAGGGATTAAAACCCTGCTTGTTTTCAAAAAAAAAAAAAAAACGTGTGCTGATAGTCGTGATCTTGCTAACATCTCGACTTAATCAACGCACTTGATGCCTCCATTTCCACCAATATTATAAAGATCTTCCAATCATCCAATGCTTCTCTCACGACCAGTGTCCCGGGTCATAAGCTCGTCTATCGGACTACAAACTATACAAAACCTTACAAAAGAGAGTACAACTGTACAAGAAGCCATTCAGTGGGTAAAAAATGTTATTCCACTCAGGAAAAGGAAAAATTAAGAAATAATCAGTGATTGTGTGTGGGGGAGAGAGAGTTGATTATGTACTGTACGCGCGGAAATCTTTAGAAATAATTATAGTCAACAAACCGGCCCAAATTAATGCTTGTCAGAATTATTAGGATGATTTGCCATGTAATTTTCTATAGTCCTGAAAGTTTGGATTTCTTTTTTGGATAAATCGGGTAGCGACTACTACCTACCAGGGGTCTGAAAGTTTGGATTTGGTAATTTTATAATGTAGAAACCCTAACCAACTACGTGGGGGAAAAAACCGGAACTTCGACTGCGTCAAACATTAATTAGTTTAGAACAAGTGAGCCATAAAAAACATGTTTTGCGTTCCAATTTTGGATTTATTAATCAGAAAATTAATAGTGGGACTAGACCGTCTTCTTTCTTTGACCAAAAAACAAAAAAAAATAATAAGGAGAAAATAAAAAAGTGTGGAAATTCTGTATCAAATGGAAAGGTTCTTGATGATGAATTTCAGAGAATGATGTACGTATAATTATTTTGTTTAGACGGGCTAGGGCTGTCAATGGATAGGGTAGGGTACGGTAGAGACATTTTCGTTATCCGCATCCGTTAAAATTTTCGTTATCAATATCCTACCCGTACCCGTTAAAAATTAACTTACCCGTACCCTATCCTTACCCGTTATGAATTAACGATAAGGGTAGGATAACGGTAGAAAACGAATAATAATAATAATAATAATTCAATAAAAAAAATATACAATATGGATGAATAAATAATATCAAATAAATATAATAAAGTGCAAAATTGAATAATACTTTAAATATAATAAAATCATATAATACCTTCTCATGAAAAATATATATAACTAATTAATAATTAAAAGTTTACTTACTCATCATCATGAATTATAAATTATTAATGTAGTATATTGTCTCAGTTAAATCTACCAATTGAATTGACTTATTAGTTATTAACATATTAATTGGATATTATAATCATATTTTTTCCCATTAATGATTATCAATTATATATTATATATATAACGGTATGGGTAAATAACGGTTACGAAATAGCGTTACCCTTACCCGTACTCAATAAATTAACAAAAAAAATTTCTTACCCATATCCATACTCGATAACTTAACGAAAATAAAATCTTACCCATACCCATCTTATCGAATACGATACGGATAGAATAAACGATTAAAAAGGTACCGTTTACGGCGCTAGATGGGCCGCAAAAAGAAATTTCTGTGTACCAGGACTACAGAACGACAGGCTCGGCTACGGCCTTTAAATATTTATTTATTTTGAGAAAAGATTAAGGCCTTTATTCTTTGGTTTAGATCGAGGATGATGTCGATTACAGTAAATAAATATGGATTTACCCAAATTACCTTGACACAAGAGATCGAGGATGATGTCGATTTATATACAAGAGCCAGTCATGCGATAAAAATGTTTATAAAATATTTTATTTGGAGAAATATTAGAGTCCAACATATTGGACGGATGGGGTCCATCTAATACGATCGTTTTCACGTTTTTAATTTCAAATAACTGATCCGAACCGTTCAATATCTTATACATATTGAAAACTTATAATAAACCAATTTTTAAATATTTTTGAAATTTTTTACTATTTTTTTGGTATTTTAGAAAATCGTTGTTATTGGACTATCCATAATGTTTATATCATGAATTTTCAAAATACCAAAAAAAAAATAGTAAAAATTTTTGAAAAAAAAATATAAAAATTGGTTTCTTGTAAGTTTTCAATATGGAGAACATATTAAACGGTTCGGATCAGTAATTTGAAATTTAAAAATATAAAAAAGATTATATTGGACGGACTCATCTGTCTAATATATTGGACACTAGCATTTCTCTTTTATTAGTCTTTTTCCCTTTTAAAATTAAATATCATTATTAACTAACTTCGGTTGAAATAATAGCGAATTAATTTGGTTGTGGTTGCTCTTGTACTATTATTACTCGAATTTACATTTGGACACATTTTTTACATATCATTTTTGTATCACTGTCCTTGTAGTATTCTGATTTCTGAGTCCAATTAACTCCATTGTTTGTGATTTTTTATTGCTTTGTGAGCATTTTTAGATAAGGAATGTAACAACTAACAAATGCATGCAAAGCTTTGAAGATCTCAACTTGACAACGTAATCACCTTAGGTTGGAAAGAAAAAATAAAAATAAACAAATAATAATAATTAGAGAGCAAGAGAGTGAGGAGAGCTCAACGGTCCTTACAGTTAAAGCTAGATATTTCTGCACCAATCAACTCACGGTCAAGGATTCACATTTTTCTGTGAATTATATGGAACAGCGTCGGTCGTATTACTGTATAGTGTATACCATTCATGTCTCCATCCTCCAGTAGATCTGGTTAATTCAATGGAAAGCTCTGCATACACTTCAAAGAATAGTGAAAAAAAGAAAGGGAGTTGCTAGTGTCAAACATATAGGACACGTACACTTGTCCAACGCGATGAAATTTTAATTTTTAAAATTGTAATGGCCGATCCAAACCGCTCAAATTGTTCTGTGTTATAAAATCTTCATGGAGACCAAATTTTATATTTTTTCAAATTTTTTTACTATTTTTTTGGAATTTTTCAATATGCTCAATCTAAAAAGTTCTGAACCCTTCAATTTTAAAAATTCGAAAAAAATAGTTAGAAAATATGAAAAAATATAAAATTTGATTATCAAAGATATTTTAATATAGAGATCATATTGAGTGGTTTGGATCGACCGTTTGAAATTTTAATGTGCTACGTTTGAATCGTGTTTGACGTCCTATATGTTTGATTCTAGCATTACTCAAAAAGAAAAAGGCCTCAACATGACAACATGGCAGAAACCTGAACTCAGTTGGGATCCATCAACTTGTTCAAGACCTTTGGAGGCTCTCAGCTGAAGAGAAAACAGCCTTAACATAAAATTGGCCCCGATCAAAATCTAACTTTTTTAACATGGGATTTCATTTCATTTCATTTCGTTGGAAAATTCTTGATCAAAATGAACGAATTTGGTGTCATTTAATTGGAATTCCTATGTAATTAGATCCAACGAAATCCTAAAATCTTATGAAATCAATTGAATTAAATTGTATTGAAATCCCGTGAAAAAAATCATTTTGATCAGGGCCTAAAAGAACAGTCCAGGGACATGCAATCCGGATTCGCTGTTGCGCTACACCGCGTGTCGCGCACTACGAGCCGTCTGATCTTGATCGGACGGTTCACTTTTTGCGGGCCTACCAATCTAGGTTACATGCACGGAACTCCCTTGTCCATTAGATCTTAATCAAACGGCCAGCATACCGCGCGACACGCTGTGTCGCGCGGCAGCGGATCTCAATTTAGGGACATGGGACCCAGGCCAATGACACTAACGGAGAAGCAACGGCATGAGACCTTAACGGCTGAGAACTCAGCCGCTCCTATGGTCCTCTTTACGACTTTTTTTTTTCTGATCTTGTAATCTATAAATAATAAATAAATAATTAAATAGGCAAGCAATGTAAAGGAAAAAAAAAAACAGATTTTGAGGAATAATAATTGAAAGTTATTTTGTCGTTTATCCAATTTCATCTTCATCTCTCACTCTCTGTCCTAAATCACCCAATTCCATTCTTTCTTATTTGAAATCAATCTCATTCATGAATATCATGACACATAATGCCACATATAATTTCAAAGAAGGTATCCAAATAATTTCTGTTTGAAAACAAAATCATTCTTAGATTGTGACAACACGCAGTTGTGGCTGCATAGATTTGACTGTAGAACATCAGATTGCACGCAACCAGACAAAATGTGTGAAATATTAGATGTTCAATAATAATTTACAAGAAAAAATATAGGGAAAAGAACAATTTTTTGACTAAACAAATTGTGCATTTTGAGGAATTTTGTAGTTCCTCTTAGATCGCACAAAACACATTAGACCGCTAGGAAACTCAAAGCGCTTAATTTTATCAGACAGTCCAAATCTGATCAGCAATTGGTCGGTCACGACTCACACCGTATCAAATTGCTCAATTTTAATATAACAAAAAATTAGATTCAATTTAAACCAGACCAATAAGAAATAAATTTGCTGAAATTTTAGAAAAGTCATACAAAGTAAAAAGGGAGCAGAATACCGAACTTTCGGTTAATCCCAGCTAGCAATCGCTGTCACTATTGCTTATATCGACATAGTGTACAAACTCTTCAAACTAAACAAAATAACGGGTATACAATTACACCACAAATGGCAACGGACAATTCTTAATTCAACACAAGCGATTTTTTTAGGAAGCGTCGACGTGAGCACGATTTAAATGCCTCTGTTTTTCACATTTTTATTTTTTCGTAAAATATTAAATCATTTTAATTTTACCTTAATGTGAATCAAGAGTTCTAAAAAATAAATTAGAAGCGGTCACATTATTAGATTCTTGAAAGCTTTCGATGGCCACAAAAAAAAAAAAATCAATGTCATAATATTTTATATGTGCATGATGAAAGAGACGTAAATCATAACTATTGGTTTTATTTTGACTTGTGAACTCTAAACTTTGAAAGTTTAAAAATTAGATGCATAATAGAGATAAATAAGAATATTTAAAGCCTCTTACAACAATGCCTTTCTACTAAGAGAGTTCATTTGACCACGTGCGTTTATAACGATTTTATGAACATATGACTTAACTAATTGTAATTTCAGAAAATGGCTATAATACTGCTATGTGCATGTTAGTCTCTACTTTTGTTTTTCCATTCTATGGAGAAATATGTTTAGTCATTGCTCATGCATTTGTGCTAAGCTCATATTCAGTTTTGGTTGTCAATTATGTACAAGTGATATGCTTAATTAGTGTATCTTTTTAACAAAAGAGAGGAATATTCTCATGTTTATACGAGTTATATATGGACTCTTCATATTGATGTAATTCTAACTTGTAGAAAATTTCAGTATGCAGAAGTCCAAGTCATAGCGTCACCAAACAAGTCTCTTCAAATTTGCCAGACTCCGTAAACCTCACCTACCTTTTGGCAACTACCCGCTTCTCTATTACCAGTAATTAGCCTTCTTGAAGCGCACCAACCTTCTTCGAACCAGCTCTATCTTTCCCTCCTATAAATACTGAATTCTTCTCGTTTCTCCTCACCAGTCACCACTGCAGCATACAAGTTTTGCTGTTTCTAAAGCATTGTCAAATCCTCTCGGTGACCAAGCAGAGTTACACACAGGAATTTAATTAAGAAATTAAAGGATCATTTATATTGATTGATCATGGCCAGAGTGGAAGAAATCAGGCAAGCACAGCGTGCTCAGGGCCCAGCCAGCGTATTGGCCATCGGTACAGCCACGCCGGCCAACTGTGTGTACCAAGCCGATTACCCAGATTACTACTTTCGCATCACTAAGAGCGAGCACATGACTGATTTGAAAGACAAGTTTAAGAGAATGTGTAAGTGTGCCTTATTTGCATCTTTAAATATTTCTATATTCTACAAATCAGACCTATATCTTCCCTTTAATTTATGTAAACCAAATATTGAAATATGATTTTTATTATTTAATAAGCCAAATTTGTTTTCAGGCGACAAGTCGATGATTAAGAAAAGATACATGCACTTGACTGAGGAAATTTTAAATGAGAACCCAGACATGTGCGCTTACATGGCGCCGTCTCTAGATGCTCGCCAAGACATTGTTGTCGTTGAGGTTCCAAGGCTCGGCAAGGAGGCTGCAGTCAAAGCCATCAAGGAATGGGGCCAGCCCAAGTCAAAGATCACCCACTTGATCTTCTGCACCACTAGTGGTGTTGACATGCCCGGTGCCGACTACCAAGTCAGCAAGCTCCTAGGTCTCCGTCCATCTGTTAATCGTTTCATGATGTACCAACAAGGATGCTTTGCTGGAGGCACTGTTCTTCGCATGGCCAAGGACCTTGCTGAGAACAACCGTGGTGCTAGAGTCCTCGTGATCTGCTCAGAGATCACTGCTGTCACCTTTCGCGGACCCTCAGTGACACATCTTGATTCTTTGGTTGGGCAATCACTCTTTGGGGATGGTGCAGCTGCTATTATCGTTGGTGCTGATCCTGACCTTACCGTCGAGCATCCATTGTTCCAGCTGGTATCGGCTCAGCAAACCATCTTGCCCGACTCAGAGGGAGCAATTGATGGCCACCTTCGTGAAGTGGGCCTTACCTTCCACCTCCTTAAGGATGTACCCAGGTTGATATCCACGAACATTGAGAAAAGTCTTGTCGGGGCTTTTACTCCAATCGGTATGTAAAATTATTTGACTGACTGTATTAATTCCAACCATGGTACATATTTACTAATCTACAAAATTTTCTAATGTGTATGCATAATTAACTTGTTTGCAGGTATATCTGACTGGAACTCGATCTTTTGGATAGCACATCCGGGTGGCCCGGCAATCCTCGACCAGGTGGAAGCCAAGCTTGAGCTCAAAAAAGAGAAAATGAGTGCCACTAGACACGTTTTGAGCGAGTACGGCAACATGTCCAGTGCATGTGTGCTATTCATCCTAGATGAGATGAGAAAGCGATCGGCTAAGGAAGGCAAGGCTACCACCGGAGATGGGCTTGAGTGGGGAGTACTTTTTGGTTTTGGACCAGGACTCACTGTTGAGACTGTGGTGTTGCACAGTGTGCCCATCTCAGCTCAGTAAGAGAAACTGTACTGGTCTTAAAGTCGGATATAATTGGGTTTTTACAGTTTATGTTGAATTTTAGATGGGTTTATTTTTTTTCCCCTTTTTATGAGGAGCACAGAGAGTAATTATTTTCAAATATTCACTTTTATTTATTCGTGAAAACAATGTAACTGTTACATGCAATATGAATTTAATTTCATTTATATAGAAACTTTTGAATTAATATTATCATCAATTTCTATATTATCTTGTATTTTATTAGTCCGGAGTCCGGACTGAGTCAAAACAAGAAAAACTTTTTTTTTTAAAAAAAAAGGAAAATGTACAATTCTTTTACTTAAAAACGGAGACATATCTGTAGTTTAAAATCAATATTTAGTGCACAGATACATTTCTGCCATTTTGAAGGAAACAAAGGTTAAAGAAAAGGAACGGTCTTATACAGAATTTATTTATAAGATTATACCATGTAGAAAGACTCATTCAAAGCTTAAAATCAATTTTCAGTACACTTTTTCTGTTCCAAATTCTAAGCTAAGCGCTTGAACCATTGTACAAAATGGAAGAGGAAAAAAACAGAGAGCCTTCAGAAAATATGAACACAAAATCATTTGCTTGATTATACCATGCCCACAAACACATGTATAAATAAATAATCATGTTTCTATGCACTTAATCGAAGTTTTCAACTTATTGAGCCTAATAAAAGAATACAAGACAAGATAGTTTTTAAGTGCTAAAGATCATCTTGTTCAAGAAAAGAATAATAATAATAAATACGGTTTACAGTTTACACATATCTAAGACGATTTTGTGCGACTTGTGAGAGGATATCGTACCTGCAGAAAAGAAAAATGTTCATGCTGCAGTATAGCAACCATCATTTATCGACATTTTGTTTGATTCAACCAAAATACCCATCTAGTCCATAAAAGATATAAACATATTGCTCATTTTTTAAATTACTTGTGTATCCAATATTGATTTAATTTTATATGACCAAGAGATATTAGTTTTATTCTTCTTTTTTTTTTTTGTCATTGCAGCTGTAAGTCTAAAAAGATAACACGATTTGGAATGCACCAGTCAATTTCTACTACTTTCTAAAATTACTAGCGTTTACTTTTTTTTTCTATTAACATTATTATTACTGTTGTTATTATATTTAATTAATTTATATATAGAAAAAACCTATGATGCATACTAATGTAGGGAAACTTCGGTGCATACTGATCCAAACTAAAATGATTGATCCAAACCGTTCAATATGATCTTCCTATTGAAATTTTCTTGCCGGCCAAATTTTATATATTTTTATATTTTAAGTATTTTTTTCGGATTTTTAAAAACTGCTATTTTTTAACAATTCAGAAAAAATTAGATTAGCGATTTTCTAAAATTTGAATAAAATAGTTAAAAATTTCGAAAAAATGTAAATTTTGGTCGGTAAGGAGATTATAATAGGAGGATCATATTGGACGGTTTGGATCGGTCATTTTGAAACAGATCCAAGAATTTGAATCAGTATGCACCGAATCTTCCGTACATTAGTATGCACCATATGTTTTCTATATATATATATATATATATTGTAAAGAGGTAATAAACATATACACTCAACCTACCATGCGCTTACAAGAATAACAGGTCCAAAGTCCAAACAAGACGCATTCAAGAATGCGCAAGAAAGGTTTAAGAAAAGTCTTTTAAAGTTTAAACACCGATATGACACAATGAGACAAATATTCCCTTCTCCAAGTCGCTGACTTAATGGACCCCACAATCCGACTAACACCAACACTGTCAAGACTCAAGATTTACACAAGTCAGTACTGATCCATCAACCTCTCTTTCTGATCTTTCCTTCTGCTATTCTCCTGAGAAGCTATAGAACGCATTTTGTGATCCCAATTCCCATACTATCTCACTCTCTCTTCCTAAATCTCTTCTTCTCACTTCCCCACTCTTCTGCATAACATCCACTTATTTCCAATGAACAAGCACCCGCAGTAACTCCAATCTTTCCTCCACAGATACAATGAGAATCATGCTCGGATTATTCACGGCACTAGCTGTGGTACCGCTCTTTTTCTTCTATGCCGGTGCAGTGGGGTCTGCTGGTACTTTGGCCATCAGCTCAAACACAGTATGCAGCATCTCCGCCACTACGCTCCCTCGAACCATATACTGCACGGACATTGATGAGTCCGTAGCAACCACACCATACCTGGTTTATCCCAATGTATCATTTGACTCTGTATCTGCTGGAACCGATTTCTTCTGTGGTTTGAAATCAAGTAGAAAGGTGTTCTACTGCTGGAATGGTAACCCGGTGAACAGAAAGCGGGTCTACAGGGGGTCATGGGTGATCTCTGATCTCACTGTCGGTGAAAACCAAGTATCAGCCATTGATAGGTCAGGTAACGAAATTCGATGGTGGAGAAAGGCTGGCTTGTTTCCATCATCGGTTCTTGGCGATTACAGTTCGCTAACTTATGGTAACAATTTCACGTGTGCTATCACCACCAACGGTACCATGACCTGCTGGGGCCCACTCGCCAGTGCCTTGAAAGCTGGCTTCTCCAATTACACTATGTCTACAATTGTCGCCGGTGATTCTCACATGTGTGGACTGGACAGCTCTGGTCTTGTCATCTGCCAAGGGAGCAACAGCTCAGCCCAATGTTATGCGCCAACTGGGTCACCATATGAATACACCGGGTTTGCCTTGGGCTTGAGCCACACATGTGCCATTATGCAACCCAATTACACAGCTGTCTGTTGGCGCAATTATGGTGAGGCCCAATTGTACCAACCTCTGAATGGTACCGCTTTCGAGTTCTTGGTAGCTGGTGGTAATCTTACATGCTTATTGACCACTCACACTTATTCGGTGTTGTGTTGGGGCTCCGACTGGACAGATGTATCAGTTAGAAAACTTTCACTGCCGATGATTTTACCAGGAATTTGTGTTGCGGGTGGTGGTGATGAATGCGATTGTGGTACTTACCCAGAATCACAGAGACTCTGTAAAGGAACTGGTGTCATTTGTCAGCGGTGTGACTTCCGAAAGCCAATTCCACCATCGCCACCTCCCGCATTGGCACCCATACCATCAAAATCGAAAAAAACCAGCATGACAGGATGGAAACTGGTTGGTATAGTAGTTGTTGTTATTCTCATATGTGTGGCTGCAATTTGTCTGTGTGTCTGTTGCTGTAAGTCTAACAACTCAGGTCATGGTGGTGGGAATAACAATGCACCTGCTGGTGGTGGTGGGAATAACAATGACAATGACACAAATTCATCTGGATCCTCCTCCTCCTGTTTCAGGACTGGTGGAATTGATGAAGGCGACCATGCTGGCGAGATCCAGACAGTCTTCCCCCGGTTTGCATGGTCCCCGGGAGCCATGAAGTTGGGCAGGCTGTGGTACTTTGGGTTAAATCTTCAGAGCGGGGGTGCGTCCTCCTCCTCCAAACATGGCAATAAGTCCTAACTTGAAGAAGTTGAGAAAGCAACTATAAAGATTACCTCATGCATAGTTTACAATCAATTTTCAGTAGACTTAGTATGCATTTTTTTTATCCTCAATTTTTAGAGCTGAGTGCCTAAGCCGTGGTGCAAAAAAGAAAAATAGGAGAGCTGTAAAGAAAATCTGTACATTTTTACCTTTGCATGATTACACTATGCATGCCAACTAGCTAGCACATTTATAATTTTTTGCAATATTGCACGTTGTCAATTTTGCAATTTTTGGGACATATAATAAACAACAACAACAACAACAACTAAGCCTTTTGTCCCAAACAAGTTGGGGTAGGCTAGAAAGAAACCCAACAAGAGAACACATCCAAAAAAAAAAAAAAAAAAAAAAAAAAAAAAAAAAAAAAAAAAAATACTAATAGTAAGACTAGCCATACTAATAATAATACATCTAATAATAATAGTAATAGTAGAAATCTAGACCTCGACCGTGACCTAATAGAGGGACCTACAAACCTATGGCATCGCTCCTACCCCTAAGTTCCTACGTCATGGCTCCGGTACATGAATTGCTAACTTCCAAGCGCTCCTATCGATCGCCAACTCCTTGGAGACGTTCCATTCTTTAAGGTCTCTTTTCACCGTTTCTTCCCATGTCAATCTTGGTCTCCCTCTCCCCCTCCGGGTGTTCTCGAAATGATTAAGAATTCCGATACGTACCGGTGCCTCTGGAGGTCTGCGTTGGATATGTCCAAACCATCTCAAACGATGTTGGATCAACTTCTCCTCTATTGGTGCGACCCCAACCATATCTCGTATGTCATCATTTCTAATCCGATCTTTCCTCGTGTGACCGCAGATCCACCTCAACATACGCATCTCAGCTACACTCATCTTCTGGACATGTCGTCTTTTAGTAGCCCAACATTCTGCGCCATACAACATCGCAGGTCTAATCGCTGTCCTGTAGAACTTGCCTTTTAGCTTCTGCGGGACTTTCTTATCGCATAGGACGCCTGATGCTTGTCGCCATTTCACCCACCCGGCTCTTATCCTGTGACTAACATCTTCATCTATCTCGCCATCGCTCTGCAACATCTAATAAAACAAGAGGAAAATAATTAATACATGTGGCCTAATTAGGGGTGGAACCAGGATTGAGAAAGAGGGTAGGCTAAGGTCTAAAATACTAACCTTAGTTAGTTCCTGATAAGTCTATTCAATCTTTTATCTTAACTAGTAGCATCCAATGCAGCCTACTTTCCTCTTTTGGTCTCCAGACTAAGAAAAACAAGTACATATTAAAAGAAAATCAGTATGATATTAAAATTATGGTACTATTTAAACTTGACAAAGCAACCTATTAAATAAAACGAACTTGACCAAAATACCCTAGCATCAGAATCACTTTTAGAACATACTGGAGTGCCCTTAGTTGTTTGTTTGTCCACTTCCATTTTTCAATTAACATTCATACAAATTAGTAGAACAATCGAGAGTATACTAGCATTCCTTTGTATCAGTAACTTATAATACTAACTATACCATTATAGCAACAAATTCATATGGAGTACTTACTACTTAAACTCATGCAACAGTGGAAGCATACGAAATTATAAGAAGTGCAAACCTTGATAAGTAATTCAATGCATGCCTTCCTTGTATCAGAAACTAGCAATTACATCCTAATATCACAATTAGTAGTAGAAGATAATATGAAGAATTAATTAAATAATAATGAAAAAGTTCTTACTAATAACAGATAAACAACAGTTACTGGTTATATAACTTATTAACTTATAAGCATAATGCAAACCAAAATTTACATCAGATATGTATTAGATAATTCCAATTATGACGAAAAGAAAATTTATCATAAAAAGTCACTATTGGCCTGTTGATATTATTTGGATAAAATATTTATCAATAATCGAGAGCACTAGACCATTAGCATTCAACAACTAAAAGAATTCCAAGCACAGCCAATATTGCTGCTATAAAGTATATATCATAATTGAGAGTACAGGCAATTCTTTTTATCCTTTTCTGCACAATACTTCAATACTAATTCTTATTGAATCAATTTCTGCTTAATATCTCAATTTTTGCCATTTTATTCCCTGGGATGCTGAATATTGGTGCTGCAAATATCTTTTATAAGGCTTTATCCCTTGTAAACCACGATGAATTGAACAGAACTCAATAATGCCAAAATTGGCAAAGTTAACAGAAGCTAGTTATGGGAAGGACGATGGGGTGTTATGTTGCTGTATTGTTTTATTTGAACCACTATTTAAGGTTTTAAAGTTTCAAAGAAAGCTAGTTTCAGATGTAAAATGTAGTTCTATTAGGACCTTGCCTGAGACTTGAAAAGAAGACTTTCTGATGAGTGGTGTGGTGCATCGAGCAAGCAATAAGTATTTAGAAATTACCCATCATCCTAATTTCACAAAGTATTGCGTATAATCCTACTCATGGTTTTTGAGTACCAAAAAGTAAAAGCTAGAAGTAAAAGAATAATAAATGTGGAGGAAAAATCACCGACTCACCGTTTTGTCTGAAGAGATCAGAGGAGAATAACGGAGGAGCACTGGCGGTGACCGGAGTGAAGGCCGTGGAGTACATGAGTAGCGCCGCCTCACACAGGAGAGAATAAGGGAGCATAGAATAGAAGCAAGGTTTTTCTAGAAACGACAGAGGAACTAATCCGGATCAGGAATGTTCTCTCTTCTAATCTGATTCTAATTCTAATTCCAAGGACATAGAAGAGAATAAGTTAATCCTAGAGTACGCCTGCCGCTAGCGGGCGAGTATCCTTTGGATGGTTGTTGCATACAACCATCTAGTGGACGTCTTTTGATCCGAGCCGTCCGATTTAATCTTAACGGTTATGTTTTTTCGGGCCTATCAATTTTGGTATCATGCACGGGACATCTATAGTCGTTGAGATTAAATCAGACGGCTGAGATCGAAAGCCATCCATGGATGGCCATTCAGAGGATGCAGTTCCTTCTGCTAGCCCTTTATTGTTGTATAAATCTCTTCCAAGTTCCAAATACAATATTAGGACTGAAATGCCCTCATCTCCCACTCAATCCCATCAACCAGACTTCCATCGTTCCCACTCTCATCCCACCGATCAGCACCACGGCACCACCTTCTCCTATTATCCAGTTCTTCATAATCTACTTGAATCTGCACCATCTCCATCGTCCCCTTGCCTCTCGTCTAAAACTATCGCCGAGACTCGCTTCTTCCTTCGACCTTTTTAACTTGTCATGACATATAATTGTCGCAATCACCAGCAGAGAGAAAAGCGCTCCCTCCCAATTCGGATACGTTTGTCATCCTTTCCAATTTTCTATACGCAAGTCTCCCTCAATTTTATCATTTTTTTAATTATTTTATTTTTCCGTTCTAGTGTGTATGTTAAAAATAGAACGCATGAATTTGAATTTTTGATGATGAGAATTTTTATTATCTGATCTTAATCGGGGGTGTTATTACATAAGGCTTTACATGTCTATTTGTAGGCTAAGTTGCAACGGTAAAAAAAAATGACCGTTGTTATATCCCTAACGGTAAAATAAAGAAAAGTAGCAACTCCTTTTTAAGAATAAAAAAAGGTTGGAGGGCTATTTAACAAAAACGCCAATGATGATTGTTCTAAGGTTACTAGTCTCTAATTATTTCTATTCTCAACACTCCCCCTCAAGATAGGCATGTATATATCGTACAAGCCTAGCTTGCTTCCAATATCGTCAAAAAACTTCTTGCTTAATCCCTTGGTGAAAATATATGTCAATTGTTCTTGACTTCGAACGAAAGGAGTTTCAATCTCTTTGACTTCAATTTTTTCTCTAATGAAGTGACAATCCACCTCTATGTGTTTAGTCCGCTCGTGAAAAACGAGATTTGCCGCAATATGTCTTGCCGCTTGATTGTCACAAAACATTTTCATTGGCTCTTCATTAGCAATATTCAAATCGGCAAGTAGTTGCTTAATCCACGTCAATCGCTTGCGGTGGATGCCATGGCTCGATACTCTGCTTCCGCGCTTGATCGTGCCACGACATTTTGTTTCTTGCTTTTCCATGTGACTAAGTTTCCGCTTACAAATGTGCAAAACTATCGAAACTTCCGGCCTAATTTGCATCGGAGTAACCACATATTGCATTAGTACCATTTCTTCTCATCCATATTTCCTTTCCGGGAGAACCTTTTAGATATCTTAATATTCTATTAATGGCATCTAAATGAGGTGTTCTAGGTGAATGCATGAATTTACTAATTTGACTTACGGCAAAAGATAGGTCCGGCCTTGTAACGGTTAGGTAAATTAATTTTCCTGCAAGTCTTTGGAAATGGCTTATATCTTTTAATGGTTCATCTTTTTCATTATCAAGTTTTTCATTCATGTCAATTGGAGTTTTGACCGGCTTACAACCTAATTTACCGGTTTCCTCAAGCAAATCAAGAATATATTTTCTTTGGGATATAAATAACCCTTTTGAAGGATGAGCAATTTCTATCCCTAAAAAATATTTTAATTTGCATATATCTTTAATATCAAACTTATGTTTTAAGTCATTTTTTATCCTATCAATTTCAAATTGGTTATTGTCGGTTATGATTATGTCATCGACATAAACTAAAATCGCGGTAGTACCATTGGTGCTATGCCTAACAAATAATGATGTATTAGCTCCATTTTTTTTAAAATCACAAGATATAAAAATTGAGAAAGTTTGTCATACCATGCCCTTGGAGATTGCTTTAATCCATAAATAGATTTTTTTAACCTACACACAAGGTTAGAAATATTCTCTTTTTTTGTGGCCGTGAGGTAATGACATGTAAATTTCTTCTTCTAGATTTCCTTGAAGGAATGCATTTTTAACATCCATTTGATGCAAAGTCCAATTATTATTTACCTCTATAGAAAGCAGTATCCTTACGGTATTCATTTTGACCACCGGTGCAAAAGTTTCATGGTAATCTATACCATAAGTTTGGGTATACCCTTTGGCCACCAATCTAGCTTTATACAGTTCTATGGTACCGTCACTATGGTATTTAATTTTGTACACCCACTTACAACCGACCGATTTTTTCTTTTTTGGTAATTCACAAAGTATCCAAGTTTGATTTTTTTTCTAAGACATGAAATTCTTCTTCCATTGCCTTACACCATTTTGGATCATTTTTTGCTACCTCATAATTAGTTGGTTCCACAATTTTCGATAAAGAATTTAAAAAGGCATAATGTTCACGAGATATATTATCATAAGAAATGTAATTTTGAATTGGATATTGTACCGAATAAGTGACAAAATCCCTTAATCTTATGGAAGGTTGAGGTTGTCGACTAGATCTTCTCAATGGCATATCTTGCTCTTGAGTTTCGTCATCCTCCTCAATATGTTCTTCTTGATCGGTTTCTTCAAGTTCTTCATTTTCATTTTCTTCGTTTTGTAAGCTTCCTTCACTTTCTTCTTGTGTTTCTTCACCTACAATATTTCTCAATTCTCTTCGAAACTCATTTGTTTCGACATTAGTAACACAAGGATATATAAAATCATTTGGAAGAATTTTTTCAACGTTGTCTTCACTATAATTTTCATAAAACGGTTCGTTTTCAAAAAAACTAACGTCTCTAGAAATGTAAAGTTTTTTTATTTTTTGGGTCGTAACATTTGTATCCCTTTTTTCGGAAGAATACCCGACAAAAATAGTTTTAATTGAAGTAAAATGAAGTTTATCAATTCTTTGATTGTGCACAAAATATTTGCAACCAAAAACTCTTAAATGAATAATATCTAATTTTCTACCATAAAGAATTTCTAAAGGGCTTTTAAAATCTAAAATGGCACTTGGTAACCTATTTATCAAATAAGTCGCGGTTAAAATGGCATCTGACCAAAAATTTTTTGGAACATAATTTTGAAATAAAAGTGATCTCGTAGCTTCTAAAAGATGACGATTTTTTCTTTTGGAAACACCGTTTTGTTGAGGAGTGTAAACACAAGTAGTTTGATGTAAAATACCTTTTTGTTTAAGAAAGTTAGAAAATTTTTTATTGACAAACTCGGTACCATTGTCGGTTCTCAAAATTTTAATTTTCTTGTCAAATTGATTTTCAACAAAATTCGCAAAAGCTTGAAAATGTAAAAAAAGTTCATTTTTGTTTTTCATTAAATATTACCATGTAGTTTTTGAAAAATCATCAATAAAAATAACAAAATATCTACAATTATTATAGGAAGTTATAGGTGCCGGACCCCAAACACCGGAATGGATAAGTTCAAAAAAATCATTACTTTTAGAGTTTGAAATAGGAAAAAGAGGTCTAGTATGTTTTGCAAGTTTACAAGTTTCACACTTACTACAATATAAATTAGAAAAACTAAAAATTTTGTTTAAAACTCTATCAGAAGGATGCCCAACAAGCTTGTGCCAAAGTTTACTCAAATCTTCATCTTTACTTGTTTTGAAAACAAATTTATTGCTATTTAAAAAATAAAGACCGTTTTCGAGAAATCCTTCACCAATCTTTTCTTTCGTAAATAAATCCTGAAAAAAAATATTTTCTCCTTTAAAAATAATTTCACAATTCAACTCTTTTGAAATCTTACTAATAGATAATAAATTAACAAAAGAATTCTCAACATAAAACACGTCTTGTAAAAAAAAATTTAGAAAAATACTAACCATATCCCAACCTTTAATTCTAATTTTTTCATTATTAGCAATGGTGAAAAATCGATCATTTCTAATAGGCCGATAATTTTTTAACAATTCTAGATTCCCGGTCATATGATCCGTTGCTCCGGAATCAAAAATCCATTTGGTACAATTATTTGGTGCATTAACGGTGGTACAACCAATTGTTAAACATTTATTTTCAATTGGATTTTCTAACCGAGACTCAAACAAATTTGTTGCATTTATGAATTTTGTATCGGACATAGGTTTAACCGAATTCAAATCACTAATTTTCATTTCCAAAATAGGTTCAACATTAGTTAGGCTGGTTCGGTTAATTTTTGACCCATTTGTTGAATAACACGAATTTAATTCGTGGGTTGTACCAAGCCCACCAGGAGATAAAATACTAAGACCTTTGTTTAGAAGAGAATAAAGTTGGGCTTCAATCTTATCGAGTCGATTTTTAGTTGAGTCCGAGCCCACTCCATCTCTCCGACTTGGTTTGTTCGACAGAAACTCAAACTTCTCTCTCTTCCCTTTACGCGAGCAGCTTCCTCTCGTTCTCCTCTCGAGCGTGTCGCCGCCTCTCTCTAACGCGGCTGCACGACCTCCTTCTTCCTTCTTAACCGAATCGAGGTGAGAACAAGGAAGCCAGCATCTCTCCACTGCGTGACCATATGAGCCCGAATTAGGACTAGGTTGATGGCCGATGTCGATGTTTTGACCAACACCATTCACTTGATTTTTGCTCGAGAGGCTGAGGAGCTCAGTACTAGGTAACTGATTCTGAGATTTGTTGGAGCTTGAGTCAAGATAACTTTTTTTAGTGTTTTGCTTGATTCTTCCTCCTTGTTCTGTCAGTATTCTTATTGAACGTCTTTGTTGATCTGGTTGAACTGTGCTTATGGCACATTGCTGATTTTGACTGGTCATTTTTCTTACAATTTGTGCCCATGAGAAGGTACTACTCCCTCTCATCTGAGCGATCGTAGATTTTGAGGTAGGGGCCTCAGATAAGGCTGAGAGCAACTCCTCTTGATTTAGCACTATTTTTCTGTTGGCTAATTGATTTTGATTGCGGAAGTTTAATCGAAGGTCTCTGATACCATGTTAAAAATAGAATGCATGAATTTGGATTTTTGATGATGAGAATTTTTTATTATCTGATCTTAATCGGGGGTGTTATTACATAAGGCTTTACATGTCTATATATAGACTAAGTTGCAACGGTAAAAAAAAATGACCATTGTTATTATTAGTTAAGTGCATAATTTTCATTTTTATGGTTAATTACTCCTAATTATCCACAAACAAACATGCAAAACAAGATCTAGCACTTAGCCATTCACACAAAGAGAAAGGTTCAAAGGTATACCCTCTCTTGATATAGTAATCAAGAGGCTCGAACCGGCTAGGTTGTAGGTGGTGCGCGCTTCTAGCTTCTCCTTCGTGTCCAGCTCGTCCTCGAGTCCACCACGAAATTAACTAAGACCTACAAGCTTTGCTAGAAGCTACAAGGTCTAGGCTAATCCCAATCGTTCTCGCCTTCTTAATAACTCTTTAATTAAGTGGAGAGAATGGAGCTCAACACATGAGTAATGGTGGATAGATGAGGGGTGTTTGGTGGCGGCCAAAGAGAGGGAGAGAGGGATAGGTGGCGGCCTCAAAGGGGGAAGAGAGAGATAGGAGCAAGGAGCCTTCACAAGGGTCATTTTATAATGCTCAAACCCTAGCAAACACTTGGAACTATTTACCAAAATGCCACCTACCTACCACACACCTCTATGGCCGGCCACATAATGGGCCTTTTGGGCTTCACACACTCAATTGATTGGTTAATTATTCAATCCATTTAACCCACCATTTGATGCTCTATATTTGGACTATTTATTCAATAATAAATATCGGCCCATTAATTCAATTTAATATAACTATTTATATTAAATTGTGTTGTGTTGAATAATTATTAACTAATTAATAATTATCATGGGATTAGCTTGTGCATTAAATCATTTCGATATGATCCGTTTGAATTAATTAATTATATCGACATATAATCTATTAATCAACTTATCATATTTTCGCAAAAGCACACTGATGCAAATAAATGATTAATGCACCATTTGGTTATATTTCGATCTGTGTGACCCTTTGAGGATTTATGCTAAGTTGAACATGGAATTAAATCGTTATCTAATTCCAATAATCATAAGCGGTATCTAGCAACACGTTATGATTCCCAATTCGCATAAATAATGTACTGCTACAGTATTTAAATCCTGCATAAGAGAATAAAAGTATTTCTCTATTTTGATTCTTATGTCTCACGATATCATCGTATAATCCAAGATAGGAATGTGTCATTCTTGCAGATTATACGTTTCTTGATCTAGAGATAATTGTATCAGTTGCTAGCAATCAATCTATCTCCATCAAGGGGCCCAAAAAGATATCGTCACTCACTAAATGAATTAATGAGGGACATACGGTTTTCTTGATAATTTAGCTTTTCCCCGCACAATTCAAGAGAACATAAATAACGTCCGTATAGCAGCCCTTATCGGGAATCGGCGGTAGACGATATTTATTGAACCTATCCTCATGTGGAAAAGATAAACATCTCAAACTTAGAATCAAAATCATAACGAAATAAACAATGACACATAACACAATCCATATATTTATTTCGTTGGGTCATGTCTTGTACTATGTTCAATTAACATAAACATATGCAATTAAGTTGGTTACTCTTAACCCATGATTTATAGAACTTAATCATCACTCAACTTGCATACTAATCTTATTGATAATTAAAGCTCCTTGTTAATTATCAAGATTATGGACGTTTTAGATTTATTGTTGTCATTTACTACGAAATGAAACACAGTGATCTATAATTCAGATCCTCAACCTGAATGAACTGTCAACAAATAAATCAAGGAACAAATGATATGAAATCATCAATGACATAAAACTATAGAAGTAGCCAAATATGATTGACTTCTAGGACATATCTCTAACAATTATATCCCTAACGGTAAAATAAAGAAAAGTAGCAACCCCTTTTTAAGAATAAAAAAAGGTTGGAGGGCTATTTAACAAAAACGCCTATGATGATTGTTCTAAGGTTACTAGTCTCTAATTATCTCTATTCTCAACACTGTACTAGTCCGATTTTGCTTTTCATTTGCCCTTTATAATGATATGTTGATCTAATGCACTATCAAATACGGCTTAATTTGTCCTTAATTTATCTTAATTGTCTTTAGATATGACATCAAGCAAGTTAATTGAAAAAGGTCAATAAAAAAATCCAATTTGATCCAAAGTATCACAGCAAGCTATACCAATTTATTTTTCTATATTTAAGGTGTAATACTTAAAATATCTACACTTTCAAATGAGACTCGAGGCAAAAAAATCAATACACGATGCGAACAATCGAATGCATGGAGAATATGCTTGTAAGTTGTAAGAGATGCTTTGATTTTGCACCGGTTGCTCGTACAAAATTAGTTTTTTTTATCTCACTCCTGTTATTAGAAGAATTCAGAATGGATTGGGAACGATGGAGAAAGAATGTCAGGTGTAGAACTGTAGATTATGTGATTGAAGTGGGAGATAAGGGCATTTCAGTCAATACGAAAACATATTATATTTGGAAGAGATTTATACAACAATTGTGGCAAAAATCTGAATAAATTAGCTTTAGGGTGACATTTAACTAAGAGCAAATTTTGGAGTGACATTTTTCTAATTTTGTCATTTTGAGGTGGCATGTAGTCATGTACCCAATTATCCCAATAAAAAAACGAATTTTTTTTTTCATTCGCTATTGTTTTTTTCTCCTCTTAAACGAGACATTTGTGTAACATAAACTAAATATATTGAGCTGTAAGCTGTAGAGATTTTATTGTAGAAAAGCTATTGTTATGCAACATTGCCACTATATCCCATCTAGTCTTATAGCTATTGTTATGCAGATGAGTTAGATTCTAGACAACAAACAAATTTCTTCATTGGATATCAAACAATTTGCTTTGTATGGAATATGATCTTATAAATTTTAGTGTACGTCTAATTCTTGATGAGATGTTTATGGAATTATGGTGCACTATAATTCAAGAGCTTTTATGACCTTATTCGTTAGTAGTTTGTAAATTGATAAATATTTTGTAAAATTTTTAAAGAACGATAATTCAAATGCAATAAATCATAATTAAACTGGATGATAATAAGTCAATCGGTTGACTTATTATCATATAAGAGAAAGATACATGTTTTTTGTCTAGTTGTCCATGTTAATTTTCTCATCAATTTGTGGCGCTCACTGATCGTCTTCATTGTACCAGTTATCATATAAAAATATTAGAGGTGAGAAGAAACTCGATTTTGATAAAATAATCCTTCTTGCTATGGATAACAGTGTCATTGAATATTAATAATGAAAGAGCATAAAAACGTAATTGAATCTATATAATTTAAATGAACCAGTGTATAAATTTTTAACATTCCATGTGCACTACTTTGGGCTAGAGTAATCATATGTGAACAAAAATAAAATAAAATAAGGTATACGTTAAAGGACAAAAATCTATCATTGGAAAAAGAATAAAATAAATTTTATATTCAATCATAGACATGTGAAAACTATTATTATTTTTTTTTCTTCTCAACTTAGTTTTTTCGGCTTCTTCCCTCCTCTAGCTTAGGCTCCGTTTGGATGGTGCTAGCAATAAGAGAATAAGCTCTTTTTAGACGTAAATTTATTCCTAACCATCTAAATTCTTCACAAAGTTACACACTTTTCAATATTATTACTCTAATTCCTAAGCGATCCAAACGGAGCCTTAAAGAAATTATTTCCAGAAGAAGCAACTCGTCTTGGCTCTTCCTGAGTTGTTTAGATGAACATTTATTCCAAAAGAGTGCTTCTTCTCGTAATATCTCTTCTTCTTGAAAATCCAAACATGTGTGAGAAAGTGTTTAATTTTAATCTATAAATACTCCAATTCTAAGGGTGTTTTCTACAGTAACATTGATGATGTCATCATCATGTTTTCAAATACCATCATCTCCATTTCCCTAAAATTGGAGCCTCCAATTTAAAAATTTCAGATCAAATATAGTTGTATTTTTAAATTGTTATGATATCTTTAAAAAATCATTAGGTGATAAAAATTTATATGCAAGCTCACAAAAAATATGTTCAATTTAGTAATATAATTTTTGTAACTATATTATTAGAAATTATTTTAAATAATTTTCTTAATCTCATAAAAAAATTCTATTATATTTTTGTTTTTTATTGTTTCAAGGATTTGGAAAAATCATTATGCTATGAAAATTTATGTGCTTACTCAAAGATATATGAAGAATTTATTGACATGAAATTTTATAATTATATACTTATAAATATTTTAAATAATTTTTCAATCTCATAAAATTCAATCTCCATAATTTCATAAAGTTCAATAGATTTTTAATTATTTAAAAGAATATATGACTTTATTTATGCATAAATTTTAATATAAAATTTTTTCAAATTATGAAAAACTTATTCAATCCATAGAGTTATTTTTAATATAACCATACAATTTTGTGCAATATAAAATATACGGTAGGTTTAAAATTTTTTGAGATTAATTATTAATTCAATTGGCTGTAAAAAAATTTATATCTTTCATCACAAAAATATAAAATTTTAATAATTATAAAGTTCTAAATATTTTTTTAAAATTTTTAAATATGATTACTAAATTGTATTATTTCATAAAATATAATTCTACTTTTAATTGTTTCCAAACATTTCCAAAATATGTTGATGCATAAAATTTCTATACATCGTAAAAAAAATTATACAAAAATTTAATGATATGAACAATTTAGATTTTATACTTTTGCAATATTTTATATAATTTTTTATTTCTGTAAATTTTTATAATAGTATTTTAAATGTTGGATTGCTGACATATATTCCTAGATTGATTTTTTTATTAAATTTTACATGTATGCATGAAAAATTATGTGGATGCAATGATATTGAATTTTTTTCGATATTTTTAGCAATTTCATCTTTTTAAAATTTTACAAATTCTATAGAACTACATAACTTTTAAAAATATTTGGCAATTTTTTAAATTAATAATAAATATGAGAAATCCATTGTTGCTATTGTAAATATGAGAAATAGTACGTATATCAAGTTAAATAACTTTTTATGACCCGCATAATATACGTACTGAAAAAAAAGAAAGAGGTTTAGCCCACATCATTGCTGCTGGCATGCATGTGCATTACTTTTCTTTTTCATTTTACTTTGATATATTATCATTATGGTCCCTTATATCCTGAAAATTATGATTACATTTGAATAGTAGCCCCTCATTTATAGCATATATTTACTCAAAATTATCTATATTTTAATTCATTAAAATTTTTCTTATGCATTAATAAATGTATTATTAACACACTTTTCCATAATATCATACCAATATCATATTTGTAGAATTATAATTGGTCCAAAATATTTTACGGTATTGATGAATTCTCAGAGAAATTATTATAAATTATTTATATAATTTATTATAGACTTTAAAAAATAATTTAAATATTTTTGCAAACTTCAGAATATATTACTGTATAATTTAAAACTTATATTAAGTTTATAATTAGTGGTCTCAAGATATATTTCTACATAAAATTTTGTGCACGGGATAAAAAAAACTAATCACATCGAATTTTTTTATTTTGGACTTTTAAAATGTTATTTTTGATGTCATATTAAAAAAATGATATTTTACGTATTTAGTTGTTTGAAGTTCTTAAATTTATTTTTCATCAAATAGAGAATTAAATGTTATCAAAATTATTTCTTTTATGCATTTGAAATATATATACTTCTTAAATGTTTTAGAAAATCCACAAAATTGTGTTTTATCTTTTGATTTTTTTTTTTACGAATTTCTTATATTTATTTTTGCATGAAATTTTATATGGATGCACGGATACTATTTTAGAATAATAAATCTAATTTAACAAACTAATTCATAATTCATTGAAAACTTCTACGAAATAAAATTTTACATGTTTAACCAACTCATTCAGGATTTAAGTCTTTTATTTAATTGTTTACAAGCTTTTCAAATCATTTTTGCATAATTTTTTATGAACATTCTTAAAAAATTCTAAAAAATTTAGTGAAATATTTTTATTTATTTTTATAGTTTTTTAAAAAATATGAAAAATAAACTTAATCGCGCGAAGCGCGATACTTTTGCTAGTTTTTTTCAAGTCAATTACACTTAATTAACCTTAATTAAACATCAAACACAAGGATCTTGCCAAGCAATCAATACACAACTTGAGAATAGGAGGAGAAATCGATACCTCATCCAATATAGTAATTGGATGGCTCGATCTTGGCATGGGAGTCGGTGGCGTGCTCTCCTTGCACCTCCACCTCCATCGATGGCCACCTCGAGTCCACCAAGAGATCAACCACAATCTCTCAAGTTATGCTAGTAACTTGGAGATCAAGGCTAATCACCTAGCTTTCTCTCTTCTTCAATTAACTAATTTAAGTGCGGAAGAGAGAGCTCAATACATGAGCAATAGGGAGAGATAGAGAGGGTGGTGCCGGCTAAAGAGAAGAGAAAGGGGAGAAAAATGGCGGCTAGGTCAAGAGGAAAGAGAGCAAGTTCAAATTTGCTTCTATGCACCTCCTTAAATAGTGCTCCAACCCTAAGGTAGAGTTCATCAAAATTACATGTCATGCCACCTACCTACCACCCTTTCTAGGCCGGCCATACATAAACCTTGTTGGGCTATGTGTGTTGTGTTAATTAATCCATATAATCTATTATTAAATGGACCTTTGAAGTTGCACCCAAATTAGATCCCTATTGGGCTTTAAATTTAATATTTAAATTAAAGTCTTATAATTAAAATATGTGTTATAAATAATTATTAACTAATTAATAATTATTTGGTGATTAGCAAATGCACTAAATTATTTCTATATGATTCCTTTGATTTAATTAATTATAACGGTTTATAACGGTATATAATTAATTAATCAACTTATCATATTTTCACAGAACTTACTGTTGTGAATAAACAATTTTATGCACTGTGTGGTTATAACTCTATTTGTGTGACCATTTGAGAATTTATGCTATGTTGGCCATGGAATTAAATAACGTCATAAGCGGTATCTAGCAACACGTTATGATTCCCAATTCACATAAATAGTGTACTGCTACAGTATTTCAGTCCTGCATAAGAGAATAAAAGTAATTCTTTATTTGATTCTTATGTCTCACGATATCATCGTATAATCCAAGATAGAAATCTGTCATTCTTGCAGATTATACGTTTCTTGATCTAGAGTTGATCGCCTAGTTGCGCGCATACGATCTAACTCCATCAAGGGGCCCAAACAGATATCGTCACTCACTAAGTGAATTAATGAGGGACATACTGTTTTCTTGATGATTAGCTTTTCCCCGCACAATTCAAGAGAACATAAATAAAGTCCGTATAGTAGTCTTTATCGGGAATCAGCGTTAGACGATATTTATTGAACCTATCTTCATGTGGAAAAGATAAACATCTCAAACTTAGAACCAAAATCATAACGAAATAAATAATGACACATAACACAATCCATATATTTATTTCGTTGGGTCAAGTCCTGTACTATGTTCTATAACATACACAAATGCAATTAAGCTGGTAACTCCTTACCTATGATCTGTACGTAGAACTTAATCATCACTTAACTTGCATACTAATCTTATATGATAATTAATGTTTTTCGTTAATTATCAAGATTATGGACAGTTTAGATTTATTATTGTCATTTTGAAGAATGATCCACAGAGATCTACAATTCAGATCCTCAACCTGAATGATCTGTCAATAATAAACCTAGGAACAGATGATAAAATATCATCCATAACATAAACTAATATTTAAGTCATTAAATTATTGACTTCTAGGACATAACTCCAACAACATGACCACAGAGAATAATTAGATGGTCGACGCGTACAAAGCAAAGTCTATTCATCCATTAAAATTCATTCATATACCTTTTAATTTTCACTAATTAAAAATTTATCATTCAATTAAATATAACCCTATTGATTAAGAAGAAGTGTTGCTCTAAAGACTAGAGGTACAAGCACTTGAGTAGGAAAAAACATGAAGAGATAGACAATTTCTTCCTCCAGTATGCTTATTTCCTCCTTAGCTTAAGTTGTTTAGAAAGCTCAGATAAATCCGTGTAAAAATATCTCTAAACTGGCACTGTACTCTAGATGATGACATTTATAAAATTATGTCAATTATATATAGGTGTGTTTGGGAACAAGGTAAGAACAAAGAATCGAATTACTTTGGTTTCCGGTCCCCAATTCTTGTTTGCACAGAAAGGTAGAATTAGTACTTTAGTAGGACTATACAATGGACGAATTTGTAAATTTTTATCATTATTTCAACCCATCCAATAATACCGAGTTAAAAAATTCTTTAGTTGACCCACCCATAATCCAACCCAACCCATACAAATTAATATCTACGGTTTTTTACGAGTTTTCGAATTAAACGGGTTATGCTTTATATGATACATAAATAAAAATTGATATATTAATTAAATAAAAGTAAAGAGAAAAAATGAAATAAAGAGAAAATATGACTTAGCGCATAACCTATATGATCGGATTATTAAACAGTCCAAGCAACAACGCAACAAAAGTATTTGTCTGAAATTCAATAACTATAAATTCAACAACACAAGGTACTATATTTTATAATTAACGTACAAATGACATATATTTGAAACAAAAGTATTTGTCATGAAGAATTCATCAACTCTATCATAAATTGGTCAAATTTCACCATCCTTTCAAGAGGCGGCTCTCCTTCTCCTTCACTCGTAATTCAAAGATTCTAGTCTTGATTTTTAACTTCTTTTACCTTCAATAAATATATCATGAAGAATTCATCAAATTTTAGCATAAACTGATCAAGTGGCATTTTCTTACATAAGCATGATCAATAGAAAAAAACAACGTTTGAATTCAGACAAGTTCATTTAATCATCTCTGATAGTAAAAAAACAAGAAGCATTCAACTGTTACTGAGAGACTCAGACCACGTTTAAATAACAACTAAGTTTCTTGAAATTATGGTAAAACAAATGAAAAAAATGTTATTAAAAGAAAATAGCAGTACAAATAAAGGCCCACCTGACTACTTGTTGACTTAAACGGTTGTACTCTTGTACACTTGTATAATGACTAACTAGAACAAGAATACAAGAGGATAAAAAAGATAAAAACAAAAACATAATTAATAATGAATGCAAGGATTAGTCTGAGTCTCTGATAGAAAATAGTGATTTAGCAAATAACAATGAGTATAAATGGCAGCAGTATTTAGCTAACAACTTTGTAGTAAATCGAAATCGATTGCGTACCATTTTTCAAGAGATAAAAGCTGTCACCTGTCAAATCGAGGTTGGAAGGGGAGGACTCGAGGCATCAGGAAGGAGTCGAGACGTCGTTTAGAGAATCACGATTCACGTGCGCTGTAGGAAAAAATGCAATTAAATGTCATTGTAACCAAGAGGCGATGTAATTAATAAATGGGTCGGGTTGAACACGGTTATCAGTATTAGAAATATAATCCAATCCAGTTGAACCGAGTTTATAAATTTAAAACTCGACACAACTTGATTAAAGTTACAATCCGTTAAAATACAGGTCGAGTTGGACAGAGTAAACGGGTTGGACGGATTTTAATTTTCTTGTACAACCCTAGGAATTAGGAATAAGTTCCAAAAAATCAATTTCGTTGTTCTTGTACCATGTTTGGTTCACGGGTGTGTTTGGATGTGCTCACGAACATACTGTTCGCCAACTGCCATAGTTCGCGGGTGTGTTTGGATAGTTCGCGTGAACCAAACAACTCACGAAATAGATTGTTCGTGAACTTCTCCCCTTGTTTCTAATTTTCCGATTTTAACTAACCGGGAGTTGTTCGTGGGGACGTTGTTCGTGAGCGAACCAAACACACCTTCAGTCAGGATTTTCATCATCTCAGGGGTCAAATCAAATCCCGCCAGATTAATCACTAACTCCGCATGTGTCAAGGTTGAGCATGTAATTTTGTATTCTATTTTATTATTGAAAATTATTTAAAAAACTACTACTGTTCACGAATAGCCTGTTCGTAGCTGCTATCAAACATTCTAATATTTATTTATTTATATTATTATTATTTTTATTCCTCACTCCCACTCTGTGACGGTCGGCAGGCTGAAACATAGAGGAACGTACCACACAAACCACAATAGATCCGATTATCGATGACCCACTTGTCAGGGCGCTGCTTTCTGCACGCCTCAAAATAACAAAGCACGCTAAATTTTATTAAATGACAGAAAAGCCCTCCCAGACTTTGAAGCGTCTTCCTCCTTTCTTGGCTCACGATCCAGTCTATTCAGGCCTCTCACTCGATCTCGACCTCTTTTCAGCCAGGGCGCTGGCTCTGTACCTTCAATTTGTCGAGTTAAATTAGCATTTGGTTCATCACCGTGGTACAAATTTCAAATCACTTTTTCCTGAAAACTATTCATAGGATTCGTATAAGCAGGAAAGGAGACAGGGTATTTCCGTCAATTAGTAACATTTTAGTGTGTCTTGCTAATCCGAAGCGTGCGGAAAGCAACGCCCCACTTGTCAGCCGAATGATAAAAAGTATTCCGTCTTTACTCGTCTCCTTCGCCGACCCTCCCTTTGCCGACTCCTCCGATTTTCTCCTCTCCGACACCGACACCAAGCCTCTTTATCCTTTCTCTTCTCCCGAAACCTCAAGCCGCCAGCTCCCGCCCGCTCTTCAATTCCTTCTCTGCACCGTCGCCTGACACCTGTCTGTCTGTGTTGCAGTAGCAACAATGGCGCAGAAGAAAGGAGGCAAGAGCGCCGCCTCCGACGACCCCGAGGAGCTCGCCCGGACGCCGCTCCAGGCCGTCCTACTCGCCGACACCTTCAATTTGAAGTTCCGTCCCATCACCCTCGAGCGACCCAAGGTACTCTCTCTCTCTCTCACTCACTCACTCTGTGTGTGCGTGTGTTTGTGTGTGGTATGATATATCTGGTATAGAAATTGCATTGTAGGGTTCAACTATAAATTTGAACATTAACCTAATATGAAAATCATTCTACAAAATCTGATAGTAGACAGTACACTAAAAAGAAGAAACAATTGTGAAAAGGTTATGCATAACTGAGCCAATCCTCTCAACCTATTCACAATTGTTGCTGTCATTTTTCTGGTTTAGAATTAGGCATTAACTTGTTTGTTGAATACCAATTTTTTGTGTGACCCAGAAATCCACACAGACACATAGAAGAAGATCATTGTTGAATACCAATTTATGTCTAAATAATCATGATCAAGAGAATCACTCGAGTTACTCATCTCAAAGCTGCCTGATCACTTCAGGTGTTGTTGCCGTTGGTGAACACGCCTATGATAGACTACACACTTGCGTGGCTGGAGTCTGTAGGGGTGGAGGAGGTGTTTCTTTTTTGCTGTGCACATGCTGAGCAGGTGAAGGAGTACATAGGAAACTCGCACTGGGGCCAGAGCCATGCTGGCTTCTCTATCACCACCATTGAATCAAACTTCTCGATGAGTGCTGGTGATGCCCTTCGTTTCATTGAGGGCAAAAATGTGGTATGTGCCGAGAGTTTCTCTACTGTACCATTTCTGCACAAAACTAATGTTTTAATTTGTGTATTTTTTGTTGTTGTTGTTGGAGATTTTGCTCTTTTTACCTGTTTTCCTTTTTTCAATTGATATACTTATTGTGGCAACCAGGGTTATCTTTATAAATACTTGCAAGTTCATTATACTATATATCTTGAAATGAAATTGGGCACATAGAAAAATAAGGAATAGATTTAAGTAGATGTATATGCAACTTTCTGCTGAATTTCGTGCAAGTTTGTTCACAAAATTGCTCAGTCTGTCTTCAGGGATTTAGCTTTAATTGAAACTGCATGTATGTAGTAAAATCAGTCTTGGGTTTCAATAGGATTAGGGCTGTATCTGCTCAACTGGACTCAATGAACTAATCAATGACCTATGTGTTCTTATTCAAACTGTCTGTTTGTTTTCTTTGTGTTTTGCAGTTAGATGAGTATCGCACATTAATTTTTTGTCAAATGGATTAAAAAGTTGTCCAACGAGTCTTTGTGCAAAAATAGTTAATTCTAGCCTTAGTGCCCTCATATAACATATTCATTCCATTTCTGAAGATAAGAGGCGACTTCATTCTCATAACGGGTGACACAATAAGCAACATGAGCCTTACAGAGGCACTCCAGGCTCACAAGGACAGGAGGAAGAAGGATCCTGACACAGTTATGACAATGTTTGTCAAGAGGTCCAAGCCAATGCCTCTGACGCACCAGACCCGCCTTGGGAATGATGAGATCATGATGGCCATTGATCCTGAGACAAAGCAGCTTTTATACTATGAAGATCGATTTGACTGCTCTAAGCGAGCAGTGACACTTGATAAGTCCTTGCTTGCTGATAATGCATCCCTTTATCTACGTACAGACTTGGAGGTAATGCATGTCTTTAAGTAAAATACTGCACAGCAGCATACCAGAATATGCTTCACTTTAGATCGAGTTGCTATATTTTGTAGAAGCATGCATATTTGTGAACTTTTAATTTTTTTTTCATGGAGTAGTATAATCTGAGTTGCTATTTTTTGTAGTGATTCTCGATCAAATCTATTGTTAAAAGCTTATTTTCTCTAGCATAATAATGACCTTTTCTTTACTTAGAAAATTATATTAATGGAATATTTTCTGTAGTACAGAGATCTGCAAATGTGTATGCCCCTCCAAAAGACATGTTTAGATATATGTGGTTTTGTTTCTTATTGTTAGGTTAAGGTTTAATTGTTTCTTTGCCATTAATTATAGGCCAAGTGGCCAACCTTGAATTGCTATATTGGTTAGTGCTGATATTTGACTCTTGTCATGTTGCTGAGTTACTAACAACATTGAGCTCAATGGAAATTAATTTATTTATCAATTTTTAAAGGATATTGTCACACACCTCTTTCACTCATTGCACATCATCCATCCCGTTCTTTGGCTGAGAAATATTTTATCTGAAATTATGTAGGATTGCTGTATTGATATATGCTCACCTGAGGTGCTAACAATCTTCTTGGATAACTTTGACTATCAACATCTCCGCCGTCACTTTGTTAAGGGATTGCTTCATGATGATGTTAGTACCTTCCTCTCAGCCTCGTTTTGTCTTTTACAATATGGGGTTTAAAGTTTTAACGTAGACCCTAAGGAAGCAATCAGCTCTTGTACTCTCTGTTTCTTTTCTCTTTTTTTTTTTTTTTTGACTATCTGTTCTGTAACTTATGTTAGTTTTTAATTGTAATTGTTTTTTTAATAACAGATAAATGTACTGCAAGTGGGTTGGTTTCACAGAACCTTCACCAGCACTTATAACTGAACCTTCACCAGTACTTATAACTGTTAAACTGACCAGAAAGGTGGTTAGGGTGCAATGGCTATTTCTGATGGTTTCAGATGATCTCATTTTGGCCACCTCAGATATCATGAGTATCTTACCCTTGTTTATTATTTATTTTGAGATGTATTATCTAATTATGTGATGATACTTTCAGATTATGGGAAAAAAGATATATACGCATGAGATTGATTCAAGTTATACTGCACGTGTAGACAACTACAGGAGCTATGACACAATAAGCAAGGACATAATTCAGCGATGGTCATTTCCTTTGGTACCAGATGTGTTGTATGCTGGCAATCGCGCACAAATGAGATTACAGAGGGAAGGCATATATAAAGCCCCAGGTGGGTTTAGATATCACATAAAAGAAATACTGACAGTTGTTTTGATACATTTGGGGCTTTTATGAGTTGGCTAACTAGCAACAACAACAACAACAACTAAGCCTTTTGTCCCAAACAAGTTGGGGTAGGCTAACTAGGCCTGGTAAAAAATAGACATAGATCATATTTGGTTGGGTTGATTCCTATTTCCTAGTAGTTCTATAAGTTGCAAATAATACTGTAAAATACGTGCATCTGTCACATCAAATTTTGCCATCCCCCATTTTAAATTATATCATGCAAGCATGAAATTATGATAAGGCAGTTGTTGATAAGAGTATAGTGATATGTAATGAGATTGTAATTTTTATAGGAAATGCTCTATGTCAACTTCTATTTTTCTTTTCCAATTAGCAGTCCAAGAAAATTAAAATTGATTTTCTTTCAGACGTCACTTTATCTCCCTCAGTAAGAATCGGTGCTTTTACTGCAATTGGCAGTGGTACAATCATTGGTGAGAACAGCTCAGTGTCAAACTCAGTTATTGGCGAGTTGTGCACTATTGGTCGAAATGTCTCCATTGACGGCTGTTATATATGGGATAGTGTTACAATTGAAGATGGTTGTCGACTAAGCCATTCGATTGTCTGTGATGGTGTCCATCTACATACTGGTGCAACCCTTGAGCCTGGCGTGATACTGTCGTTTAAGGTATGCTATATTATATTGATGTCAGAAAGGAGTTTGGCATTGTAATTTGCAGATCAAAATTGGTAACGTCTTTCCTGTCGGCCTGTGAAAAGAATTACATGGGAGACCTTATGTTTGCATAGATTTTTAGATCAAATTGCAATCAAAGCAATGCTAGTAATACCAGATGGACAAAATGTGGTATTTGCTTCATTGAACTTTGCATTAGACAGAAACAAATTAAAATATGGAGCAATTTGGCAGAATAAAAATTTATCACCGTTAGGTGTCAGAAATGTGCAAAAGTTGAGACATGTATTTGTAATGATACTGTGCCAGAATCCTATTTATTGGAAATCACTAATGTATTCTCAGTATTTTCACTTTTTTCAGTTACATCTCTATGAACTGTCTGGATTTATACTGTTTTGTGTTTTATTTTTCATCTGACTTGCTACAAAAAGATGCATCGAGCAATACGTAACTATTGAAGTAATGTATCAGGTGGAAGTAGGTCAGAACATAACAGTCCCTGCCTACTCCAAGGTGTCGCTACTTCCACAACCATCGAAGCAAGATAGTGATGAGGAGCTTGAATATGCTGATACCAACAGTGGTATTATTGATAGCCCATGTATTGTACATATATATATTGTTCCTCTCATTCATCTCATTATTGTTTTCTGAAGCAAAGTTGTTTTTTATTTGCAAATATTCTAACCGGATACTATTCATGCAGCCATTGCTAGTATTAGCCCTGCAAATATTGAGCATGATCATGTTTCTTCATTTGACACTGAACAGTCAGTCTTGTTAGAGGTACTGCCTGCTCCTTTACTAGGATATATCCTTTACACTTAGGTGCACAACGATGATTTTTAAATTTTTACTCATGTATTTCCTTATCCAATTTTTTATATTTTTTGTAATCCTCTAACTAGGGTGGCTTATCGGGGGTTGGTTACATATGGACGAGCTGTGAAACTGGAAATGAAGAGGAATGGAGGTACTCTGTGGCCCCAATTCCAGTAGAGAAACTAAAAGAGTTTTATGCTAAGATGTTTGACGAGGATGAATCATCATCAGATGGAGAACAAACTGGCATAACACATTCTGGAGAGCTTATCTCTGAGAGTAAGAGCACCGATTTTGATGACAGTGACGGTGAGTACAAAGGAGATGTTTCCAAGTTTGAGAAAGAGGTATGCACATCTTTCTTTCTTGTTAGCTTCTCATTGAATGCACATCTGAATTTGTTTAAATTCCATTATACATTAGGAGAAGAAACAACCAGGGTCGGCTGTCATTTCTAGCCCACCCCAAATTGCTTGGGACAAAGGCTTTGCACTTTTTTTTATACATTAGCAGAAGCATATTTTAGAAGTGTTGATTGACCATTGTCCAGGAACTAATGCATGCATTTTTATTTTCTTTCTTTCTTTATTTTTTTGGTGTTTTTTCTCAGGTGGAGGAAACATTTGAAAGAGCTCTAGGTGGGGTGGCTGAGGAAAATGTTCAATTAGAAATCAATTCGCTGAGGTGTGCTACGTTATCTCTTTCCTACTTCAAGTATTATCATATCTGATTGAGCTGTATGTACAAATTGATGTTTTGATCTGGTATAAAAATTTTGTACTCTTTTTATCTTCCCAGCTGATCTTAATCAGAAGTTTTACCCTGAGAGCTCAGTAAATCATTGTAAAATTTGATTCTTAATGACCGGATAATGAATTTATCAGGCCCAACACTTAATTTATGTGATTATAAGAACACGATATTTGTTTAGAGAAGTAAAAAGTAATAAAATCATTATACAACAACAGTTGACATATATTTTTTCTTCCCTCCCTTTTTTTTTTTGTTTCAGGATGTCATTCAATGTGACACATGCTGAGTGTGCTGGAGCAGTGTTCCAATCTGTAATTAAAAGTGCCATCATTGCTTCCAACTCCTCAAAGTGTAATATTCACAAACTGTTAAAAAAATAGTACACACATCCAACACTTCAAGATTGCGTAATGAAATAAAAAGGTTATACTTGGTTATGTACATCAAATTTCAGAAATCTTGCACTGACACCCTTTACTTGCAATAAATCTGTAGCCAACTTGCTAAAGGCAACGATTGATGCAATTGAGAGATCAAAGGGGCTGTTGAGTTATTTCATAACAAATGTGGACGAGGAGGTAAGTTTTCTAGATTCTTTTTTGTGCCATTAATCTCCTGGGCTTTGGTCACTTTTCTCTTTATAGTTGTCTTATCTGATTATACTAAACAGATGGGATTTGTACTTGCATATATTTGTAAATATTCTGTAAATATTCCAACAACTTTAGATGTTTTATAGTTGATCTATCTGGTTAGAAAAGAAATTTCTCACATGGAAATGTTGAAGGAATGTCCCATCTGTAACTATGTTAGTCTGTGAATTGTGTCTTGATTTTGCTAAATCATATTTTCTGCTATCTTGTTCAATCAAAAAAAGAGGAATCATTTGGAATGTTTGAATTTTTATATAATTAAAACATATTTTTATCATATTTTCTATAAAAGTACATGGACTCTTTGTGCTTAACAAAGGGAAAAAGACAAGATAGGATGAATGGTGCAACTGTTACTTTTTGTGTGCATCTTTTTTTTTTTTTTTTCTCTCCGCTGAAAAGCTGCTGAATTTTATGTTTGACTGAAGATTACTTGCATTTTTGTGCAGATAGAAGTCATATTGAAGTTTGAGGAGATGTGTATGGAGATTACCAGAGAATTTGCTCCCATATTCTCCTCGGTTTCTATTTCTCCCTTGTCTGTTCTTTTTCATTGCTCCAGCAGATGCTATTGCCTTTGTCTTGGAGACTTTTTGAGTATTTCCAGATTGTTCTTAAATGAATTGATGTTTACTTTAAAGAGATGAGAAAGTAGTGAATTTGAATTCTCCATCCAACTTGTTTTTTAAAATTAAACACCTGCGGGGTTGTCTACTTTTTTTTTTAAAGTATGTTGAATGGTAGTTTATAGTATTCATTATATTTCTAATAAAAGTATAACACATAACAGATATGAAGAGCTTCAAATTTGATCTTATTAAACTTGAGGAATGTGACAAAACTGAGGTTTTGAATTTCTTGTTTTGCAAGTACATAGTAACTAGTATTTCAACCAAGACAGATGGTCATGCGCGCACCCCACTGTACACTTGTATATTTACCCTTAATTTTTTTGGTGACAGGTTTTGCATCAGCTATATGATAAGGAAGTAATAACTGAAGATGCCATTTTGAAATGGGAGTCAGAAAAAGCTGATGCTGACGAATCTGACAAGGTCTTTGTCAAGCAATCAGAAGCTTTTCTGAAGGTATTCTCTCATCTTAATTTTTCCACTGGGGTCTCCGTTCTCCAAAGGCTGTATGGTGCTATGACAAGCCTCAAGTTATTGTGATATTGGGTCTATTTTGTCTACCAAACCCAGTTTATTCCATTTTGCAAATGACAGACACTTTTGATGCTTGCAGTTAGCTCTATAGCAGTTTTCTGTTCGATATTTGAATTGTTGTTATGAGAAAGAGGCATTGTTATCTCGGTTAGAAGTTTACCCTTTGACTAAACCTTTTCTTTCCCTATATGCAATATCAACAATATATATTCAAACTTATTAAAAGGTGATATTAAAAAGGAAGAGAGGATTTAGATATTCGGTATGAAATGATAAGAAACATCTTAATAAGCTTGCTTTTGGTGGCTAGGTTATAGTTAGATATGTGAATTAGGTGTTATCAGGGGCGGATTCACAGGTGGGGCGGCTGGGGCTAGAGCCCCACCTACCATGGTTTACATATACAGATATGGATTATGAACAAATTCAAAATTTCAAATTGCAATTTTTCTTTTGATGTATTTTGAGTGGTTCATCAATTTTTTTTTTATAATATGATTTTAAACTATATTTTTAGTATTGTATGAGATGGATATATGATGAACTTATGTTGGTCCAATGTTCTTATAAATTCAGCCCCACCTAAATATTTTTTCTAGATCCGCCACTGGGTGTTATTGCAAATACTTAATATTTAGGCTGATTAGGTATCTGAATGTTACATCCTTTACTTAGGCTTATTGGGTTGCCATTCTTATTTGGTACTGTTAAGCTAGGGTTTATTGTCAGTTGTAAGTTATGGCCTCTTGATCAAAAGTAATTTGATTTTGAATTTGAATGGACACAGTGGCTTAAAGAGGCTCCTGAAGAGGATGATGAAGACGAATGATTATTCATGTTTAGGCCAATTTTGGAAACAATGGCTGAGATAAAAATTTTGCTAGAGGTGGAATTAGGGAAGAAATTATTTATGTACGATCAATAAAATTGTCACTTGCTTAGTATTTAGTGTGATGTATTTTATAAATTAGCTTGCCTCGTTTAATTTGGTATCTTGTATTTGGTTGCTTTTCATTATTATCTGGGTTTTGATAGCTTGAAATTGATTGTCGTATTTTTTTAAAATTAATGTCTGTGCTCCCACTTCCGCCCTTCTCTTTATACTACCTAATGGTTTCTTTCACCATATCAAAGCCCATTTCATAATATGACACCATCATATAAACATAGTCACAGTCTGGTGCTCAAAACTTGGTTGGTTGGATGGCATGACATGATCAAACATGTGTAATGTATCACAGTAAATGGTCTGGATTGGCAACTTGGTCTACATTGGTACTTTGGTAACAAAAATTATTTGGTTGTATAAAGGATGGTATAAGAAACACGCCTAGAACTGACCTCAAGTAGCTCGCATGGTCGTCGTGAATTTGTGAAATTTTCTCAACAGGTATAGGTACAAATAAGAAAATTGAGGTTTAGTGCCTCATGTAAAAGAACATATAAACAATGTTTTGGCTAATATGCTAATTTTAGTAGCATTCTAATTTTTTTTATGTTTAAAGCGTCAAAATTTTCAGATAGAAGTATTATCATAAAATAATTGCATTAATCATGAGAAATAATTCATTTAGACATGCAAACCATTGTGTTCTTACTATCTTGGAATATTTTTAAATTAAGAAATATAATAAAAAGGTTTCTAAATAGTAAATATGATTTTCCTTAAACCTTGATATGAAGAACGCATTGGGATTCTTTAATAGGCGGTTCAGACATATAACTCATAAAGATATTAAGATCTGAACTCGCATTTCCTTTTTAAATGCTAAAATTATACATTAACAAAACTCAAATCGGAAAGATAGAAAGTAATGGTTAAACCGATCATATGTACAACGTATGCATTAGTACAGTAATTTTATCGGAAATTGTACATTATGACTTTTATAAGTAAAAGAGGCATTTAACGTGAAGAACATTAGTAAACAAAATACGATCATATGTACGATGTATGCATTAGTACAGTAATTTAATCGGAAATTGTACATTATGACTTTTTATAAGTAAAAGAGGCATTTAACGTGAAGAAACATTAGTAAACAAAATATCTGGGGAAAAAAAGATCACATCGGAAGAGATAAGTGAAAATATTTGGTGCAAGTATGCGGCTATCTTTAAAAACCATTTCTTCAACCAGTTAAGAGAATAAGAGTTAAATTAAGAGCCATAACAATCTCAATTTAATACATTGGGTTGCTTACATTACAGCGACCTGGGTAAGCAAAGTTGAATTGGAGCAACACACGAAGGGGAAGGTGTGGAGAACTGGAGATCAGACGTGTTCCTCATGTGGTAGACCCAGCTATGAATGATGACAATTTTAGATGGCAAGTAAAATATAATTTTTGTAATATACTAATGCAGGTTCAGATTGTAGATATACATGTTAATTTCAGTAATCAAAATAATATTGTTACTTTAAATGTTAAAATTTCCAAGTCAAAGAAGATAAAACTTGATGGGGTATACTGACACTGTTGTCAAACCGTCTGATTACAAGAAGTATCTAATGGATTTTTTTTTTTTTTTGTTTCAATTTCTAAAGCTAAGCACTTGAGCCATGCACAAGATGGAAGGGGGAAAAAAGAAGAGAGCCTTCAGAAAATATGAACACAAATTTTTTTTTTGCTTGATTATACCATGTCCACAAACACGTATAATAGATAATCGATGTTTTCAATTTTAGAGCCGAATAAAATAAAAGAACACCAGACCAAAGATAGTTTTTGCTAATGGCCCAGTAGACCTGTAGTCAAATGTAGAAATATTAAAGTATTAAACTAGTTTTCAAGAGATCAACACATGAGTGAGTCGTGTATAAGAAAAAAAATGGATGATTTTGATTTTGTGCGACTGTGTGAGAGTATATCGTCATATTGTACCTGGAGAAAAGAAAAAAGTTCATGCTGCAGCTGTGCAGCATATCAGTTATTGACGTTTAGTACAAGAACTTTTTCAGTATAATAAAAAATAACCAACAAAATACTAGATTTATGTAGTCCTTAAAAAGTTATAAACATGTTAATTTTATAAATTAATTGTGTATCCAACTTCATGTGCGTTGAATGTTATTTGGTACGTCAGAAAACATTATAAATTATAGACCATTGTAATTGTCAACTTATTTAATGAATAGTAAAATTTACACTTAATTTAATCACTAACCATGACATATATATGGTATAGATCCCATTTCAATTATAGTACTTCTTGCATAGTTTCAGTTTAGGCCTTAAATATCTGTTTTCATATGACTTAGAGATATTTATTTAAATACAATATTATTATTATAATTAAATAATAATAATTATTATTTAATTTTTGTAAAGATGTAATAATTATCTTTACTCAACGATAACATGAGCTTACAAGAATATATATCTCCATAAATCTCGCAAGAAAAGATCAAGAAAAAAAATTTAAACACCGATACAATGGACAAGTAACAAAATTTCCACTGACTTAACAACCCTACAATCCGACTAACATCTGCCCAAGAACCAAGATTCATCACCTTCTCCCTCTCAATCTCTCTTCCCATTTCATCCCTATACTCTCTCAATCTCTCTTCCCAAATCCTGCCTTCTCACTTACCCATACCATCCACTTGCCTCCATTAAACAAGAAACCACAGTAACTCCAATCTTTCCTCCACTAATACAATGAGAATCATGCTCGGATTATTCACGGCACTAGCTGTGGTACCGCTCTTTTTCTTCTATGCCAGTGCAGTGGGGTCTGCTGGTACTTTGGCCATCAGCTCAAACACAGTATGCGGCATCTCCGCCACTACGCTCCCTCGAACCGTATACTGCACGAACATTGATGAGTCCATAGCAACCACGCCGTACCTGGTTTATCCCAATGTATCATTTTATTCTGTATCCGCTGGAACAGATTTCTTCTGTGGTTTGAAATCAAGTAGAAAGGTGTTCTACTGCTGGAGTGGTACCCTGGTGAACAGAAAGCGGGTCTACAGAGGCACATGGGTGCTCTCTGATCTCACTGTCGGTGAGACCCAAGTTTCAGCCATTGATGGGCCTGGTAACAAAATCCGTTGGTGGAGAAAGGCCGGCTTGTTTCCAACCTCCGTTTCTGGCAATTACAGTTCACTCACATCCGGGAACAATTTCACGTGTGCCATCACCACCAACGGCACCGTGACCTGCTGGGGCCCACTCGCCAGAGCCATGCAAGCCACTTTCTCCAATCACTCTATGACTACAATCGTCGCCGGTGATTCTCACATGTGTGGACTGGACAGCTCTGGTTTTGTCATCTGCCAAGGGAGAAACAGCTCAGGCCGATATTATGCGCCAACTGGGTCGCCGTATCAATACACAGGGTTTGCATTGGGCTCGAGCCATGCATGTGCCATTATGCATCCCGATTACACAGCTGTCTGTTGGGGCAGTTATGGTGGGACCCAATTGTACCAACCTCTGAATGATACCACTTTCGAGTTCTTGATCGCTGGTGGTAATCTTACATGCGGATTGACCAGTCACACTTATTCGGTGTTGTGTTGGGGCTCTGATTGGACAAATGTATCTGTTAGAAAACTTCCACTGCCGAAGATTTTACCAGGAATTTGTGTTGCGGGTGGTGGTGATGAATGCAGTTGCGGTACATACACAGGATCACAGGCTCTCTGCACCGGAACTGATGTCATATGTCAACGGTGTGATTACTATATTGCACCATCTTCATTTCTATGGTTAGTATGGGCAATTCTAGGATGCATTGCTGCAATTGCCTTTCTTTTCTTGCTCCTATATTTTCTTTCTTCGGTCGGATGGTGCATAGAACGAGTAGGACATAGCAATAGAATTCACAACATCGACTCGCAGGCTCCTGCCAACTAAGTGTACTCTGGGTCGGATCTTCAGAGCGGGGGTGAGTCCTCCTCCAACCATGGTTATCCTAGCTAAGCTCCTAAGCTGTGGTGCAAAAAAAAAAAAAGAGGAGATCTGTTTAGAAAATCTGTAAATTTTTTTTTTTTTCTGTGTGATTATACTATGCATGTCAACTGGCTAGTACATTTACAATTCTTTCAATATTGCACGTTTTTTATTTTTGCAATTTTTCGGGACATGCAATAAAACAAGAGGAAAAAAAAATTAATACAAGTGGCCTAATTAGGGGTAGGCGCCAAGGTCTGAAATACTAACCTTAGTTGGTTTCTGATAAGTCTATTCAATCTTTTATCTTAATTGGTAGCATCCAATGTTTCCTCTTTTCAGCTACAGACTAAGAAAAACATGCAAATATTAGAAGAAAGTCAGTATGATATTATTGATTATGGTACTATTTAAACCTGACAAAGTAAATCATACCATATAAAATAAAATAAACTTGACCAAAATACCCTAGCATCAGAATCACTTTTAGAACATACTGAAGCAACCTTAGTTGTTGGGTTCGTCCACTTCCATTTCTCAGTTAACAATATACAAATTAGTAGAACAATCGAGAGTATACTAGCATTCCTTTATATCAATAATTCAATATATTGCTATACCATAATAACAATCATGCTTTAGTGGAAGAATAAGAAATTATAAGAAAGTACAAACCTTGATGAGTGATTCAATGCATGCCTTGTATCATAAACTAGCAATTCCATCCTAATATCGCAATTAGCAGTAGAAGATAATATGAAGAATTAATTAAATAATAGAAAGTACTTACTAATAATAAGATAAACAACAGTTATTGACTATAAGCATAATTCAAACGGAAAAGTTTTACATCAGATATGTATTAGATGATAATTCCAATTATGACAAGAAGAAAATTTATTATAAAATGTCACTATTGGCCTGTTGGTATTATTTGGACGAAGTATTTACCAATAATTGAGAGCATTAGACCATTACTAAAAGAGTTCCAACCACAGCCAATATTGTTGTATAAAGTATTTTATCAATAATTGAGAGTAGTTTCTATCAATACAGGATCGAGCAAACATCAGTGCATCTCATTGATTGAAGAGTTAAACAAAGACATGCAATTATTTTTATCCTTTCTGTACAATACTGTCAATAATTGATTGCTAATTGAATCCATTTCAGCTTAATAATTCAATTTTTAGCCATTTTATTCCCTGGGATGCAGAATATTGATGTTGCAATAATCTTTCATAAGGCTGTATCCATTGTAAACCTCAATGAATTGAAAAGAACTCAATAATAACAAAATTGGCTAAGTTAATAGAGACTAGCTATGTGGAGGACAATGGGGTCTTTAAGTTGCTGAATTACACCAGGAAAATGTTCCCACCACTCTTTCAGGTTTTTTAAATTTGAAAGAAAGCTAATTTCAGGTGCAAAATGTTGTTTAATTAGGACCTTGCTTTTTAGTTGCCTGAGACTTCAAAAGAAGACTTTCTGATGAGTGGTGCATCGAGCAAGCACTATAAAGTATTTACTAATTACCCATCATCCCAATTTCATAATTCCTAAAGGATAGCCTATAATCCTAATCATGATTTTTTAGTACAAAAAAGTAAAAGCTAAAAGCAAAAGAATAATAAATATGGAGGAAAGATCACCGACTCACCACCGTTTTGTCTGAAGAGATCGGAGGAGCACTGCCGGTGACCGGAGTACACGAGTAGCGCCGCCTCGCACAGGAGAGAATAAGGGAGCATAGAAGCAAGTTTTTTTCTAGAAACGAGAGATTTGAAAATAATCGTACGATTTGGAAATGGAATTCGTGCGATTTGAAAAATGTGATCGGAAGAGAGGAGAACGGAGGAAAAGAAACGACTTCGCGCGATTTCACGAGCTCCAAATCTCGCACGGAACTCTCGCCGAAAACGTCGAAATTTAGCGAGAATTCGTCGCTCGCCGCTTCACTTCCCTCTTTCTCTCTCCTCCGATTGGTTGCTGATCAAAATCGCACGAAAATTTCAGCTTCTTTCACCGATCAACGGAAATGATTTGGAGTGAAAAATTTTCTCTTTTCTTTTCCGTTGAAATGAAATCTTTTCTCATTCTTCTCTCTTCGGATCATAGCCTAACTAAATCCGGATCAGGGATCGGAGTATCGGACCAGCATCCTCAGCAGCCCCATAAAAGCGGCTGTTTGGTACAGCCGTTCCTTTTTTTTTTGTTTCTAATATTTAAAATTTTAAAATTCAAATGCTGAATCTAAATTGTTGATCTTATTCAATTTTATGGGCGATGCATTTTTATACAAGTTTTATAAAATTTAGAGTCGATTTGATACTTGATTAGTTGGTCAAATTATGAACGTTTTAGAATTAATTAGTGATAGTTAACCAAATTCGTTCATTTGTTGACCACTTGATCGAGTACCAAATCAACTCTAAATTTTATAAAACTTATATAAAAATGCATCGCCCGTAAAATTGAACAAGATCAACGATTTGGATTCAACATTTGAATTTTAAACTTTTTAAATATTTAAAAAAATTGGACTGTCGTATCAAACAACGACTTCTGAGGATGTGGGATGGGATCAGGAATGGTTTCTCTTCTTATCTAATTCTAATTCTACTTCGAGGAAGGTTCCACTACCAATATTTTATTTGTTCCCAGATGCCAACAATTTACTATTAAGTTATTTTTCAAATTTAAAAATTCAAATGTTAAATCCAAACCGTTGATCTTATTTAGTTTAACGAGCGATGCGTTTTTGTATAAGTTTTGTAAATTTTGGAGTTTATTTGATACTCGATCAAGAGATATAAAAACAAATGAACCTTGTTAACTATGATAGTTTCATTCTAATACATTCATGTTTTAGGGTGTGTTTGGTATGGATGTTGAATAAGTCTTATTCCAAATAAGGCTTATTCGGGATGTTGCCAAACGCATCCGGAATAAGCCTTATTCCGAATAAGGGCTTATTCAATCCCCTATTGTGGAATTAGAATAGGGGATTGAATAAGCCCTTATTCGGAATAAGGCTTATTCCGGATGCGTTTGGCAACATCCCGAATAAGCCTTATTCGAAATAAGGCTTATTCTACTTTTTGCCAAACACACCCTTAGGTGTGTTTGGATTAGCCTTGAATAAGGAATAAGAATAAGAAATTTCGGTATGCGTGCTTGTCCAAATTTCTTATTTTAAGAATAAGAATAAGCATGTATACGGAAATTCCTTATCCTTATTCCTTATTCAAGGCTCATCCAAACACACAGTATCAAGTATGTATATATGCATGTGGTCTAATGACTTAGTGGTAAGAGCACTAGACTTGCCTCCAAGAGGTCAAGGGTTCAAACCCCGTATGCACTTTTAATTTCAGAAAAAGTTAGATGGCAAAGACCTCCGTCTTTCTTCAAAAAAAAAAAGTATATATATATATATATATATATATATATATATATATATATATATGAGTTTTGCTATGGTGAGTTGCAACTCACCAAAGGGTCCATGAGTCGCGCTCAAAATTTTGAAATTTAGTTCAAAATGACTGATCCAAACCTCCTAATACGATCTCCCTAATGAAATCTCCATGCAGACCAAATTTTAAATATTTTTTTTAAAATTTTTTAGTATTTATTTTGAATTTTTAAAAACTACTGTTTTTGAACGGTTCAGAACTAATTAGATTAATGATTTTATAAAATTTTAAAAAAAATACTTAAAAATAATAATAATAATTAGAATAATTAGAAAAGTTTACACAAGTCTAAGAATTTGACCTCATAAAATGATGGATACTTTGGCCTCATAACGTTTATAATAATAATAATAATAATAATAATAATAATAATAATAATAATAATAATTAGACAAGTTTACACAATTCTAAGAATTTGTTCATCATTTACTAAAGCATTAGTTGATCAAAAAATTATCAATTCGAATACGGATATGCATATATAAAGATCGATGTCTTAATAGGCCAATAACGTCCTCGTTTTAAGATATATGTAAAGGTGTAACTGTATTAATTAAAATTGTGGCCAGTTGGCGTCAGTACCTTGAATACAGTATATCATTGCTATTTTCACTATATTGAATGTTCGGTTTAGTAAACAAAAACCTACCAATGCAAAATTTTCTGAGCATTTGGGTGTATTTATTTACATTGGATTTATTATTTCCTTCCACTCTAAAAACTTTATTTATATATGCAACGAAAGGAATACATAATACCTGCAAGTTTTAGTCAATTTTTACTTGAAAGTGATAACCTATTAAAACTACAAAACACATTTTCTCCAGAAATTCAATTCTCCCCATTTTCTCTTATTTACCAATGTTAGAAAGTATATATTTAGAAGGAAGGTTATAACAACTTCAATATAATGCACATATTTTGCCGCACCAATTTATGAATATTCACAATGAAACAGGTACATTTTTTCATGAATTACAAGCATCAACAAAAACTAGATTGTTAAAAGTCAGATCAAGGACGAGACAGAAAATTAGACAGCTTTCATCTTGCATAAAAATACAACGCCATTACACAACAAGTCCCCCATCAAATAGTGCAAAAAGGAAAGTGAAAAGATTTACAGACTTTTTTACAATTATTAAATGACAGAGGCGCACCTGTAGTTTAATTAGAAATCAAATTTTAGTGCAGAATCACTTTCCTGCTTTTTTGAATGTCAACAAACGGTATAAGAAAAAAAAAATAGAGCACGCATATATACATATATATACAAACTTTTTTACATGATTGCACCATATGATAAACTTATTGATAGTTTAAAACCAATTTTCATTGCACCTAGTTATTTTATTATTTTTTTTCAATTTAAAGGTAACAGCTTGAGTCGTTGAGCAAGAAAAAAAAAATGAGAGCTTTATAGGAAATTTTTATCGGCAAACACATGTATAAATTTATAGTTAAAAAAAAAGCTATATTTATAGTTTTTGCGTATAGGTTGAAATGAGGCCTTAAATATTGTCAAAATAATAATAATAATTAGAGATATTGAAAAAACCAGATATCCTAAATAAAAGATGAGCAGTGCTCGGATTTGTATTTTGTTGATCTTTCTGTGTGATTGTTGGTATGATGGGTTATCTTCCACTTTAGCTAAATTCTATTGTCGCCTGTTTCCTGAAAAGGTCTATCTTGGGCAAGTTTATGCTTGGTTGTTTGGCAGAACATGCGTATTGTGTACTTCTACTTCCATGAGCCAATCCTTTTTTTCTTTTTCTTTTTGTGTGATGGACCCAGTTTGCATGTGGTTCACGTAATGTTGGATACATCCCTGTATTTTTTTTTTTGAATTGCTATGCATCTCTGTTTACGTATCTTTGGAGGTGGTTGTGAAGGTTTTTTTTGGAACACCCGAATGTGGTTTATTATTAATCTGATCCATCACATATCATAACCCATAATGCAGGGGCGGAATCAGGATTCTGAGATGGGGTGGGCCAAAGTTTGAAGGACTGACATGTCGAGTGCCGAGTGTCGACTACTGAGCCGCGCCGGTGGCGTACAGGACAAAATATGCAAGCAGGTACAGACTTAAGGTGAGAAACAAGAAAGATTAGAGATAAATTTGGGAGGGATTTGGAAATTTCATGTTTTTTTTAATTGTGAAGACCGTAGGCATGTCATTAAAATAAATTAATGTATATAATATTAAATAAAAACATAGGTTTGTTTAAAATACAACAAAATAAAAATTAAAATAAAGATAAAAAGAAGGGTGACGCTGTAAAGTTGTCAATCTATTTTAGAAGCATTTCTTTCTCTGGCAGTTGCACCTTTCTCTGCAAATTTAATGATGAGAGAGAATAAGAACTTGAAATTTCTTTCTCTTGCGCTGTAAATTTCTATGTTGACAGACAATTAACTTGGATTAGGGTAGGCCAACAATAAACTACCATGTAAAATTTGCAAAATTGACGTGTGCCTAGCACACGCTCGCCTCCCCTAATTCCGCCCCTGCCATAATGTCGCCCACAAATTTATGTACGACTTTCTTTTCTTTTCTTTTTTTTTTTAAGAAACCTCCTCGTGGGAGTACGACTTCTCTTTTGGCAAATGTACATGTTCTACACATAATCATAAAACATTCATAGTTGAGTGGCTCAATCTACATAAACTTTCTCATCATCCTCAACCGTCTGATTTTTTCCTTTCTCCATCGTGTCCCTTCGTCTCCACTTTCTTTTTACCTTCGTGATTTTATCTTCTCTCCTTCGTGTGGCTCTGCTGTTGCTCCGCTCTGTCTTACGACAAGTCCCCAGCGTCGACACTTCCTTCTCCCTCGCCCGTCGCAGCAGATCGCCTCTATCTCCGCTTTCCTCTCAGTCTCAAGATTTTCTCTTATGTGCTTTGCGTGGCTCCGGTGTTGCTCTGCCTTTTGTAACTAAGGTCCCGATGTACGCAGCTGCTTTTCCCTCACCCATCGCAGCGGATCTCGTCCTCCACTTTTCTTTGTGCTAATGGGTCCACCCAGTCTCTCTCGAAACTTCTCTTTCCTTTTTCTTTGTTTTTGCCTTGCGGACGGACGGCCGGACGGAGACGCATGAGGAATTTGCTCCTCTCCTTCTTCGCCTCATTTTCCCCTCATCCCATGCTTTGCCTGAGTTTTCTCCTTTCATGCTTTGCTTAGGTTTTTCCATCGTCCTCTCTCCAGTTCCGCCTCTTTCTCTACTCCTCTCTCATGTTCTTTCGTCTTCGCCACCAAGATTCGATGCAGAGCCAGAAGACTTCGTTGCTCGAGGTAGTGGCAAGCCATGCTAGGATGAGGATGATTGCTTGGGAAGGTAGCTCTCTAGCCTGTCCTCCAAAATTACCTCTCTCTGCCTCTCCCCAAAAAGGTGATTCCTCAATTCATCTCTCTGTCTTCTGACTTTTGGCTGTTGATTTAGTGCTGCGTTGATTGTTTTTTCTTTTTTTTTGTATCAAAATCGACCAGATCTGGTTGTATTTATCAATCGTGGTTGTTTGCAAATGATCTGACACCCTTATACCAGAACTGATTTATCGGTATGGGATTTAGGTTTGTCCCATGTACATGTTTTCAATTTGTTGGATTCCCTTATTGATGGAAATATCATTATTAGTATTTTGTTTATTTTTTTTTAACATCTAATCCCACTCATTTTGTTTAGTTTTGCCTGTTATATGTTTGTATTGGTTCATAATTCATCTATTTATTTTGGCCATACAGTACATAACTCCCAATCCTTTTATGTCGTTTGTTATTTCTGGTGTGTAGGTCTGTGCCGGAACCGATTTCGTCTGCTTGGCTGTTAGTTTTCTCTCCATCGAGTAGGGTAAGTTGATTGCAATAGCTAAAAGTTTCCAGTCTTGGGTGTTTTGCTCTCTTAGCTGATTAAGAATAGAATGTTGGGTTATATTGGTGTTTCGATGTGATTAGTATCTGTTAATTTTTTTTTTGGTTCCAATAAATTTTCAAGGTGTAAGAGGAAAGAACTGCTATGTTACAACATGCATTTAGGTCTTTTATTATTCTAAACTCTAATAATTTTGATTTGTTGTAGTTCCTTTTGTAAATTATCTTTGATTCCTTTTACTGATTTTCTAATTTGATATGTTACTGAGCAATATACAAAGTTTTCGTAGTTTGTATTGATTGTAATTTCTAAGATTTCACTTTCACTGAACGTGGGATTAAATTTTAGGCAAAGAAGTATAAGAAGGGTGTCCGAGGCTCAGATTTCATCTTAAGGTAGTGTCAATTTTTTTTTACAGAACCATAGCTTATTCTCATCGTGGTGGAGTTCTTGGCAGAGAACTAGGCTATGGAGTTCAAAGATTGCAGCTTCAACAGCTAAGCATCTCAGAATTCTCGGCAGTTCCAGTGAACACGCATTTTGTAATTTGTGCATCTTAAAAAATGAAATGTCGTTCTTTCCTTTGCCAAGTTTTGCCTATTATATGAGAAAAAAATGCATCTGACTTGATATTTATACACATAATGCACTGTATCAATGTGTTGCCTGCGTAATTGATCTCACGAATTGATATGAATGGTTCTATGAAGCTTGCAAGAAATGTGCAAGCAGGCTTCAGGGTATGGGCACTGCGCCAAACTGTCCGAAGTGCAAAGTATCAGGAATGACTTCAACTACTGGTGCACACCTGATCATATCCATTTATAGATTAAAAAGAAAACAATCACACAACTATATATAGATTGATATAATCTGGTATTACAATCTCAGGTACAAGCTTCGGCTCCAAGTGAAAGACGTGACCGAAACTGCTGATATTAATGCGCTGGGAGGGGTAGTAGCAGTGATTGTAGACAGAGACGCAGCTTCTATAGCCAAAAAAGAAGCTAAGATACAGTATAAGGAACCACCTGAGGTTCTTGCAATAATTGGTAAGACTTTTCTGTTCACCATCCTGCCAAAGGAATCATCCATGTATCTTGGATTGCAAAGAAATACCATCACATGTGCTGACCCCTTACCAACAGTTGTAATGCCATTGCTTGAATTCCCTCCGGTTCATGAATGTCTCGAACAAATTCTGGAGCACGCTACTGCATCACAAAGGTTTTCCATACATACAGACACGCACTAACAAAACCTTTCAGAATTAATATTTGGCTTCTGGGTAGATGCTCTAAAAAAAAAGAAAATTTTAGTTTCAAAACATGAAAGATGTGTCTGTTTGTACTAAATTTCATGGCCTGTTGAGCATGACCATATAAAATTTTTTCTTTGCTTCGTTATTTTCAGCCACAAAAATGTTGGATCACCAGTCTTGGCCCATGATAGCCACAAAGAGCATCATGCAGCACTGGCACCGCAGCTTAGCACACCGTCTCTAGGCACTACAAGCACCGCAAAGGAATGTATTTAGCACACTGCCAAAGAGCAAGAGATAAGGTACGCCATTTTTCTTTTGTTCATCTAAACAAAAATAATCATTCCAATAGATGCTGCTAAACCTATCGCCAGTGGATACTGCCAAAAAAAAAAGGCCATGAAATTTAGTACAAACAAAAAAAGTGGATACTATTATGCCAGTGGATACTAAAAAAAAAACTCTTCACAGATCTAGAACCACAGGATATCACATAGAACTAACAATTGCACATATACAGTTATAAATAGTTCGATATTGTGCTCCAACTAATCTCTGTTGCGCTGCACGTGTTCATGCCCTATACTACTTTAGTTTTTTTTTTACTTCTACATTTTCCTGATTTGCTTATTTTGTACACTTTTCAATTTCAATTAAACATTTTATGAGTTTATACGTATTTAATTTTTTCGGTTTATTTTGTGCGGACACACAGAAGATTGAGGAAGGCTTCAGAAAGCAAACTACTAAACAAGAAGAGAATCTAATCATATGAGATGGACTTGGTGATTCCAACATAGTAGTTTTTTCCTATCAGAATCTTGAAAATGCTACTGTAAGGAGTTATTTCTCTTTTCTATCAAAATCTTGCAAATGTTACTTGCAACGACAGATTTAATGTGTTCTCTTACAAGTTCAGGTATATCTAAATTTTTTCATTAATATTATAGGTTTTGATGTGAATCTCGATCAGTATAAAAACATCGCGTCGATACCAGCATACAATTGATCTTCATTTTTTGTGTAATATAGCGTTAATAATCTCATATGATTAGTACCTTTTACTCTTTCTGAGTTATCTGTAAATTTAGTCGCATAAACTGCAGACCAAACTTCATCGCGCTCGCGCGATGAGATACCTAGTTTCTCTAATAGTTACCACTCATTCTTAGGCCATGTTGGTTCTACCCGCATCCGGATCCCCAGTAAAAGAAAAAAGACTGCTTCAAGCATTTCTTTTTGTTTTTTTAAATATTTAAAAGTTTTAAAACTCAAATGGAGAATCTAAACCATTGATCTTGTTAAATTTTTACCAGTGATGCGTTTTCATGTAAGGTTTATAAAATTTAAAGTTGATTTGATACTAGATCAAGTGGTCAACAAATGAACGAATCTGGTTAGATTAATTCTAATACGTTCATAAAATGATCACTTAATCAAGTACCAAATCGACATCAAATTTTATAAAACATATACGAAAACGCATCGCCGGTAAAATTTAATAATATCAACGATTTGAATTATCCATTTAAATTTTAAAATTTTTAAATATTAAAAAAAAAATAGAAAGAACTGCTTGGAGCCGTCCTTTTTTTCGTCTGTTGAGGATCCGGATGCGGTCCTACTGCATTGTATAAATTTTGAATGGCGGATCCATCACGTAACGTTGGATGCATCTCCCCCAATTTGTTCGGTCAGCCGAGTGTTAAAAAAATAAAATAAAAAACAAAACTAAAAGTAGTCCCAGCTTCTGTCTTTTTGCTTTTCTGCTTAGTGCCGACCTAATGAGTCGTTACTGTACCTAAAGAAGACCAGCAAGTACATACTTCTTTGTTTAAGGATATTTTTACTTTTAGGTAATCCCATAATAATATCAAAATTTGGTGGAATTAAGGTGGCAAGCATCAGGATTGAACCATATATATATAGCATGATATCAGTTTATTTTTATCATCTTCTTTACAGCCAATTAAATTAAAGTGGTAATACTAATTTATTAATTTTTCAAGATTAGGGATCCATTTAATGCTTTCCTTTTTCATGTCAATCTTTCTTCTCAGGAATATTGAAGTAGCCATTTTTTATTGAGTACCACCATGCATGTATTTGAGTCTGTATAATAAAGACGAAAACTAGACAAATAGGGAACATTAGCAAACTCAAATATGATTTAATAATACTCGTAGTTTAATATTTTATCAATTATAATACGTGGTAACGGTTATAAAATGCTTACACATGTACAATTCTAACAAACATGATATGACTAGGGTTGTTCAATGAACGAATGTCATTAGCACATGTACACAAACTGATGAAGTAATTAAATAATATAAGTGTATTGTGACAATAATATAATTCAAAAGATATTGCTGAAAATTATGATATTGTGAAGTATGGCATATCATGTAAAAAAAAATTATCTCTGTAATGTAATTGATTAACAAATGAAAATTGACTTAAATTCATAATATGGCATATCAAGTAAAAAAATAGCTAAATTAACATCCTCAGAACACATGTCAAGTTACTTTAATTTAATAAAACCAATTAAACTTTTGTCTAATCTAAGTTTTAATTTTCGTTCTTTGGCTTAAACTAAACAAATCTATTACTTGGATCTAAGATTTTCCTCAATTGTCATATGCCAGTGCAGTGGGGTCTGCTGGTACTTTGGCCATCAGCTCAAACACAGTATGCGGCATCTCCGCCACTACGCTCCCTCGAACCGTATACTGCACGAACATTGATGAGTCCATAGCAACCACGCCGTACCTGGTTTATCCCAATGTATCATTTGATTCTGTATCCGCTGGAACAGATTTCTTCTGTGGATTGAAATCAAGTAGAAAGGTGTTCTAGTGCTGGAGTGGTACCCCGGTGAACAGAAAGCGGGTCTACAGAGGCACATGGGTGCTCTCTGATCTCACTGTCGGTGAGACCCAAGTTTCAGCCATTGATGGGCCTGGTAACAAAATCCGTTGGTGGAGAAAGGCCGGCTTGTCTGGTTACATTTTATCTGACTATCGGTCCCGTCAAGCACTCTATCCTCAATAAGTGTTATTTTCTTGCAGATTTGGAACCACATTTGATGATTGTCCTATTAAAACACAAAAGGGCATGGCAGTACCTAAACACTAATAAAGATAGATAAAACTAAGTTGAATTCACATCAACATAATTTAAGTCCAAATTAGATCAAAATCTATATATGAAAACGTCCTATCACGCATGTCAAGTACTTTAAATTATCAAGAGATGTAAAACTTTCCAAGTAACATCAATTTTCTATTTTTGTTTCCATGTAACAAACCGCAAATTATTATGGTGATGATTTTCTCAAATTGAACCTTCCACTTGTACTTTACTTTAAGTTGAAAGTGCCGTTCATTTTTCTCATAAGTTATAAATCACTCTGCAAACGTACAAAAAAAAAAGAAAAAGAAAAAAAAAACTATGTTTGCATATTTATTGTAGTAATATAGAAACAATATCCATGCTTTAATTATTTAATTTTATGACGTATGTAATAATTCTATCTCTATACTTCAAAACCCCTATTATCATGGTGATGTTACAAACCACATATAAAACAATAATGCAGCTCTGAGTTTTTAACTTATTTAGGAAAGAAGTTATTAAAAAAATATATAATATACCATACGGCTTGCATTGTACTGCTCTATTTCTACCATTTACATTCTGAAATTACAGGTGCGTCAGTGCGTGCCTAATTTTACTTGTTTTCCTTTTTCTTGATTATAAAGTGGGGCTATAGATCTTCACCCAACCAGTCCATGACTCCATGCGCTTACAAGAAGAACATGTCCGAACGCGCGCCAACTCTCCGACTGACTGGAACCCAAATTCCGACTAGCATCTCTACCTTCAAATTTTACATGCGTCACGAATCCACCACATTCAGACTGACTGACTGCGAGCGCAACACATTTTGCCTCTCTTTAATTTTGTACAAAAGAAGTTTGGTTTTGTATATTGAATTGTTCTGTCTACAATTTAAAAGGCTATTTGTAGGCTTCTTCTATTAGCCTTTTGTATATTGCCTGATTTGTCTAATTACAGTATATTAATTTCTTGTATCTCTAAATAAAGTAACTAAGTTGTCTCTCGGATCCTTAAATCCAGAAAGAAACACCCAGAACAACCCCAATCTTGCCTCCATTAATACAATGAGCATCATTCTTGGATTATTCACGACACTAGCAGTGCTATTGTTCCTCTTCTTCTCCACCAATGCAGTGGGGTCCGTTGGTACTTTGGCCATCAGCCTAGGAACCAGTACAGTTTGTGGCATCTCAGCCTATACATTTCCTCGAAACATATATTGTACAAACATATCAGAGTCTGTACCAACCTCACCATACCTGATTTATCCTAATGTATCATTTGATTATGTATCAGCTGGTACCACATTCCTCTGTGGTTTGAAATCAAGCAGAAGGGCAATCTTCTGCTGGAATGGCAACCCGGTAAACACAAAGCAGGTCTACGAGGGGCCATGGGTGCTCTCTGATATCAGTGTCGGTGAAACGCATGTCTCAGCCATTGATCATTTAGGCAATGAAATCAGATGGTGGAGTAAAGCTGACTTGTTTCCATCATCGGTTCATGGCAATTACACTTCCCTCACCTCTGGAAACAATTTCACATGCGCCATTACCTACAAAGGCAAAGTAAAATGCTGGGGCCCACTCTCTAGAGCCATACAACACAGCTTCTCCAAATACTCTATGACTACTATTGTTGCTGGTGATTCGCACATGTGTGGACTGGACACCTCCGGTTTTGTCATCTGCAAGAGAAGCAACAGTTTAGGCCAATCTTATGTGCCGCCCGGGTTGCCATATGATTACACCAGGTTCGCGTTGGGCTCGAGCCATACATGTGCAATTAAGCACCCAAATAGCACAGCTGTCTGTTGGGGTGGTTCCAATGGGGCCCACTTGTACACCCCTCTGAATGACACGTCTTTCGAGTTATTGGTAGCGGCTGGTAATATCACATGTGGATTGGCAACCGGGGACTTCTCAGTTTTGTGTTGGGGCTCTGATTGGAGAACTGTATCAGTTAGAACACTTCCTCTACCAATGATTTTACCAGGAATTTGTGTTGCAGAGGGTAGTGATGAATGTAAGTGTGGTTTTTACCCAGATTCAGGGAGCCTCTGTGCGGGTGTTGGTGTCATTTTCCGGCGGTGTGATTCCCTTTGGATCCAACAATTGCTACATCCTGAATTGTTTCCTTGGCCATCAGAGTGGAAAAGATGGATGGTGGAAATTATAGTCGGTTCAGTATGTATGTTTGTAAGTGTATATGGGATTACATTCAGTCTGTCATTCATTTTTAATTTTAAGCAGAACGAATATCTTAATTAGAAAGTAAAAACTTAAAGATCGGATGATTTTGTTCTTTTTTTAATATTTCTGATAGTTTTCTTTTTATATATTTTTGGCTCTTTACTTCTGCATTTTCATTCCTAAATTTAGCATTTTGATTTTCTTGTAACTTTTTCCATTGAGTAAATACAACTTTTTTTTTTTTTTTTACAATCTAGGTAGTGACTACCTAGTCCGAAAGAAACAGTAAATACAACTTTTATCTTGATAAAAGATGGGGACTTGGCCCTCATTTTTGTTTCGGAAAAAAAATCAGGAAACAATCGGAAATGGCCCAATTGCATCTGGATACTCCAGTTGCAATTCTCATGGAATCGGAAATGGGTTTGAACCAACACACAACAGCCGGTTTCTATCGTCCCAGAGAGAACCAGCACACCATGGACCCTTGAATTGCAATGTCAGAGAAGAGGGTCCCCTTCACTCAACCGTACTGATGACTGGATGAGTCCAAAATCGAAAAACATGAGAAAGCCACCATGTAGACAAGCTTCACGCCTCTCAATTTGTAGAGCTACCGTTGGTACAAAAAAGAAAAGCAGGAGAGCTGTATAGAAAATTAAACTAATTAGTACATAATCTTTTGTATGATTTACCATGTTAACAATGACATCTACAATTTATAATCAATTTTTAATGCAGTTTTAAAATTTTTGCATTTTTTTCATCAAATATAATAAAAAAAAACCAAAAAAGGGAAAATCAGTCATATACCCTTGAAATCTTGGTTAATTGGAAATATCATCCTTTAATTTTTAATTTTGGAAATTTACCCCTCTAAACATAGTTAGCATAGATATATACCCTTTCGATTATTTATAGTGGTACTTTAATACTGAAAAATCAATTTAAAAAATTGTGGACGAAAATGCCCTCATCCCTTCTGATTTTAATTCCCCCATCGTTTTTCTACCTCATGATTTCATTCATTTAATATAAAAAAATAAAGTTATACGCTAGTAGAAATAAATATATACAATATCATACTCCTTGGCCTTAGAACTCTTTCAACCCCATAATTACTTCACATTTTTTTGTATTATTAATTACTTCAGATTTATATAGAATTCTGTTTTTTATTACTATCATCAAAGAGGAAACATGCCAACATAAAAAAAAAAACAGCAGTGATTATTTCAATACTTCAAGGAGCATGGATTCAAGTGTTTGGAGTATTGTAGGTACTGGGTTTAAGCCAACCTTCTCTGAAGAGTATCTTCCACTTCATAAAAAGAAAATAATTGAAAATCAATATTTGGATCATCAAAGAACGTCACTTGTACATACTGGTTCACTTTGGTATTCAATAACTATATCGAGCAATCTCCTATTTGTGTTTATTAAATGATTAAATAAGACTAATCCAATAGCTCCTGAGCCGCCTACTCAGCAATTTTGAATACGATAAAAATGAACGGAGACATGCCCAATGAATTTTTTTTTTTTTTTTGAAGGTTGGCGATTGCCAACAATTTTGTATTAAATAAAAAGAAAGGTTTACTTACAAAACCAGTACTCAACTACTGGAAATTAGACCTAAAAGAACAGGTCCCAGTGGTTAACTGACTATGGCGGTGTACTACTGGTTCAATCTGAAGCAATGAAGTACTTTCTGTTAATTGTTTTCCTTTATTCTGTTTTTCTTTTCTTCTAATTTTTAGAGGGTTTTGGGGATAATTGACCCACTGCCAGCCCAACGCTTGCAAGGAGTTTTTTCATCTTTTGAAATTTGATATCAGAGGGGCGGGAGAGTGGAAAAGGAAGATGAATCGTTGCAAGACTGGGGTATTTTCGTCCATACTAATGTCAGTTGATTTTCCAGAATTAAAATATCATTATAAATAATTGAAAGGGTAAATATCTACGTTAAGTATGTTTAGAGGGGTAAATTTCCAAAATTGAAAATTAGAAGGGGATATTTCCAATTAGCTAAGATTTGAGGTATATAAAAAAATAGACAAAATAATCATTTTGCACGTAAATCAGCAGTTCATTGGTAGGACAATTAGAATGGATTTCCGATGTAAGGAAATCAGGTTCAATATGTGTGTAAGAAATACATTGATGACCTCAACATGTTAGGGTAAAATATAATTAATTAGATTCGTTTACCCAAGTCCAATGCAACTAATACCGATAATATAATTTTAAAACGGGGGCGATAAGGATCATCCTCGATATTCATCATTCCCATCATCTCCACGCGTTTTCTATTTCTAGAAATTGCTTTGTTTCTCTCCCTGCCGTGTACGCTCGTCCCAGCCCTCCCACGTACGCTCCCCCTGCAGCGTACGCTCGCCCCCCTCCCACCATTCCGCGTACGCTCCCCAACCCCCACCCTTCCGCGTACGCCCCCCTTCCCCTCCCCCCCCCCCCCCACCCTCTGGTAATATCATACTCTCACACACACAATATATATTGATTATAAATGTTGAGGTTAACATATTTAACTGTTGAAGTTAATATATATAACTGTTGAAGTTAATATATATGCCAACTTCAACAATTTAAATATGCTCACTTCAAATATTACCTTCAACATTTAAATATGCTAAGTTCAACAATTATATATATTAACTTCAACAGTTACATATATAACATATTACTTACATATATAACTTCAGCAGTTACACATATTAACTTCAACAGTTATATATATTAACTTCAACAGTTACATATATAACATATTACTTACATATATAACTTCAATAACTACATATATAACTTCAGCAGTTACACATATTAACTTCAACAGTTATATATATTAATTTCAACAGTTATATATATTAACTTCAACAGTTACATATATAACATATTACTTACATATCTAATTTCAATAACTACATATATAACTTCAGCAGTTACACATATTAACTTCAACAGTTATATATATTAATTTCAATAGTTATATATATTAACTTCAACAGTTACATATATAACATATTAACTTCAACAATTACGATATTGCCTTCAACATTTAAATATATTAACTTTAACAGTTATGAAGTGTGTAGGAGGAAGAGGAGAAGGGGGGGGGGGGACGATGTACATGGGAGGGAGGAGGGGGAAGGGGGACCATGTATGTGGGAGGGAGGAGGGGAGAGGGGGGAGGGGGGAGGGGGGATTGCGTAAGTGGGAGGGAGGAGAGGGCAGGGGAGGGAGATAGCGTATAGAGGAGGGGGAGGGGAGAGAGTGTACGCGTGGGGAGGGAGGAGTTTGTTACGTACGCGTGAGGATGATGAGGATAATAGTATATTAGGGATGGTCCTAAGCAATTCCGATTTTAAAAAGGGGATTTATATATAGTAAATGAACATCCACATTGTATTCAGTAGAGCCGTGATTATTGCATATATAATGTGGATGCAAAATAGTATGTATGCTGTATGCATTTAGAAATAATTACAGACTATTGAAGAAAATCATAAGTTTTGAGTGCAAAAATATGAATACTTTTCTGACTCTGTCAGCAAAAGCTGACGTTGCTAGTAATTAGGCAATTAAATGTTAAAACATCGAATTGAAATATGTATGAGTCTGCTGAGTAATCTTTTTGTAACATATGAAATTAAATTTTAGATACTGCGTGTTTAAAGGATATAGCGCGCTGAAGATTTTCCGGCTGATGCCCGGTAAGTAGGGTGAAATCAGTAGTTGTTTCGACCGTTATTTCATTTCGTTTCGTCCGAAACGGAATGGGAACGGTAACGGTAATGGTCAAGGATTTCAGTTTCGTTTATGGAACGGAACGGTTCACGCAAATATAAACTCAATTTCGTCTCAGAATGGAACGGTGAACGAAACAGAGTTGTTTCGTAATCGTTTATTTCGTCTGTTTCGTTTATAATTTTACGGTATTGCTATTAATTTCATTGTAGAGTAGAAATGACGGAAAAAACAAGAAAAACACTAAGGGGCCGTTTGTATTTTAGTGAGAATTTGAGAAATTTCCAATTCCTAGGTATAAATTTATTATAAACAATCCAAATTCTTCACAAAGTTACACACTTCCCAATAAATTTATGCCTAGGAATTGGAAATTTCCCAAATTCCCCCGTTTGGATGGAGGTAGGAATTTGAAAAATTTGCAATTCTTAGGAATAAATTTATTAGAAAGTATGTAACTTTGTGAAGAATTTAAATTGTTTATAATAAATTTGGCATATAAAATTTTTGAAATTACAAATTCGTAAGCGAACCAAACGGCCCCTAAAACCTAACCCTTCCTCTCTCTTGCGCCGTCACCCTCTCTTCTCTCTTTCACTCACCTCAGCCAAACCCAGTACCCTTCTTCTCTCTCACTCTCGCTCTCGCCGACTCTCTCGCATACATAAACCGTGAGAAGCCTTATCCTGTCACACCTTTCCCTCTTTCCTTCTCTGCTCAGAACCCCACAAAGGCACAAATCCTGCTCAAACCCCTCTCTCACTCTCGTTCCTTGTTTCTCCCTCCACCCAGACCTAAAACTCCTCTCAGGCTCACCCCACAGAGGCACATATATCCTTCTCGTTCTCTGATCGCCTCCATCGGAGGCACAGATCGACACTAAGACACAGTCTTACCCAAAGCCCAAGAGGAAGTTAAAGATCTAAAATCTGTGAAAGAGGAAGATGGAGTCTAGGAAGTGAAAGATGTGAAGGAGATTCATAGAGTTCCTGCCAAGAAACAGGTCTGGCTTCAAACCCTTTATCTCAGATTGTAACGCAGAGCCAAACCCAACATGCAGATTCAAAATTTGTCAGAGAGAAAGGCCCTGTCAATAGTAGAGAAGCATTTCAAGGAGTCTCCGCAGTGAAGCCGGTACATGTAGTCTAACAGTTTTTCTAGTTTACTGGTACCAGTTTTCAATTTTTCTGTAATTAAGCAGTAATAAATTAGTTTACTTGATTAATGCAGTTTTAAGTGCTCTTCCTTTATACATTTTATCTCTTTACAAAATGCCAGAAAAAATTAGAAAACTTCTAGATAGAAATAGGAATAAGTTTCTTTGGCAAGGGTATAATGGTAAAAGAAAAAAGTATTCCTTAGTTAATTGGAGTAAAGTCTGAATGAAAAAAGAATTTGGTGGTTTAGGTATACTTGATCTTAGATGTATGAATATCTCCCTCCTCTTGAAATGGTGGTGGAAATATTACAACCCCACCTATCATAGTGTATGGAAGACTGTTGTGAGTCATAAATACAATAGCTGTTCATCCTCCGCTAAAGTTTCTCCTTTTTGGATTGAGGTTATGAAATTGCATAATATTTGAGTGGTCTCTAGAAAATATATTCCTGGTACAGGAGAAAACATATCTTTCTGGGGAGATATTTAGGAAGGTGAGTGTAGTCTTGCCCATAGATATCCTCATCTCTTTGCCATTTGCAACAACCCTCATATAAACTTGCATGAGGTTATTTTTCATCAAGGGAGGAATTTTAATTTCAAAAGGGCACTCACTGGAGTTTTACTACAAGAATGGTATGATATTCAACACTCTTTAATTCACAGTATTACACTCATGAACCGGATCAGATGATTTGTAGATGGAACACTTCTGGTATTTTCACCTCCCATGATTTATATACTTTTCTAAATTTCAATGGAATCAATACTCACTGTCCATTACTCTGGTGGCAATTGCACATTCCTCATAAGAACAACATTTTCATGTGGTTGGTGTCAAACAATGAAGTATTGACTAAAGTCAATCTTTCCAAAAGAGGTTGGTCTGGTTCTACTTGTTGTTGTTTCTGTGCTCAAGAGGAAAATAGGGACCATCCTTTTGTGTCATGTCCTTTTACTAAAAAAATTTGGTTTTGGATTGGTGCATGTAGTGATATGTTCCTGCACTGGGATACATTTCAAAATATTATAGTTGCAACTGAGACTTTTAACAAGTTTGATAAAGAAGCTTTTCTCATTGTGGTGAGTGATGTATGTTGGATAATTTGGCTTACACGTAATTAGGTCATTTTTAATAATAAAAAAACTATTACCACAAAAAGTGTGCTAATGCACATTTGTTCTCTGATCAATTATTGGACAGGTGATGTAGAGGCACAGATTAAGAGTCTAGTGAAGCAATGGATGCCTGGGGATTGGGACATTATACCACTACAGGAAATACCAGCTGCTCAGTTCGCTGGAGGTGGAGATGCTAGGCTGTCGCAATGGCTTACAATATGTTGATGGAACAACCTTTATTACAACAGAAGATGGTTGAAATTGTGCCACATTTACAAAACTCCCATGTTTAGTTTTTTCAGAATTTGTGATGTGATAAGCATGAGTTGTTATGTGCTCTTTAATATCTGTCGGTGATTAGTGATAGACATAAAATTTTTATTGCTGAGAGATGGTAATAGTTGAAGTCAGGTCCGTAGTTGAGTGTTTTATTTGAGTATTGCTGTTAGGAGGTAATTTTTTTTAATTTGCTTTTGTAACTTTTTTGTTTCATTTATAAAATGAAACTGGGTGGCGCTCCTACTTTTTTTCGAAAAAAAAATAAACTAGTTTACTGGCAAAGATTTGATTTTGGATTTTTCTGGCGATTGAACTCTTCTTTCTTCCATTAATGGTACTAGTATTTGTAATTTTGTTATTGTTACATAATTTGTTATGTAAGAAACAGTTATGTAATTTGTATTTCTAGCGATTTTAATTTTTCAGCACATGTTTGGTTTTTAGTACTGGTACTGGTTTAACTTTGTAGCTTTTACTTTGGTGCTTATGTTTGTTGCTTTGGTGCTTCTATTTGTTGGTATTGGTTGGTGAATATTAGGCAGCATACATAAGTAATTTGCTCACAGTCTAAGTATTCATAAGTTTGGAAATTATTATGTTTAACTAATACATGTTTCTTAAGTAATTTGCTCACTGTTTAGCATTTAAATAGTAATTACTATGCACGGTTAAACAGTTTAATCGTTTTGATCGGCTAAATATTACGCAACGATCAACAAAAAAAATTCTGGTTGCGTTTAAAGAACGAAACGCAAAAAATTAAAATTTTCGTCTTGTTCACAGAACGATTAACGAAAGAGGTGATTTTCGTCACCGTTTTTCACGTTATGCATCCCTACCGCTAAGGCGCTAAGAAATAAAAATAAATAAAGATAAAGAAAAACCACATCAAAACAATACAAACACCCAGGACTCGCTTAGATCAAGAAAAGGAAAAAAAAGAAGCAAAGACTACAAAAATTACCAATTAGTGCTTGAACAACCAAACAGATGCAAAAATTAATCCACTATGTATAGGCCACCAACTCGGCCCATTTATACTTGTATCACAGCCTACACCATGAAATTGAGATTCGCTGCCGCGCGACACAGCGTGTCGCGCGGTATGTTGGCCGTTTGATTAAGATCCAATGGACAAGGGAGCCCCGTGCATGTAACCTAGATTGGTAGGCCCGTAAAAAATGAACCGTCCGATCAAGATCAGACGGCTCGTAGTGCGCGACACGCGGTGTAGCGCAACAGCGAATCCGGATTGTACACCATGACCTTCTATTAACATAACTGTCATTGGGACTGCAGCCCACAGCATTAGACTATGCATTGTGATTACGGTTATTATTATCATTTTCTTTGTTGTTGGTTCATTTTGTTCAAATAACCACGACGAATTATATTCTATTCTCCCTTAATTGTATCAAGTTGTCACAATTAAGTAGTCTACATTTCTAGTTTGATGCTAAATTGCACTTCAATCTGTTTTCTTATTTACTGTTAGTTACTGTTAATTGCTCTTAATTTACCATTACAGAAAAAATCAGTTTATCAGGATTTTGCTCTTAATTTTGTTAGAGAAAAAAAAGGAACTGGTCTGATGGGTTAAGGGCAATATAATAGATTCTGCAATATTCTAATTATTTTGTTAGTTTGATGCAGATTCTTTAAAGCGTGCTAAAGGAGCAGAGGCAATTTCTTATTGTGTAAGAGTGTAATTGAGTGTTTGTATTTTTCTTTCAGTTCTTCAGGGCTTTTGTAAATATGCAATTTTACTGTATGTACAAGGATTATGTATTAGTATTTCAATGTGCCTGATTAATTTGTTGTTCTTTTTCATGTTAAACGTTTTAGGAAGATACATAGATAAGGGTAGTAGAATAATATAGAGGATAGGCAGTAACTAGTTATTGGTTCCAGAGTTTGTACCAGTTCGTGGTAAATCTAATTGCTTATAATATGTCAAACCCTTATTGTTTCTATATACAACATGTAGCATTGCTACGTCTTTTTAATGAAAAAAATCATTCATTTGAGCAAGTTTAAAAATAATTGCATCCAATATTCTTCTGCACTATAAATCCTTCAAATGACAACAATCTTCTTAAGCACTACAAATCATTTCTAGCAAATATAAAAATGAAGTCTAACAACTCATTTCGAGCAGTAAAAAACTAATTGATGCAACCTGTCATTCTTTATCTTAAGCTCGCCAGTGAACATTAATCATCTTTTACGATCAGCACACTTGAATTGCTATATGTACGTCAACACAAACAATTATAATCAGCCCATACAAAAATCATGCCAAAGCAAACAAAATAGTTGAAAGCCAGTACATTGAGAAATGGGGATACGAAGCAATTACAAAATAAGTATCCTCGAAAAAATTATAGTAAGTTCAAATCAATTACTATCCAATGAAGCTTTTTGAGAGTTATGTAGTACACAAATCATACAAATAAAATTAAATCTGGAGATAAGTTTCTAACAGTTTATTGCAAGAGAAATTGGATTTATACCTGTACACCTAAGTTGAGGAGAGAGAGAGACACGCAAACCTTTATTATCTTATAAGACGCATTTGCCACCATATCAGTCAAATCCTAATTAACACCCAAGCTTTAATTCAATCAAATTCTAATATGCAATCGAGCATCAAACTCCGTGATTAGCATGAGAGAGAGGGAGAGAGACTAACCAGGAGGGATCATCGATCTGTGAAGACTAACCAATTTGGAGAAGCAGGAAACACCTAGAGTTCAGTGGTGAGATGGGAAGGTGCGGAGACAGTGAATGAGAGAGGAAGCAACTTTCTCTCTTAGCCAGATGGGGAGGCGGAGGCAGGAGGAAGGTTAGAATGAAGCACACGAGGTCTGGACTCTATCGACAGAAGACGCTGGATGGAAACAGACGGAAGGGAAATAAAACAATGATTTACACTCACAATTAATTAACCCTTCTCTTTTTTCACAAAGCCATTGAGTAAAAAACAATGGTATTTTAATGACATCAGTTCTAATAGCTTGGTGTAATTTGCCGGTAACTAAAAAATATCCTGGGGGCTGTTTGGATCATATGGGAATAGGAGGAATTTCCTATTCCTAGGCATAAATTTATTATAAACAATCCAAACTCTTCACAAAATTATACACTTCCCAATACTTTATGCCTAGGAATAGGAAATTTCTCCTATTCCTAAGCGATCCAAACAGCCACTTGGAGAAACATCCAATAACTAGCATTCCCTATAAAATAAGTACGTATTTTGAAATATGACTATGAATTGGTTAACATAACTCACTCAGGTCATCTCTTCCCTATAATTGCTAGCTTTAGTGCGAGCTGTGAGTGGCCTAGAAATAAGTACGTATTTTGAAAACAATATAGGTCTTGTCGTCATGTTCAAGTCTTCAAGTTTAAGAGTCAATTAATTAACTCCAATGGAAACTACAATATTGTAACCTCTTATATCGATATAGGAAAAGCTATAGATCAGTGTTAGATAGTTTTTTAAATTTTATTTTACTCCAAAATTAAGAAAGCTAAGAAAAAAATAAGAAGATCACCTGAAAACTTGAATTAAGAAATTATTGCAGAAACTGTCTACATATTACCTAGCTTCTTCAGTATGTTGTGGACGTATTGATGAACCCTGACATTTGAATGATTTGATACTCTGACTTTGCATCAAGATTGACCTATATAAAAAGACCAAATTTAATGATCAACCGATTCAAAATTAGCTAAATAAGATAAACAGTACGGACATTGCTCAATGTAATCTAATTCCTAAAGGATATCTGAGACTTATTAAGCCTATATCCTAAATGAAAATTCATACTAAGCTATTAAAGAATTCCCAAAAAAAAAATGATGTTCATACCTGATAGGTTCAAATTACTTACTTTTGATGTTATTTTAAGTTTGCATGTGACCTATTCCTCGAAATTGTACCGTCAAGCAAGAAAATCACAATTAGATTGATTGAAACCGGTTGATTCAGCAAGTTGAAATGATGTGTATATCACAATTGCATATTTAGAGGAAAGAGTTGTCAAACTCTTGAAACTCCATCATTCGCAACCAAAGAATAAGTAGAACGGATAGATTACATAACCCTTTAGAAGTTGGTAATCAATCACCCTTCAGTCTTTATTTATTTTTGTGTCAGAATTAAACCTCAATTAATCAACAAGTGGTATGGTATTGGTACATGCCAAGCAGCTCTGAAGTAGAACAGATAGAAGTTGGTAATCAATCACCCTTCAGTCTTTATTTAGTTTTGTGTCAGAATTAAACCTCAATTAATCAACAAGTGGTATGGTATTGGTACCTGCCAAGCAGCTCTGAAGTAGAAAAGATAGAAGTTGGTAATCAATCACCCTTCAGTCTTTATTTAGTTTTGTGTCAGAATTAAACCTCAATTAATTAACAAGTGGTATGGTATTGGTACCTGCCAAGCAGCTCTGAATCACTGGAGGCCTCCAGGCTATCCCTGCAAATCCCAAACAAGAAAGAGAGCAGCCTTGTCATCGACGTGACTGAGCTCCTCGTCCAATTGCGCGCGAGCTTTCGCGATCTGAATGGAGATGGAGATGGAGATGGGAATGGGGCTCTTAGTCTCACTGGCAATGACAGCTCTGACAGTAAAGGATCCTCCGATTCCGAATCGATCAAGGAATGGTGAATGGCTGCAGTAACACGCCACCTGCCATGGTACAACTCCATAAATAAACTAATACTTGCTACCTAATCTCATCTGATCAAGTGTGCATAATCTAAGAACTGAAAATCTATCTCTATACAACATCTAGTTGTATCAGCACGTTTTTAAGCAAGCATGTCCAAGGTTTAAATATGAAAGTCACATGTATATAGATGATGATAAATGTACACCATATTTACTGTTATAGATGATGATAAATGTAAATGCTGACACTACAATCATCTCAAATTTATACTTCAATATGACATGGTTCTACCAATACAAACATACAAACACTAATTGAACATCAGCTAAGGTACTTGGACATTCCCAAAATAAATATAAGTGTATATCACTGAACCATGAAAATTTCAGATCCATTATGCATGTAACCACCAAATACACAACTTCACAAGGGACATAGTTCATATTTACCTAAGCACAATTACAACCATGCAAATAATGAGCATAAGCAAGCTGCATAATGATCACAAAGTTGCAAATACTCTCACACTTCAGTCAGTGGCTTTCTTTCCATTGTTGGAACTGGCAAAAGGGTAAAGCAATATATCAAGAGTGCAAGTAATTACCCCCTAAAAGAGTTCAGAAAAACTGACAATGTTAAATAACAGGATAAAGCAAACTGAAACTTACAGTAAGAACAGGTTGTGCCCTATAAATCCTCTGCCGAGCCTCTTCCATCTCCATCCTTTCTCACTCTTCCACATATTTCTTCTTCGTGTCTAACAAGGCTCTCGAGTTGACAACCCTCAGGCATGGTACAAGGCATTGGCTCTGGTTTTGGGGAACCTGGATGTTACACAGAATTTATGAAAACAATAATGAGCTGATGATCGAATCTTTATAGATAAAATAAAAATTAACAAATTGTAACAAGCAATGAAATAAGGAAAAGAGAACCAGAATGATTTCTATTGATAAGCAATCTCACAATTCTTATGAAACTATTTAATTCCCAAACTTAAGTTTCTTTGAGCAACAAAAACAATTTCAGTTCTAAATTTTCATCAAATTAGGAAACTTCTATTAAACCCTAAAATCAGACGCACAACAAATTTCAATAATATTTCACAATTATCTCAAAGGAATAGCAGAACATTGCAGTATAACTCAAGTCCATGAACTTACCTACTTGATTTCGGCCTTAAGTGAATATATAGAGAAATGCTACCTAATTATCAAATTCTTCGTCTCCGAATAGATCTTTGGTCTACATGCAAGGCAAATGTTTGCACTTCTGTCAGTTGCTTTCTTTCCTTTGCTGGAATGGCAAAGGGTCCCTTTTCAAAACACAAAAAGTAATATATCAGGAGTTGAGAAATAATTACCCCCATAAGAGTTGACAAAAAATGACAATGTTAAATAACAAAATAAAGCAAACTGAAACTTACTCTGTAAGAATGGGTTGTGCCCTTTAAAAATCCTCCACTGAGCCTCTTCCATCTCCATCCTTTCTCGCACTTCCATATTTGTTCACATTTCTTCTTTGTGTTTGACAAGACTCTCGAGTTGACAACCCTCCGGCTTGGTAGTACAAGGCTTTGGCTCTGGTTTTGGGGGTACCTGGATGTTACACACAGAACTACAAATCAGTATGTATTTTGAATATTTTGAATATTTTGAATATCTGACTGGTCAAAGTTTGAAGTAATTTCCAATCTCTGTGTGTAGTGTGTACCGCTGGGTAATCAGTTGTGCCTTTGGAATTCTAACCTTCTCTTCCTCCTCTTGCTAACGTGTGAGCTGGGTCTGTAACAAAGCCCTGGATACTATCAAATGAATCCAGCAAAAACAATTCAACATAATAATCCTAAATAATATATTGTAATATAATAATCCAGTTTATTATGAAATTACTTTACAGCACGATTGCAGTGCGGTGGTAACAACTCCAGTGTTGCCAACACATTCGAAACAGTAATCTGCACCTCCCTCTGTTAATTTCTTCATTGCCTTCCAGAAAATAGAAAAGCAAATAAAACAATGTCCTTGCTTGATCGTACATCATCATGTAATTAAGGTTACAATCATCTAACCCCACTCTATGTTTGAAGTTAGAACCTATACCTACTTAAAAATAAATTAAGGTTGGACAGGCTCCTTGACATCTGAGTCAATTTTAGAACTAATATAACATGGACACGCCTTGTATAAACTTATAGTTGCCTTCTCTTAACTGAATTTTAATTGAATTTATTAATTAGGGGTAATTTTGGTGAAACATGTTATTTCACTAATTAACTCTATGCTTGTAACTGGGTAAATGGAATTTTTAGAGGTCACGTGCAACTGCTTAGAAGTTGAATGATGTAGAGTCATGTGCAATAAAGTCTTCAATGTATAATGAAAAGGAAAAAAAGAGTTCTTTGTGCATTAAATCAAATGAAATCAAATCAAACAGGGACATGAACGGAAGTTTCAATTTTCATTCCTCAACAGTACATTTCGTGAAGGGATTAAGGAGTAACTGATCCAACGTATTTCTGTGATTTCAAGTCAAATTAAACAAGTAATAGAAATTGGATCGAGTACCTGCATTTAGCGCTAAATCAAACCTTCCACTGGATCTAGGGTTTACCTGTATTCTCTGCGATCTAGAGGTTTACTCCACGACACCTATCAGGGAAGAAGGAATAAGGGAATAAATCTATTATAAACAATCCAAACTCTTCACAAAATTACACACTTCCCAATACTTCTTCCCACTTCTTCCCTTCTTCCCTTCTTCCCACACCTTATCCAAACGGAGCCCTAGCGACGACGATCACTTCTCGTCTGTCCTATCTCTTGCTCAAACTCTCTCGTTCATCTCTCTCTCGCTTTCTCCTTTTTTTTTTTCTCTAAAATCCCACGGGCCACGGTTCAAAGGAAACTCGAGTACGAAGCAGAGAATACGGTTTTGTGGCTTTTTTTTTTTTATGGAGTTTTTGATCCGCTTCAGATCCAACCGTCCATTCAGATCGGACGGTTATGCTCAAAACTTAGCACTGCAACTGCAAGTTTATTGGGAGCCGCAGCGTATTCTGACCCGGGCCGGCCCTAAATTTCTGTCAGACATCAAATGAAAATAAAAAAGAGAATAATAATATATATAATATTAAAAAAAAAAGCAAATCGACAGACATTAAAGAATAGTATAGAATTTAGGAACACTTCTCACTCTCAAATGAGGATAGAGATTAAAAAGGATACTTAATTATGTTATGCCTGTGCAGAACTAAACTTTTATTACTTTTATTTTTTTACGAATTAGGCTAGACTTTGTTGAATAATTCAGCTGGTGTTTATTCGCTTCTTTTCAGGTCACCTCTAGGGTCCTGGACCAGCTTGCTTTCTACATTTTTCTCACTATATTTGCAAAATGAGGAAAGATATAATACACAATATCTTTATTTAGAAATAGGTTATCACATCTTTGACGCCTGATTAATCCTATTTTCAAATTTTTTTCCACGAAAGCTTCCTTACAATTTTCATGTGACTACTTAGAATCAGTAGAAACATGGAAATAGAAACAGTAGAAATATTCATATCCAAACATGATAGTAAACACGGTAGAAATATGGAAATATTTAAATAAGCGTTTCCGGAAACAGTAGAAATACGGAATTAATTGAACAAAAACAAATAAATGCCACAATTGGTTTAGTAAAGTTCTAAATTAAGGTATCGGGATAAACAATATTACCTGATGATCAGATCAGCAATTGGCAGCAGCAACTGATAATCAGCAATAAACTTGAAAGCTTCTCTCATGGAATGCAAGGACAAATAATCAACCTGGAACTAACATACTACCAAAGTAGATAAAATGAATCAAGGTTGTTTTCAATATGGAACAAGAAATGCGAACCAAATATCTGAATATTCAATTAGGTTCTCATTTACAATATTCACAGGCGCACTAAAGCCAATATTTTGACTAACATTTTGGCCACTCCTATGCTGTGTGTTTTTTGATATATTGCTATCCCATTGTTTCAAAAGAGCTTACTTCTTTTAGCCATTGCAACAGAATCTTTACCAAACGCATGCCAGAACAAAAGACCAGGATGGTTGTGTAAATGGTCTTTACATAGATAAACAAGACCTATAGATGGCCCCTACATTGATGATTCATTTGGTGTTTGTGGCTCAAAAAGAACATGAAGAGAAGCTAACCTTCTTAGTGTACCAATGTGAATGACTTCCAGCTATTCGTATGAACATGAGACAATTAAAGATCTCGCTCAATCATTCACTTTCAAAAAATTCCCTCACAGGAGCAGGTGTCTTGCCTCTTCTACATTGAAATCTTCTGAAACGTAAGGAAAGAGAGAATAAAATGTATCAACTACATTAATAGTTAGTTCTTTGCATCAGTAAAGCATGCAGGCCTTTTGGCTCGTTCAAAAAAAAAAAAATAGTTAGTTCTTTGCAGGGGCAATTATTTCAATTATCCAACAACAAAGGGACTTGTTTTTCAAATTTTAACATTTGGTCATTTTTAAATTTGCCAAAGGGTGTTTGCGAACTTACTGAAAGAACGAAATAAAATACTCCTTAGCAATTATACCTGATGATGTATAATCTAGCACTGTTTCCATTACCATGGGTCGGTCATTTCCCTCTCTTGCACCAGAAATGTACTTAGTTTGTCAAATTAAAGAGAAATAGAAAAAAACCTCTTATTGAATGTCACAAGCAAAGCATTAGTGAATCCACTTTCAGCCGATTCTTCATGGTCAACCTTCTACCAATAGAAAATTGAGGAAAAGTTAAAACATAGAAAAAGTCGACAATAGACGCTGAGATGGTATCATCCGTGCCTTTGTTAAACCCACGCATCATAACTCTAGCACAAGAGAGAAAAGTACCAACTTATCATAAACCCTATCACTCAAATCCTCTTTTTTGCCTCTCGATCTCTCCACAACCATCTGAATTTTATCAGATTGCTAATCCTATTGACTTGTAGTTTGGTATCTTGTGGTACCGTTGCTATTGATGATGGTTTCTACCTTGATCTCTACTTTTTTTTTTCCTACAAATGGAGCAGTCCAAATTGATTGAGAAAAGAATGTTGCCGGCCCTCAAAAAACCAAGAAGGTAGGGAACTGACAGGAATTGCTCAGCAAGTATACTGTGCATCACTGATCTACGCGTAAGTCTAATTCCATAAGTTTCTGTTATATAAGTTGCAATGTAATTAGAAAACTATTATTTTCAAACTAAAATACGAAAGACTTTATAAGGTTAGTAGAATTGCAAGCAAAAGCACCTCATTTGCTCTAGGAGGTTCCTCTTGCATCTGACAGGTTATTGAAGCATACGAAGCAACCATCTGAACTTCAGAAAGTATAAAGCTATTAGAGAATATTGAAATCATGCCAAGCATTACCTCCAAATGAGATATTAAGGCAGCTTCATGTTGTAAACCTATTCTATCATTTGTTACAACTTTTATAACAGATCAATAAAAAATCCAGATATTGCACAAAGAATCAGTTAGCAAAGAAAAGTGAAATAAGAAATAATTAGAGATACTTAAAAATCTGACCTAAATGCCACTCAAATCAACTTTTTACTCTGTGTGAGCTCTCTCTGTCATTCACTGAAATGAAGGAACCTGTAAAATAAAACAGAAACAATTTTGTTCGCTTCCACAATTGCCAGTTGAGAAATTAAAGAACAGAAACAAACTGGAGGAAAAAAAATAAAGAATTAGTTAGTATAATGCCAGTTGAGAAATTAAAGAACAACAAAAGTTTCACCTTCTCTCCATTGCCACCTTAATTGCCTCCAAATCTGTCAAATCGTTGCTCAGCCCTAAAAAAAAAAGGTCGCAACAGCGAAGCAAAATCAGGCTCTGCTCTGAAAATATCACAATAATCATTGCTCAACCCTAAAAAAAAGGTCACAACTGTAAAAACTAAAATTTAGAGCAAAATTGAAAACCTGATTTCTTTGTGACCTTGAAAAAAACGGAGCAAATTCGGCAAGGGAGGTGGCAAGGAGGCCAAACAGCGAAGCAGAGGCGCGCCATGAGAAAAACGGTACCCATCTGAAGGAGACAAAACCGATCTATTCATCTGAACCATCCACTTTGCAAGCAGAGATCGGATTTCACCATTGATGGAGGGCAAAGAGAGGCGGCCACTGTTTCTCTTTCAAAAGGAGAAGCCATCTGTCCTTTTTCGACCCATGCACAAAAAATTAAAATGATGGGATGCGAAGTGGGAGAGGAGAAAAAAACCGGGGAAAAGAGGTAGGATGCGTGGAAAAAGCGAAGACGTGATAGAAAGCAAATTCTTCTCGCAGCGACAGATGAAACAGACGGTTATGATAGAGGAGATGAAATGAACGGTCTGGATGAGTTACTGTCCTAACAACTGTTTACCCCCAGTTGTTTCGGATTCGGGTGGAGTTGGGGGGCTTAATATATTAAATGATGACCAATTTCAATAAAAATTTCATAATTATCTTAAAGGAATAGCAAAACATAACAGTATAACTCTAATACAAGAACTTACTTAATTACTCAAAACATAACAGTATAACAGTATACCTTGGCAAGGGGAGCAAGGCAGTTGGTGGTGCAGCTGGCTACGGAAACGATGTCAATGTCTGACTTGGGCTTGGTTTCATTCACTCCAACGACAAACATTGGTGTGCATCCTTGCTAGGAGCAGAGATGACCACCTTCTTGGCACCGCTCATGTAATTTATCACAAGCAATTAGAATTTAGTTCCTTTTATATAATTGATCTAAATTGAGAAGAAGGGAAGAAAGTATATACCTTGAATTGAGCAGCAGCCTTGGCCTTCTCAATGAAAGCACCGGTCGACTCCACAACACACTCAGCTCCAGTCTCGGCCCATGGAATCTCCTCAGGATTTCAACTGTAAATTTTGCTAGACATCTGTAACCTTCAGATAATAAACGAGTCAAATTACTGTAACACCCCTGACATTTTTATCATGAAATAATGTTGCTAATTTTTCATGCTTGCCAGTAATTTTTCAAGGCCAAAAAGTTCTGTATATGCAACACAAACTAAATAAAAATTAATAATTATAACGTTTAAGCTTACAGCTTTCCAGCCATCTGGGTCCACACAGGCAGTAATCTTGGTGTTTATGCCGGGAAAAGGACCAGGTTCACGTGTGACTTGACCTCCGCATATTTTAATAGCCTCGGCTGTCTTGTACACATCATCAGTACCAATAGCAATCTACAACAATAGTAACATGTAAATGGCTCATGACTGCACTGAATTATATCAACAAAACATCCATAATTTACAATGTATACTGTTATGAGCCAAGGAAATAATATAATAGATTATATAATTTAGATTCTAGTTTCCATTAAAATCAGATTTATTAGATATTATTTGATATTATGTATCTTTCCATATTTCTTAGTTGGCTAATAGATAGACAATTGATATGTTGCTATATTTGAAATAAGCTCTATATAAAGGAGCTGAATATTGTATTAGAGAATTAAGCAGAAATCAATAACAAATAGTCTTTCTCTTTATCTCTATCTCTCTTATCCCTTCTCTGTATTCTATTCCCAATCAAAGCTCATAACAATTTGGTATCAGAGACCAAAACGATCCAAACCAATCAACATGTCCAATGACAAGATCCCACCCTTCGATGTCGTTGCCGCCTTTCAACAGCTTCTTCAGGGCCATAACGAGATCATGTGTCTCCTGAGTAAAGTTGAAGGTCGTTTGCTCGCATTGGAGAACCCTTCTAAAATCGGTGAGAACCATCATTTACAATCTTGTGCCACTGGGTCAACACAGATGCACGTTTCCACCGCTAATTTGGTTTCTCCAGCTCAACAGATGGATGTTTCCATTGCTGATTTGGTTACTCCAACTCAAAGGATGCACGTCTTCACCGCTGGTCTCTTCGATTTTCTTCGCACCGATGTCGAGTTACATAAACCTTTTGGCGTGCAACATGACATGAGCTTAGCCCGCACGACCCCTATCACTAGTGTTCTTCCTAAACCTCCTAAAATGCTTGTGATACTTTCACTATCAGGATCTGGACCTATTCAACGTTCTTTATGCCACCTCAATCCAACTGAGATGGCTGAGAGACAACAACAGAAGGGCTTGTGCTTCAATTGTGATGAGCAATACACAAAGAAGCTGCTATTCTTTCTACTAGTCATGAACGATGATGAATATGAGAATTCATCATTGTTGACTATCCAAGGAGCGCCTGGATAATATTTGCATTTTTTTCAGCTTGAGGACAAGCTGAACCTCATGGAGGGGGGGAAATGTTATGAGCCAAGGAAATAATATAATAGATTATATAATTTAGATTCTAGTTTCCATTAAAATCAGATTTATTAAATATAATCTGATATTATGTATCTTTCCTTATTATGCATTTTTCCTTAGTTTACGATTGTTGCTGTATTTTTAGTTATTTCCATATTAGAAATGCTCTATATATTGAGCTGAAGTATTGTATGAGAAATTAAGCAGAAATCAATAACAAATAGTCTTTCTCTTTATCTCTATCTCTCTTATCCCTTCTCTGTATTCTATTCCCAATCAAAGCTCGTAACAATTTAATGTTATGAGCCAAGGAAATAATATAATAGATTATATAATTTAGATTCTAGTTTCCATTAAAATCAGATTTATTAAATATAATCTGATATTATGTATCTTTCCTTATTATGCATCTTTCCTTAGTTTACGATTGTTGCTGTATTTTTAGTTATTTCCATATTAGAAATGCTCTATATATTGAGCTGAAGTATTGTATGAGAAATTAAGCAGAAATCAATAACAAATAGTCTTTCTCTTTATCTCTATCTCTCTTATCCCTTCTCTGTATTCTATTCCCAATCAAAGCTCGTAACAATTTGGTATCAGAGACCAAAACGATCCAAACCAATCAACATGTCCAATGACAAGATCCCACCCTTCGATGTCGTTGCCGCCTTTCAACAGCTTCTTCAGGGCCATAACGAGATCATGTGTCTCCTGAGTAAAGTTGAAGGTCGTTTGCTCGCATTGGAGAACCCTTCTAAAATCGATGAGAACCATCATCCACAATCTTGTGCCACTGGGTCAACACAGATGCACGTTTCCACCGCTAATTTGGTTTCTCCAGCTCAACAGATGGATGTTTCCATTGCTAATTTGGTTACTCCAACTCAAAAGATGCACGTCTTCACCGCTGGTCTCTTCGATTTTCTTCGCACCGATGTCGAGTTACATAAACCTTTTGGCGTGCAACATGACATGAGCTTAGCCCGCACGACCCCTATCACTAGTGTTCTTCCTAAACCTCCTAAAATGCTTGTGATACTTTCACTATCAGGATCTGGACCTATTCAACGTTCTTTATGCCACCTCAATCCAACTGAGATGGCTGAGAGACAACAACAGAAGGGCTTGTGCTTCAATTGTGATGAGCAATACACAAAGAAGCTGCTATTCTTTCTACTAGTCATGAACGATGATGAATATGAGAATTCATCATTGTTGACTATCCAAGGAGCGCCTGGATAATATTTGCATTTTTTTCAGCTTGAGGACAAGCTGAACCTCATGGAGGGGGGAAATGTTATGAGCCAAGGAAATAATATAATAGATTATATAATTTAGATTCTAGTTTCCATTAAAATCAGATTTATTAAATATAATCTGATATTATGTATCTTTCCTTATTATGCATCTTTCCTTAGTTTACGATTGTTGCTGTATTTTTAGTTATTTCCATATTAGAAATGCTCTATATATTGAGCTGAAGTATTGTATGAGAAAATTGAGGAAAAGTTAAAACATAGAAAAAGTCGACAATAGACGCTGAGATGGTATCATCCGTGCCTTTGTTAAACCCACGCATCATAACTCTAGCACAAGAGAGAAAAGTACCAACTTATCATAAACCCTATCACTCAAATCCTCTTTTTTGCCTCTCGATCTCTCCACAACCATCTGAATTTTATCAGATTGCTAATCCTATTGACTTGTAGTTTGGTATCTTGTGGTACCGTTGCTATTGATGATGGTTTCTACCTTGATCTCTACTTTCTTTTCCCTACAAATGGAGCAGTCCAAATTGATTGAGAAAAGAATGTTGCCGGCCCTCAAGAAACCAAGAAGGTAGGGAACTGACAGGAATTGCTCAGCAAGTATACTGTGCATCACTGATCTACGCGTAAGTCTAATTCCATAAGTTTCTGTTATAAAAGTTGCAATGTAATTAGAAAACTATTATTTTCAAACTAAAATTAGAAAGACTTTATAAGATTAGTAGAATTGCAAGCAAAAGCACCTCATTTGCTCTAGGAGGTTCCCCTTGCAGCTGACAGGTTGTTGAAGCACACGAAGCAACCATCTGAACTTCAGAAAGTATAAAGCTATTAGAGAATATTGAAATCATGCCAAGCATTACCTCCAAATGAGATATTAAGGCAGCTTCATGTTGTAAACCTATTCTATCATTTGTTACAACTTTTATAACAGATCAATAAAAAATCCAGATATTGCACAAAGAATCAGTTAGCAAAGAAAAGTGAAATAAGAAATAATTAGAGATACTTAAAAATCTGACCTAAATGCCACTCAAATCGACTTTTTACTCTGTGTGAGCTCTCTCTGTCATTCACTGAAATGAAGGAACCTGTAAAATAAAACAGAAACAATTTTGTTCGCTTCCTCAATTGCCAGTTGAGAAATTAAAGAACAGAAACAAACTGGAGAGAAAAAAATAAAGAATCAATTAGTATAATGCCGGTTGAGAAATTAAAGAACAACAAAAGTTTCACCTTCTCTCCATTGCCACCTTAATTGCCCCCAAATCTGTCAAATCGTTGCTCAGCCCTAAAAAAAAAGGTTAAATGGTGTATGGCTGCAGTAACACGCCGCAGCTGCACCTACTACCATCTCCTCCTTTGGCTTTGAAGCGACACAGAGAAGAGAGGAGAGAATCGGTTTAGGCATATTTTGTGCAATTAATTGTGCAAGTGAGGCTGCGAGGTGACGGCAATTAATTGTGCAAGTGTGTCTTATATTCCTTATTATTAGCAAAATATCAAAAGTCACAAAGTGATTAATGCTGGGTCTATTAATTGTGTATAATTTTTTCTGGTTAAAATGATTCATGCCTAATAGCAAAACCTCTAAAGCCACAAAGTACTTGACACCTAGATCTTCAGTTTAAATAAGTGATTCCCAACTTTCAAATGAAATTGTGTTATTTTTTTAACTGCTGGTTTGAATCAGCTTGAACAACCTAGAAAAACGCTGCCCATATCTCCCATCAATTCCAAGTAACAGATTTGGTACTTACACAGTCAAAGGAAATTGACTTTTGGAGTTCAATTTCTTCTCTCAAATCTTGATCTCTGGTTTCTTGAATGAATTGCATTTCCTTGACTAGCTCTGTAAAGATTAATAGTAAATATCAACAGAGAAGTTATAGACATAAGTTAATCAATTATATAAATAAAATAAATTAATAAATTAATGTCCAAAAATAGTATCAACTCACCTAGTTCTGTCATTTTGTTACATATTCTGAACTTTAAGTTCTGCATCCTGCCATTAATGGTAATTGAAGAAGAATTAAAAAGGGAGTTCATTATTAGAAATGAAACTAAGATAAGATATCGAATATTGCAACTAAAAAAGAAAAATCAAATATTATGATGATTGAAACCTTTTCAAGTTTCATCTCCACTTCATCAAAATCACATAACGTTTCAATTTTAACTGTACGCTCCTTCTTTATCTTTGGCATAAAGGCTAAAATGTAAATTTCAACAAGGTAAGCATAAAAGAACCAGAACTTCCAAGGAACACATTACATCATTAATTAACTTCTACAACTAATAAGTACAAAATAAATTTTAACAATGGCAATTTGTTCAAAGAAACAGTTAATGTTTCAATGAACAAAGGGATATCAAACAAAAATTCAATGAACCAGTTAATTTCAATGAACCAAAGGGATATCAAACAAAAATTCAACACTCAATACAACAAAATATTCAGGAATTAGGTTTCAATTCAACAAGAAAAGATCCCTTTCGAGCATATGTTATTTGGAAGAAGGAAAAATCGGGGTTGTGAAACTAACTGTTATTGTGCGTCAATTCAACGAGTCAAGGTGAGAGATAAGATAAATTGATTCCTTTCATGCGATAACAGTCTCAGAAACTAGCAATTGCCTACTGTTTTGAAAGTAATATCAAATTCCACAGAAAAAGATGTTAAAGGAACATTGATCAAGAGGATTTTTAAGAAACTTTTGAGTGGAAAAGACGATCTAGCACTCAGATTTGCAAAGAATTAACAAAAGAAGCTCTTACGAGAAGGTGCGTGGCTATGTGAGATCTCAAACCAGACCTCGGCTCTTCTAATCTCCTCTTGCGTCTCTTCCTTGGTAAAATCGAAGAATCGTGGCGCTGAGAACTCGTATGTCTCGTCGATCTGCACTGGCCCAGACGCCATGTCTCAATCTGTTGATCTCGAAGGTTTCTCTCGTTTCACCCTCTCTCCCTCTCTTCTCTCTCTCTCTTTCTCTCTCTCTCTCGCTCGCTTTCTTTCTGTCGAAGGCAAATGGAAATGGTGGGGTTTATTGGGGTTATTAAGGAAAGGAACGTTAGAAACGTTAACGGTCTGATTAAGCAAATATCATGAAAGGTTAACACGGAACATTGGCTGCTCTTGTAACATGAACCGACTCGGTGGTCCATGAGACTGAATGGTGGGCCACCAGAAAAATCACGTAAACGAATGCGAATTATTTCCAAAGGTTTTGCTCCTCGTGCACCACGTCGGAAAGACTACGCGTTTACGCGTCTACGCTCCTCCACGATTACGGTGTTTATGAGGATCCGTATCCAAACAGAGAGATAACAGAGAGATAGAGAGAGAATAAAGGAAAATTAAATTGGTTTGGGGTCCCAAATCTTAAATCCAACGGCCAGATTAATTCGAGATTTAATCTTGCGATCCAACGGTCCTGAATAAATAGGGACTTGATTCAATAGTTCCTTAACTTGAAATATTCAATATTTTATTGGAATTTGATCCAAGAATTTAGATATTCATTTTCTAATATTTTTGTTGGTTACCTTATATTTTCTGAAATATTCAATATTTTCTAATATTTGCTGAGCAACATGTACTGTATGTGTAAGTTTATTATCAAAAACAAAATGAAACATCCATTCTTACAAATTCATGAAAGATATGTATTTTAATGCTTAAAAATCTGAAAATTAGTTTAAACACATTATTTTGCATCTATTTACTATTTTACTTGCTTATGACTTCAATTAAAAAATTAACGTCACGATTAGAGCCTATTGAAATCCTTGTTATTAGCATACAATTAATAATTTAGAAAGAGCAATTTTACGGAGCAAAAAAAAAGAATAAGATAAAAACTTAACAAAATCCGTGCACCTTCATTTTACATGGTTGGGGTGTAAATTTAAAATCTTTTCGTTTTGAAAGTAAAAAAATTGTGCTTCCAGTCATTGATGAAAAAGAGAGTACATATTTATTTTGAAAGCACGCGGAGATGGCGTGTTGGGTCTCGACAATTTCAAATCGTATTACGACCCTTCACTGAAGCGTGCCAGACAGAAGCTGCTGCACAAAAATGGTGATGTGATTGTCGAAGCTGATATAAACGAATCTCAGTTACTAATAAAGTTATTTCAGCTGGTACATTTCACGCATGTTCTCCATTTGACCGCGCAGGCCGGGGTTCGATATGCCATGAAGTCGCCTCAATCGTACATCCAATCCAATGTTGCCGGTTTCGTCTCATTGCTTGGGGTGGCGGCAAAGGATGCAGATCCTCAACCCGCTATTGTATGGGCATCTTCTTCTTCGGTTTATGGTCTGAATAAGGCTAGCCGATTTTCTGAGTCACACCATACCGACCAGCCAGCATCTCTATATGCCGCAACCAAGAAGGCCGGTGAGGAAATTGCACATGTGTACAATCACATATATGGTCTCTCCTTAACGGGTCTACGGTTCTTTACTGTTTATGGACCATGGGGTCGACTCGATATGGCGTACTTCTCTTTTGTGCATGATATAATTAATAGAGGGAAAGCCGATTAATGTTTTCTCCAATGCCAAGAGAGATTTCACATACATTGATGATATGGTGAAGGGTTGCATAGGGGCATTAGATACCGCAAAACCTAGTACTAAGAAGACAGTTCCGGCCGAGCTACGGGTGTACAACTTAGGCAACACTTCGCCAGTACCGGTAACTAAAATGGTCAGCATTATAGAAAGCCTATTGGGAAAGAAGGCTAAGAAAAATGTAGTGGAGATGCCTAGTATTGGAGATGTCCCATTTACACATGCTAATGTAAGCTTAGCAAAGAGAGATTTTGGGTAGTATCCGCCTAGTACCGATTTAGGTACTGGTTTGAAGCAATTTGTTAAGTGGTACGTGGATTATTACACATTTGGAAGTTATTCAAGAAGAAGGAAAAGGCGCAGGAGAAGGTGGCATCATCATGAGAGGCAGTCAGGCAGAGAACATCATACAATTTACATAGCAAATTTTGCTATGCACAGAATAGTTACTGTAAAATTACACTTATAAAGGTAAATTTCGTTCTACATTGTGTAAATAAAAATTGCTCTCTTGATAGCGGTCCTTAGGTGACTGGTGTTATGGGCAACTTACAAGTTCAAAAGCTTGCCATCCAACCAATTAAGTTCGAAAGCTTTACAACTATCTGTACAATCATGGATTGGTCACCTTGGATTAGCCACATGAAATTCAATTATTTAATGGATAGAAATATGGAGTAATTAATACAGTGGCGAAGCTAGGATTTCATGTCAGCAGGGTCCATAAAATTTTTTGTTACTGAAAAAATATATATGATGTAACGTCTAATATAAACATAATATAATAATAATTCTTAAATAAACAACTCAAAAAATAATTTTAGATAAAAAAGTCATGAGAAATCAAATATATATTATAATAACAATAGAAAATCTAAAATAATATATTTAATATACAAGATAATAATTCAAAAGTCAAGACAACAAAAAAAACAAAATTTCGTATGAATTTTCATTTTTCCATAATTTTGCAAAATAAGTCCTTTAGAAATCTCATTAAGAACTTTTTTTCTTTATTTTAGTGGTAGTTTTTATATAATATCCGAGTTGTATTTTTGATCTTTTGTGGCAGCTTTTATTTATAATGTTCTAAAGTTCACAAAATATTATATAGACGAATCACGTAATGCGCGAGATTCGCACTAGTATATATATGCTACAAATAATTTTTTATCCAAATATTTCATTATATTCTAAGTTTTGTCTTAATAAGATTCATTGGGTAGGATTGAACAAGACGATTAGCCAGGAACAAATGCTACATGGGTCCCTATGCGATTTTTTAGGTGTCGTTATGTAATTCAAAACAAACACAACATGTTCAGCTGGGTCCTTCAAATTTTTGAGATGGGTCCCTAACTTCTTGTGTATTTTTTTTTTAATTACAAACAAAGGTAATAAGAAGTAAAATTTTTGTTTGAGGTGGGTCCATGGACCCACCAAAATGAATGTAGCTTCGCCCTTGAATTAATATGTTAATGTCTTTTTAGGCAATGACGATCAAAAGCCAATGAATGAGTTATTGAGTACATTACCTCTTGAAGTTTTAATTCTCAAAATTAATGGGACAGAGTGGAAAGAGAACCTATTCCTCTTCGGTCCTTTAAATATGCCCAAATTGTTGCCCAAGTGGACTCATATGGTTTGTTTACATGACTCCATGCATGTAATCTACTAACTTAACAGAAAATTATGAATAAATATAGCCCAGTGTCTCGGGATATATTAATAGTTTAATTAAAAACTAATAATAGTTAACAATTAATATAATAATAATAATTAATAATCAATAAATAATAATTCAAAATAAATAATGATAAATTGATAATAATCATGATAATAATTAATAATTATGGTAATTAATAATTATTACATAAATGAACGACTCTACTTTCATACCTATGATTTTTATAATCTAACTCCAAACAAGAAAAAAATGGCAAATTGCTAAACGACCTAACTAATCAATTTTAAAAAACTATTCATTTAAATAAAAACATAAATAAATAAAGGGTGATTTAGATTTATGCCACCGTAAATATTTGAAATTAGAGATATGCCATCACTAAATGACAAATTATTTTTTTGCCACTATAAAATAATAGAAATTGAATTTTTGCCATCGGACAATTATATGACAATTTTACCCTTTTAAATAAGCCACAATAAAACTAAAAAATTAGTAATATGCCGTCACGAAAGAAATAATTAATTTTATACCATTATAAATCATTAACAATTAGTTTTATGCCACTACAAAATAAAAAAAATATTCTATGCCACTACAGTTTTACATTAATACTCATGATAAACTATCATAATTTAGTAAGTTTCATATTTCTTGCAATTCAACAAAATATTCATGACAAACTTTCATCATCCAATTCAGTTAATACATTAGTTGAGGCCGTAAGTTAACTCTAGTACAGTAGAACAAGTTTTACGCATATTATGGGTGATACATAAGTCCTCAGATTAATTGACCTTTAGTTCTATTAGCGTTATTAAGTAGTAAGTTGTCAAAAAAAAAAAAAAAGAAGATGATGACATTTTATAGAATCTAATTAAGTTTCATCACCATATTTAACAGTAATAGTAGTATTGGTAAGAGAGTAGGCTACAAGGGCAACAAAATTCATTTAAAAGATCTTTCTATCTTCATTTGTTTTAAATGAGGGATAATTTGGTCATTAAAAAAATTAATAACAAATTTGGTAATGGCATTTTTAGAATTTAATATGTTTTTGAAGAAATAGTGGCATAAAACTAATTTTAGCATTTCTATAATGGCATAAATTTAATTAGCAATTTAAGAATGACATTTTCCTAATTGATAAAATTCACGGTGGCATAAAAGTATAAAACTAATTATCTCATAAATAAAATTAATCATTGTCATAAATAACATATATTATCTTTGTTATAAATATGTTCAAAATAAATATATATTATCTTTTTCATCAATGAATATATGGAAGCACAATTTTTTTACTTTCAAAACGAAAAGATTTTAAATTTACACAGTAACCATGTAGATGAAGGAGTACGGATTTTATTAAGTTTTTATCTTATTCTTTTTTTCTCCGTAAAATTGCTCTTTCTAAATAATTGTATGCTAATATCAAGGATTTCAATAGGCTCTAATCGTCACGTTAATTTTTTTTTAATTGAAGTCATAGGCTCCGTTTGGATGGTGTGGGAATAAGAGGAATAAGGGAAGAAGTATTGGGAAGTGTGTAACTTTGTAAAGAGTTTGGATTGTTTATAATAAATTTGGAAGTAGGAAAAAACTATTTTCTTATTCCTGCACCCATCCAAAGGGAGCCATAAGCAAGTAAAACGGAATTGATTAGTATCATCCTAACATTTCTATCATCCCCACCATCCTTTAGAAAACGCGTTCATTTTTTTCTATTTTTAGAAAATGTGTTTGAAATTATCTCTTCCATTTTCGGAAATCCAGAAAACGTGTTTCTATGCGTACGCTACTCCCCCCCACCCAACCCCCCGCCCACCCCTCCCGCGTACGATCCCCCCTCCCCCTCGCCCCCACCCTCCCCCCTGCCCCTCTCACACACTTCATAACCCGTTGAAAATAATATTCATAAATGTTGAAGCTAATGTCGTAATTGTTGAACTTGACATATTTAAATGTTGAAGGTAATATTAAATGTTAATATATATAACTGTTGAGGTTAATATCGTTACTGTTGAAGTTAATATATATAACTGTTGAAGTTATATGTGTAACTATTGAAGTTATATATGTAACTGTTAAAGTTAATATGCTATATATGTAACTGTTGAAGTTAATATATATAACTGTTGAAGTTATATATGTAGCTGTTGAAGTTAACATATTTGGTGCTTGGTTCATTGCTCAAATTTTCTTCATAAAATGGCTTGGATTGGTATTATTCTGGGTACGGCAAACTTATTTTTATTTTTATAAATCAACGAACTACAAGGGTCTTGTGTTGCATTGGAAGTACACTCTCATGGATTGGACATATATATCTTCTATGGAAGAAGTCTTCCGTATTTTCTCTTTTGTCATCTGTATCTTCTATTTAGGTAGCGTTCCATATCCTTTGGTCAATCAGAAACGGAGAAACAAAAAAGCCGAAACACTAGAAAAAATAAAGCAGATGAAAGAGCAAAATCAAGAAAGGCAGGAAAAAAGAAATGGAAAAACAAGTTCCAAAACGAAGAATATTAATATGTTATATATGTAACTGTTGAATTTAATATATATAATTGTTGAACTTGGCATATTTAAATGTTGAAAGTAATATTTGAAGTGGGCATATTTAAACTGTTGAAGTTGGCATATATATTAACTTCAACATTTAAATATGTTAACCTCAACAGTTAGAATCAATATATAGTGTGTGTGTGAAAGGGGAGGGGGAGGGGGAGCGTACGCGGGAGGGGTGGGAGGGGGGACGAGCGTACGCAGCACGGAGGGAAACAGAGCGATTTTCAGAAATAGAAAACGCGTAGAGTCAAAAATAGAAAAACGCGTGGGAATGATGGGGATGATAAATATCGGGGATGATTCTTATCACCTCCGCAAGTAAAATAGTAAATAAATTCAAATAATGTGCTTTAAACTAATTTTCAATTTTTTTAAGCATTAAAATACATATCTTTCATGAATTTGTAAGAATGATTGTTTCATTTTTTTTATAATACTGAAGTATCTGTTTTTTTTCGGCTTTATTAAATTCAAATAAACCAAGAATTAACTAAACAGTCGAAGATACGTATTTCTAATTAACACTAGCACGTATACTTTTTCTTATTAAATCTTTTAATTCGTGCTAATTTAAAATTTTTTGTATTTAATCTATTGGATCTTAAAAGAAAGCAGAATAATTATCTTCGAATTCAAGGGGGACTATGACCTTAGCGTTGCCTTGATAAAAGTCTTATTCTAGCTGACACAAATTGCAAATCCGACAACATATATACATTTTAGTGGATTGTGTGAGGAAGATACAATTCGTTGATTAGGTTATTAATTTTAAAAGAAAATTTAAAGAAGAATAAGAAGTACTGTATATTCGAGGAAAATATATCTGTTAGATAATAATATGATCATTGTGTGAGAATTTATCAATCGTTGATATGTTACGATATATATATATATATAAAAAAGGTGCAAATGTCATACAACTTTTTGTACCCCCTAACTTATAAATCATGTTCGTCAAAGGTATTTGACAGAAAAAAGCCCTCTAATTCCACTGTTGGTGCAAGAACGGGTCACCAGTGCAAAAGACCATTAATTTACGCAATTTGTGTGTAAAAAATAAATGCTCAAATTCTGTACAGCTAGTACCGACTTTTTATAAACCGATACCAGCTAATATCGGTTTTTGGAAAACTGATACTAGCTTGTATCGGTTCAAAAACCGATATCGCAACACTAGTTAAAAAATTCCAATTATTTTAATTTGGATTTTTTTTAGAAATTCATGAATATTTTAATATTATTTTATTTTTTTTCGGAGCATATAGCAACTTGTAATTGATTTTTTTCCCCCTTAATTTTCTCAAATTTGGGCTTCACTATCTTCTATTTTGTAACTTTTCTTATATTGTCAAATATTAGGTGAATTAATTTAATGAAAATCGAGAATATACCTTCCTTGCACATTGCTTAGTCTTTATCATTAGCCTTTATATTATTGGAACCGAGCTACAAAGGATTCATGATTTTTTATTTGTTCACATTTATCCTCTATGCACAAATAAGATATAAAATTAACTCTGTGAGCTTTGGGATGACTTCTCGGAGACGAGTCCCTATAACTAATTTTCGGAAAAGAAAAAAAAAAACGAGCAAACAAAATAATTTCCCTGCTGGATAATCATTCTTATCCATATGCCAAAATATGTACTCTAAATTATTAATCATTCGTATCCATATGCCAAAATAAATTGGAATAATATTGTTACTTGTTCCCTGCTGGATGCATGAACAAAAAGCAAAAGAATGTGCTCATTCCTTGTCAGGCTCTGATGATATGCTGCTAGTCACAGCAGAATAGGGAAAAGTATCAAATTTAAAATAATAAACCCCAATTCACTCTATTCTCCGGTTCCTTATCTGTATAAAAAGCCATGCAAAGCAACTCTTGTTCATGTCAACATAACCTTTGTACAGAGTAAGCGCCAATAAATGTACAATTATAGGATATGCTACTGTTTCAGGCTCCGCTACCGGCCGGCCTCAAATGAGCCATCTGACGGTCTAAAGGAAGTGTATAAGAAATATGCTGGTGCAGATGGGGCGATGGGGTTGGAGCAATTGCAACGGTTTATGTCAGAAGTGCAAGGGGAAGCAGATGCAGTTGCAGCGGCACAAACGGTAATGGAGAGATCAAAAGAATTCCGACTGCTCAAAAGGAAGGGGATATCGCTTGACGCCTTTTTTCATTATCTTTCAAGTAATGAAAACTCCCCTTTATTGCCAGGGGTAAGTTTGGAAATATCATCTCCTTTTATTTCATGAATTTGGGTATTGATCCTATATTTTTATACAATAATTGGTACTTGAAAACAGTGGATTTAAACAGATAAAATTTAGATATGTTCCCCAGAATTAAAACAATATGCTTCAAAATCTTCTTCGCCCCCTTTTCTTCATTTAAATAACATTAAATAATGCTATGGTGCTATGTATCAGCTTCACCAAGACATGACAGCACCACTATCACACTACTTCATATTTACTGGCCACAACTCTTATCTTACTGGAAATCAACTTACAAGCGACTGCAGTGATCAACCAATTAGAAAAGCTTTGATAAGAGGAGTGAGAGGAATAGAGCTTGATGTGTGGCCAAGCAGCAACCATGATGACATAAATGTCCTGCACGGGAGGTAGTTAAATTACTTTAAGTTGTCAATTGTTACTCTTATACATCTAATTACTCTACTACAGTGTACGGACCTTTTTTGAAGCAAAACAGTGTACGGACTTGTCAAGGTTATATTTGTGCAGAGTCCCAATAGAACAGACATCAGATGAATGTTCAAAGATTTTGTTTAAGAAACACTAAAAATCAATTTATGAAGGTAATTATTGATTAATTTATTCAAAAGTTGTGATGTTGTTTCATTCTGGAAGCAGAGTCAGCTCAACCAATACCAACTGACTAGTGCTTTCACTACTTTGAACTTCATTGAATAAATCCTAATTGTAAGTTACATTCAAGGTAAGAGAAACAAAAAAGTTAGGCTCGTGCCAAAACTTTACTAAAGTTTAAAGCTGCTCCTGAACTTCTTTTATATTGAAACCACATTCTCTCATACTCGAGCTAGATTTTAATCTCTTAACTTCAAATGACCAGGACACTGACGACGCCAGTAAAACTAATAGATTGTATCAAAACCATCAGGGAATATGCTTTTGCTTCTTCTCCATATCCACTCATCATCACTCTTGAAGACCATCTGAACACCACTCTTCGTGCAAAATTAACTTCAGTTTGCCATTTTTCTATCAACTTTCACCCTCCAAGTGTATCAAAATGTTAATAAAAAATACAATAATTTGCTCTCAAAATGCAGATGATGAATGAGATTTTTGGAGACTTACTGTATGTTCCAAATACAGAGCACATTGAAACTTTTCCATCACCTGAAGATTTGAAGATGAAAATACTTGTGTCGACAAAGCCACCAACAGAGTACCTTGAAGAGCCAAAGATGCCTAGAGATAAAGATACCGAAGCCCAAGGAGGCGCTGAAGATGAAGCTTGGGGCGAAGAGATCTTACACCAGAAACCTGAGGTAGGTAATATCAGTAAGGTGCATTCCAAGTTCCATTGTTTCTACACTAATAACTAGTACCTTCTGTTACTGGTTTCCAGGACGAATGTTTATATTTTTCTAAGCCTATAATCAATTGGTCATTGACTTCCAAAAACGACATTATGTAATCTATCCTGAAATATTGTATGCCTTGATAAATTAATAAATCCCACATTACAAAGAAAAAATTATTTTGTCAAAGTAGCAATTGTAGCAAGTAGGAACCTTTTAAGTGAGAACAGCACACCTCTAATCCTTGCATTTTCTTCAAACGTGATGCCTGCTGTAGACCTAGTGGCATAAATTGTGTGCACCTTCTTACTTAAACATAACCAGGTAAAATTATATCAATAATAAACAAAACTCCTTCATTATAGGTATTTGAGCATAAGCAAAGCGAGCACTATCAAGATGAAGAAGATCATGATGACATTGTTGAAAGGACCCATGAGGCTGCTGATTATAGGCATCTCATATCAATTCCAGCTAGAAAGAAAATAGGTGGATTAACAGATACATTGAAAACTGACACAAATCAAGTTGGACGTCTAAGCTTGAGTGAGCAAGTATTTGAGAAGGCCACCATTCATCATGGAAATGAAATCATCAGGTAATTTCAAAATGACAGTCCAATTTGAAAAAATTATACATATGAAATGCATTATATATGAAGGATCACAAGACAGCTTGGATATGACTCTACTAATCATTTGATGATGCTTTAGGTTTACTAAGAACAACCTGCTAAGGATTTATCCAAGAGGGGCTCGCTTTGCATCTAGTAATTACAACCCGATGCACGGATGGATGTACGGAGCACAAATGGTAGCATTTAACATGCAAGTGAGTAAATTATCTGTATGCAAAGTATGCAAGTTAAATTTAAGACATTGATGTGTAATAATGAGTGTAATTAATTTAAAGTTTTTCTTCAGGGCTATGCTAGATCTCTCTGGGTAATGCAAGGTATGTTTCGTGCGAATGGAGGTTATGGGTATGTAAAAAAACCAGATTTTCTTCTAGATACAGAAGAAGATCACATATTCGACCCAAAAGCTGAATTGCCTGTGAAGAAAATTTTGAAGGTAAAAAGTTAATAAAAAAAATAATATTCTCTGTTGATATTTGCTGTCTTCATAAGTTACTTTGAAAATCTTGTTATCTGAAGGTGAAGGTGTTTATGGGAGATGGGTGGCGATTTGACTACTCTAAAACTCATTTTGATCGATATTCGCCACCAGACTTCTATACAAGAGTAAATTTACTAAGAACACTTCATATCTTAACAATGTAAAAGGCTTGGGGATTTCTTCTTGATTCTTCATTAATCTTCTCCGTTGACAGGTGGGAATTGCAGGAGTTCCAGCTGATTCGAGAATGGAAAGGACAAATGCAATCGAAGACAATTGGACTCCAATGTGGGACAAAGAGTTCGAATTTAAACTCAGGGTTCCTGAGTTAGCAGTACTACGAATCGAAGTGCATGAGTATGACATGTCTGAAAAAGATGACTTTGCTGGCCAAATATGCTTGCCAGTCTGGGAGTTGCAGCGTGGTATTCGAGCCATTCGTCTTTGCGACCGTAAGGGAGATTTATTACCTTCAGTTAGGCTCTTAATGCAATTTGATTTTGCGTAATCATCTCATCCCTAATTGTATGATGATAGTACCGTGTGCCATCTATCACAAGTGAAGATTATTCGCATAATAACAAGTACAATGCATTGTTACATGTTATGTTACTATAATTGTGTGGTATATGCCAACACTGCCTACCGCAGTAGTTAAATGGCATAGGTGTCTTCAGTGAAGATGCTGGTTTGAATTTGTGGGGTATATGTCAATGGAAGTGCTATAATTACGCATAATTCAGAAGACATGTTGAAGAAATATTTGTAACTGATAAAATATTACTTCTGTAACTGTGTCTATGACTAAGCAGATATATATGTGAACCATATCTTATTCATTTTTACCGGAATTAACTGTGATTCCAGTTATAGTCGCATCACTCTGTTCGTATTGTGGCTAATTGGTATTGGAGGTATTGAGATTTTCATGGGCTGAGTTTAGCCTTTCCAAGACATGGGCTTGAGAAGAAGCAGCCGTTTCATACTTTGAATTTTACTATTATGTTTTTTGGGCCGCTTTCATCAGTACTCTTGCTGCTGCTTTTTTTTTTTCTGAAAGTTACTTGCTACTAGGGCTGAAAACGGTAACCGTTTCAACCGTTCTTTCGTTTCGTTTCGTCCGAAACGGAACGGTAACGGATAAGGATTTCAATTTCGTTTAAGGAATGGAACAACCAACGCAAATAGAAATATTGTTTCGTCTCAGAACAGAACAATTAGTGAAACTGGTACATTTCGTGGTCGTTTATTTCGTGCATTTCGTCTAAAATTTTTTTCATGGTTTTATTATTAGATTGCAAAGGACCTCAGCGGAGAGATCGAGGGAGAAACGAGTAAAATTAGATTTCTGTAGTGTCGCTCCGTCATTTCTCCGCCGAACACAGTCACATCTATATCTCTCGCCTCTGCACCACCCAGTACAATCGCCGTCGAGAGCGAGAGGTGATGATGGTGCCTCCTCTCCCTTTCCCGCATGACCTAACATGTCATTTCTCTATTTCTGTTTCATACAAAATGCAGAATAGTTTATTTTCTTGCATCTTAATAAAAATGCAAAACAGTTAGGTAGTTAAAGACGGTTATAACCGTTTTGATCGTTCCCATCAACAAAACGATCAACGCAACATGTGTTAAACGGATGCAACAATCAACGCAATAAGTACAAAAATTTCGTGCATCAATGACACGGTTAACGAAAATGACCACTTTCGTGGTCGTTTTTCACGTTATGCACCCCTACTTGCTACCTATTTGAACCCAATATCAGTTGAAGTTTAAGACATATTCGTAGAAACATAAAAAAAGCAAGAGCAGTACTTCTCTCCAGCGATAGTGGCCTACCGCGCGCTTAAGTACAACTCAGAAACTTTTTGGTACTGTTAAGCCTCTGAAATCCATTCATAAAGTGCTACTGTAAATTGATTAGTTTCTGCGAGTAGTGGCTGTCAGTAAAAGGACTTTACTGGGACGCTTTTTTTCCATTTTTTTTGTATATATTTTGTCAGACTTTATCTGGGAAAGATGCAGTTAGTTGGAGATAGGCAGTGAATAAGGGACATTAGTGTTCAGTCTTCTCATCAATGGTAACTACAATTTGGAGTTAACATTATGAACTGTCGAATAATCTGTGATTAATTAGAAAATGAAGAAAAAGATAGATGTTATCACTTATCAGGAACAATTTAGCTAAAAAAGACTCAGGTACTGGTGGTACTAGCCTCCTGTTTCATGTTTACGCTGAAATTGTAGACAACTTAATTTTACATATTTTTGCTTTTATGCTAATCATACATAAATCGTGGGTTCATGAGGGTCTCCAATAATATCGCTAGGTACAATTCTGGCAGGAAAGCAAGGAGGCGACCATACTACTAAGTCCCTCATGGTGCTACTGGCTGACATGGAGGAGCTTCTAAATCTCTGTACCATTGTGTGTTGAACTATCCCTTTATGTGTGTGTGTGTGTGTGTGTGTGTGTGTTTTATTTTTATCTGTTGTTGGTTGCTAAATACTCATGTGGTTGGATTCTGGTTTCATGTGATACCGGTTATTTCGTTTCGCCTTTTCAGAAGATAACACTTTAGTGGGCTGCGTCACAGTAGCTTGTTTGGTTTATGGGTAGGTACTATCAGGTATAGATAGTAGTGTGCTGATAAGCGGCAGTGTTGTTTTATCTTAAAATTTTGTGTGCAGTGATATTTTTCTTTTATGTAATCCAATAAAAAAGGGGGAAAAATACATATAATGAGTTTGTCATGTAGCTATATGAATGCTCCATTGCCATGTTCAACAATGACTAGTAATAATTAGTCAACGAGACCGTTCATAAGGATATGTTGCGGAAAATAACATTTTTATTTAAAAAATGAAAGGTTGATGTCTTATGACATTTAGCAAAGAGTTTGTATTTTGATGGATGTAAGGTGAATTAAAGGGTTTGACATGATGAGAATTACTCCTTGTCGTTGACATGCTTTTGGAACTAACATGGTTGAACGAGTCATGCGTGGTTCTTTCTTAAAAATAAATCATGTCATATTTCATTGAGAGGCGCGACCTTGGTCTTTTGTTATATTTATTATTTACACGACAGTAACTTGTAACAAAATAAGGAACCATTTTTGTATAATTTCAACAAAATATGGAACAATTAATTAACTAAGGACTTGAATTAAGAAGAGATTACCAGTCATGGGTCTTGCAGTCCTGGTTTTTACCAGAAAATACCAAGGGAAAATTAAAAAATGAAAGACTTGACCTGGCCAAACCTAGACAAGTAAGAGTCCAGGTGACAATAGTATTATAGTATACCAGTCATAAGTCATGGCTGCTTTGGTTTTCTGGTCTTTACTTTTCCTCCGTCTCTTTCTACATGTTTTTTTCTTTAAAAGGGACCCAAATTGATTTATATATTTGATTCCCAAAATCCAACACTTCGGTCCCCTCCATTCCAGCTCAAAATTTCAGACACCATCTGTTTGTACAAATTATATGCAGTAGACATAACTGAAGTCCTTGATTTTCAAAAAAAAAAAAAAAGAAGTCCTTGATTTTCTTATTATTACGATATAAGCAAGTATTTTATGCATTTACTAGATGGATATATATTGTTTGTATAGAATAGCGCGTGGCAGGCTCTAAATTCTTCTTTTATCGGCCTAGAATGCATGATAAAGAAATTACGACGCCCTTTAATAATTTTTTTGTGACATTTATTATTAAAGATAATTAGAGAAGACAATACGGACAGAACATTACAAAATTACCGCCAAGGATAGAATTCTTATTTGAGGAAAATATTATTTTGAGTAACATCAACATATATATATATATATAATCATCTCTTGTTTATACAATAAAGAAAATGACGGTAGTTTGAAAGGGAAAAAAAAAACTAATAGTGCTGAAAATGTTGAGAGGAAGAAAACATATTAGCTTTTAGCCTTTTAGTTCTTTTTTGCTACACTTATCGTGAATATAATTATATTTAGGTGCATTCTTTTCCTACAAATATATAGAAGTTGGATCGTGAATGCAATATAAGAGTTATGTTTCATGTTTAAAAAAATTCGCACAAAGAAAAGAAAGAGATAAAACTTTAAGGTTTTGAGAATTCCGATAAAGATTTTATATTCATCAAAGTTTTTGGCATAGGAGAGGAATTAATTTTTAAGAAAACAAACACAATAGAGAGGAATTAATTTTTAAGAAAATTCTTATATATTAAGCACACACCAAAATACGTCCTATAAATTAAAAAAGCAGTATCAAAACTTATAAGCAGGTTTGATCTGAAATTCAGAAACAATAGAAGATAGAGAAGCATGGTCAGACGGTATAAATATGATAACAAAAGAGTTCTAATTAAAATTCAAAAATCTTTGCGAGTATAATAAATAAATTATACAATGCATGGTCTTCGTTTGTTTTATTTATTTATTATTGTTTTTTTGGTAGAGGTGCTTATAGTTAATGTTAATGCTGTCATCGGTCTCTGCAAAAAGAAGTTGCTTTTTGTTCACATTACCTTTTCAAGTATTGTTGACAATTCATTGTTAAAACCTTCATCTCAAAAAAAAATAAATAAATTCATTTTTAGAATTTATTGATAATGACCTATCTAATTCATATATGGCAACAAAAATAGGAGACCTATCAAGCCAACATAATTTTTTAATTCTTCAAAAAGGAAAATGGATACATTAATCAAGCAGCCTAGCATGGATCATGTAAGATTCAATTTCAATAAAAACTAGCTATCGCATCGCGCTTCGCGCGATGTATGATTGGTCTAGGATTTTTTTTTATCGGGATGTAATTATCTTTTGTGCTGGCATTCTATTTGGGTGGATTTTTTTTCCGGGTAGAATGGCAATGTTTAGTAATCGAGATTGTGCATAGTTACCAATTTACCATTTATAAAAAGGTCGTTAGTATTATAGGAACGGTGCGTTTTTTTTCCTCTCATTATTATATATATTTTTATTGTGCTCTGGTGAAGATTTTTAAGGTGCTTTGCATGGAAAGAGCCAAATGAAGCTAGAAACAGTCTTGTGCTCTTTATGTATTTTTGGATGGCTTTGTAAGGATGTGCGTACAATAGAATGCCAACACAAAAAATAATTACATTCAGTTCTTTCTAAATTTTTTTTTCAGGAATGCCACCCAATGGAATGCTCTTCATTCAGTTCTTTCTAATTTTTTTTAATTAGTATGTTGTGTATTGTTATTGAGTGTAGTGTTGTTCTCAGTTTGTGCTTTGAGTAAGAAGTGATGATTATGTAGGTAGATCTTTAGTTAATGAAGATTTCTGTGCTGTATGTTGTGCGGTTGTGACCAGTCTATGTTTAATATTATGTATGTCAATGAATGCTATCCTTGGTTAATCAATTACTATATTACAAAAGACAGATCTTTTGTAATATATTGCAGCACTACTGCATTTTTTTTTGTCTTTTTTGGCACCGCCATTAGAAATACATGTGTAACCACAGAGAAGACTAATTCCTTTTCTTGTCATTCTCTATTTGTGCTGCAGATGGATATATATATAATTATATATATATTTTTGATGCAATGGAAAATAATGGAAAATACATGGACTAACGATGGATTTTCATAGATAAACATATACATGAAGATTTTCATATCTAATTCGACAAAAGCTGAGGCTAGTAAAGTTGTAAACCGTCATAGTATTTCAACTGGTTATAGGGGTGGGTGGAGAACATTAGGAGTAGTCCACTGTTCTTTCCAAAGTGGATCAACAAAAGTTAGTCTATTCTGATGACAGGAGGTCTGTGTTGTATAATATATTACAAGAGTAATACATTATGAAACACAAAATATTCATTCATTCACTGGCAAGAGGAAAATATGACCAATTGCCTTTCATAGACTTGTGCTGGCTAATTGTCTGTAGAAACTGGTAACAATCATAGGCTCCTAAGGAAGATCACTACAATTGACCAATTGTCTTTCATAGACTTGTTCTGGTGAGTGGGCTGGCTCACCTGAGATGATCTCGTCTGGTAAAGTTTCACTGCAACAATAATATAATGTCAGTGAGCTCGTTTGGCGAGTGCAGGTCTGCAAAGAGAATATACATCCACTGGTTCATTGAGGACTAATTTTGCTCACTGCTGAATATAGTATGCCCGACCTTGTCGTTCCTTGCACTGGCTGACCAACGGAGCAAATGAATCTCCATGGGTAATTGGCAGAAAGAGTGAACTGGTTGGAGAAACCGTGTCAACACGGATAATAGTATTCATCCTGACACGTTCAAATTTTGTTGATCTTTTTGGCATAACAGTGAATTGGTATGATTTTCCAATGATTCCCAGGACGTTTTGGCGCATCATTGTTTGTTGTGTCATGTTCTTTTACCACGGCCTTTACATCGGCACCAATAATGATTTTTGCGATGCAAGGGCTGTCATCTCGGGTTGTCATCTCTGCCATACATGTTCGGTCCTTGACTTGAAGCATAAGCATGTACCTGTTGAAGCAAGATAGAGATAATGAGGAGGAATTTGCACAATGTTCTTTTTAATTTGTATTTTCTATTGGAAGACGTGTATATATTGTATCGTTTTTTTTTTGGCTAGGAACATTTATATATATTTTTTTCGTGCTATAAAGTGGAACAATGCTTTGTTATTTTTTTGGTAGCGTAGAAGTTTGACAGAGATATACATACCAATCGATAAAATCATTCCTGCGCACAGCACATCTATAATAGTAGCGATCCTTCAATCTGCTCATGCATTTTTTGCACGCATCATAGTGTCATCCGTATCTATTGATGAGATCAACGATTGTTCCATTACATTTGTACAGGGTGTCCTGCAAAGGAATGCACAATTGGATGGTTGGAGTGAATAATGAAGCGGTTTGAAATCAAACACAAATAAATATATATTTTTTTCGTGCTATAAAGTGGAACAATGCTTTGTTATTTTTTTGGTAGCGTAGAAGTTTGACAGAGATATACATACCAATCGATAAAATCATTCCTGCGCACAGCACATCTATAATAGTAGCGATCCTTCAATCTGCTCATGCATTTTTTGCACGCATCATAGTGTCATCCGTATCTATTGATGAGATCAACGATTGTTCCATTACATTTGTACAGGGTGTCCTGCAAAGGAATGCACAATTGGATGGTTGGAGTGAATAATGAAGCGGTTTGAAATCAAACACAAATAAATGTGCATATTTTTCTTCTCAGGTCCATAGTGCAACGCATGGAAATGTCATTTTTTTCTGTCTCTAATGGTAAGAATCGCAGCAGAAATATTCTATTCCAGAAAGGAGGATATCCTTACAGAATATGTGATGACTGGTATAGCAAGAAATTCTGAAATTGTGATTGTCTGTTGATCAGATTGTTCGATCTGCTCGGTAGTGTTTGTAACTGGTACCCCATCGTATGGTGGATCTTGTGTGTCCAGGATGATCAGCGGCAAGTTCGGCGATAAACTGCAGAAAGAAACCTATTCTATTAATAAGGAATTTTTTTGTTGACTATGCAATGCAAGTGTGATGGTTTGTGGAGGTATTGCGTACCTTGCAACAAACTGTGCAATTTTTAGGATAGTTGTCGAAATAGAATCTTGTTGAATTGATTGCTTTGACATTATACACATCTGGAGAGTGACGAAGGATAAGCATTTAAATATACACAATAGTTGTTACACATGCATTACCAGAAAGGATTTTGTATTTAAATTTTTCATGCCCTCAATTTATCTATGTCTATATGACTTTTCTGAGGTAAGTTTCATGCAAGAGCACAGATTTGGAAGAGAGAAAAACTGACCGTCCCATTCATTAACCTGGACTGCACTACAGATAATAACAACCAGAGCATTTTTTTATTCTTCATGGAGCATTGTTGTATTAAATAATGGCACGAACTGTCTCCAAAGCGTGACTTCAAGCATATAGCCTCTAAATATTGCAAAGAAACAATAGAATATTATATGTATATCTATGATAGAAATGATCTGTGAAAGAAAAACAGTTGATAGTATCTACAGGAAAGAGAAAAAAAATTATCATGTTGAAGGGGACCTTTCATCTGCCAGATAGATCATCTGCCCAGGTTTCCGTTGGTCTACCTCAGTATTAGGCCTGACAGGGCTGGACCCAGCAATTCTTCCAATGATATCTGTTACAAATGAAGACTAACAAAAGAAGGAAGACATGTTATTAGAAAGAGCAGTAGCAGAACCTAGAGTCATGCAGAATGTTAACAGAAAGGGTCAGTAAGTACCTATCATTTTATCAGTATGTGTGATATCAGTACCGACAGCATCCAACCATTGCAAATCAATGTAATGCATCGGAATTGGCAAACTTGTAGAAGCGAGCGGTGTCAGAGTAGTCTGTCTCGTGAGGGACGTGATATGATCTCCTTTGATTGCATGGTATTATTTCGGTGTAGTTTCGACGGAGAATTTTGTTATTTCGCAGATATGCCCTTCTTCCAACAGCCTTAATAGCCTCTGGTAATGTTCCATTTGTATTCTGGCTTCTATAATGCTACCCTGCAATAACACACATTGATATGAAGCAGTGCTGAAACAGTGAGAAGAGAAAAGCTATGAATGTGCAGGAAATAAGCATAGCACGTGGCAAATAATAAGCAAAGAAGCATACGGTTGTGTCCATGAGAATAACAGCGTAATACCAGATTGCTGGATTATCAGGACCTTTTGCAGCCCGCACCCTGATAAGTCATGCTTGTATCTTGATCGAGTGGGGCCTATTAAGAAGGTAAGATACTTTCATGAGGTCCAACATTTTGATCTGCAAAGAATTTAAAGAAGTGAGGAGCAAGAAAATAGAAGATAAGATGAAGTAAAAATAGATCACTATGAGGCAGTAAAAATAGATCACTATGAGTGCCATCCAACAGAAAAAGAATCCCTAAATGTAGCAGCATTTCTTTGCTGGTTCCAAACAATCTCATTCCTTCATCACTGCATTTTTTTTTCTAAAGCAAAAAATGCAACCAAAAAATGAAAGAGCATGAGTCCTGAAAAAAAAAGACAACAATAACAGAATTTTTTTTCAGCCAATAAAAATAGATCAGCATGAACAACATCTCACATGAAAATAACTCTTGAATCTAGGAGCATTTTTTTGGTGAACAATGCAGCAACATTTTTTTGGTGATCCCAAATAATCTGCCATCCTCATTGTTATTTTTTTTCCAGAACAAAAAAAAACACAACAAAAAACGAACAACCCATAGCCCATGAGCAAAAAAAAAAGAAAATCTAGAACAACAAAAAAAAATTTTTGCCAGCAAAAATCGATCAGTATGAGAGTTATCAATCCAGAAGGATTTTTTTTCCAAGCCCGAACAATCTCTGACTTTTACTGCTGTACAGAACAACAAAAAGACACAGCAAGGATCCCTCTGAAGAGAAACTAAAAGCGAAAGCAAAGAAAGCATACCGTAGTAAATGCGCTTCTCCAACCAAAGAAAGCAGGCCTCGAAAGCAAAAGCAAACACAGCACCAGCATGCACGACAAACCTGCAGGGAAAATAAATCTGACACTACGAAGTTCAGCAAGAACAACTACGGCCCCAAAAAAAAGGGGAAAAAATGGCTGCCACCAAGCAGGAGGAAGATAAGAACCCAGAGAAAACCAAAAAGAGAAAAAGCGGCGAAAAAAGCACCTGGCAGAGAAAACGGAGGGGGAGAATGCAGAGAAGAGAACAACGATGGAAGAGAGAAAGAAAGAAAGAAAGAAAGAAATTTCTCGGAGCAAACCTGGTGCCGAGAGGCTTCTGGAGGATCATAAGGGACACCTAAGCAGCCGTACGCCTCCGAATGACCGGAAGGTACAAGAGAGGCGTGGGTCGAAGGAGAAAAGAGGAGAACCGGATATGTTGCGGCAATGAAAGAGAAACGGCGCACAGAGAAGAAACAGAAGGAGGCGAACACACAGAAGGACACAGAAAATAAACGGCAAGAGAAGATCGAGGAAGCGCCCAGGCAAAGCACCAAGTGAAGACAGAAGCGAAGATGGGCGGAGGAGATGAGATCCAGACAACCAGCAAGAGAAAGGAACGGTCCAGATAATTGAATAGTAAGAAGCTGACTTGAAATTGAAGTATTTAAGATGGAGAGATGGGACAAAAAAAATACAGGGACTTCCAGTTCCAGATAATTTACCTCAGCATAAAAACAAAATAGAAACAGAAAAGAAAGAAACTGTGATACTTTTATTGAATGCTGGAATTGAATATTCAATTCAAATGTAAGACTTCGGGTATACATATAATAACTTCAAGGTTCAAACTCGGCACCTCATGTGAGACTTTGTTTTTACTTTCTTAATTAACCTCAAATTTAAAACTCAGCACACACTTCTTGTGAATTTGTACTTTGTAGTCTAACGAATCACGTGTTCTCATCTTCAATTATGTCCATAGGAAGAAAAAAATTCTTATATTGGAAAAAATGAAAATGGCTTCATACTATGTTAGGCCACCAAACATAGTGCTTGCCTATACTTTTGAGGGCTGAGACCTTAATTGTTGATCCTATTTATATCCCCTAAAAAAGATATTTATTTCTATTTTTTGTTAATGCATTTTAAGGTACAAAAAACCACACGGTTTGTATTGCACCTGTCTATTTCACCTATATTTAACTTTTTGAACTTACCAGTGTGTACATAATTTTATTTTTCTTTTTTTAATAAAGTGGGAATATAAATCATAAATCATAATATCCTATCCCACCGGTCCATGCGCTTTGAAGAAAGACCAGGTCCACGCGTGACGCATCAATAACGCACAAGAAAATTTAAAGAAAGTCGTTTAAAACGCCGATATTATTACATTGGACCAATTCTTTTCTTTCCCAACCCCCACTTCACTGACTTCATGGACCCCACAATCCGACCACCATCTGCACCGTCCATCCTTACACGCGTCTCTCATCCATCACCCAACTCGATTTCTATTGCTGCGAGCGCAACGCGTTTTGCGATCTCCATATTGTCCCTATATCTCTCTCTCTCTCTCGCTAAATTTCTTTTTTCTTAAACCACCATTTTTTCTCTCACTCCACCTCTCTTCTCTTCTCCAGTTGCCTCCAATGAAGAAACACCACCACACAGTAACCCCAATCTCTCCTCCATTGATACAATGAGCGTCGTTCTCAAATTCTTCGCGGCACTAGCCGTGGTACCTCTCCTCTTCTTCTCCTCCGACGCTGTGGGGTCCACCGGTACTCTCGCCATCAGTTTGGGTACCAACACGGTATGTGGCCTCTCCGCTGGTACGCCTTCTGGAATAATATACTGTACCAACATATCGGACTCTGTACCAACCTCGTACCAGGTTCTTCCTACTGTATCTTTCGATTCTTTGTCGGCTGGTAGCGCTTTCCTCTGTGCTTTGAAATCGAGTGGCGAGGCATTTTTTTGTTGGAACGGAGACCTTTCTAGCTTGAAACGGGTCTATAATGGGTCGTCGGTGCTCTCTGAACTCACTGTCGGAGAAGCCCAAGTCTCAGCCTTTGATCGCTCGATTAATGAAATCCGATGGTGGAGAAACGCTGGCTTGTTTCCGGCTTCGGTTTCTGGCAATTACAGTTCTCTCACATCTGGAAATAATTTTACTTGCGCCATTACCACCAACGGCACAGTGAATTGCTGGGGCCCACAAGGCAGTGCCATGCAAGCCAGTTTTTCGGATTACAATATGACTACTATTGTGGCGGGCGATTCTCACATGTGTGGCCTGGACAGCTCCGGTTTTGTCATCTGCCAAGGGAGCAACAGCTCAGGTGAATCTCATGCGCCACCTGGATCGCCTTTTGAATACACCAGGTTTGCCTTGGGTTTGAGTCATACATGTGCAATAACGGAGCGCAATGGCACGGCTGTCTGTTGGGGCGGTTCTGGCGGGACCCAATTGCATACACCTATGAACAGTACCACTTTCGAGTTCTTGGTATCTGGTGGTAATCTTACATGTGGATTGACGGCTAGCAACTATTCTGTTTTGTGTTGGGAGTCCGACTGGACAAATGTATCAGTTAGAAAACTTGATCTGCCGAGGATTTTACCGGGAATTTGTGTTGCGGATGGTGGCAGTGAATGCAATTGTGGTGCTTACCCAGATTCGGAGAATCTCTGTAATGGAACTGGCGTCATTTGCCAGCGGTGTGACTTTCCAAATCCGATTACACCATCGCCACCTCCTGCATTTCCCCCTATGCCTTCAGAGTCAAAAAAAGTTGGCATAGGATGGAAAGTGTATGCTATAGTCGGTAGTGCCGGTACATTTTTGGGTCTATGTGCGATTACATACTTTATGTGGGTCATTTGCCGTAGAAAGAAGGTACACAACTCGGTTATACCAACAATCGCCCCTTCTGGTGGGAATAACAATGCTGGTGCCACAACTGCAACTGGGAACTCCAGTTCGGGTGGAAATGGAGGCAGGTTATACCCACCGAACCCATTCTTTTCCCGGTCTTCCTCAGCTCCACGATCCCGCATGTTCAGCAGGCAGTGGTCCCGAGCATTGCAGCGTCAGAGAAGCGGACCATCCTCCTTCAAGGACCGTGCCGATGAGTTTTCATTTGCAGAGCTTGAGAAAGCCACCAAATTCTTCTCTCTTGACATGAAAATAGGTGCTGGCAGCTTCGGCACAGTCTACAGGGGTCTTTTGCCAGATGGGCGTGAGGTAGCCATCAAACGTGGTGAGTCAAGCCCCCGAAATAAGCGGTTCCAAGAAAAGGAGAATGCATTCCAGTCAGAACTAGCATTCCTTTCACGGCTCCACCATAAGCATTTGGTTAGTTTAGTCGGATTTTGTGTTGAAAACGATGAACGGTTACTGGTTTACGAATACATGAAAAATGGGGCACTTCATGACCATTTACACCCAAAAAATCCTGACTTCGAGTCCCCGGTTATTTCCTCCTGGAAAATGAGGATTAAAATTCTATTAGATGCCTCGAGGGGCATTGAATACTTGCATAATTATGCGGTCCCTCCCATCATACACAGAGATATCAAATCATCGAATATCTTATTGGATGCCTATTGGGTTGCGCGGGTTTCAGATTTTGGGCTTTCCCTAATGGGTCCTGAGACCGATGAAAGCCACCTTGAGACGAAGGCTGCCGGTACAGTTGGATACATGGACCCAGAGTATTATGGAACAAACCAGGTGACAGTCAAGAGTGATGTGTATGGCTTTGGGGTTGTAATGCTAGAGGTGCTAACTGGTAGACGGGCAATATTTAAGTATGAAGGAGGCGATGGCGAGCCAGTAAGTGTAGTGGATTATGCAGTGCCGAGTATTGAGGCCGGTGAGGTGGGGTCTATTCTGGATACTAGAGTAGCTCCTGCAGCATCACAAGAGGCTGAAGCTGTGGAGTTGGTGGCATACATGGCAATTCATTGTGTAAAACTTGAAGGGAGAGATCGACCATCTATTGCCGATGTAGTTGCAAACCTCGAGACCGCACTCGCGCTTTTTGAAGATAGCCAAAGAAGCGGGTCGAGTGCTAATGCTTCTGTTATTTCACTGGAAGCAAGGGATTAACTGATTATTTCTTCAATGTCCTTTTTATTTTGTCTTTTTTTTTTGGGAGGATAGAATTCTTTTAATATAGTTCTAGTAATTAATTATTTTTCTTTTGGTTCTCAAGTAAATTTGTGGAGATCCTTGTAAATAGAATTTCTCATATGCAAAGGCAAATTCTTTACCATTCTTGCCATCCGAGTACATTGGTTTATTTATGCTTTTCAGACTTTTTAGTGAAATTTTACTGTAAAATCTTAATTATTTGAATTCTTGGGACCGGCAAAGCCTTGTAAACTGATTTCCAGACGATGATATTAGAACCTAACTGATACAACAGAGACTCAGTTCGCTGGTATGTCTCATCAAATAAAATAAAAGGATCAACCGGTTGTATAGGCAGGGTGATTCCAAAAAAGGGTATATGCATTAATAGGCAGATTTATATAATTAGAAAATAGATATTGCGTATGTTATTTGATAATAGCTAATTTCGTGTAAATTTTGAAAAAAAAAATGCAGCTTACAGTCTTTTCCCAAAAGAGGAAGTTGGCTATGCCGAAAAGCAAAAAATGTAATTTCCAAGCTGCAAATTTTGCACAAATTCCAAGTAAAGCGGAAGAAAAGAGTTAACTTAAAATATAACAATTAAACTCATGTATATTTAGTTATTTACTAAAAAAAAATACATTGATAGAGGAGATTGGTTACTGCCCTGTTAAGACAATGCATAATCCTAAATATATGTTATACACTTATACTTGGTAACCATCCTATCTCTTTGGGGTTGCTTGATTGCTTTTATTTTAAAGAAGAAAGAAAATGCTAGAAAAAGAAATAAGACAGCAACGAAAAATAAATTTTGATTTATCTTATTTTTGCCTAATCTGTAAGACAACTGCATTCAATAATCAAGCAAATCAATTGGACGATTTGATATCTTCAATATTACATAGAAAGTAATTGAGAAATTTTCTTCATTATGCTAGCATATCTATCCTATTAATTTTGATTTTGTTGTTATTATTTTACTATTTATCCAAAAATTGTACCTTATTCAAAAGAAAAAAATATGATATACATTGTTTGAAATCAAATGATTTGATCTGCTTATTATTTTATGAACTGCCAAGGCACACACACTATTTAGGATATGCCATTTCAAAAATATCATAAACCTTAGACACAGCTAGAATCTCTTCACAGTTTCTTTCAAAATTTAAGACCTGGTATATTCATGCTTAACGTATGAGATCTTTTATTTGACATATGAGCTGTCAGAATAATAAGCACAAAGGAGGGAAATAAAAAGGAGTCAAGCACAAAATAATTAAATTATCAGCTATAAATGAATAAAGAAAAGGAAGCAAAGCCATTTTTTATTAATAAAACGATTCTCTAATTCTTTTTAGTTAAAAAAAATAAAAGAAAAAAAGGCTAAAGGTTGCTATCAAAAGAGTCGCACAGTCCAGACCGCCTTTTTTGAATCCGCCAATGTAGAACAGAGAAACAAGAATTGGTCTACGATCCGGATCCTCTGTGGCGACAGCATACAAGGTACACCATGTAGCATGTAACTATCATAAAAAGAATCAAGGGACAGGGTCCCATAAATAAGCAACTGAAAATCTCTAACAAATTTTGAGTCTGTACCAACACAAGAGGATTTTACCTATCAGTCTTCACCTGTCGCTGTTGTACTGGTGTTGGTCTTTTGGGGTAAGACTTTCATCCTTCATTAATTATTATCTGCTCCTTTTCTCTTCAGGTTATAAATGTTTTTACTTTTATGAAGTCTCTTTGTTAGATAATCAAATTGATCTTTCGTACGAGAATTACTTTCTAAGAACATGCGATTAGAAAATGAGCTGTGTACTTGAAGAAAGGACAATTTAAGATATTTGATAATTAATAGCAAAATTTTTCGAAATATCTTTATATATATATTTGAGAATTAATGCTTGTTTGCTATTTGTCAATGCGTAGACAAGGCTTAACATTGTAGCTACTACAAGTCTACAAAGCATCCCAAACAAAATGCTTAAACAAAATGCTACTACAAGGCGCCAATTTACTCTCTTTTTTTTCCTCAATCATTTTTTTCCCTCTTATATCAACTTGTTAGTTGTGCCTAAACCATGAGCAGCGAAAAAAATGTTCTAATATAATTTTTTTTTTAAGATAGCTCTAATATAATTTAAGGAGTTAACCTTTTGGTTATTACAATTTGGTACAAAATCCAAATTTCACAGGATCCAAAGACAAGGGTTCAGAGGCAGGTAGATTTTCATTTGTCGGTAACTAACTCCACCTTGATTTTCCAGTTGGTATCTCCCAAGATTTTTTTGTCAATCTAAAACAACGAACATTTTCAATTTACTGATCTGGACAGACCTCCAGTAATTGTTTTAATTTCATCCTTGCTACTATTAATTAGAGATATTGACATGGCAGTTTATTATTAATTGCCATGTCAACGCTACAATCTTTGAGAAGTTCCTGTTTACACCATGACATCCCATAAGCACATCAGAAAATTAAGTGCTGATGAAAAAGAAATTTGTAATTCAGTCTGCCCTTGTAATCTGATGCCACATCAGCAAATAAAAATTCAAAAACAAAAAGGTGTAATTGTTTGGCCGGAATAATTGGCCAAAAGCAGATATGGCTGTTTATGTTTTAATGTTATTAATTATATAATGCAGAAAGGTACATTAATTGGGTTTGCTAAGATAGATGGAGACGTTAAATCTTTGAGGTATTATCTTCAGATTTTGAAACAAAATGAGAACAGAGTTCTCATATCCATTACAAATGTCACCAAACAAGTTTTAATTATCTAGCATCACGTGAATGATGCGGATTTGAAAGTTTTGTGATCTTGCAATCTAGAAGGGATTACAATTCAAAGTCTTGAACTAGTCTAAATAATGCAATAGTTGTTTCTATAGGCTCCGTTTGGATATCATGTGGAAAAAAAGGAAGAAATTTATTATAAACAATCTAAACTCTTCACAAAGTTACACACTTCCCAATACTTCTTTTCACTTCTTCCATTTTTTCCTTCTTCCCACACCTCATCCAAACGGAGGCATACAGATTTCTGCTTGAAGAATTCTATGTTATTGTGCATATTTCCAATAAAGATGTGTTAGTTTATCATGTACTATTTACATAACATTTTTGCAAGCTGCACATGATACTTTAATATATTTGATTGGTTCAGGTACTGCCTTATTGTGGAAACCTAAGCAAATTGGTTTTTCAACAAATTTAAGTATGAATGCAATGAACAATAATAGATTATTAACTGAAAGACCAATGAAAACAGCACCAGAATGGGACATGTGCAATAAATTAATATTGGAAACCAAATCGAATAATTAATTATTAACCACCTGTTAGTTAAGTGAAAGCAACTTTATTCTTTTATATAATCTTCTTTACGCTAGCTGCTACAACCCAAATATAAAATATTTTGTTATGTAAGCATGCAATTCAGGAGATAAACTTTACAAGCATGGGGTGTCTCTCTTTCTTCCACAATTTCTTTATAACCAGCTCAAAATGAGAGAGTTTGTACAGAGGCCGCCTATGTGAAGCTTGATTTTCTGTGGCGGATAACGTATACACTTTACTGTACCCCTTCATTACAATGAAATTTTCACTAAACAAAATTAACAAAACAAACATCGACAAAATGGGTTACACCTTTTAACATAGAGAAACTGCATAGCATATGCTACATAGTCTAAAACATTTTTTATATAAAAGTATCATGTAATCCTTTTCTTTGATGAAATCATGAAATATTTTTTTTTTTTAAATATGGAGTAGCCGCATACACGCAACTGGAGGAAAAAAAAAAGTAAGAAAAGATCCGCCGTATAGAATTTTAATGTGGATCGTTGTACCCTCGCAATAATTGATTGCAAACGCTAGATGCCACCTCTTGCATCCTGATTGCACAAAAACTTCTTCATGGAACTTTATTGCTCCTTTAATTGGATCGGTGGTGTATTGAAGGCACTAACCTTTTTAGAGTAACTTTTTTCGTTTAATATTGTTTTTCCCAAAATTGTCCTATAGTTTGTAAGACGGAACTTTTTTTGTTTATTATGAGCCAATCCTTGATGCCTGTATTGCTCTAGGCCCTAAATCTTGGTTTATCAGGAATAGCAACCAGAATGACTCAAATTGAGTTTTATTTGGATTCAATTGAGCAGAATTGGATCCTTCAAAATGGATGGAGTTACAGACAAATGGCATATGTGATGGTTTTTTTCTTTTTGTAATGAAGATTGTTTTTAGTATTTAGTTTACAACCATATTTATCAATAATCATAAAATAATAATTTAAATAAATTATGTATTTAATTTGGTTCAATTTAAAAAGGTGATTATATTTCATGAAGTAAATAAAAATTAATAGCCTCTTATTATCAACATTTAATTAGTGTAAAACAATTCCACACAACACCAGTGATCAAGGTGAAAACCAAGCTCAAATAAAAACCTTGTCCTACCTAACTAAATGATTACCAGATTTAATTTTTTTTAAAATTTAGACAAGTAATTGTATGGGTTTTTGGTTGTTTTAATTTAACAAATAAAGTGAAAATATTAAAAGTGTAAGTAATTAAATTGTTTTTGGTATTTTGGAGTGTTTTGGGGTTTAAATTTATACAAACATAAATCCTAGGGTTTTAGCTAGATTCTTTTAGTTTGGCTCCATAAGCGTCATCATCACACATTCACACGCTTACGCATATGAGACTTACATTTTGGGCCGAAATATAAATTAGTTCAATCCAAAATGTGCTCCGAGACATCAATTATAACATGTTAACTTGGGGTAATGCTGTGTAAACTCAATTAAGCAAGAAATTCAAAAAAAGCATATTAATAATACAGAACAAGAGAAGTCACATAGCTAACAAAAGTATTCAAGTCATCACATCAAACCAAACATTAAATACTACCATGGGCAGAGCTAGGAATAAATAATTAGGGGGGCTAATTTGTAATTTTTTCATATTAGGGGGCCAAATTAGTTATTATCTATGTATTTTCTATATATTTTTATTAAAATAGCATTGAAATTTTAGACAAATTGCAAATAATAGGGGTGCAAAGTCCGATTTGGAACCCTTGTGGATCCGCTACTGACTATTACCTAACTCTAAGACATAACAACTTAGCCTAACATATTCATAACATAATCATAAAGTGCGGAGAATAAGTAAGATACGGACTCCATCAAGAATAATAAGAAAATCATAGAAAAGAATACGCCAATACTCACTTCTAGCTTCAAACACCGTCTTCTAGAGTCACAAGTCTATGGAGAACTGAACTGTCTTGTCGTCGTCATTTCAAAACACCTCCGGTACTCTAGGTTTTTATAGCGAGTGGAATGGAAACGAGAATTACGGTTGAGGATTGTGAAATTGAGGCTATGGAGGCTTTATGCTTCAACTAGTGAAAAAAGACACACAAGTAGTAGTTTTTTGATGGCTTGGCAAGCAAGTTAGGGTAGAGTCTCGCGAGAAATTGTCAAAAAAGTAAGTTTCCTTTTGAAGAAATTACCAAAATCGACATGTTCACTCCTATTTCCAAATCTAGATAATTTCAATCCAAAATGTGCTTCTTGCATGCTAAATCGTGGTGAATTAGTGGCAGATTAATGATTTTCATTATGGTTCGACCTAAAATAGCTTCCTTTGATCCGAAAAACACCTGTCTGGATCAAGAATGAGTCGTCAGACATGTAGTTGAGTTTTAGTTTATTCAATTTGATTTGTTTCTTCTCCGATTTCTATCAAAATTCTACAAAATAAATGAAGACGTGACGACAATGACAAATCCTAGAAAATATAACATAATTTGAGATAATTTCATTGATTTGGATAAAATTTAGGTGCTAAATATGATCAAAATACATATATAAAAAAATTGAGGGGTATAAGTTCATATGGACTGTAGATATTTACTCTTCTTTATAAATAAAATTGACTTTTTTAATTATAAAAACCAAGTTAAAAAAGTCAGAATAAAGCGCCCCTATCTGATGACCTCTGCTCTGCATGAATTGCACGTAATAGTTTGTTTGAATTTTACTCTTATGTCTCTATCCCACTTTGCTCCATGAAAAATGCAAAAAAGGTCGTGCACGAATGTTTGGTGACAAGTTAGATCAAAAGCTCTAGATTCAAAACCATTATCCTGAATTTTGTAGATGCGAGATTCAATATGAATAAGTTCAGCTCACTTATCTCATGAGATTTCAAGCAATAACTGTTGTCCCTAATTTAAAGGCCTAGAGGGGGGTGAATAGGCACAAAAGCAAAGTTCTAAACCGGTATGTTCAATATTTGGTTCAATTCAAACTTGGTCTAACAAAAACAACAAGACACAAGCAATTCACAATGCAAGGAAAGTAAAGAGAGAAGAAAAAAAGTGACACGCGATATATTACGGAGTTTCGACCCGCTAGAAGAAGCTAGCCTTAGTCGTACGTCTCCGGGAGTTTCGCTACCACCAAAGGGCGCGCTCCGTTCAATTCCAACAAGAACGGGACTACAACTTCGAACCGAATCACCTCGTCACAAGGACACTCGAGGCGGATCGGCCTAACTCGAATGGCACAACGGCCTCAAAGGAGAAGAGCTCTCAACCTATTCCAACCTACACCTAGCGACAATGTCGGGGCGGTGGTGTTTGAGGCTACTAAATCTCTCAAGATGGTCTAGCTATGAAAAGCTCAAGTGGGAGAGTATCCCTGTGCTCAAAGGCTCAATTCTGGTCTAATTTTGCAAAGTGAAGCTCTCTAACTCGTTGGTTGGAGAGAGAACAAGGGGTGGATATATATAGGGCTCGAAATGAGCAGTTCCCCAGCAAAAACTGGACACAGCGTTGTACAACGCTGAATAGCGTTATACAACGCTGGAATATGACCGTTGTAAATTCTAACGGCTCTTTAAAATAGCCGTTGGTCTGTCAGAGCGTTGTGCAACGCTATTCGCCGTCGCACAACGAAGGAGTGTATAACCAAAGGAAAGCTCCGACAATTCCGTTGGAAATTGTCAGAGCGTTGCTTGCCACTGAATGGCGTTACACAACGCTAAAGGGAGACAAAAGGAACAACTCTGACAGATTCAACAGAGCGTTGTACAACTCTATATACCGTCACACAACGCTAACGTTACCCAACGCTGAAAGACGTTGGCTAACGTTACCAGAAACTTTGCATGTAAAAACGTCTGTTTACATGGGACAGCTAACTTGGAATTTTTGTGGCGTTGTGCAACGCTATATGGCGTTGCACGATGGTACTCAGGAAATTTTTCAAGTTTTTTAACTGCAGCATTGTACAACACTACTGAGCGTTGTACAACGTTGTGAATCAGCGTTGCCTAACTCTATATAGCGTTGTGCAACGTTGATTCACAAAAGTATGAATTTAGCTGTTCTAGCGTTGTGTGCCACTATCTAGCGTTGTACGACGCTAGGTCACTGAAAACAGGATTTTGCTGGTTTATTGAGCTTTTCGCTATCTAGACCATTTCAAGGATAAACAAGGACTAAAGTATACCTTCTATCCTAGTCTAAACTAGCCTACAAGCTCTCTAAAAACTTGATCTTGATCTTTCTTAAAGCTTTTATCCAAGTCCTCATAAATTGCATCTTCTTCCTATAAAACTCAAAGAATATTGTTAAATGCCAAATGATATTGTTTTGCAATCGACAAACCTAGAGACGTTTAGTACAACAATCTCCCCCTTTTGACGATTTGCAAAACAATATCATTAGTAAAGCGATTAAAATTTGGCGTTTCACAAGCTTTACTACAATTCTTCCCCTTTTTGTAAATCGACAAAAAGTGAAAATTGTACCAAAGCTCCCCCTAAATTTATGGCTCCCCCTTAATTTTGGAGAAAAAAAATTGGAGAATCAATTTAGAGCACTACACAAAGTAGTGTGACCAAATTTAACCTCTCAAACAAAAATAAGATAGAAATAAAGAGGCTCCCCCTAAAAATTTGGCTTATAAGACCGGGGGTTAACTTGGTATTTAGGCCATATTGGTTACCATACCACTAGTTGTACCACTAGAGGTACAAGTTTTTGGAACCCAATTACTTTTGGACTCACAATTTGGTTTCCTAAATTTGCATTCCAACGAGATATGACCATTTTGACAACAATAGTTGCAATATGTATTGGTTGGCTTAGGCATGGTAGAACCCTTGACAAAATGAGAATAGTAATGGCCTCTAAGATATTCGGCCTTCTTCTTAGGATCATTGGATGAGACATTAAAATTCTTTTTGCGATCCTTTTGGAAATGTTGGGAAACATTCTTTTTATGCTCATTGGATTGAGCTTTGTGGTTTTGAGAAGAGTGTTGCTCTTTAAATTCATAAAACCATCCATCGGGTCCTCTAAAATAAATTTTATTGGACGCCTTTGGAACAAAAACCTTCTTTTCTTGATTTTGCAAATTCTTTTCATTTTGCACTCTAGTGTTTTTAGGTTTCCTTTGGTACATATGTGCTTGACCACGAGAATTCCTAGGTTTTTGAAATTGTGTGGTTTGTGCAACTTGTTTCCCATTATTCTGTGACAAGTTTCTTTTCTTGGTTTGATAAGGCTTTTGGTAACCAAGACCGGACTTGTCATGAGGCTTTTGACCTTTGAAAAGATTTTTCAAATCCGTTTTAGGAACTTGGGCTAAAACCGATTTTTCAAGTTGTTTTTCAAGTTCCTTTATTTTAGCCTCATACTCACCCATCTTAGAAGTAAGCTCATCTACCTTGGTTTTTAAGGTTTCTATGGTATCGGCTTTCCCAACCAAGACATCATGGGTAGCATCAAGAATAGAATTCAACCTATCACAATCAACACATTTGGTTGAACAAGTTGGTTCATCATCACTCTCACTATCACTACTACTAAGAGATTCATTGAGAGGAAGATATACCTTAGGAGAGCATGTCTTTGGTGATGTTGATGGAGTGGAATGATTTGAAAGAATTGGGGATTTCATCTCTTTGGCAATGAATGCATGTTCTTCGTAGTTGTCCGAATCGGATGTACATGGATCGAACTCCGAATCCGTGTGGACTCCTCCCATTTGGTTTCCTTCGAAACAACTCAAGATGGCTCTCCATATGTCCCTAGCTATATCAAAATCGCAAACAAGTGTGCTACCAATTGATTCATGTACCGAGTTTAGGATGACATTGACCGCATAGTCATTATCCTCCTTTTCCCTCAAGGCCTCGGTGGTAATCTTGTTAGTATTTGGTTTAAATTTAGATTCATTTGCCACAATATATCAAACATCCATGCTTTTGAGGTAGCCAACCATACCATTTTTCCAAATAGAGAAATTTGTGCAAGTATGGTCCAATTTACCCGGTTTTTGTACCATTCTAGCCGCCATGATCGAAAACCGAGATTAAGAATAGCTTAATCAAGGTTCCCGCTCTGATACCACTTTGTTGTCCCTAATTTAAAGGCCTAGAGGGGGGTGAATAGGCACAAAAGCAAAGTTCTAAACCGGTATGTTCAATATTTGGTTCAATTCAAACTTGGTCTAACAAAAACAACAAGACACAAGCAATTCGCAATGCAAGGAAAGTAAAGAGAGAAAGAAAAGAAGTGACACGCGATATATTACCGAGTTTCGACCCGCTAGAAGAAGCTAGCCTTAGTCGTACGTCTCCGGGAGTTTCGCTACCACCAAAGGGCGCGCTCCGTTCAATTCCAACAAGAACGGGACTACAACTTCGAACCGAATCACCTCGTCACAAGGACACTCGAGGCGGATCGGCCTAACTCGAATGGCACAACGGCCTCAAAGGAGAAGAGCTCTCAACCTATTCCAACCTACACCTAGCGACAATGTCGGGGCGGTGGTGTTTGAGGCTACTAAATCTCTCAAGATGGTCTAGCTATGAAAAGCTCAAGTTGTGCAACGTTGATTCACAAAAGTATGAATTTAGCTGTTCTAGCGTTGTGTGCCACTATCTAGCGTTGTACGACGCTAGGTCACTGAAAACAGGATTTTGTTGGTTTTTTGAGCTTTTCGCTATCTAGACCATTTCAAGGATAAACAAGGACTAAAGTATACCTTCTATCCTAGTCTAAACTAGCCTACAAGCTCTCTAAAAACTTGATCTTGATCTTTCTTAAAGATTTTATCCAAGTCCTCATAAATTGCATATTCTTCCTATAAAACTCAAAGAATATTGTTAAATGCCAAATGATATTGTTTTGCAATCGACAAACCTAGAGACGTTTAGTACAACAATAACGATTGAAAAAAACAATATGTGTTTGTTTAACTCACGTAGCATGATATCATTTCGATTTTTTTTTTTGAGTTTCATGATATCATTTCGATTAAGTAGTGATTAAGACAAACTTTGAGAACAAAAGCAAGACCATTTTTTTTTTTTTGAAAAATCGAATTTATTTATTTGCATTTATTCTGAACGAGGAATTAATGGAGGCAGGAAGAGATGGGACATGAGGAAAGAGGATAGACATTCGTGCACCTATGGCTCCGTTTGGATAGGTGTGGGAATAATGGAAGAAGGGAAGAAGTGGAAAGAAGTATTGGAAAGTGTGTAAATTTGTGAAGAGTTTGGATTGTTTATAATAAATTTGGACTTTCTTTCTTCTTCTTTCTTCCTATATCCAAACGGTGCCTAAATTAGTATTTCTTCTAGCTGTTTTTTTTTATGACATAAATGGGGACAAGATTGGAGAGTTATATGACTAATTATCCCCTTTTTTTTTAAACTCTTATGACTAACAATCGAGAGAATTAATATTTCTTCTAGCCGTTTCTTCTCACTTCTTTGTCCCCATTTTACCTTCCTAATTTTATCAGTCCTTGATATTGATATCTTTTATTGACATTTAAATAACGAGTGAACCAACTCTGTGTGGCATAATTAGATTTTTTTTAGCATTTATGAATACTTGAATAGACAAAGTCCAATCAATCTTTTCGAAGAAACATTAAAATTATTTAATTACTATAAACGATATTTGAAATTTTCCTTTACAACCCATATTCTCTTTTTAATGAGACGCAAATATCAAATTTTTCAAACGGAAACGCGTATATTTTATAAGCTATTCTGAATTAGACGTTGTGAGGTGGAGCTCACAAAGCTAGAACAAAAATAAACAGTAACTACAAAAGGCAGACAAGTTTTTCTTAAAAAAAAAACCTACAAAAATAATTTTCTTTAAGGCTAGATCAGATCCTACCTTAATTAGGCGTCCAAACACTCTTCAAGATTAATTGACATATATTCTGTTACGACTTACTAGTCATTAACAAATTCCACTAGTAGTTACAATGAATTGAACAAACAACAAAAATTAGTTGAAGGCATTGAACAACCAACAAAAATTAGTTGAAGGCTCAAAGCCCCTCTCCTACTAGACAATATATGTTCAATTGATGTTCTGATTGTTAAATTCTATCCACTGTATTTAAAACTGATGACACAAACGTATCATTAAAAATATTGAAATTAAATTATAATCTTTGCTAAACAATGTCAATTTTTTTTCGAGAACTGTTCAACCAAATAGTGAGATTGTCAAATTAATTTGTTGTTAATACAACGTAACTTTTTCATCAATTTGATAAAGTCAACTAAACACCAAATCTTTGTTAATTATTGAAATATGTGAAATCTTCAACAATTGTAAATATACATTTTTATTGGCTGGTTTTAAACTTTAATTTTTTAGTTAGGAATTGAATATACAGTAACCCAATTAGTATGAATTCAGTTGAAGAGGAATTAATGTTAATGAGATCAAAGCATACTATTTAGAAAGAACATCGAAGAAAACTTTTTAAAAGCATAACTTTATTTATTTTTTTTAAAGTCTTTTGCAAAACCAAGTTGGATCAATTAGCTCCTTTGACTGTATCATTGTATGAATCGAACTAAAAAGTTCATGCTAATTCAATTAATCCAGTACGTAAATCCAATTAACACTTTATTAAGGCTCCGTTTGGATGGGTGCAAGAATAAGAAAATAGTTTCTTCCTACTCCCAAATTTATTATAAACAATCCAAACTCTTCACAAAGTTACATATTCTCAATACTTTTTCTCTTATTTCTCTTATTCCCACACCATCTAAAACGGAACCTAAATACATATCAGATAGAACATATAAAAACTACCCTTAATTTATTTCGTCGTTTCCCGCTTCTATTCGGCTCCGTTTGGATGCGTTGAGAATAAGGTAGGAAGAAGGAAGAAGGAAAGAAATTTATTGGGAAGGGGTAAATTTATTGGGAAGTGTGTAACTTTTGTGAAGAGTTTGAATGGTTAGAAATAAATTTATTGGTAAAGGCTGTGTTTGGATGGTGGGAAGTGGGAAGAAGGAATAAGGAATAAGGAATTTTTTTCAATAAAATTATTCCTAACCATCCAAACTCTTCACAAAAGTTACACACTTCCCAATAAATTTACCCCTTCCCAATAAATTTCTTCCCTTCTTCCTTCTTCCTATCTTATTCTCAACACATCCAAACAGAACCAAAAAGTGGTTATTCCTTATTCCTTATTCCGGGAAGAAACCATCCAAACTGAGCCTTCAATTTCTGGCCTCTGTAGATTTGATCTTGGTTATATATTGTTCTGTATATATTTGATTCAAACTCGTTTGAATGCATATTTAAATTACCATGACATTTCAATGGATGCTTAAATGAGGTCCATTCTGTTTCCGGGGATACCAGTACCACACAACAATATGTACCGATGCAAACTCGTTTCCGACATTTTGCATTTTAATCTCATTTTCACATCACTTAAGAAAGAACTCATTTTCATCTTAATTAAAGAGTACGTATTAAAACATGCAAACGCGTACAGTAGTTTTACCGTTCCTAATTAATTGTGCAGTGTGGTCCTAGACTCCTAGTAGGCCAAGTACAGGAAACGAAAAGGAAAATTGCGTGTTTTTTTATATGTTTCTAACGTTGGACGAAATCCCAGAGCTGCTAATACCAGAAGCATAACTTTCTTTGTTGGTGGCCTGGTGCCATTAATTTTTTTTTTTTTTTTTGGGAAAAAGTTGCATTTTTGTTGGAACCAAATTTACTATCCTCGTTTACAAAGCAAGTCAAAGACTCCATTTGGATAGGTGTGGGAAGAAAAGAATAAGAAAAGAAGTGAGAAGAAGTATTGAAGTGTGTAACTTTGTGAAGAGTTTGAATTATTTATAATTTTTCTTCCTTCTTCCTTCTTCCTCCTTCTTCTTCTCTCATCCAAACGGAGGCAAAGGAAATAAATTTATTACACATAAGACAACGAGGCAACAGGAATTCACCTGTTCCTCTCCCGAAAAATTACAAACGAACAAAACAATTCGTAAAATTTTTATCATACATATAATACACACTTCGTAGTTTCGTACCCATTAAAATAAAAAATATAAATTTCGACTTTATTTTGTTATACGGCAGAGGCCCAGAACTATAAAAAATCAGCATATAAAAAATATTATTATTTTCCATCTCTTGCAGGCTATAAGAATTAAACAAATTAGTATAATTTTATATGCGTGTACTTGAGATGAAAAGATATTTAACAACTTTATGTTGTAAATTAAGAACAAATATAAAAAAATTGAAATCAGAAAACAAATTAAGGAGTGGGGAGAAAAACTTCAGTTTTCTGTATTATTTGCATCTGCAAATTCTGTCTAATAGTTGTCCAAAATACATGGAAGCACCTATAAATTAGACTTATATGATTCCTTAGGATAGCAATAAAAAAAAACAAATGAGAGGACATGGGCAAAACTTCAATTTTTTGTATATCTCTATCTCTATCTCTACTTCTTATAAAAGCACGAATTCAAGAGAAATTACGCACTAGATATAACTTGTAAACACTTGTGTACCGTTTGATTGTTTTGATCTGTGATTGAATATTAATTTCTAGATGAAAGGACAATAAGTTTTATTGTTTGTCTAATAAAGAAATAAATTGAGCAACACACATTTTTATTGTCTAATATTATTTTATTTCTTTATTTACCCATGAGGGATCTTTTTCTAGTCGAGGTAGACTAAAATCAGTCGGGACTCATATTTGAGTTTGTCAGCTACGATTAAATCTCAATTTTTGAGATTCTAGCAGTCAACTGAGCCGTTAAATGTATTCTTCATATTAAAATCTTGTTGGAGACCACATTTTACATTTTTCTAAAATTTTTTAGTATATATATATATATATTGTTATTTTACAAATTTTTTAATTTAAACAATTATGGATCCTTCAATAAAAACGACTTTTATAAATCTCAAAATAATAATAAACAAATTTAGAAAAAAAATAAAATTTGGTCTCCAATGAGATTCCAATATGAAAAACACATCGAACAATTCAAATTAGCCATTTGAACCTTAAAAATTGAGATATAATCGCGGCTGACGGGTTCATCCGTCAGACGTGGCTGATTTTAGTCCACCTCTTTTCTAACTTGTTAATAGGGGTGCATAACGTGTAAAACGATCACGCAACTGGACACTGGACTGTTGCGTTGGTCGTTGCATTTTGGATACGAAAATGATTATCATTTGCGTTAATCGTTTCGTTTTGAACGAAACGATCGAAATCACGAAAATACACACGGACGAAACCATTTCATACTTGTGTTAACCGTTTTGTTTTTAAAACGCAACCAAAATTTTTAACTGTTTTATTTCGTTTTAGAAGAAATGAAACGAAAAGACGGTCGAAACGGTCGCCGTTTTCAGGCCTAATTGTGAAACACACTATAAGCAGAAATATACCAAAAATTATTTCGCTTTCTTGGGCTCGATAGAAACCCAAAACATATAATGAAAGAAGGGCCTAATTGAAATTTTTTTAGATCCATGATTATATGTAGACAAAAAACCGAAATTTTGTAAAATAATATTAAAATAATATAATCCATTAAAATTAATATCAATTTAATCAGTTTAATATAAGTAGTATCGCAAGATCGGAATCCGGGATTCCGAACGTTAGATCGGATTCTGGGATTCCGATCTAACGTCAGATGGGAATCCTGGATTCCGATCTAACGTTTACGAGTTAGGACCTCCTTTCCGCGCGCGAGCACAGTAAGTTTAATTTTTTTTTTATTATTATTTTATTATTTATTTATTTAGTTTATTGGTTTTTAATTTAGTTAATTAAATAAAAAAATAGAGAAAATATTTAAAAAATCGGAAAAAATGAGGAAAAATAAAATTTAAAATTATATGTAATTTATTAATTATATTAGATTTTTTTGTCTTTTTATTTGTTTATTAACTACTTAATTAATTAGAAAAATAGATAATAAATTGTAAAATTATTTTAACAATACTGAAAAATAAGAAAAATTCATATGAAAATTTATGTGTAATTAATTAATTTTTTTTTCTTTTAATAATTAAGATTTTGATAATTAAATATGAGAAAAATTAGAACTGAAAAAACAGCTCCGGATTCGAAAAGTTTGGCGCTAGAAAAATAGAAAATACGCTCTGAAAAATTTTATCAAAAATACTGAGCTGTTAATTGCGGACCTATTTTCCTAAACTTAAATTTCAAAATTTTTAGGCGTACCATTTGTTCAAAACAAAAATAACAAAGGACCAAGATAGTCACACTTTCAACTGAAAAAACAGCTCTGAATTCGAAAAGTTTGGCGCTAGAAAATTATGAAATACGCTCTGAAAAATTTTATCAAAAATATTGAGCTGTTAATTGGCGGACCTATTTTCCTAAACTTAAATTTCAAAATTTTTAGGCGTACCATTTGTTCAAAATAAAAATAAAAAAGGACCAAGATAGTCACACTTTCAACTGAAAAAACAGCTCTGAATTCGAAAAGTTTGGCGCTAGAAAATTATGAAATACGCTCTGAAAAATTTTATCAAAAATACTGAGCTGTTAATTGGCGGACCTATTTTCCTAAACATGTTCCTTATTCCCCAATGACGGTCTGAGACAACACAAAATTTTTTTGGTCCCACCACTTGTTCCCTTAGAAATTTCATGAACCAACCCCAGCAAGTTTCATCCTCCGTTCTCACTAAAGCAAATGCTAACGGAACAAACCGTTGCTCAGGATCGTAACCGCAAGCCGCTAAGAATTTACCCTTATAGCGACCTGATAAGAAAGAGGCATCAATGCTAATCACAGGCCTAATATACGGAACCGCCGCGATACAAGGCCCGAATGCCCATGCTGCTGCTTCGAACATAGCTCTGTTCGGATCACCTACGCTTTTAAACAACCACTTTATCTGCGTGCCGGGTGTCGTCCTCTGTATAGCCAATAAAAGACTCGGTAGTTTGTTGTACGAATCTTCCCATGAACCAAAAAGATGTTCGATTGCTCTTTCTCGTCCCCGCCAAATCTTGTTATAAGTGGGCACCACATTCGGGTATTCTTTCTCCAGTAGAGATTTAACGTCGGGTAAGGAAATACCGACATATCTCTTTACTGCATTTGTAATACAGTTGGCAATAACCTCAGCCGTTAAATTATCATGTGTGAAGTCTCCGGCCCTCCTCACGCATGTATGCTCGTGTTCATTCGTTATTATCTTCCAAAATTTGCCTTCTCTTTCTGTACGGGCATACATACGCCACTTACAACCATATTCCTTACAGTTCAATATTAATTTTTTCGGAGAACTAGCAGTGGTTTTATGTTGTACATTTAAACGTAATGAGTATTTTTGACACTCTCCTATGAGTTGCTCTTTCGAGAAAAAAATTGTCCCTTCTGCTAATGGCCCTGATCCATGAGGTTGAGACGGTTGAGGTACGGAATTTCTATACTCAGAAATATCTAGAAATTGCCCTACGGGATGGTATGTTTCTGTCCTTCCTGTAAGGTAATACTGGTGATTGGGGTTCACGTTTGATTGGGGTCCACCATCGATTCCCTCTGACTCAAATAAGTCCACTTCTTCATCACTAAAGTCCTCACCTGTTGTATAGTCTGACTGAAAACCGGGACCTCGGTCGTATAAATCATCGAGTCGACGTGTTTCTTCTTCGTTTTCTTCGTTTACTTGAACGACATCTTCTTCTTCTTGTGGTCGGCCGTGCCTACTACTACTACTACCACCATGTTCTTGCCTACTACTACCACCATATTCCCAAGTGCCTTGACCGGTGTAAGACTCGTAGTATGTACCTTCTTCTTCCTGAAGTGTACTATCACGAGAATCTATACTGTTAGGGTCCCAAGGATCCCAATCTAATGTAATGGTTTCATTCTCTTCTTCTTGATTGGTTGCATTTGGTTGTTGGTGTTCTTCTTCCTCATAATTTTGTTGTTCATTATAATTATAATTATAATAACCACCTAATTATAATAAAAAAAATGTGTTATAATCACATACAAAAATTGTAGTTAAATAATAACGATATTAAATATTACTTATTAAAAGCCATTTCTAGAAATTATTCTTATTTATGTTTTTATGCATAGTTAATATTAATAAAATATGATTTTCAATATGATTTTAATTATTATTTATAAATCGCATTTTCATAGTTATTATTATTCTATAGTTAATATGATTTTAATATGATTTTAATTATTATTCTATAATTATTATTTTCATAGTTAATATTAATATAAATATATATATTTAAGCACATAATTCTATTATTCAAAATTAAATGTCACATAATTAAATTCAAAATTAAATTTACCTTGTGCCGGAAGTAAATCGACATGCATTTCTAGACCATCAAGTCGCCTTGCCTCAAAGCACTCGTGTTGAACGTATCGCCATTCATTTTGAGAGTTCACCGGCAAAATAATTTGTTGAAACCTTCCGTCCATAATTACGTTGAAACGCGAAACAATTCTCAAATTGAACTCACCTTGATAAATTCCCAATGAGGACAAAATTATTTGTTTAATAGATTCATAATCAGTTTGTGGAAAAACATCAAAACGAAAATTATTTGCTGGATTAAAGGGAGATTGATTGACAAAAACACTAATTGAATACATTTCTATATGACTAAGAATTAATTGGAAAAGATAGATGATATTAAGATTGTGATAACGACCAACTATTTATAGTGATAAGATCGGAATTTGAGATTCTGATATTAGCAAACAGATTTAAAAGTTCACGTCAATTCCCGATCAAATCAAATAATTTGCCGCTGGGTGGCGAACTTATTGCTTAGATCGGAATCCTGGATCCCGATCTAAGGTTAGATCGGATTCCTGGATTCCGATCTAAGCTTAGAGCGGAATCCAGGAATCCGATCTAACCTTAGATCGGAATCCAGGATTCCGATCTAAGCATGTCAGGAATCCACCGCCCAATCAAATCAGTTTTTGGTCTTTCCCTTTACTGTTATTTATTTTATTAAATTAATAATATTTATTATAAATATTTTAATTATATTAATTAAAAAATTAAAATTTAAATATATATATTATATTTATTTTAATTAAAATAGATTTTAATTTTATCATATTCATTAATTAAAATAATTCATTACCTAAAATAAATTATTTTTTTCAAATATAATTACTTACATTAAATTAGTTAAATGAAATTAAATTAAATTAAATTATTCCATCCTTTTCAAATATAATTACTTAAATTAAATTAGTTAAATAAAATTAAATTTAATTAGTTAAATTAAATTAGTTAAATTAAATTTAATAGCTACATATTTAAATTAAATTAAATTAAAATAAATTAGATCGAAATCTAGAATTCCGATCTTAGCATTTGTCAGAGGAATCCACGCAAAATCAAATCAATATTTTTTCTTTTTCTTTTTACTGTTTACAATTTAAGTAAATTAATAATTATATTTTAATTAAAATTGTGAAATTAAATTAATAATTTATATTGTTTTGTAAATAGAAGTAAAGTAAAATAAAATAAATTATTAATTATATTTTATATATTTAATTAATGTTTATAAATAGAAGTAAAATATAATATATTAATTTAATATTTTATCTTCAAAATATATTACTAAAATTTCATAATATATTAATTTAATATTAAAATTTCATATATTAATTTAATATTTTATAATAGAAGTACAATAAAACCATGAAAAACGACAAAATTTCCTGTTACTGCACTGTTCGGAATCCTGGATTCCGATCTAAGGTTAGATCGGAATCCCAGAATCCGATCTAACGTTAGATCGGAATCCGAGAATCTGATCTAACGTTCGGAATCCCGGATTCCGATCTTGCGATACTACTTATATTAAACTGATTAAATTGATATTAATTTTAATGGATTATATTATTTTAATATTATTTTACAAAATTTCGGGACAAAAAACTACATGAGAAAACGTTCAGTCCAATTACATGAATGGGCCTTGGGCCTTCATATACCCAAATTTAAATACATTTAGTATTTCGATCCAAAGCCTAGCAGACCACGACCCATCATCAAGTCCCTCCAAAAACCCTAGCCGCCGCCTCGCCTCATATACCCTTGCTCCATTTCGTCTCACCCAGAGAGAGAGAGAGAGGCAAAGAGAGGCGCAACAACAATGGTGTCAGGATCGGGAATATGCGCTCGACGCATCGTGGTGGATGCAAGGCAGCACATGCTGGGCCGGCTGGCGTCGATCCTAGCCAAGGAGCTGCTCAACGGGCAGCGAGTGGTGGTCGTGCGCTGCGAAGAGATCTGCATGTCCGGAGGCCTTGTTCGACAGAAGATGAAGTACCTCCGGTTCCTTCGTAAGCGTATGAATACTAAGCCTTCCCATGGTCCCATCCACTTCCGTGCTCCTTCTAAGATCCTCTGGCGCACCATCCGTGGGTATGATTTCGTAGCTTGTTCCTTCTTTTTTAACTCTTGTTTTGTTAATGTTGTATGGTTTGTAGCTAGTGGTTATTGGGTTTTAGCTTTTATTACTTCTTTTGTAATTTGTAATGGTACTTGTTTGGTTCATTGTTGCTAGAACTATACATTATCTGCCTTTGGCTTGTCAGAGGATCTCATTGTTTTTATTTGAAGAATGGCATAAGTTGGAGTATCTGTTTGTTGGGCATATTAGATTTTTAATAGAAACATGTAAATTAACCCTCCTCAACCGTAAGGGTGTTGACATTAGTTACTGAGCTGAAATAACTTTGTGTCATACTTTAATTAGAGAGTACTATGTAAAAAAACAAATGTTGTGATTGGTCTAGTTGCTGTTCTTTTATTCATGAACTCATGAAATAGTGCTCGTCTTTTATGTTATCTTATATTAGTTAATGTGATGTAATTTGGATTCTGTAACCAGAATGATCCCTCACAAGACCAAGAGGGGTGCTGCTGCTCTTGCCAGGTTGAAGGCTTATGAGGGTGTCCCACCTCCTTATGACAAGGTCAAGCGCATGGTCATCCCCGATGCTCTCAAGTATTTTCCTGACCTTTCACTCTTTTTGGCTAATTTGAGCTATTGAATTTGCATTCTATGTTTATCTTTTGTGTGTAATGTTATTTTCCTTAATGTGATGAAATAGGGTGTTGAGGCTGCAGCCAGGCCACAAGTACTGCTTGCTTGGTCAGCTCTCCAAGGAGGTTGGCTGGAGCCATTACGATACCATCAAGGTACCTTTCAGTTTGATTTTATTTTCTAAGCTTACATTTAGGATGCATTTTGTATTAATACATCTGCAAATTCGTGTCTTGTTTCACATATAAAAGTTTGCATGATTGAGATGTACCCACACAAGAAGTGAAATGTGCCACTTTGACTTATTTTCCATGACTTGTTTATGTGTCGCCTTTTAAAATTCAAATGCACTTGAAAGAGGTAACCTAACAAGATGAAATAATGAAATGGTGGTTTTGCAGGAGCTTGAGGAGAAGAGGAAGGAAAGGGCGAAGGTCGCATATGAGAGGAGGAAGCAGCTCACAAGGCTCAGGACCAAGGCTGAGAAGGTTGCTGATGAGAAGCTTGGTACCCAACTCCAAATACTTGAGCCCATCAAGTACTAGATACCTGATTCGAATCCTAGGTTTTCTTAAAATACTTTGAAATCTAAGAAGCAAGTCTCTGTGGTTTTGTTATTATTAGGCTCTGGATCTGAAGACATTTTGAGTCAGTTTTGAGTTTTTGGTGGTCATGCTTTTTGATTTTGGATACTTTGTCTATTGCCCTTTTGCACAACGGTTATTTAGCTTGTTGAATATTTTGTGTTTTTTTTGCCTTGGATGAGTAAATCATTTAGATATTGTTTCTGTGCTATAGGCCAATAGCTTTGAACCGACTAGGGTTTTAACTTTCGACATTTGGATGTATGGATTGAAGTCTGCGATGCGGCTTCTTTCTATACTTTAGGTCTTAATATCTAGGGTCCATATCATAAAAGATTCTCCAATAAATATATGAAAGTTGATACTCATCTACCGATTAATTATGTTTTTGTCGATCGATATTTTATAGTCTTGATGCAAAACTGAAGCGGCCATAAGAGTAATTTTGTAAATCGTTACATCTGCAAACTTCATCAAGTTTAAAATTTTAGATCTTTTTCCGTTCACGTCATTAAACAGCTTCATTGAGAGTTTATTTTGGGAGTAGATGCCCGGGGGCTATAGTGACGACTGATCATAAATCTTACTGTTGTTATGATTTTTCTAATTTTGCGCTGGATTTCATACCGGGTTGCGTGCTTTTAACGAACACATCTTAAGGAAACAGATAACATGTGAATCTAATGTGCATTGCCATTAACATCTTTTCTCAAGCAAGAAACCTCAAAAGCTTGCTGCATTTGACTATCATGTGATGAGGAGCCTAAGGGCCTAATCTCAGTGCTGTGTTTTGGTTCCTTTGATGTGAATCATTTAGCAAATGGTTTCAGAGATGTTGGGCCTTTTACCCAAGTTGGTCTTCCATTCCCAGTGGAAATTTCATTGGAGAATTTCAGGCATGACAGAATTGTTCATTTCATATCGGATACTATTTATCAGAAGTTACTTTGTTATGCCGTATGTATGTAGTCTGTCCATAAAATGTTAAGACTTAATCTCGACTGCCTGATTATTATTATGGACGACCTAGATCTAACTAAGAATACTCCAAAAATTACAGGGTCGAACCCATTATAGTATAGGCTTTGCTTATGCGATTTTTACCATAGTTTATTTCCAATTTAGGCATGGATCAAATCAAGCGGTTTTCATTGTTTTTCCCCCCCCTTCGAAATCTTGATAGAAGCTATAAAATCAAGGAGTTATTAGTTATTACTTGAGAGATGTTGGGAAAACAGCGGTCATACTGGTACAGTATCAGTATTATGCTGCAAGTAAACATGCCACCAGTGAAAACCTTGTTGTTACTTGATTCGGCTCTTCATTTTAAGATCAAAGTTTATGCATCTGTTGATGGTCTAGGTGGTCTCAGCCAATGCTCAATTTTTTGCACAGATCCGACCAGTCAGGTTTGTTCACAGCAGCCAATATTTGGCAAATTTGCAGTACTGGCTCAACCTGGTTCTTGGTGCTTTGGGTTGATGTCGTGTTTCCATCAATAAGGTGGGCACATCTGAATAAGCTATATAAATGAACCAAGATAGATACGTTTATTTTTTTTTGACAGGTAAGTTTAATTAATTGTAATTATCCCTCAAATGTTCTTGGAAATTAATGACAGTATGAAGACAAAATGTTGCAATTTCTTTGACATTGATTTGAAGATGATGTTTAATGGTGGCTTGTAAAACTTGCTAACCTTGTGTTTCAATTACAAATCATGATAAATTAGCTTCATAATTATCGTTTGTTATCTCTGAAGTCAAATTGATAATAACGTTTTCAGTACATTATTATTTAAGCACGTGTGAACAGTGAACAGGTACCCAACAAGATAAGAACGCTCATGTTTGGAGGATTCAGACCAAATCTATCAATCAGTTCTTAGAATCTCCTTTCGGTTCTTTTTATTATTTGACAGGTTCACGGTTAAAATCTCGCTTCTGATAAAGGTTACATGTGCCAGAAAGTGGTAAGTTAATGACGAGACTATAAGTTTCTTAACACACACACCCCACAAAAAATTAAAATATAAAATTGAGGCATCCAAGTTTACATATCCATAGTATCTTTTCTAATGGAATTTCAAACATATGGCCTCTACTCAGGAAACATTCCCTTTTAGTCGACTGTACAAAGATGATACTCTATTATTTCTGTTCCTGTAGTAAAAATGTAAAATTCATTTTGGCCCATGACTTGAAAGAAAAGTTAAAAAGAGTTTTGGTAAGTAGGACCTTAACAGAAAGTAATAGCTGCTCCATGAATATTTATTAGTAACCGATATATACTCTTCAAATCTTTTCAAATTATAAATTCACTCCCCCTCTAATCTTTAAATTCGAATTTTTATCCCCTCATTGAAAAAACAATAAAAAAGAGTTTTGATAAGTAAGACCACCAGCTTTAAGTATCCATAAAAGTATCTTTTCTATCTGAATTTCAAAGCTATGGCCTTTACTCAAAAAGCGTTTGTTTAGTTGCCTGAATCAAATCTGGTACTCTATCATTTCTATTCCTGAGCGTTAAAAGTTCATTTTAGCCCTCGATTTGTGATGAAACATTAAAACAATGGAAAGAGTTTTGATGAGTCATGTGGAGGACCTGAACAGAAAATAATAGCTTTTTTCTTTTAGACACTCAACAGAAAATAACAGCTACACTGCGAATTGGTAAAACCCGATATATACTCTTCAAATATTTCCAAATTGAAAAACTACCTCTCTAATATTTAAATTCAGAATTTTATCCATCAAATTCTATTATTTAGAGACATTTAGCCTTTTATTATTGGCAAATATAATATTAATTTTTTTGTTTTAAAATGTGGACTAGAATGTCCCAACTCGGCTGCCCTTGACTAAAGTCTCTGATTATGCCGGCTTGTATCTTTAGTCAGCTTTCAAGTCTCGATCTAATCCCTTTCCAAAGAAAAATTCAAAGCATATTCATTAATCTTATTTATTGCCTCATGTCTTCATTTGATCTGTCTTAACATATTTTTGTTATGCAGTTAGTGGAAAACGTTAATATTGAAAACCAACATTGGTTATAAATGTTTTTTTTTCTTGGAATGAAAATAGTGGTCGAGTTCCTATCTTTTAACCCGATCATAAAATTTTAATTTTGAATAAGTTGGAGGGAGGGCAAACAAAGGTTGATGATAGGTGGGAGGCATTGTTTTTAATAACCTACCAAATACCGGAAAATTCGGATAATACTGTGAACCCGCAAAGCCGAAATGGTGGTATTCAATAAAATGAGACAAAATATCAGAAAATATTGAATTTCAACCCATGACCGGTAGGAACGCCAGTAGAGTATTAGAAACACTGGTTGGGAGGTCCGCATCAGCCTGAGTGAAGGGTAATTCCAGGCCTCTCTCTACATATATGATAGATGATTTTAGTAACCTTGTAACCAATAGTAAATTGTGAAGTATGTTTATATCCCCTGTAATTTGTCTCCACATTTGCTTTGTGAATGTGAACCCACGTGGAGTACATGACATAGCAAATTGTAAACCATATGATGGCTGTGGCGTCCAAGAATGCAAACTTGAAGGCACACTTTGTGAAAATTTTTTTGAAAGCGACTTTGTGAGAAAATTATTTATGAGTCTTTGTCAATGCTCTAATTCAAAACCCTTGCTTTTATTCACAAATCAAGTTAATGGCGTCAGATGTTAGGTGCCTTGTTCGTAACTCTTATTTTTATTAATTAAAACTTTGATATGTTGGCTGCTTGCCAGCAATTTCGGAAAAAAAAAATCATCAAGGCACCGTTTGGATGCGTTGAGAAGAAGGTAGGAAGAAGGAAGAAGGGAAGAAATAAATTATAAACAATCTAAATTCTTCACAAAGTTACACATTTCCCAATACTTCTTCCCACACCTATCCAAACGGAGCCCAAGTGTGAGATAGAGAAAGATGCGGGGAGTCTCTTCGGAGATATCCGATATAATTGGAGATAGATGCGGTAAAGTTAAGCAGCAGGGTAGGGGCATTTTAGTCTTCTTAACTTAGATTTCTAATAGTAATTCTTTTTGTTTTGAAGATAAATTGGGAAAGCCGGATTTCGAATCTACGACTTCTCATTTAAGATGCATTGTTCTTTGCCACTAGGCCAAGAACTGGTTCTCTCCTAATAGTACTTTTAATATTCGAATTTTAAGATTAGAAGGATAGATTAGAAATTTGAAAAGATTATTATCATGTGTTGCTTTCTGTGATGAACTGGTTTATACCCGATTTGGGCCACAAATGGTCTGCATTTTCAATCCATACAAACAAAATTAGTGCATTTGCAGAATCAATCAATTATTGTTATTTTTTGTTTATTTCTTGTTGGGGTACCATTATTCGCTTTCACCATGCCGTTATCTTGTTTTTTTTTTAAATATAAATTGGAGGTCTAAGTCATCTAACTTATTTTTTTATTTTTAAATTAATTAATTAAATATTTATGAAAGACCCCCAACCAGATTTCGAACATGCGACCTTTCACTCAAGGAGTCAAGATGCATTACTCTTTGTCATTAGACCAAGAGTAGTGGTCTTGTTTAAAGGAGGAATGGCCTTGTTATATCAAAGATCTCTTATCAGGTGCGTCTGTGACGAATAACTGATTGCATTGCTAAAAGGGAATCTTTCTATCTTTTTCAAATACATACATTTTTTGCCAAAATATCCTTGTCGATTTAAATGTAAAAGGTTCTTGTTATAACCTGGTGGTAAACTAGGCTTTCTAAATGGCTCTTTCAAATAAAATAATTCCAGTCAAATAAGCTTTCCCCATAAAGTTAAATTGATGGTAAAGCTGGTTCATCCAATGCTTATCTTAATCTGCGGCTCAAACTGAATATTAGTTCATCATTTATGGATTCCATATTTAAGCTTTACTATAAGTAATTTTGAAAACCATGGGATAAAATATACAAATACTTTAGTAATGTTAAAAGCAAAGCATAGCTATGTTTTCTAATGTGATTTCCAACTTATGATTATTTATTTTATAATTAATTAAAAGACTTTCAACTCGCTGATTCATCTTTTGCATTCTTAACTTTGATTTATACCCAATCAAGTGCTAAGTATGTACTGAATGAGAGATTAGAATTTCAGTGTTAGTGCTACTGGCATAGGCTTGTCTGGGTTCCCTACGTCATGCTGATGTGTCTCTTCAGGATTAGCACGTTAAGGGGGGGGGGGGGGGGGTTGAGGTTGTCTAAACTGGCAATTCAATGTTACATCTACTCTTAACCATCGTTAGGAAGTGGAAGGAAGGAACCAATGGATGATACCCTCCAATTTTGGGTACATAACCTTCAATTTAACAACCCCAAGTTTTTCGGACTTTTGGGCATGATTTTGAATAATATTAACAAGTTAAATAGTTGTCTGAGATTTAAATTGTAAAATTTAATGTTAAAGACAACTAATGACTTGTTTATCAAATCAAATATATCAAATTATGTTAACAAAATTCTCAACAAAAAACATACATTACTAGCTAGACTGCCATCCTCTTCTCACTGGAAAAGTGCTAGCACATAAGTAACCGTGAATTTGCTGAGAACTGCTTTGAGAATATTTTAAAACTTTACGGTCTATAATTATTTGACATCCTAGACTTGTACTGAGAATAATATTTTTTTTCTGAAGGCCGAGAATAATAATTTTACAACACCGACATTCCAAATCTGCACAAATCGTACTAAAGGACGATGATTTATCTGCGTCCAGTAAATGCAAACTAAGGTCCCACAAAAGAAAAATAAAAGAACCGATCAATCTGCGAAATCTGGATCCAATTGTTTCCTGTCTTCATAGATTACTCTAAGCCGGACAAAAGGTAAGACCCCACTTCAAATCCAAGTGGAGGTGGATATCACATTCCTCATTAGGAAGTGACAAGGATCGTTTTGTTATTTTCTCCCAATAAATATTCTTTAATTTGTTGATATGTAAGTAATTGTTTCATAATTTTTTTTTTTCTAATCTAAGTAGGTGGAGATCACATTTCTCATTAAAAGTGACAAGGATTGTACTGGGTATTTTCTCTCAATCAATTTTCTCGTCTTGTGAAATATAAGCAATTGTTTAGTAAAATCGCTTTTCATCAAATCCAAGTGGAGGTGGAGATCACATTCCAAATCAGGAAGTGACAAGGATCATTTTGGGTACTTTTCTTTCAATCAAATTCCTCTTTTTATTATCATGCCCTCCAATGGTACCCACCGTAGTGTTATTTGTTTACATTTCGACACCTGTTAACTTTTTTTTTTTTTTTCAAAACGAAGTAACAGAAAACCCAAAAAGAAAAAAAAACCCCAAGATTTTAATGGTTAATGGTCCTTGAATATTATATAAGAATGAATATTCATGACTTACATCTAATTTAAATCTCATAAATATAAAAAATGTCACTGGCTAGTCTTCAATGATTCCACCTGCGATTTGCCTCGTGGGCCCCTTTGGCGGATGTATAGTCGATATTCATTGAATGACATTGGCTTGTACAAAGCAGGTCGATCAGGTGTAATCAATTCTCGAATCGGACTTAGCGGTAAATCGGCTTTCGGATTGTAAAAGAAAGCCATCGATAGCCGCTCATTGGCTGCATTTACCATTACACGGTGTTCTACGCTCTTGTATATTGCATTACTTAGCACCTGACAGAAGGGAAAGAGTGACTGGTTACTGGCAATTAAGCTATAAATATTTGTTTCAAGATAGTGCATTGATTTATTTTTATCACATATAAGGGGTAAAAGTAAAAAGTTGTGCTCACTAATGATCTGTTCGGCTGTTCCTACCTTTGTCTGACTTGGAAACAGAGTGTAGCTTTGTATTTGTACATATGTATCGTTTTTTTAGTACTTTATTTATTTATTATTTATGATTAGATAAAAGACATAGAAAGGAAAAAGTAATTAAGGCTCCGTTTGGATAGGTGTGGGAAGAAGGGAAGAAGGGAAGAAGTGGGAAGAAGTATTGGGAAGTGTGTAACTTTGTGAAGAGTTTGGATTGTTTATAATTTTTTTTCTTCCCTTCTTCCTTCTTCCTACTTCTCAACGCATCCAAACGGAGGCTAAGAGCGATTGAAATATCCGATAAAACTGTCAGCTACGATTAAATTTTAATTTTTGAGATTCTAGCAGTCAATCCGAATCATTCAATGTATTCTTCATATTGAAATCTCGTTCAAGAAAAAAATTTATTCTGAATTTTTTTATTTTTTGTATTTTACAAAATTCTTAATATAAACAATTCTGAACCCTTCAATAATAATGATTTTAAAAAATCTCAAAAAAATTTTAAAAAGATTAAAAAAAATGTAAAATTTGATCTCCAATGAAATTTCAATATGAAGAATACATTGAACGGTTCATATTAACCATTAAAACCTTAAAAATTAAAATATAATCGCGATTGAGGAATCAGTCGTGATTGATTTTAGTGTACCTCAAGTTTTATTATGACATTATTAAGGTAAGGAAAGTTGTTCATATATAGGAAATTTTGGACGTGTACGTATTACTACGCTTTGGTCTTTCATTGGTGCGAAGGGTCGAACTCGATGTCGATGCCTTTAGGGGACCCTATATATATATATAGTGAAAAGACCTTGCAAAATTACACAACTATGTATTCAAATCCTATCGATATAGGCCATATAGGTTGTACGACCTAGAATGATATGCTCCCGCAACAATATCTCCAAACTTTTTATTCGATAATAATGACTAACCTCAGGATTCACGCAAAAATATCATAGGAAGGCACACAATTATAAAGCAAAGCATAAGTTTACACTTTACAATTATACTAAATTATAAGTATAAATTTATGAGCAAGGCTAAAGCTCAATGCAAGCATTGGAGGGAAGGGGCCAGCCTTATGTTTTTTATTTATTTATTTTATTATTTTTTAGCTTAAATGACAAATTCCAATCCTTTAATGTGATCTTCATATTAAAATATAGTAGAAAACCAAATTTAATATATTTTTTCCTAATTTTTCGTTTTTAGAAAATCATTGGTCTAAAAACTTATGAACCATTTAAAATGATAATATTAAAAATCTAAAAAATAGTAAAAAAAATTAGAAAAAGTGTAAGTTCAGTTTTGTAATAGATTTCAATATGAAAATCACATTAAACAATTTAGATCCGTCATTTGAGACTCAAAATCCAAGAAAAAACTCATTATATTGCACTTCATCCTTGCTCTATTTTATAATAAATATTTTAAAAAATGTACTGCAAAAGAGATATATATTTGGGAAAATTTTAAACTAAAAAATTAAAGACACTATGACAATTCTATTAATTATATATATTTTTTACAATCATTTTGTCAGTTGTTATAATTGTCAGCGTTAAAACTTATTGGATGAAGTACAATTTTGTGAAAGGGTGACTAGCATGAACTTTTGGTGGCTTGTTACTTGTAATTATTCAGTCTTATTATTCGCATGCAAGTGGGGATAATATCGACAACTCTGACAGAGCAATTGTCAAAAGCAACAAAATAAAATTAGATATATATTTCATACTAAGATGTATAATAAATTTAGTGTAATTTGAAACTTGGCTAGTTATCGATTAAAGTGTTAATAAAATTGATTCGTTCATTTTTCAAATTGCACTATATGGCATACATCCTATCTCAATTATATAAAACAAGTCAATAATTTTACATTTTCTTATTTTAAGATCATTTTGTTAGTTGACTATTTTCAAATAAATTTGTTATTGATATAGATCTAATAAATATGTGTCACAATGTTTAGCGATTTGTTAGCTTCTGATGGAGGCATCCATACTAATTCTAATTATATTTTCGCTAACTGACACATGTATATATATTTTTTTAAATAATTAAATATTGATTCGCAATTTCTCATAGTAAAAAATTATTTTTAGCTCCACCGTATGGATAATATGGATATGCATGTGAGACGTGAACATTGCGGGTTAGCATTATTTATAGTTGTGGAGATAAGAAAAGGAGAAGGTTTTTCTGAAAAGTGAAACTTCTCCTGCTTTCCTTAAATGCAACTTATGCCGATATGCGATGGGAACTGTATCAACAATTTAATTAGCCATAGTTGAGTAATATTTTTCTTAACGAAATAATCAACTTAAAAATACTTTTCTTAAAATTTAAATTCGAAATAATGGACACTTAAGTCTCATGGATAAACAGAGTCAGAGGATAAATGTTCAATGATTAATCTCTCTCTGATGAAACTTGGAGTCTCCTGGCTAGTTGTCAAGTGGGGAGGTGAGTGCCTGCTTCAATGTGTCATCTGTGTGTCTCTCTCCATTGTATTATTATGGTAAACTTTGAACCAAATATTGAAATATATGGCTGGAATTAAACAACTATTGGTCACGTGTCAATTAGAATTATAAAATTTTCCTATCATTTCCCATCATATCACAAGTTACATCATTTGCCGTTTTCAGCCCTTGATCTTCTATGGCATGAACTGCCTGTCTCAGTTTACGCTTAAGAATTAATTAACTTGTAGTTTATAAATTAATTATTTGCCTAGGAAGAAATAATGTGAGTACTGGCTGCCAAAACTAGAGATTACTAAAATATTAGAAACGACCTCAAAAACTTATGAATGTATAACCTAACTAGTTGATAAATTAACTAAGTAATTGCAAACTGGATAGTATTTTTTTTTTGTTTGATAAAAACTCAATAATAATAATGATATAAGAAAGGAAAAAAACTAATTTGCGACATTGAGAATAAACAATGATTTCATATTGAAACCAAACTTGAGACAATTAAGCATGATTTAATTTTAAGACGGCCTTATCTAACTTTATCAGTCCATGGTTTCAACAAAGTCCACACGAACGAGAAGCATGTGTTCGGATTTGAATTGGTGGTTAAACTAGTTCCTTTATTGATGAGGCCATAAGGGGATAAGGTTGTTGTCATGATGGGTCTATCCCGGCTTTTTTTTTTTTTTTTTTATGGAGTAGGAAGTTCAATTTGCCAAGATAATGTTTGGAGGACATAATTTATTATGTGCGGAAGTGATCAATATGGTACGAGCTACCTTACGTAATCAATTTTGCGACCTTATAATATTAATTATCACTCTTTAGAATATACAAAAAGTACTTCTAATTTACTTTAGAAAAACAAATTAGTTTGCATGCAGTTTATGACGAACATATGTCAGTTTGGATGCGAGTAAGTAGTTGCATAATTTAGGATACATAAGGGACTATATAGTGATATGCAATAGATGTTTAGTTATTGAATAAAAAAGAGTAATTTAATGCATTTATATATGCATTAAATTCATGCCAAAAGACCAAAATGTTCTTATGTATTATAATAATAATAAAAAATTGAGGGATATAATTGGAAATGATAATAATTTTTTTTTATCTATCCTACTATGATCTGATGCATAACTTAAGCAACTCCTAATTAGATGTAATAAGTTATGTAGTCTCCGTTTGATTGACGAAAAGAAGCATAATGAGATTATGCACCTCTTATGCAGCAACCAAACAAATATTATAATAATAATAATAATAAAATATTATCTTTCCTATTAAGACCCTAAGCATAACTTAAAGCACCTCTTTAGTCAGATATAATAACTTATGTAGTCTCCGTTTGGTGGCAGAAAAGGTGCATAATGAGGTTATGCACCATTGCACCTAAGGGTTTCAATTATCTGTCATTTCGAAGATTTTCGTTCTGTTTTGTCTGAAACGAAACAAAAACGGAATTGTAAATAAGTTACGTTTTAAAAAACAAAACGGGTTATTCAGCACGTACGTTAGTGTTTCGTTTTATCGAAAAATGACTGAAATCGATAGAAAATAGACTGAAATCAGTGGAAAATGAGAACGAAACAACTAATAAAACGGAAAACTGTTTCGTTTTATAAAAACAAAACGATATTTTAATACGTTACCGGAAACGGAACACCTCTATTCCACTTCCGTTCGCACGTTTGACACACCCCTAATTGCACCTCTTATGCAGCGACCAAACAACAACATAGAAATCAATACACACATAGTTAGTTGCTCTGTTTAGAAATTCAAGCCATGCCTCGAAGAAATTGAGATCCGCTGCCGCGCGACACATGGTGTAGCGCGGTATGCTGGCCGTCTGATCAAGATCCAATGGACAAGGGAGCCCCGTGCATGTAACCTAGATTGATAGGCCCGTAAAAAGTGAACCGTCCGATCAAGATCAGACGGCTCGTAGTGCGCTACACCGTATGTCGCGCAACAGCGAATCCGGATTGGCCTCGAAGGATGCAAAGAGCGATAAATTGTGCTGACAGTAGGCCATATTATCCATGTGACCATGTAAATAAATTACAGATTGATTAGAAAAAAAAATTAGGTTCATAAATTATGACTCATTCTTATTTTGTTAAAAAATAACAATCCACTACTCTCGCTTTAGGTACTTGGTAGCTTATTTATTTATTTATTTATTTTATTATCCGTGGTAGGATTAAAGTGGCTATCAACTAATAAGTAGTCACCACATAAGACATGACACGAGCATATCTAGATTTATTGTGACGTATAAACGAATTTCGACTTTTTTTCGAGCAGTCGAATTCTATAAAAGAAAATTATACTACAGAAAAAGAAAAATAGTAGAATGGTCCCAAGTCCTAAATATATTCAGAACTTGTACGTATTTGGCAGTATACACAAGTCAAGTACTAAAGGTATAAAATCCAATCATAGTCTCACATATAGAAGGAAAACGTGCCTTCAATATTCCACCCATAGCAGTATCTGGACAAATATTTTCTATAGTTTTTAACGGCTGAAAGAGAAGTTTGAAACCCCTCCTAGACAAAAGAGCGAGGTGTCTTTCCTAATGAATGAATTTGTTTTTGGCTCGTGCTTGATTCACCTTTACACATAGACAAAATAGATAGCTTCTAGAGCACCATGCAGAGTCTTACTTTTGGCCAACCTTGGCATTTCATAGATTGCGCAACATGACTTTTATTAGCTGCACGTGGTCGCTGAGAAAGATTTTTCTTTTTTTCAGAGAAAAACTTTGTTTTCATTTATTTCATCATCTTATGATGGATATCATATATGGCGTAAAATGTTATCTAAAACCGTTAGTTACACTAACTTAGAAATTCACCAAATATAAAACTATATAATTACGGTTATATTCACAATTATATAAAAAGATATCGATAATTTCATCATCTGCCAATCTTAATGCAATTTAAAATCAAATGATCTGTGTTATTAAATTAACATTTTCAAAATTTGATAATTTAGATGTAGAATCAAAGAGCATTCGAATCAAAATCATTATTCTCCTATGCGAGACACGCCACGTGCAGATGAAGATAATTAATATATTTTATAAGAGTAATGATTTTGACATGTTTATTGGCATGATCTCCAAGTCTGTTTGGAACAAACGCGAACAAGGGATGAACATGCGGCCCACAAACAGGCCCACGAACAGCCAAGGCAATGAGTAGTTCGCCAAAATCTAGAAACAAGGAACAGGGGGAGTAGTTCGCAGATCGTTCTGTTCGTGCTTTGTTTGGTACCCGCGAACTGGCGCTGTTCGCGTGCGCTGCCAAACACACCTTGATGAACGGGCAGATTATGTGCAGAAAATTCCATATGCGCGCAGGAGAGTTAAATAATAAAAAATAATCATCCTAAATTGGATACCAATTTTCTAAAGGAAAAAGCAGGGGTTAAATTATAGAAGTCTACTTGACAATTATATATGACAACCGACATATTCTATAAATTTATCAAACAATTATAAATATCAAACAATTATATATATGTTATATATATAGTTTGTATAGGTTATATGACAGGTTTGTATAGTTTAAACATTGATTGATCATCCTTAATTAACCAGCTGTGGTTTGAAAAAGTAACAATTTCTATTCTCACTTAATTGTGACCAAACTAGTTCCGAATTATCCCAAATTTAATAGATAGTATATAAATTTTATAGAATATTTCTACAACAATTATTTCTAATTTCATAATTATTTCTTTGGTTATCTGAATAAATAGTTGTCAAGCAATACTGAAAAATATATATATCTATAATAATTAGCGCGTTTTTTTAAAATAAATATGTAAATTTTCACAGTTGTTAACTAACACCTTTATATGTTTCATCCTAAATAATTTAGTGCCAACTATAAACCACACAATTTGAACATGAGGAAATCGGTCAGATTGAAATGATGTATGTCAGTATGTTATGTAGCCCAAACAATCGACAATGTGAGCCTTCTGATTTGCCACAACGGCCATCTAGGATACGCTCTAGTATATGGGTGTGTTTGTATAGGTGTGGGAAGAAGGGAAGAAGTGAAAAGAAGTATTGGGAAGTGTGTAACTTTGTGAAGAGTTTGGATTGTTTATAATTTTTTTTTCTTTTTCCTTCTTCTTCTTTCTTCGAACGATCCAAACGCACCCTATATGTACTTTACTATTTACCTTTTGCATGCCTTTTAGTGATAAATGTTTTAGGGCAGCTCGTATATATGTGAGAAAAATATAGCTTTTTTTTTTTTTTTTGGGGGGGGGGGGGGTTGTGGGGGTAATAAACAGATAACCGTCATTAATGTTCACGTACTTGTTTATTGTGTCAATCTTAAAAAATGCAAGGGTGAAAATGTTAGTTAATTTATTTATTTGGAACGCAATTGAAAGAATTTAGAACAGAATAACTTCGGAGTTTGCATGCTTTAGATTTGTACTGTTTAGGTAATTTATTTTTATTCCTAGAAATTAACTAGTTATATCACATAATATTTCCCCACGCCACGATTAGGTACATGGCACAAGTTGATATATAGTCTATGTAAGCTTCTTTGGGCTCCGTTTGGATAGGTGTGGGAAGAAAGGAAGAAGGGAAGAAGTGAGAAGAAGTATTGGGAAGTGTGTAACTTTGTGAAGAGTTTGAATTGTTTATAATTTTTTTTCTTCCTTCTTTCTTCTTCCTTCTTCTTCTTCTCTCATCCAAACGGAGGCTGAGACAGTTACAGATGAAATAAACTAGACAATCATGCAGTATGAATCTGTTAAGCCATTGTCAAAAGGTAATTAATGCATTATTATCACCATCTGCGTGCTTAATCAAAGTTCACCTTATTACCAAGTTTATATATTTCTCAGTCCTCAAAACTAATCTATTTATCAATACAATTTCTCTTTTATTGTTTGCTAATTAAATAAATCAAGTTACTAGTTATAGTCTAGCTAGCTTCTACAATAGCCACTAATGAAATAAAATTATTCAAAACAAAACTGAAAACGACTAACCTGTATTTGATCACCAACATTTAAGATGAAAGCATCGCGAATTGGCTCGACTGTGACCCAATCTGAGCCTTTCCTGACTTGCAATCCTCTGACGTGGTTGTCCACAAGCAGCACCGTCATACCACCAGGGTCGGAGTGAGACGATAGGCCGAGCGTCAACTCCGGCTGGGGGCATTTTGGGTAGTAGTTCACTCTCAAGCACGCACCAACCTCAGTCCCGCCAAATGATTCTTGTAACCGGGTTGGGTCCAACCCGAGGCCGATAGACATTGCCTCCATCACTCTTCCACATAGGTTTAACAACTCTCTACTATACTCATCTGTTATATCCCTGTGTTGTGACCCAAAATAATTGTTAGCATTATTATTGGCCTTTTAATTATTGCTTAAATGGAATGTAGGCAGTCAAACGCTTTTTTTTGTTCTCATTTTCCAAGGCTCCGTTTGGATAGGTGTGTAACTTTGTGAAGAGTTTGGATTGTTTATAATTTATTTCTTTCCTTCTTTTTTTTTCCTACCTTCTTCTCAATGGATCCAAACGGTGCCCAAATGACATTGATTTTTTGTGGAGATGTAGAACATCTAGTGGATAAGTTTGTTTTGTTTAAATTTGATAATATACTTTTCAAGAGTAAATTAAATTGTTTTGCTGACCTCTTTGAGGCACTTATGGGTCCCTACTTTTAACAAGGCTACAAAATTCCATTTGTGTCGATATTGGAGGTTCAGATGCTATATTGCTAAAATATAGGGTGGCAAATGCAAATTTCTCAAAATATGTATAGCTGACTATTCGCCTGGGTAAAGTAGTACAAATAATGACAAAATTTAAACAATATATGCACGTGACAAAACAATTGAATATTTCTAGAGAAACAATTTAACATATGACTTGCAAATATATCACAAATAGTGAAATAGATAGATACATTTGACATATTCCTTTTGCTGCCGCAGAGAAGAAGAAAGGAGGAGGGAAAAAAAACAAAAGAAATGAAATCACAAAAATTTATAAGTACCTCAAATCAGGGGGAAGTGCTGGCCATTTCTCATGGTTCTTGAGACAAGAAGGCAACACATGAAGGAAATAGTAATCACCCCAATCCAAACTAGCCCCTTTCTCCACTCCTAACCTACTTCCATAACCTTCATATGTTGTCGGCGAGTTCGCATACCGTTGTTTCTCCTCTATCGGTAGATGAAAAAATCCCCTCCATATTTCTTGTCCATGTCTCACGAGTTCGGGTCTGACCCCGTGATTCACCACCTGGAAAAAACCCCACTCCCTGCATGCAGCCGACACGGCACTAGCCATTTCTTCTTTGCTCATTGCACTCAAGTCGATAACAGGAATGCTGAGTGTATAGGAGCTGGCTTCGATACTTGGCCTGTCAGAGGGTGGTTTGATGTAACGAGTGGGTATCGTTTCGGTGCCGGATTCGGATAATGATTGAACCCGGATTATCGGTTCGGGCCAGCCATGGTTGCTATCCATCGGTATAGTGAGTTAGCTTCCTATAGATGTGATACGAGGGGTTTTTATTTCATTTGTCTAGAAACAGGGATTTTGGTGGTTCATTATGGCTTTTATGGTTGAGTGGCATGTGTTGCACTAGGTATTTGTAGTGCAAATGGAAGCAAAACAAAACGTGATGTAATTGAAGGGATTTGGGTATGGTTGAAATTTTATGTCGGGATAACAAACCCGACTCTTTTGGATCCATTAATAAAAAAAAAAATTTAATGAGGAAGGTTCCGATGCCACAACTTTAGAGTGTTACCAAATATCACAATTTTACTTTTCATCAATATTTAAAATTTAAAAATTGAAATGTTGAATCCAAACCGTTGATCTTGTACAACTTAATGAGCGATGCATTTGCATATCAATTTTATTAAATTTAGAGTTGATTTGTTATTTGATCAAGAGGTTAAAAAATAAACGAATCTTGTTAACTATGACAGATTAATTATAATACATTCATGGTTTGACATTTTGATCAAATATCAAACGAACTCCAAATTTTTTAAAACTTATATGGAAACACATCACTCATTAAGTTATATAAGATCAACGGTTTAGATTCGATATTTAAATTTAAAAATTTGAAATTATTAATGAAAAGTAAATTTGTGACATTTAGTGGCACTCTAAAGTTGTGACACCGAAACATTTCTCTTTTTTAATAACATATTTTGCAAACAATGAAAGTATGTATAGGCATGACTGATGCGCGGCAATCAGGAAAAGAACAAAAAATGTGCAATTTAATAATAGTAAAGATCCGTTCGACTTTAATTTCTTTCGCTGTTTACATTTTGATCATGTGATTTTTTTAATTTAATTTATTTACCTTTATTTTTTTATTTTGTAGAATTAACATGTGATTGATATTTTTAAAAAATAACAATGCGATTGATAGACCCATCAAAGAACAAGCCCATACTGAAGAGTGAAGAAGCCATAGATTGGGCGACAAGTGGAGATTGGGTTCAATAACATTCTCCTAAAGTTAAATAGAGCATTTATAGCTAGAAAAAATAAAATTAAAATAGAACATCAAGCTTCTTGTAGAGTTGGGATGTATGACTTGATATCAGATACTATTTGGTGTCAAACGTTAACAACGGAAGCGGAACATGAGTGTTCTGTTTCTGTTCCGTTCCAGCACACGTAAATAAAATCCAATCCGTTTCCGTTCCCTTTCATGAAATGGAACAGTTTTTTGTTCCGTTAGTTACTTTGTTTTTCATTTTCCATTGATTTCAGTCTATTTTTTTTATAAACGGAACACTAACGTTTATCGGTACCAGTTCCGTTTTCAGAAACGAAACCAAAGTAGTGTTTCGTTAGCTATCCCGTCCGGACGAAACGGAACGAAACCATTTTGACACCCCTAACTATCAGAACCGTCTGGTTCTAATTGATCTGAGAGCTGATTTTTAAATTACTGCATAATACATTGATCGGAAGGTGCACATACTGCCATGTCATGTATTCGATGAATCATGAATGCTGACTTGTCAAAGTGGCCCCCACTTCGAAAGTTTAAACAGTAGATTTCATAGGAAGAATATATAGAAAGTTAGAATCTCGGACCCGGCACTGAGGCAACATGACCCACAAGTGGACCCGCATTTTACATTTTATTTTTTAAACTAATTATTTATCAGAAACTAGTTTTATCTTCGCTTGAACAACTACAAACAAATAATAAATTTAACAAAAATAAATTGAATATGCATAAAAATAAAATATAACTCATAAATTAATAAAGTAAAATAGATAAACAAACTAAATATATGAACAGATAAAGTGAACAAATATAAACGTGATGCACGAGATGATGCGTGAAGAGATAGTATATAGTAATTTTCATTATTTATTATGGGCACTTTATTAATCAAGGTGTTTGCTTGAACTTTGAATTGCTAAATTTAGGCTTAGTGGGGATATACATTCATTATTTAGCCAGCACAATTAATTACTATCCAGAACAGTCCCTGACAATGTACGTATATGCTCCCAAAAGATGAGACAAATTTTGTGTACTGAGTTTGAACAAATTATAAATCACTTCAGTTACAGAGAATTCGGATAAAATCATAAACCTACTATGATGATCAAGTAATTGGGTGTGTTTGGTTGGAATAGAAATAAGGAATAAGCCTCTTATTTCTTATTTCGGTGAAAATCAAATAACTAAGGAATAGAAAATTTGGACTTATTCCGGCCCTTATTCATATTCTAACAAAACCAAGAAATTTGGATAAAGAATAAGGAATAGGCTTTTCTCTATTCTTATTCGCTATTCCCACTCCAACCAAACACACCAAAGAATAAGCTAACGTAACATTCCCACTCCAACCAAACACACCAGATGGATAAGCTAATTCACACCACGTATATACGAACTTAGGAACAAATAGAGGATATTCTCCTACCTTTTCCTAATAAGATATGCTTACGTAATATTACAACAACAACTAATTGGGTTTCATTTCCATAGAGATGACTGGGATTTTTACGTTGGCTCGCCTAGCCTATCACAACCCTCCTCCTTTTACCCGGGCTTGGGACCGGGCTATACTAAATAATGCAACCAAAGCTTAGTATAGACGGAGTTATGCTTACGTAATATTAATATTATATTATTATCTTTTCATAAGAAATTATATGTTATATATGATCTCCGTAAGAATGCGAGAATAATTTTATTGTTGACCCCATAACTATAATTTAATTATAAATATATTAATATAAACATGCACATCAGCACATATCAGCATTGATATAGTATATGAAGCTCGTTTATAAATTTTCTGACCGAGATATAACGTTGACACGGTAATTCTCTGAATAATTGAAAATCAGTCATTTTCAAACCATAAATATATTTATTAGTTGTGAGACTAATCAATGATTTGTTGACTTACCTAAAATAACAAATGAGCACGACTAATTGTTTTGTATTTGTAAATATCATGTTAGATTTACTTCTAGTGTTATAAGGCGGAGGGTACATTTAATAGAAAATTATTATATATATCATCTCTCCACGTACCGTACCATCTCATATTCTCATGCCATCGCATTTATATTTGTTCGCTTTATTTATTTATATGTCTAATTTTTTTTTATGTATGTGTTCATTTTATTCAACTATGAATTAATTTTTATTTTTTGTATTGTTGTTCAGATTTTTATATGCATATTTAACTTATTTTTTATTAAACTTATTTATTTATATGTATCCACTTTGATTATTTAAATATTTATTTTTTTATTTTATATATTCATTTTGTTTAAGCGACGACAAAACTGCATATTGCAGCCGGGTTATTTTCTCCTCGAATCTTTAATTAATTCGGCTTGAATGATAGGTATGAACATAATTTGAAGTGTGAACGCATGGCCAACAAAAAAGGCCGATGGTCATCACTGCACACACAGGCCCACAGAATTCAATAACCGCCTGATAATCACTTTCAATTTTCTAGTTGATATATAAAAAAAGAACTAAAATATATCAAAACAAATTTATTTCGTAACTGTAGCAATTAATTAAATCATTATCAAATTTCAAAAACAAAGTTATAGATATAATTTTGTAGGTTCGATAGATTGTGTATTATATTTTTTTAGTTTTACGCTGCTTAATTGATGCTCAAATCATTTACAAATTGTATCAAAATTTATTTACACAAGAGCATCTATAAAATTTTACTTTAAGTTGATAGTTCTTGATCCCTTCTTTCGTTTCATCGAAGGATGTTTTTCTTCTTTTCGGGCGGAGGAAGCAACTCTGTAATTTTGCTTATCTGGTTTTGTTAGTTGTTTTCTCGAGTATCACAGTTGTCGATATATGATTTTCCTTTACAAAAATGTTAGGATTAACAATTAGTTATACAAATATTGAAAATTTAAAGTTTTAAGAATAGTGTATGTTAGATGTATACAATACCTATGATTTAAATTATAAAAATATAATACAATTTAATACAAATATTGCTAAAATTGTAAAATAATTTTATTTCATAGAAACAAATTCATGTAAGAATATGAGCCTAATTAGAAAAAAAAATTGCATTAGAAACCCTACTGTTTTTTAGGTAGTGACCAAGTCATTCGATTTTGTAGTTTAAACAGAATAATTATACTCAAAATCTGGATTCTTTTTTTAAGCTCCAATTTATCTTTCATACATTTTGACAAATCTTGTCTCTCTATCTCTCAAAACATAATAAAAAATCAGTAGCTCTTATTATATTATAAAATATACATTTTAATTGAATGAAGTATGTTTTTTTTTAAAACAAAAATGGAGGTCAAGCCCCCATCTTTCATTATACCAAAAATATTTACCAAGAACTGAATGAAGAATGTATTTTGATCTTATTTTGTGCATACTTTTACCAATGTGCGTTTATATATTGTCAGAATACCTTCGGACTAAAATAGTAGCATGCAACTATCAAATTGTGAGGAGGAGGGGTTGAAAAGGACTGATCAGTGATCACAAAATTTTGATATACTTTATTTCTAATAAGTATGTAGTAATTTGTTGAAAAATATTTTAGGAAAAATTGGATATAACCCCTTGTAAACTTGAAAATCGGAAATAACTCCCTCTAATCTTGTTTGTGTTGGATATAACCTTTTGATTAAATCTAATCATATCTTATTTGAAAGGACATCATTTTGCACAAGTTAGGACAGATATACCCTTATTGCCCGATCTTCTTTTCTTGGCCCTTTCGTATTCCCCTCCTACCTCAAGCGAATTGTCAAAGACCAATAATATTTAAGTCATAAAGCAACACCAATAGGCCTTAGTTCTTTGAAATGCTTTCTTGTTCTATCACTCGGTTTCTATTACTAATAAAGCAACAGTATAGACACTCAACGAATTGTTGAGGTACATTTTTAATTGAAATGCTAACGGATTGGTCGGAGATATACACCCTTATTTTATCCTAATGTTCTATTTTTTTTTATCATATTGCCACTTTTCTCTGATTTAGAAACACTTCTCTGAGTAGCTTTGCAGTTTGCACTCAGATTACTAATTACAACGGATAATCTTCAATAAAAAAAAAAGAAAAGAATGTACAATCAGTGCTTTGTTGTTGGGTGCCTTCTATGCTCAAGAAAAATCAGTTGGTAAATTATGAACTCGAAAAATGAGACAACTACATTTGTACCATTTATATAAGCGATTTGAAAAAAAAAAAATCAAATTCTGTCTTTTTTTTTTTTAATATCGCAGGGATAGGTTGGAACACAAAACGACTTTGATTTGAATATTGCACAGTAAGGGTATTTTGGTCCTAACATGTAAAAGATGACTTTTCAAATTTTTAATATGAATAAATTTAAGAGAAATGTTAGTGCCTAATTTATTGGACAGATGAGTCCGTCCAATACGATCATTTTCACATTTTTAAATTGCAAATGACTGATCCGAACCGTTCAATATGTTCTTCATATTGAAAACTTATAAGAAATCAATTTTTACATTTTTTTATTTTTAATTATTTTTTTATATTTTAGAAAATTCATGATATAAAAGTTGATCTTCCAATAATGATGATTTTCTAAAATTCCAAAAAAAAAAGTAAAATTATTTGAAAAAAATGTAAAAATTTGTTTCTTATAAGTTTTCAATATGAATAACATATTGAACTGTTAGGATTGATCGTTTGAAATTTAAAAATATGAGAACGATCATATTAGACGGACCGCATCCGTCCAATATATTGGACTCTAGCATTTCTCTAAATTTAATCAAAAGGACTTATATCCAATACAAACAAGATTAGAGGGTGTTATATCCTATTTTTCCAACATTTTATTGGTGATTGGAGTTCAAATAGGCATAGAGAAAATGCTCGGAAATCGCTAGAAATCATGGTCGATGAAAAGCAATAAAATAAGATCTTACTATGAAATGGACCTATCCTATTTGAGTTTCACGAGACATAAAAAAAATGTATAAAAAATATCGGATTTTACTCTTCTATAGGAAAATATATGAAAAACTTTATGATGGTAAATGCGAACTCGATTAACGTTGATATACAAATAGATATCCATCTTCATTTTATTTGCTAAAGCCTGCAGAGCAATTAATTACAGATCAGTACTTTACCTCAGATCAATTAATTATTAACCAGAGAACTCATCAATTAATTACATAGTTATCGTTGACGCTCCTTCATCTTTATCTGTTTCAGACTTCCTATATATATAACACGTGATACTTGACTAGTGTTTAATGTTCCTCCTTTTATATAGAATCAACGGCCCCCATCTGAACAATTGATTGTTACTCAGACTAAAAATTTCAATGCCCCCATCATTTGGCACACAACCAAACAAAATATCTCACGAAAATTTCAACAATATTGGCGAAATAAAGGCGAATTTGCTAGAAAAAGAAATTACCTTTAAGAAAGGTAAAGAATGTACAATCTTACAAAGAAAATATTAATGGCAAAGTAAAGACTGCATATAACAACCGTTTAGTTGCTTGATACACGTAAAAAGAAATACAAAACAAGAGTAACATACAAAAATTTATAAAACTATTACTCTAAATTTCAGAGCCTTGCTCTAAATTAAGGTTCTTAAACTTCTAGGATGAAAATAGAAAAACATTTATTCTTTAAATATGATCCGATTTATGTATTAAATAGATGACAAGAAACAGCACACGAGAAAACTTAAAAGTAGAGAGATGGTATCCAGAAATTTCAAATACGCCATATATATACAGATGTCGTATGATCTTAGAAGAATATAAAAAGGAACCTCCTATTGAGAATATATATATGCAGATCAGGGAAAATTAGACAATTGTTGATTGTTCATCAGTTGTCTCAGGAACAGAAAAACCCTCTTGCATGTAATGGCATTGATAGGAGAAAAATCCAGATTCAGGTACAGATTTTTTTTTTTTTTTTTGTTGAAAAATTGACAGTGGCTGTCAGATTCAGGTACAGGATTAATTGCACAAAAACAAACTCTTTATTGTTTATAAGATAAAACCAAAAACAGCTGCAGTCCGTAAAAGTCCATTAATTACCTATCAACAAAGCACCAGAAACGATTTAATTATTACTATATAGAAAAAAAAAACTTCTTTTATTCATTTGCAATTCTGCCAACTGTACCGCTCACAAGAAACGGTGACAGTCTTGATGCCAAGTGGTCATGTCCTCCTGTATTGGTGTCGAACTACTTTAGAAGGAAGGGAAGTAGACAACTGATCATGAACCACATCCACTCGATGGACAAACTGGGCAATCCATCAGCAGCGTACCAGATGGGTTGATACATATAGGTTACACTAGATACAATGGGTACTGTAATTGATATCTACCATCCAATCAATTATCATCCATATCATCCATCCCTTTCACGTGATAGTCACATGACATTCAAATATCCAGCAAACAACCCCTCTCTCTCAGTGATATAATAGAGCCGTTCTCTCTTCGTACCTCTTCGTAATCGTACCACATCTTCGCACCGCACCGTACCTCTCTCTCTCTCTCTCTCTCTCTCTCTCTCTCTCTCTCTCTCTCTCTGGCGTGCTAGGGAAGCACAACGATTTGGATGATGTTGGGAAGGATACTTACCACCACACCTTCTTTGAGATGTTGGGGAATTGGTCCTTTGGGGATTATTTCAAAGAGGAGGCCATCTCTTGGACTTGGGAATTACTCACAGAGGTTTCTCTCATTCTAATTATTAGCCTTTTCCTCTTTTGCTTAGAATTTGGTTGAATGCGTAGTTAGCAATTTTGTTGTTTGGTTCTAAATTTTCCTATGTATTAATTTTACTCTTCTGTTCTCTGATTTATTAAGTTTAGTTGAATAATTGAATTTCAGCCTTGAGCCCTAGTTTGCGGCATATTGAAATTTTACTCTTCTCTTCGTCGATCTCCTTCTTCTCTCTCGAATTTCATCAAAAACATGTTTGAATCACGTTTTTTTTTCAAATCTAGAGTTTCTAATCATGTTTTTTTTTAATAAATGAGAGGATTAAGTATTCATGTGATTTTTGCATTTTATATCAAAGATTTTCTTGTTAACATAAGAGATCATATTGCTATATCTAGGGATACGTATGTTGGGATAAGGAACTATATTGTTGACACAAGATATGAAAAGAAGAGATCATATTGTTATATCGAGGGATACAAATGTTGGGATAAGGGATCAGATTGTTGACACGAGATATGAAAATAAGGCTGGAATTATGTAGTTGACTTGTTTTGTAGTTTATTAGAGTTATGTTACCAATGATGTCCAGATACAAGAAATAAGTGTTCATCGTGCATAATAAAGATTGATGTGTACCTGAATTAGATTAGGTTTAGTTAAAATTAATGAGAAGTTAGTTTCGTGTTATAAATGTTCAGTTAATTTTTGTAGTGGAGTAGTTAGTTATCATATGTGTTCAGTTAGTTTCTGAAATGCATAAGTTAGGCCCTGATCAAAATGTTTTTTTCATAGGATTTCAATTCAATTCAATTGATTTCATAGGGTTTCGTTAGATCTAATTACATAGGAATTCCAATCAAATGACACCAAATCCTTTCATTTTGATCAAGAATTTTCTAACGAAATAAAATGAAATGAAATCCCGTGATAAAAAAAATGAGATTTTGATCAGGCCCTTAGTGTTTACACATATTTTGTTCTGTACATATTTTGTTAGTAATGCAATGGTTATAATGTTGTTAACATTTCGTAATTGTTAATGTTTATTCTCAATTTTAACAGGTTTGTGCTCTGTTGATGTTATGGTGGAGTCGTCGGGTTGTCCTCCTCAAAAGTTTATTTTAATTTGATGAAAACTGAAATGTAGTTGTATTTTTATTTTTTTTAGTTTTTTTGTTGTTGTTATCTAATTGGTAAATTGTGCCTGTCTGTGTTTGTTAAAACTCATGAATTATGAAAAATTAGTAGTTTTGTTGTTACAATTGTTTACTTCTTTTGCGCATGTGATTGGATTATAGTCAGAATTTTTATGATATTTTATTGTTTTATAGTTATCGAAACGTCAAATTCGGAATGTATTTAATTGAATACATAACTACAAATAACTCATCCCTTAAATGATTTAATTGAAAAAAAACTTTTTTATATGCTTTCTTGAAGCTTTTTAACTGAACACTTAGGAGCTGTTTGGATTCACCAAGGAATTTGGGAAATTTCATCTTCCTACCATAAATTTATTATAAACAATCCAAACTCTTCACAAAGTTGCACACTTTCAAATAAATTTATTCCTAGAAATTGCAACTTCTCCAAATTTTCCAAATTCCTAGGCGATCCAAACGGCCCCTAAATAGAATTTACTCATCCTTTGAGTTGTTTAACAGAACACAAGACTTATTTGTCTTATTTTCATAAGGCATCTAACTGAACACTTGACTAGATTTAAATGATCACTTGAGTTGTTTAACTGAACATAAAAATCTCTTATTTTGATGACGTCAGCGCGCGATTTTTTTAAAAAAATCGTGATGACGTCAGCGAGCGATTTTGATGACGTCAGGTGACGCAAATCCATGATGACATCGGCAAAAATTAGTGTGTGCTGGATTTTTGCACCCAGACCATCCAAAATGGTCCAATTGGATGGTTTTTTAATGGATGGTGTATATCACACTAAAATTGATACTGGCCTGATGAATCCTGATTGCAACCAATTCCTGGTACATGACCGAGGCATGAGGTGAGAGCAGTGATAATGCTGTCTAGCAAGTAGTATCCACCATCCGGAATAATAGCTATTGACAGAAATTTAACATAGATATTAGCAAGTCTCATAAGTTTAAATTTAACACATTCAGGTAGACAAACTTCTATCTGAGCAACATGTATATCTTTTATTTCCTTTGGATTTCAGACAGACAGACACTGAAAAATAAAAGTTTGGTTCTTGAAATAAAGAGCATCCTGGAAGTAAGCGTGCTCATCCAACGTGGTTTCGGAGCAAGTTCCATGTGTGGTCCACTCAGCAGCCCAAAGTGTACTGTTATTGCTCGGACAATGCAACGAAGGCCTGTTTAATTGTCTGTAAATTACTTTTGTATATCTTGAATCGGCTAGCACATTAATTATTAACGTTTCTCTTTGTGTAGGATACATTCTGGAGGCAAAAATATTTGTGTTTGCTTTAATTTAACATTGTAAACATTACCGTAGTTGAATTAAAAGGGTTGTTTGAGTCGCAGAGACCATAAATTGCAAAATCTGATTCGGGCTTTCAATAGGTCGGATAACAGCAGCCGGAACTAGTGTCGCAGTACGATCCTGGCCACGTAGGCCCTGATCAAAATGATTTATTGGCCAGATTTCATTTCGTTTCGTTTCAATTCAATTGATTTTATTGGATTTAGTTACATAGGAATCTAACCAAATAACTCTAAATTCGTTCATTTTGATCAAAAATTTTCCAACTAAATGAAATGAAATGAAATCCCATATTAAAAAAAATGAAATTCTGACAATGGTGTGACATCATTGGTGTCCCCACTCCCCAACAAAACATTCCATTGATACGTCGAGCCTCGGCCCAATAGGAAACAAATTCCAAGTTCCCAATTATAGGCTGTTTAGCTGTCTGAATTTTTTTACCAAACTAGTATAGCCCAAAATAATCATGGGGATGAGAATACGGTGATCAAATGTTTTATCTTTTTTCTTAGGTTTATTATATGCATAGCGCATCTATTAAAGCAGGATAAAAAAAGTAAAGAACATTAAAAGAAAATTAAGAAAGAGATGCACAGGCAAGCTGCCGAAATTATTGGGCTGGCCACTATTAAGGGCCGTTTGGATCGCTTAGGAATTTGGGGAATTTCATATTTCTAGGCATAAATTTATTGAGAAATGTATAACTTTGTGAAGAGTTTGGATTGTTTATAATAAATTTATGTCTAGGAATGTGAAATTCTCTAAATTCCTCAAATTTCAACTTTCATCCAAACGGCCCCTAAAAGACTTGTTGATTGTTGAAGATGATAATCCTCTTTAAACTTTTGTTATTTGGACCAAAGACAAAAAATCCTCAAGTCCAAAATTTGTAAGTTCCGAAATTTGAAACTGATTTTGAATCAATGACATATTGCAGTTAGTTGTCATATATAATCTCATCCTTCAATGTTAGAAAAAAATGTAAAAGTATCGTCAAAGTCAAGAAAAAGATATGGTAATAATAAAGAGTAAATGGAACAACCGAACGAGCTGAAAAATGAAAGAAAAACAACTTTGTATTTTCACTAAAAAAAGATGGCCTTTACATAGACTTCATAGCTAGACTTTTTTTTATTTATGTTGATTATTGTTCTATTGCTAGATTTATTTGATGCATTAAATCTAGCAATTTTTTTAGCAAGACTCAATTTTATATCAATAGCTCCTTAAAATTCTAGCAAGTTATTTTTTATAGACTTTCGAATCTTGTAATATCTAGTGTAGCAAAAATAAATTGCTAAACCTTTTTAAATTGCTACACTAGATATTACAAGATTAGAAAAGTGTAACAAAAATAAATTGCTAGATTTTTAAAGAGATATTAATAAAAAATTGTGTATTGCTAAAAAAATTTTAGATTTAGTACATCATTTAAATCTAGCAATAAAAAAAATCTAGCAATAGATCAATGTCCAACATAAATAAAAAAGATCTAGCAATAATAATCTATGTAAAAACCATCGGGGCTATTTGGATTCATTGGAGAATTTGGAAAATTTCATCTTCCTAGCATAAATTTATTATAAACAATCCAAACTCTTCACAAATTTATATATTTTCCAATAAATTTATGCCTAGGAATAAGAAATTCTCCAAATTCTCTAAATTCCTAAGCGATCCAAACGGCGCCATCTTTCTTATAGTGTTTACCTTAACAGGCCTCCATTTAGGTTTCAATAAAAGCCCACTCTGGTATTCACTTCAAATTTAAAATTGGGCCATTACGGGGATTTAATGCTTATTGACCTTAACAAGCCTTTAGGAGAAGGAAGAAAAAAAAAATCCCATTTTGAGCTGAATGTCTGTTGATTTTATTAGATCGTCCAACTTGTCAGATATTAATTAAGCATCATCAACAAGAAGTCGATTTGAACTCTGAAACTTAGACATCAATTGACCAACAACTCTCGAAACACTTGCATCGATTCATTTCTACTTGCAATATGTCATTTGTCCATAGCACTAGTATGCTCGTGCCAACTGTAAGATCTACAACGGTCATATTCATACCTATGCGGCTATTAGCAAATTTATTTTATAATTTCATAATTTAGAGTTTGAAACAAATAATTATATACAACAAATATAGCGGACTGTTTTGTAATATTGCGTGTGAAGCTAGCTCTCCATCTATAAACACTGCATGTGAGTCTCTGGTGTAGCAATTGTGTTGGCCCAGCTGTTCTCTTGTGTGTTGTTTTTGACCTCTAAACATGTAATGAAAATTATGAAAGCGTGTTGTCAGAATATGACTCGACAAATTATCCAACAGCTGTCTCAATTTGTACCAAGGAATTAATGAGAGTCAAACCTAAAACAATTGATCTCCGGCTGCTCTATTCGTTTTCAACATATTATCTGATAACCAATTAAGGTTTGTTAATGAAAATTTACCATCAAATAAAGTAAAACTAGAAAGCAAGTTCAAACTAAACTAAACCTTAGAACAAGTCCGCTGTTGTGATCCACATGCAGTAGCAAACTATATATGGCCAAGTGTGCAATGACCCAAGTCACCCAACATACAATATTGGAATATAACAGAACTAGAAAATTACCGGGAGGGAAGTTTGGGTTTTGTACTAGAAAATAAGAGCAAATTAGGCGAAATTGATTATTTCCATATCTATTCATTTAAATTTCCTCCATATTCATTTTCCTCAGAAGGATAGGTTATAGAGGGAAAAAAAATTAAAAGAAAATGTTATACACAAAAAAACTTATATTTTGTTGACCACAAGCCCCACATAAGAAGCTAACGCTAAAATTATGTCAAAATACTATCTATAACATGCGCACAAATAATAATGGGGCCATTTGGATGAAAGTTGAAATTTGAGGAATTTGGGAAATTTCATATTCCTAGGCATAAATTTAGAGAAATGCTAGAGTCCAATATATTGGACGGATGGACTCCGTCCAATACGATCGTTTTTATATTTTTAAATTTCAAATAACCGATCTGAATCATTCAATATGTTCTCCTTATTGAAAACTTATAAGAAACCAAATTTTACATTTTTCGAAATTTTTTACTATTTATTTGGTATTTTAGAAAATCGTTGTTATTGAACGATCCATAATGTTTATATCATGAACTTTCAAAAATACTAAATAAATAGTAAAAAAATTCGAAAAATGTAAAAATTGATTTCTTGTAAGTTTTCAATATGGAGAACATATTGAACGGTTCGGATCGGTCATTTGAAATTTAAAAACGTGAAAACGATCGTATTGGACGGGCCCATCCGTCCTATATATAGGACACTAGCAATTCTCATAAATTTATTATAAACAATCTAAATTCTTCACAAAGTTACACACTTTCCAATAAATTTATGCCTAGAAATATGAAATTCTCCAAATTTCCCAAATTTCTAAGCGATCCAAACGGACCCAATAAAATTTCCGAATAATATCCGTATGGTAATCAATACTGCTTTTTTTTTTATCACACTACCAAATGAATCAATAAACAAAAAAAGGCGTAGGCAAATCTTGCAAGAAAGATGCGTAATAGATCCAAACAGTTTACAAAATTTACGATTTTCAATGTGCAATTTATATACATTTTTTTGCAATATTTATAAATCATTCCTTATCTTCTTTCTAAAAGTACATGTACATCAAACTTTTAAAAAACTCTCTTTTTTCATTTTATCACCGTTTTATCTTAGTTTTGATTCATATTGCATTACCATTTTATTCGTTTTCTAGCTGTTTTATCACCGCATAATCTTTTTTTTACCATTTTATCACTGATAAACGCTAAATCACCGTCCAATCGTCAAGCAGCACAAATCGCATTTTAAAACTTTGTTGTACATAGATTGATATATCATTTGAAGTACAAAAGAACGGATTAATTTGAATCATATCTGTATAATGCTAGAATTATAAATTTTAAATTTGACAAAATTACTGAATTCTAAACTTTGTCAATAGAGCACTTTGGCAGTGATTTACTACATAAAAGGCCGCAGATAGATACAGGAGGAGGGATTGATCGAATTGTCGAGCGTCGACACCCAACCAAAACTTAGCAAAGAAGACACCCTGGCCAAGTGGCCAGGCCCATTCGACGTCCCACCTGGACTCGTAAGCGTGACGCCACTTCACACGCATGCACCATATCTCTCCTTCGATACACAGAAAAAGAGTATCCAACTATAAATAAACCCTTCTCCGGTTAGGGAAAAACAGGACACATCCATTACTGTCCATGTAATAGTAATGCCATTTCTTAACTTTTTTTAAAGTTATTATAGTTGAACTATTTCTCAGAAAAAGAATCTTTGACATCGACTATTCTATATTTAATCCATCGCAAAAGCAAAAGAGAAAATATTTCATGCAAAGTGATTAATTTGTCTTAAGATATATACATAATTAAAAAAAACTTATTTACGCAAAAGAAATAGAATGATTTGGCTTATTACATGTCGTATGATATTAATTAAAACAATAATATAAGGCACACTAGTCTAATGTTCTGTATAACTAAATTTGGACGCAAATAATGAGTGAATTTACATTCAATGAATGAGGGTTTAATGTCCCGTACATTTTATCTAATCACACAACATATATATATTTTTAGCGTAATACATGTATTTTCATAAAAGGAAAACACATATACGACCCACACAAAATATAGTGATCCATATTAGTAATTTACATGTTTAAGATTTAAATTTTCAACGTAATCGATTATATTAATAAATATAATTAACACTTCATAACTTATATAATTTTCCAAATAAAATTTTTCTGTCGTTGTTTCCACCCAAAAAACATCTAAGGTTGCTTGATTATGCAAGTAATCTTGACTTTGGATGCAAAATCAAAAGATTGCTAGCTTGTCAAGATCACATTTCATTAAAGTCATCTTTCCTAATTATAAATTATGCTATATCGTGCGAATAAAGTCAAACTATATCACAATAAATCATCAAATATGAAAGAAGAATCAAGATCAACTTACCTCCATTATTTACATTTGAAACTACACTTATGCCATTTATCTTGTTTAAAAAACTTCAGTTTTGTTCACAAAAGTAATATCATAGGGGCAAAAAATCATAGTATTCTTACTTAGGCTTTCTCGATGCTCAATTAATTTGTTTCTTTTTCATTTATGTTCTCAAGATTGAAAAGTCCATATAGAATTTCGTATAAGATACAATTAATTTATCATTTTTTCATTCACATAGTTGTATATATTGTGCATGCCATTATTATTTAAGGATGGTCAATATTATTTTACGATAATAATTTAAACTATAATGTAATCAATATTGACCATCCTTAAATAATTAGATAAAAGTCGTATCCCATTTGTATTTTTCTTTAAAAACTGTACCGCACATCGAAAGAACAAAATTTTTTAAGAAAATAGAAATTGGTTCATCATATATACAAAATTCAACTATATGACAACATCATAATGTGGTTGATTGTGCTTTGAATAAAGACGAAAATTAGTAGTTGGATCTCATCAATTTGATTTCTGTAAGTTTTAGAATTTAGTTTCAGTTTTTACAGGTTTGTGATATTTCATGATAATTAAAATAGATATTCTAACTGAAAGACACATTACTTTTTATGTAAGAAATTCTGCAAAGTTTATTTTTCCATTTCTTTCCCCTCTCTATTCAAAAAAATATACATAGAAGCCTCCATTGCTTCGTTCCCTGGAGAGGATAAAAACACAGTTAATAAAGCAGTGGGAAAGCAAGCAGTTTCCGCGTTGACAGATTTTGCTATGACCACGACTTCTCCTCTCAACCCCACCCCCAATCCATCCTTCTCTTTCTCTATCTAAAACCCTCGCAACCTTTCACACCCTTTTTTTTTTCCCTTCCTTCCACCTTCTCTCTTCCCCTAATGGAAGAACACTTCCAACACTTCCACTTCACTAACCCATACCTCAACATACCACCACCGATCCCACCTATACCGACCCCACCCCAGCTTCCTCCAATACTGCCACCCCAACCGGTGCAATCAGAGCCGATAGATCGGGAGAGGCTTCCGCAATGGACTCACACCGAGACAGCCGAGTTCCTATCGATTCGTGCAGATCTCGATGTCAGTTTCATGTCGACCAAGAGGAACAAGCCTCTGTGGGAGGCGATCTCTGCGCGGCTCCAGCAAAAGGGTTTCAGTCGCACCCCTGACCAGTGCAAGTCTAAATGGAAAAACCTCGTCACCCGATTTAAGGTGAAATATAATAAATTTTGTTTGATTATCTATGTATAACTTACTTGGTAGAGATTTCTTTGAAACTTCCTTTTATGTACTTAGCAAAATTGGAAAGCCATTCTTCTGTGATCTGTGGTTTCTCACTGTTGGTCCCATTTTGGCCATTTTGGATGGAATGCTTGCACAACAAGGTGATAGATTCCCAAGTTGCATTTAATATTTAATTAAGGCAACCAAAAGAGCAGGTTCAAGTATACGTATACTTGAGCTTTTTTAACTACGTACACGTTTACACGCATAGTTTATTCCTAAAGAAGAATTGATATTGCTTCGTTCCAACATTATATATGAGAACGAAAATTTGCTTCTAATTCTATTAAATTTTGGAAAAATTAGGACCAACTTTGATGCATAAAATAAAGGAACACGGTTTGTCTCCAAGAAAAAAACTTGATCTTTACATAGAAAAAAAATATTGACATATAATTACCGAACCATTTTTCTTTTTGAAATTATGCAAAATGTGCTTCACTAGGTAGGTTGCTTGATGTTTTTAGGGAAGTGAGGCCATGGAGGATGCAGGGAAACAATTTCCATTTTATGAAGAGATGAGAGCAATTTTTTCTCGGCGGATGGATAGATCAATAGCGATGGATAAGAAAAAGGGAAAAGGAGTTCAAGCAGAAGGCAAGGAATGGAATGAAGAAGATGAAGAGAGAGATGATGATGATGAAGAGGAGGAAGTAGAAGACGACGATGAACTAAATACTCTTGACGAGAGAAGCAAAAAGAAGAGAAAGTTGGCCGACAAAAAAAGAGGAGGCATTGAATGGGAGGTGAAGCTTGCACTTCATGCAATCATCAAACAACAGATGGAGATGCAGACCAGATGGGTCGAAGAGTCGGAGGCTAGAGAAGCTCAGAGGAGGGAGAAAGAGGAGAAATGGAGGCGCACAATGATCGATCTGTGTGAGGAGAGATTGGCTCTGACAAGACGATGGAGAGAGAGAGAAGACGAGAGGAATGCACGTGCTGAGGCCCGTGCTGAGAGACAACATTCACTCGTTACTTCTATTCTAGCAAAGCTTGCTGAGGATGAAAGGTAGTGTTGCTTCAATGTTTTGATAGATTAGGGTTTGATCAGGTTCCAATTAATGATGTTACTAGTTTGGAGAAATGAAACTGAAAGAGAAATGTTGAACACTCCATGTCCATGCTCCAACCTATCTTGTAGGTTAGTTTAATGTAGTTATATATTAATGTGTTATTATTCTTCTTTGTTTCTCTTTAGGATATTTTGTAAGATCTTCTTTAGATAATAAAAGAGATTTTGGTCTTCTAAAGTGCCTATATATTGTGGAGTTATTAGCAGCTTTTGAAGATTCTTTGCATATTGTGAAAGCAAGGTTTCTGACCCGACCTATGTAGGAAGAAGATACTAGAAACATCAAAAGGACGTAGATAACATACATTTTTCATAGTGTTTATAGCGTTAGGTGCACAAGGAACAAACAGAAATATTTTCTTTATTTTTTATTCCCAATATGTACATATTTTCTTGTTGAAGTCATTACAGCTTCAAAAATGAGACCCTTATATACCGACATTTTTACTTGTTTCTGCATAGAGGTAGGCCCCAAAACCAATTTCACACGAATAAGCATCATACTTTTAAGCACTACTTAATTTTTCTATTTTAGATAGCATCAATTTGGCTACAAAGAAACAAAGTGATCATTGTCTCCTTAATATATACATGGATTTTGTAGATTAGGGAATTAACTCATACCCGTAAAAACATTGAAGCATTATTTCTGAATGTTGTGTTGATCGTACGTTGAGTGTCTAAACCTTTTTAATGACGGTACTCTAATATTTACAAGGTCAAGAAATGTCTATCATCGATCGATAAAGTTTGTTGAGATAATTGCTATTAGATTACTACTAGAGGCCACACAAGATATTGTTACTACATGCACACTACATCTCACAAGACTGGCATCAAAACTCAATTAGCATGTCTTCCCTAATTCATTTGAAATATATTATAATTATCATTTCTTCTGATCGATTTCATTCTAAATATTTCACCCCGGATCTAAACCTTTTCTTCTCCTTTTTTTTTTCTCTCTAGTAGAATATGTTGTTCTCTCCTAGCGATTCTCAAGATGTGAATTTTATCAAGTGAAATAAACTTACTAAATCTAGTATCTACACAAGCTATCTAGGCTCTTAAAATTATCTTCAATTAGTGTTCTATATTTCATGATAGTTCTTAGGAGGATTGTATCACACATTTTGTATAAACAATTCAAGATGGTGGTTCAATTGAACTTCTAATTTCATCATCTGAATACACAGGTGGAAGCGATTTTTTTTTCTACTATTATGATATTATCTATTTTTATGTTATAATTTATATATAAGTGTTAGACTACTATATATAACTAGGCAGCCATCTTGATCGATCTAAAGGCTTGCTTAATTATAGGTGCCGATTAACCGCCAATTTGGTTAATATATATATCATTATTTTTTTTGTCTGATCGTGTAGAATTATTCTTGTATCTCCTTTTCCTCCGATATGGAGTAAGGACTTTTTATTCATTCAGTAGAGTTCTTCAAGCATTTCCGAGGTAAAAAGAAGAGTGCTTCACACTTCACAGAGACATTTGCTAGTGGAAGATAAAGATATTGGCTAAATCACTTATGGCGGTCAAAAAAAAAAAAAAATCACTTATGGCGGTATAAAGATTTCAGACATGAAGCAGTTATACTTTCAATGTTTAATTATCTGTAACTATTATATACCCAAGTGTTAGTGTTGTGTGTGCCTTTGTTTTAGTTTTTTTATTATATTTTTCCTTTATCTTTTTTTAAGTGCAGTTTATGTAAAATTTAAGGGCACAATTCAATTAATACAGACTTGAAAAGGACAAAAAGAATGATATATGTATGATATGTGCATGGGTATGTTAGTAGAAAGACTTAGTTCCAATTTTTTGCAGATTTGAAAAATAAAAATATAACATATTATATATCTGAGAAAGCTTTCAATCAAAACACTTTGACCGAAGTCCCGGTTAAACTCCCTTCAGATCTCAATTTTGAAAATTTAAATGACTGATCCAAACCGTTTAATATGATCTCCATATTGAAATCTCCCTGCACACCAAATTTTATATTTTTTTAAAAATTTTTAAGTATTTTTTTTGAATTTTAGAAAATCGTTAATCTAATTTATTCTGAATCCTACAAGAAGTGTTGTTTTTAAAAAATCCGAAAATAATACTTACAAATTTCAAAAAAAATAAAAAATTTGGTCGACACGGAGATTTCAATATGGAGATCATATTTGACGGTTTGGATCGGTCATTTGAACTTTCAATATTGAGATCTGACGGGATTTAACCGGGACTCCAGTCAAAGCGTTTTAATTGAATCATTCCTCTATATATATATATATATGGAGAGAGAGAAAGAATGGCTAATGTGTGAGAGACGGTTGTCTGACGGTGTCCCTGTCATGTAAACACCATGCAACTAGGGCTTAGTGCGTGGGAGAAATTCAGGGGTTGGCAAATACTGTACTGTGTGTTGCTCCAATTTGCATCCTGTCTATTAGGGGGTGGTGATGTTTGAGACCTTGACTAACCAGAGACCCATGTAATCGTGTCCCCGTCCCTGTCCAGACATTAGTGCAGTCATGTAAAGCGTGGTTGGAAACGGTTTAAGTCCCGCTATGTTAACGGTTGCTTTAAAAATCAGACTATGTGTGTATATTGCATCATGTATGCTAAATTGAAATAAATTATTGCGTGGTAGAATGGAATGATATGATGATTCAAACTGTGACCAAAATGATGGCCAAACTATGCTGTAACGCATGACGGTTACGGCGGTCTGCGTTTACGGTGGTTAACGTAGCTGTCCAGTCATGGTTCATGTACTTAGGCATGTTTGGCAGTGAGTACTGGAGTGTCCCTTGCATGTAGGACTGGAGTTGTCCAGTGGTGACCCTTAGAGCTGGCCAATGGGCAGTCCAACCTGGTTTGACCAGCCCCAATAGCTGCATGACAACAAGTTGCTTAGTCACTTGGGCAGGGAGAGAGTAGTTTGCTGACACCTAGTCCCCACCTCTTAACATCTCTCTCTGGCCCTATTTTGTGGACAATTATGCCCTTATCCCTGCCAAATTCGTATTACCACTGTTTCTTACCAAAACAGACCCCTTAACCTTGGTTGTGAGGCATTAGATAGTGAAAAACAGAGCTTGGATCATAGTTGGACAGTTGGGAAGGTAGGAAACAAGGTTTCATGCATGGTTCTGGCCATATATTACTCAAACCAGGCTGAAGACTGAGCATGGCAGTGTTTAGTTTATGGGCGGTGTATGGTTTCCATGACTCAAACAGACCTTAGGGATGATGATTATGGTGCATTGCATAGTCTTATTGGTGCACCCTAACTGACCATGTGCTAATGAGCACCATAGGTCTGGCGTTGGTTGGTGAACAAACCATGAAGCGGCGTGGCAAACACCCGTAAACCAGTCCCGCAACGGTGTTTGACTTGGTGCCTTTACCTCGTAATGGCATGAGTTATAGGCTGGTTTTGAGTGTAACTGAAACTTATGTTTTGTTGCTTGAACCAGACTTTGAGCAGACCGAAGCGGTGAAGCGGCGCAATTGCAGTAGTAAGCGGCGGGTAAAATGGTGTAAGGTTAAGGTGCGGATTTCACCTGGACCCTAACTCTTGTTGTTGTGCTAAACTTAAAGCTATATTATGCATGTTGCTTGTTACTTTTGCATGACTTAGCATGTAGCTACATGTATGAATTGCTATATTATATATATATGCTACATGACTGTGCATAGGATGGATTGTTATCTAATGACATGCATATTGAATGGTTTATATTGTTGTGGCTGAATTGTGATATGTGGTATGGTTGTGCTAATTGTGTGATGAATGGCATGTACATCTTTGGAAAGCGGAGTCGCGACCGTCTTTCCAAGGGCCGTGAGATAAGCGCTTATGTTCCGGGACTCATGTCAGTTCTTGAATGGACTGTGAGGGAGTAAATGTTCTCAGCAATTGAGTACTATTTGTTTGTATTGATGGAAAGGCAAGGACTTGGCTGATTGGTAACCAGCCTAGTATTATGCATGAATAGGTGTCCAACAAGTGCCGGCTTTTGTATTAATTGAAATGGCAGAATTCGGATAATTGTTATTAGTCGGCCTTGCATTGCATAGCATAGATTGCTAACTGTTTCATGATTAAACTTTTTTTGCAAGGCAAACTATGTTCTTATATATTAAACAGTGTGTATTTAGTTCCGCAACATGAGACTTCGGGTTCATGTGTGGCTGGAACTAAATACCGCACTGAGAAATGGTTTCCTTCCTCACCGTACCATGTTTTCATGGGTTCCAGATTGAAGGTGTGGGCTGAAGCGCTAGCGAAGTAAGCCGTGTACATTGAACATGCTATGTTTTGTTGTACTGTTTGTTGTGAGCTACTTGTGTTATTTGTGCTTGTATATGTCTAAACTGAAGTTTGATGCTTGTCTTTGGGCTGTTATTTGTGGGGTTCGAGTTGGGAAAAGATCATATAATTGTGTGAATGCTTGCCTTCATGGCTGGATGCTAGTACTTACATGGGAAACTCTGTCCAAATTTTGATTTACACATTGGCAAGTATAACCTCTACTCAGGTTTTTGAACTGTTGTGTGGCATCTAGAATGATAAAATATGGCATAGTAACTTGTGGCCCAGCAGTACTGCAGCGCGTGCGAAACACGTGCCTGCGGCGGGAATCTGTCACGCCGTCGCTGCGGGGTGTGACATAATGTGCCACGAGTGACAATACCACCCATTTTCTTTTTGGGGCCGTTTGGATCAAGTGGGAATTTGGAAAATTTTCTATTCCTAGACATAAACTAATTATAAACAATCCAAACTCTTCACAAAATTACACACTTCCCAATACTTTATGCCTAGGATTAAAAAATTCCTCCTATTCCTAAGCGATCCAATTATAATGTTTTTTTAAAATATCATAATAAATGACAAAAAATTCGAAAAATTGTAAAATTTGATCTCCAAGAATATTCCAATATAGAGATCAACTTGAACGGTTTGGATCGATCATTTGAATTTTGGATATCAAAAAATGACTCAAAAGAAAAATAGGTGGTATTGCCACCGTGGCATATTAGCCATTCTCTCTCTCTCTCTCTCTCTATATATATATATATATATATATCCCCTCAAAATATGGAGAGACATCTTCAGTAACCATGCATACTGTCGGAACAAATCCGAAATAAACTTCATTTATTCTTCACATAATTAAAGAATATAGCAGCAGACTATTAGATTGAATTTTGAAGGGGGTTTGTAACATTGATAGGGAACAACTTCTCTCCTATTTGAGTAATATAAATGGATGAATTGGTAAGCTAGGCGCCTATACATGCAGTTAAAGTAGACCAAAAAATATTAATTAATATATAACTTTAAAGAATCAATACATTTCTCAAGAAAAAATAAACAAAATTAATATTACAGTAGTCTGTAGATCTGAAAATACTATTAATTAATCTGCAGGATCAAAGTTTGAAAGAAGACAGACCAATGATGACCAAGTACAATTGTACAAAATTAAGGAGGAATCTTTGTCTTTGCGGAAGTTTGCCTTGACCAAATCAGCAGGCTTGGCTTATTAAACAAGTCTATTCCTCTCTCCTGTGAAAACAAAACCAGAGATGTACATACTTTCAAATTAAAACAGTACACTAATAAGTGAAATGATTCAATATAAAAAAGAAACAAGACATAGTTCTATCTATTATTTATTGTTAAGGTAAAAAGTTCTTCAATTTTGTTAATGTAACATTGATTATGATATGTATGACAAGTTGACAACAAATAGTGTCTGCCTTTGGTTTCAGAATGGAGACAATGTCAAACTTTCTGAAGAAAAGCATGGGAAAAGCTTCAGCTGCTTTGACCTAGCGTTGCAGCAAGCCAGAAGTGCAGGCTATTACATAAATTTAGTTTCAGGGTACATAACGTGAGATTGATGCTTAGTTTTCTTAATTTAATGAGCGCGCGGGTTCAAACCTCGTGCCAACTTGCATGTGAGAAATTGTCAAAAAGGAAAGGCATTTCATGTGAGAAATTTTCCTAGTGTGAATGATTTGTTGACACCTTTCTTTGATTTCACAAATAATGTTCTCTTTTATTTCTATGTCTGTGTTCATTGTGGTGAGTAAGAGAATATTATTTGTTGATATTGCGTGCACACGTGTTCGTGTGAATGAAGAAATAGTCTTATTTCGGTCGAGGTGAAGATCTCCAATTTATCCAATATTTTGGGAAACCAATAAACTTATGGAAAAATATGAGAAAAGTAAGAAAGCTCTTTCAACTTTTGATGTTTTTCATAAATCAGATTAATGAGTGTTTTAATTGTTGTTTTTGATGCACTATTATCATTATCGCAATTATTATGAGACAGAATCATTTCCTTGCTGCACAAAACAGAAGAGGTACACCTAAATATATTCTTCTCTCTTTAAAAATGTACAAGACATTTTCCCATTTAGGCCTAAAAAAGAAAATAAGTTGCAGTATGAAAGGGCTTAATAGTTTAGGATGAGAAAAAAATAAACAATCAGATAAAAGCTTTTTTTAGTTATGAAGCCCAAAGACTCAAAAATCCAGAATACTAGACAAGCAGGCTTTAGCATCTGAAGTAAAACTCAGAAAAACGTAATAAAGGCCTTCTGTATTTTGGAGTTTACATCAAGTGCAATGGTTAATTGGCGTTTGAGTAGCGCTAAGAGCTGCAATAAATCGAGTTCAAGCAAGGTAATTTCAGCTCTGCCTGGCTTAATTATTAGTTGGATTGAGTTGAGTTGAAGATTCAAAGTAATTTGAAGTGTACAGACTACAGAAGGTCAATTAATAGTTCGAAATTGACTTGATTTTTAGAGTACAATATGATTGACAAGTACTGTAAAATCAGCTAAGTTTAAGCCCTGAACTTCTATGCATCTACATCAACTCGAATTTCATCAGAGAAGCAAAAAGAATTCCTCACTAAAATTCCGCCATAAACTACGTAGATTTTGATTTTCCGTGTGCATTTCGTCTTTTCATCTTCCACAAGCTTCTATTTATTCTGAATTCACTGATGCCAACCAGTATCATTCTTCTATGGTGTTGTTGCCGATCTCCTTATTTTCCTTGCCATGGAGATGGTCACTCTGTCAAGATTTTGGTATCATGATCAGCATATAGTAACATTAGAAACTTACCTTTTGTAAATGTTATGAATAACATACAAATATTTCTCATTTTAAACCAAATTGGTAAGAAAACAAATTTTGCGATTTTGAATGGTATATGTAGTAACCGATTGATCAAAGGACAAAAAACGAAACATGAGTTCAAGTGAAGCTACCAATATTTTGCTAATTAACTAAGGACAAAACCATAACATCTACTGATACAAAACAACACCGAAATACTCGATCTATTTTTGAAGGCCAGTGAAAACCGGTGATTTTCATTAAAAGATTAGTTTATAATTTTGTTTAAATTTTACTCGTTTTTTGTCTACATAATGGATTATTGGTATATTTAACTAGTTTGCTTAGAATAGTACTGGTCAGATGTTACTGGGTACTTATTGAGGAAAATCATTCGTATATGAATTCGTGGTGGCGATATATTTGTAAATCCTGAATGAAACAAGAACGATGAAAAAATCTCAAAAAATTACAGCTAAACTGCGAAGGTAATCTTCAACGAGAGATGGGCCAGATTCCCTTATTGCGCACATACAAAACCCTTTTATTCTTATGGCATGCGCATTATTCGGCCCATTTTCACTCCTCTTAGGCTCTTACCCATTTCTGCATTAGATTAAGAGGCTATAGGGTAAACAGCCATAATATTACAAGATAAGGTTGAACAATCGTTTATTATTAGTCTTAAATCAATTCTACGTAGCTATAATATTACAATATTTGAGCTGATAAATTACGTTTACTAAAGAAAAACATAGAAACTAACAACGATACCGGATATTGTTTTTGTTTACAGTTTTGTTGGTGTTTCGGACAGAACGGAACATATTGAAAACACTGGTCTTAAATGTTAAGTTCAATTGCATGATTATTTATAATTTCAATGAATTAACAACAGACCAACAGGTTCATTTTTTTTTTTGGGATATTAACAGCTTCAGGTTGATCATAGAAATCACAATGAGTTAGACAATCCCACACAATTAATCCCACCTTATGAGTGTAAATTTGTAAAATTGTCCGAGTATTTTACTACGCAGAATTTTATAACCTTTAAAGGCCAGCCAACGGTCCGTCTTACTTTAACCTCCCTGAAATTTAAAATATATACATGAATCTAACTGTAAATATACACTTTACATCATAATTTTCATGGCGCCTCATCTTCTTAATAGGTCGTTTGGATGGTACAGGAATAAGAAAGGAATAAGGATCTTAGGAAGAAAATATTGGGAAGTATATAATTTTGCCTCCGTTTGGATGCGTTGAGAAGAAGTAGGAAGAAGGAAGAAGGAAAGAAATAAAATTATAAACAATCCAAACTCTTCACAAAGTTACACACTTCCCAATACTTCTTCCCACTTCTTCCCTTCTTCCCTTCTTCCTACACCTATCTAAACATAATAAAAAATCAGTAGCTCTTATTATATTATAAAATATGCATTTTAATTGAATGAAGTATGTTTTTTTTTAAAAAAAAACAAAAATGGAAGTCAAGCCCCCATCTTTCATTATACCAAAAATATTTACCAAGCACTGAATGAAGAATGTATTTTGATCTTATTTTGTGCATACTTTTACCATGTGCGTTTATTGTTAGAGATATGTCCTAGAAGCCAATCAGTTGGTAGCTATTATATTAGTTTATGTTATTGATGATGCTTGATCATTTGTTCCTAGAGATTATTATTGACAGATCATTCAGGTTGAGGATCTGAATTGTAGATCTCTGTGGATCATTCGTTAGAATGACAATAATATCTCTAAAGAGTCCATAATCTTGATAATTAACAAGGAACATTAATTATCATATGAGATTAGTATGCAAGTTAAGTGATGATAAGTTCTACAAATCATAGGTAAGGAGTTACCGACTTGATTGCATATGTGTATGTTACTGGAACATAGCACAGGACATGACCTAATGAAATAAATATATGGATTGTGTTCTGTATCATTATTTATTTCATACGTGTTTGATTCTGAGTTTGAGATGATTCAATTTCTCCACATGAGGATAGGTTCTATAAATATCGTCTAACGTTGATTCCTGATAAGGGCTGCTATACAGACTTTATTTATGTTCTCTTGAATTGTGCGGGGAGAAACTGTTCATCAAGATAACCGTATGTCCCTCATTAGTTCACCTAGTGAGTGATGATATCTACTGGGCCCCTTGATGGAGTTGGATCGTATGCGCGCAACTAGGCGATCAACTATAGATCAAGAAACGTATAATCTGCAAGAATGACACATTCCTATCTTGGATTATACAAGGATATCATGTGACATAAGAATCAAAACAATAAGATATCATTTCTTATGCAGGATTGAAGTGCTGTATTGGTACAGTATTTGTTTATGCGAATTGGGAATCATAACGTGTTGCTAGATACCGCTTATGATTATTGGAAATAAATAACGATTTATTTTCCATGGCCAACATAGCATAAATTCTCAAAGGGTCACACAAATAGGACTTTGACCATACGGTGTATTATTTATTTGATTGCATTAATGAATGCAATAATATGATATGTTGATTAATTAATTATATACCGTTGCGAACCGTTATAATTAATTAAGTCAAGGAATCATATAGATATAGAAATAAATTAATGCACATGCTAATTCCAAAGTAATTATCAATAAGTTGATAATTAATTTCACTCAACAATTTTTAATATAATTATAGGAATTATATTGAATATATAGACTTCATTTAATTAAGTCTTTTGTCTTAGCCCATTAAATATTTGATTTAATGGATTTATGAGATAAAATGAAAATGATCAAATGGCCCAAGGAAGCCCACACGTGGCCGGCCATAGAGTGAATGGCACAACAGGAATTATAAGTGTCATCGGCAAATATACCATCCCAGCCATCGCTGCTATGTGTTACAAATGTTCAGTTTAATAATAAGAAGTGTTCAGTTTAATAATAAGAAATGTTCAGTTTAATGCGTCGGAATCGCGCTAGAGTCAGAGTCGCGCGTGGTCAAGAGGTGCGCTAGGAGGCAGGGGTAGAATCGGAAAAAATTAATTTGAACCGGATCGGTTCATTTCCAATTCTAATTTTTACATGTATTTTTTGTCTGGTTCGTGACCCCTTCGCTTGGTTTTTTTTCTTATAACAGTTGTATTTCTGTTGCAACTAATTGAACATTTATACTTATTAAACTGAACATTCGTACTTATTAAACTGAACATTCGTACTTACTAAACTAAAAATTTATACTTAATAAAATAAACATGTTTGCTCATAACATTTATATTTTCTGTTGCAACTAACTGAACAGTTATACTCAATTAATTGAACATTTGTATTGACCAAACTGAACTTTTGACAAAAAAAAAATTCAAAATGAACATATTTGATCTAGCGAACACTTATAAAATAGTGAACAATTCTACTACAAAGTGAACATTTGTACATATTAAAGTGAATAGTTATAATAACTAACTGAACAAAAAATACGCGCTGGATAAGTAGAGGGGTCAGAGCGCTAGTTGAGGCGCTGTGCAGAGCGATGGCTCGGATGGCACAGAGTGCGATGGCAGTAATCAATTTCCATGGCACAATGCTAATTAATGATATTAAGTATCAATTAATTAAAACCTAATTGTAGCATTTTTTTCCTCTCTTGACCAACCAGGTAGCCGCCACTGATTTTGAAGAGGAGAGAAATAAGTTTCTCTCTTTCTTAGCTTCTTTCCATGGCTAATTGATAGGTCTCATGTGTTGAGAATAGCTATTCCACTAATTGATTGTCGATTGGAAGAGGAATAGCGAGTGGATTAGCTTTGTTCTTGCTCGTGCTAGCACATGAGATTAGAATTTGGTTAATCTTCTTGGTGGACTCGAGGCAATCGAAGGGCAGCCGTGAAGAGACGAGCACGCCACCGACTCCAAAAGATTGGATTTGAGCCTTCTGGATACGATTTCGGAAGAGGTAACCTCCTACGCTTCTCCTTTTATGATGTTAATGGCTTGAATGACTAGATCCGTTAATCGTACGTGTTTAATTCCTTGTTAAATGTTAATAAAATTAAAATTACACGTGGACTTGAGTTCCTAACATTTATATATTGTCAGAATACCTTCGGACTAAAATAGTAGCATGCAACTATCAAATTGTGAGGAGGAGGGGTTGAAAAGGACTGATCAGTGATCACAGAATTTTGATATACTTTATTTCTAATAAGTATGTAGTAATTTGTTGAAAAATATTTTAGGGAAAATTGGATATTACCCCTTGTAAACTTGAAAATCGAAAATAACTCCCTCTAATTTTGTTTGTGTTGGATATAACCCTTTTGATTAAATCTAATTATATCATATTTTAAAGGATATCATTTTGCACAAGTTAGGACAGATATACCCTTATTGCCCGATCTTCTTTCCTTGGCCCTTTCGTATTCCCCTCCTACCTCCAGCGAATTGTCAAAGACCAATAATATTTAAGTCATAAAGCAACACCAATAGGCCTTAGTTCTTTGAAATGCTTTCTTGTTATATCACTCGGTTTCTATTACTAAGCAAATTGATATTAATTTAAATAAATTATTAAAAAAATTATTTAATATTAAATAAAGTACTAATTAAAGAGCACATATAATTTCATTTAGTTATCAGAATTTATCTAATTTTGTTGAAATTATGTATACATAATTGTAGGAAGATGTTATTCTTAGGATAGGTACATTACACAAAATACGAGTAGATGTTATTCTTTGGATCACTTAGGAATAAGAGGAATAGTCTATTCCTAGGTGAAAAATACGAGTAGATTCCATCTCAATTTTATATTACCATGCCAAAAGCTACACGTGCATCACTACATCAGATTCCATTTCTATTACCAAAATACATCATGTTTGTATTACCAAAATATGACATCAGATGGCCAGGGCGTGGTCAAGACTAAGAAGAAAGATCCAATATTGATAATGGATATGTGGAGATCAAGAGCAATGGAGGCATGATGGAGCGGCATTGCACAGAAGCTACTTTTTGGGAAGTGAATAGCACGGGAGGGAAGTCTAGGAAGAGAAAGGTTTGATGGACATAACATTTTGGGCCTAGAGGTGGCCCATGAACATAACCATATAAAATTGCCTTAATAAATTAACAAATAACGTTAACATTTCTAATTATTAGGGGGGACCTGGCCCTCGCCAGTCCCCCTCTATCTTCGCCACTGGCACTAGATACAATGGGTACGGTAATTGATATCTACCATCCAATCAATTATCATCCATCCCTTTCACATGATAGTCACTTGACATTCAAATATCCAGCGAGACAACCCCTCTCTCTCAGTGATATAACAGAGCCGTTCTCTCTTCGTACCTCTTCGTAATCGTACCACCTCTTCGCACCGCACCGTACCTCTCTCTCTCTCTCTCTCTCTCTCTCTCTCTCTCTCTCTCTCTCTCCGACGTGCTGGAGGGAAGCACAACGATTTGGATGATGTTGGAAAGGATACTTACCACCACACCTTCTTTGAGATGTTGGGGAATTGGTCCTTTGGGGATTAGTTCAAAGAGGAGGCCATCTCTTGGACTTGGGAATTACTCACCGAGGTTTCTCTCATTCTGATTATTAGTGTGTTTACCTTTTCCTCTTTTGCTTAGAATTTGGTTGAATGCGTAGTTAGCAATTTTGTTGTTTGGTTCTAAATTTTCCTATGTATTAATTTTAGTCTTCTGTTCTCTGATTTATTAAGTTTAGTTGAATAATTGAATTTCACCCTTGAACCCTAGTTTGCGGCATATTGAAATTTTACTCTTTTTTTCTCTCTTCTCTTCGTCGATCTCCTTCTTCCTCTCGAATTTCATCAAAAACATGTTTGAATCACGTTTTTTTTTTCAAATCTAGAGTTTCTAATCACGTTTTTTTTTAATAAATGAGAGGATTAAGTATTCATGTGTTTTTTGTATTTTATATTCAAAGATTTTATTGTTAACATAAGAGATCATATTGCTATATCTAGGGATACGTATGTTGGGATAAGGAACTATATTGTTGACACAAGATATGGAAAAAAGAGATCATATTGTTATATCGAGGGATACGAATGTTGGGATAAGGGATCATATTGTTAACACGAGATAGAAAATAAGGCTGGAATTATGTAGTTGACTTGTTTTGTAGTTTATCAGAGTTATGTTACCAATGATGTCCAGATACAAGAAATAAGTGTTCATCGTGCATAATAAAGATTGATGTGTACCTGAATTAGATTAGGTTTAGTTAAAATTAATGAAAAGTTAGTTTCGTGTTATAAATGTATCGCGGCTTTTTCGTCATTATTCTCCTCGAATGAATTTCTCGAAGAACAATGGGAACATAGCCTTAGATTCACCTCCCTTAAGGTTTCGATCTCTATGGCGGGTATCTCTCAAAACAAGAAAATCCTATAAAGAGTCTCTACTTAAAGAAGTTTCTTGATTTAGCGGGTCATTTCTTTCCAGTAGGCGCAAGCCCCTACTGTTAATTACCCCGTAGTTGCCTTTGGGAACCTCTGATTAAGGGACGTAAAGGGTATTGACGTAATGGGCTAAGAAAAGAGACTTATGGAGTGCTATCACGAAGGACTTAATTGATGGTACCAAACTCAATGGACGGGACCCAATTAAGGATCGACAAAAGACTTCTACCTTGACTGAAAAAGAGAAATTGACTTTGGTTTAGGAGAGGTTTTTGGTGAATGGAAGGGAAGGCTTCACTTGAAGTTGTTTCTGGTGAACTCTCGGGGCTATGACTGACCTTCTTGTGAGAGTGAAAAGGGATTTTGCAACCTTCGGGGCCTCTTCGATGGCTACTCGACGAAAGTTGGTTCTTTTACAACCCAAGGGATCATCTTCATCGGTTTTTTTAATAAGAGTTGGTTTGTTAACGACCCTAGGGACCATCTTAATCGGTCTTCTTAATAAGAGTCGGTTCTCGGGATCATCTTCATCGATTTTCTTATGAGAACAAAAGGAGTTTTGCAACCTTCGGGTCCTCTTTGATGGCTACTCAACGAAAGTTGGTTCTTTTACAACCCTAGGGACCATCTTGATCGGTCTTCTTAATAAGACTTGGTTCTTTAACGACCCTAGGGACCATCTTAGTCGGTCTTCTTAATAAGAGTCGGTTCTCGGGACCATCTTAGCCAGTCTTCTTGTGAGAACAAAAGAAGAGTTTTACAACCTTCGGGGCACTTGGCGCCTTTGAGCGAAAGTTGGTTCTTTTACAACCCTAGGGACCATCTTGATCGGTTTTCTTAATAAGAGTCGGTTCTCGGGACCATCTTGGTCGGTCTTCTTGTGAGAACAAAATGGAATTCTTTGGACGAGGGGGCCCGTAAGAATTCAATTTCTAAGTCATCTAAGGTTGGTTTAAACCCTAGCGAGAGACTTTTCCTCAAACGAAGAGGTTTCGGTTTTGACTTTGGATTTCGCGTTTGGACTTTTAAATTTGATGTTTCACTAGGGATATTGGTGATTTTTATTCACTTTGGCCTTTTTGCACTTTTGACTTTTGAAGATACTTTTCTATTTCAAAATACGTAATCTTGGAAGATATTTGACTTTGGAAGATATCATTTTTCAAATCATTTAGACTTTTGGAAAATATTTTGTACTTGAATGCACTTAGCTTTTGAAATCCTTATTTTCAAAATGTCTAGCATTTTACAAATGAGTTTATTAATTTTCTAAAATTCATTTTTTTTATGTGAAAATACTTCGAAAATATAAAAAGCCGCTACTATGACATTCATATCAAAGTATAGTGAAGTTGGTTTATTTTGATTTTTATAATTTTACGGATGTGTCTCTTGTATTTTTCTAGGTTTTTAACTATTTCTAATGAATTTTAGTCGTCTTCTGATTGGGCCACGTGATGAGATGATTTTATATACATATTTTGGTAGGGTTTTGACTCCAAACTAAACCATTTGACTTGAGTTAGATTAATTAGGGTCATTTTAATTAGGTTTTTATGTTAAGAATGAGTTACTACCATAATTCCTACTTTAATGCAGATTTTGGACAAAAACATGACCTGGATGAATCAATGATGATGTAGAGCTCCTCGTAAGCTTTCCCCTGGTTTTTGAATCGCCTCAAATGGAATCCGGATGAAGGAGATATGGGCAAAACAGTAACAGTGCGCAGTGCAGAAATTTCCAAACGGACCGTCTGAAAATTCAGACGGACCGTTTGACTTTCGCAGGAAAAAACTGTTATTTTCAGCCAGATTTCAGTCGGTCCGTCTGGAGGTTCAAACGGTCTGTCTGGAACCTTCCAGAAATAGCAGAAAGTGCCCGATTTGGTGGTTATTCTTGGTGGGGTGGTTATTTTCGACTCCCAACACGTCCAAAACAAACCTCATACATCTCTAAACAATTCCAATGCCTTTTTAAGAGGACTTTGAGGAGATTAAGGTCATACAAGGCTAGAGAAGCCCATACAAAGCCATACAAAGGACATACAAGGTGGTGTTTTAGATCCAAGGTCAATTTTTAGGGTTAGACATAGAAAAATCTAAGAGATTAGTCTCAAGTCCAGATTGTGGCAGCGTTAGGCGGATCGTGTGCGACAGCAACGAGTCGTTTAGAAGGAGATTTCAACAATTTCAAGGGAAAGCAAGGGCAATTGGTTGTAACTTCTCTTATTTCACATTTTTCTCTTGTTTGTTTGATGTCTTTGAGTTGTTGATTTGTTATTCTAGGGTTATGGTTGTAAACTTATTTGTTTAGTTGTTTATTTACTTAGTTATTTCTTTATGTGTTTCTCTCTTTCATGATTTAATTGATTATGTGATATCATTGATTGCTAGGGTAGAATTGATTATACCAAGTAGATTAAGGCCTTGTCTAGTATGGTAATAATAATCTATACCTTTGTATGAATTGATTGACCAACTTGAGGATGGTAGTAGCTGATGAGTGAAACCAGGATTTAGTAGCCGATAGGTGAACCTTTCTCGTAACGATGGTTGTGAGATATCCTTCGAATTGAAAGATAGACTTAGAAAACTTAAGCCAATGGTGATGACCAAATCTTAGGGTTTTTAACGGAAGTAGTAGATTAACCTACGAAACCAGAACTGTAACGATGGTTAGTATCTGGTAACCTAGGATTAAAATACGATTCCACACACATATTAGGAATAGCTACGGTAAACAGTTTCACGGCTCAAACGGACCGTCTGAGATATCAAACGGACCGTTTGGGAATTGAACTGAGCAGATTAAGTTGAAATCAGAAACCCTAGAATTCAGATTTGTTGATTATCTCCCGTTTAGTTCTAGTTTGACCTTGATTTTAGACTTAGGATTTGAACCCACCTTCGATTCTTTGAACACCCAAAATAGTTGAACTCGTCTAGCTAATTAATTAAAGTAAAAGACCGATATTCCAACACCGTCTCTGTGGTTCGACTCTTAGCTTTACTACGATAGATTAAATCAGGTAAAACAAGATTATTTTGACTAGGTTTTCACCCGATCACCACGTCAGCACCGAGAATTAGGCTTCTAATCCAGATCTTTTTGGGCCTTCGATAGTTGATGGGCCAAAATCTTCTTTATTTCATTTCTTCCTGCATCCATCATTGGCAGAGATTGATCACGCAGGTTCTGCTGTCGTTTCGCCACATACAATTGAAGGGGCCTCGGCGCGGAAATGAAACTGAGCAAAGCGGGTTTCGTTTCTGTGACTAGCAGATTCGAAAAAAACTAACGGGTTTGAATCCGCTAGCGATTCCGGCCGCTGCAACTAACAAGGAAGACACCCACAGCATCGTGATGCTGAGAGGAAGGCAATCGTATCGTTAATTGAGTTCACGTCTTCTTGGATTGGTAGGAGAACCATACGGTGGTACGGTGGTACAGGAGGAGAGTACCGATGTCATTTGGAGAGACGAGATTGTATCAGTGATGAGGTGAACATAACTCAATTTAGCTTAATTTACAGGACACTCTTCAACTATTTCACTAATGTACACATGCATTGTTGTTATCGGATTCATTAATTGACATCAGTCCCATGGGGTTAAACTTACAGCAGCTTGAATATTGCATTATTTTTAGTTGCTCCTGTGTACTACTTGTGGTCAGGCTTAAGGTAGTTTACACTCCAAACTTAATGTGATACACATTAGCCGAACAAGTACTTAGTACAAGTACCGTCTTTGGGTATTCCAGGTCATCCTTCTACATATTCTTGCTTGTCATGATAAGGATTATTTTCATCATTGGATATACTTATGTAACAACCAATAATAACTGGCGTCATCTTCATAATTAAAACACTTTGCTATTTTTTTTTATACAATTTGTTCACTGTGAAGGAAACAGATTTGACTATTTTCCATGAAAGAGAATTTCTGGTATTATAACAGTTAGGTACCAAGTTTTATTTACAAAAGGGTATTGCAAGATGACAGCACATTTAATTATAATCACCAATTTTACAGGGATCACATTTTAGTTTTATAGGGCTTAGCTTATCACCTACACCCACAGAGGCAAAAGGGCATTAATGAAATGAAGTCCCTACCTTCAACTATGCCTCTGGATTTATATCATACAGAGTACAATAGATCCTACTAACAGGTGGTCATGGACAGTAAATCATTTTACAAGAAAATCCATACATTTTGCCCTATTGCAGAATAGTAACATTAGGCTGACACTCTAGACTGAGCGATTCTAATCCAAATAACTTACTGAAAGCACTCTTCACTATCTGCTTCCTAAGTCACTATCTTTTTATTTAAACGTAAATTGCATAGAGATATCAAGCACTGACAAAGAAAATGATGTTCTCGTTTTCCAAGTTAAACCTCCATAATGGTCTCATATTACGGTTTCTATCAGCATCAGGTTGATTTACAAACAGGTACAGATATTATTGTTAGAGATATGTCCTAGAAGTCAATCAGTTGGTAGTTATTATATTAGTTTATGTTATTGATGATGATTGATCATTTGTTCCTAGAGATTATTATTGATAGATCATTCAGGTTGAGGATCTGAATTGTAGATCTCTGTGGATCATTCGTTAGAATGACAATAATATCTCTAAAGAGTCCATAATCTTGATAATTAACAAGGAACATTAATTATCATATAAAATTAGTATGCAAGTTAAGTGATGATTAAGTTCTACAAATCATAGGTAAGGAGTTACCGACTTAATTGCATATGTGTATGTTACTGGAACATAGCACAGGACATGACCCAATGAAATAAATATATGGATTGTGTTGTGTGTCATTATTTATTTCATACGTGTTTGATTCTGAGTTTGAGATGATTCAGTTTTTCCACATGAGGATAGGTTCTATAAATATCGTCTAACGCTGATTCCTGATAAGAGCTGCTATACGGACTTTATTTTATGTTCTCTTGAATTGTGCGGGGAGAAACTGTTCATCAAGACAACCGTATGTCCCTCATTAGTTCACCTAGTGAGTGATGATATCTACTGGGCCCCTTGATGGAGTTGGATCGTATGCGCGCAACTAGGCGATCAACTCTAGATCAAGAAACGTATAATCTGCAAGAATGACACATTCCTATCTTGGATTATACATGGATATCATGTGACATAAGAATCAAAACAATAAGATATTTTTTCTTATGCAGGATTGAAGTACTGTATTAGTACAGTATTTATTTATGCGAATTGAGAATCATAACGTGTTGCTAGATACCGCTTATGATTATTGGAAATAAATGGTGATTTATTTTCCATGTCCAACATAGCATAAATCCTCAAAAGGTCACACAAATAGGACTTTAACCATACGTGCATTATTTGTTTATTTGCAGTAGTGAGTACTGCGAATATATGATAAGTTGATTAATTAATTATATACCGTTATGAACCGTTATAATTAATTAACTCAAATGGATCATATAGAAATAATATAATGCATATGCTAGTTCAAAATTAATTATTAATTTGTTAATAATTAAGTTAGTTCAACGCATATTTATTATACCGAGCTAATTGGCCTTTCAGTTAATCAGTTAACTGAAAAGTCCGATATGAGACGAATTAAAGGAGCGATTTAATGGACCATTATATCATATGGCCCGGCCCACATGAGGCCTGAAAATTTCAGCCACGATAGGGACAATTTCGTCCAGGAGAAAATAGGAAGAGAGAAATCTAATTATGGAAACGTTCCATATAAATATAGGTTGTTTCTTTGGGAACAAGCCAGCAGAATTTTTCTCTCTCTCTCTTCCTCCTTGGCCGCACTGTTCACGCACTGTTCATGTACTGTTCACGTACTGTTCACGGAGGAGAAAATTTGTTTCTCCAAATTTTAGCTCTTAATCTCTCTCAATAGCTCATGCGTTGAGCACTTCCTTCCATGTATTAATCAGTTAATCGCACGCGAAGGAAATAGGGAATTAGCGATCGTCTCGGACAAGCTAGCACTTGTCTTGAGACCTTGGTTAATCTCCTAGGTGGACTCGAGGCAACCGGAGGCAGCCGTGAAGAGATGAGCACGCCACCGACTCCAAAAGATTGGATTCGAGCCTTCCGGATACGATTTCGGAAGAGGTAACCTCCTACGCTTCTCCTTTTATGATGTTAATCACTTGAATAACTAGATCCGTTAATCGAGCGTATTAATTCTTTGTTAAATGTTAATAAAAATTAAAATTGCATTTGGACTTGAGTTCCTAACAGTGGTATCAGAGCGCTGGTCGTTATTCAAGTTTTTAACATTTTTAAATCGAGAAATTTGTAATTAACAAAGTTAATTAGTGATGTGTGTGCTTGCTGTCTGGAAATTTTTTTTTCTGCTTTGTTGCTTGTTTTTCGTAATGTAAACTTTTCTAAATTTTTTTCTATCTTACTGGAGGTTGTAGAGCTTTGAGTTGTGGTTCTTTTGGAGCTAGTTTCACTATTTTATAATTAGTTATGAATTTTTAGTGAATTAAACGGTAACGGTGCGCAGATCTGTCATTCTGCTGCACAATTCTGTTTGTTGGGCAAGAAAGACGTATTTTTGGAAAATACCTACCTGTATCTTTTGGCTAGGATTAATCTAGACTTGATACTCTTTCTGAATATGTGTAATTTGTTACCTATTTCGGATTTTATGTGGATGTTCAAGTATGGAAAGAATCAATATCGTCAGATCTGTCTTTCCAAACAAGCTGGTTGTTTTGACAAAATAAAATTATTGAATGACTTTTACAGAAAATTGTTTGAATAGATTTGTTCTATTTCAAATTAGAATTCTGTAAAAACTAGTTTCATAATTTTTCGACAAGGTTTGATGCTTCATCTGGGTCATAACTTTTCGGTCGTCAGTCTATTTCAGAACTGGACTTGTTACTTGTATGACATTTAACTCGAAAATTTTGAATAGACCTTGCTATTTCTTTTTCCATAGATAGGTAGCCAACTGTATGTGCTAAGTTTTCTGTGTAAATTGTTTATATGAAAACTGTAAGGAAGATGATCCTTTAGACCTAATGGTTGAGATGAAAAACAGAAAATCTGATAACGGTGTTTCGCGCACAATATCAAGATTTGTCTTTTTTTATTCTCCCTGATGGTAAATGATCTCTCCCTGAAATTTTTACTGGTAGTTGTACTCATTGTAAGGAGCTCTCTGGATTTATTTCGAAATTTTTGGAGACCGAAAAAATATCGAATTTTATCGGGTCCCAAATTGCTTATTTTAATTAGTTAAAATATATTCTAATTAATCAATTAGTTGAAATATTAATTAGAACACTCCTTAAACACCCTCCTTTCTGTTTTTGAATTGTAGATTAAATTTCAAAGGTTTAAACAAGTAGTTGTAATGTTAAACCTTTTTGCATTTGAAAAAAACGAGCGACAAGCATACACAAAGATTCTAATTAATGAAGTTAATTAAGAACAAGTGAAACATGTATATTGTATATGTGCTAACTCGTTTTTGTAGGAGGATCGTGTGTTTAGTATGGCTCAAGATTTCAATGTCTTGTGGTTTGTAATTGTATGCATGTTTGAATGTGTGTAATGCGGCCTTTGGTGCCATTAATTAATTTTGATTAATTTTAATGTAACTTGTGAGGCTTGCATGCCCCTAAGGCCTAGGAGGGAATTAGGACTTTTACACATGTATTTATTTCCATTAATTATTAGATAGGATCTAGATAATTAGTGGGAGGGCTTGAATTAGATTAGTCTTGCTACATGGAGATGCGGCGAAGACTAATATGCAAGCTGGAGCCATACAAACCCACAACAATGCTTGTGTTTGAGATGCTTATTATTATGTGATTGTTTGAATGCTATGAAATATCATAGGATAGGTATGGGTGTATGTTGACACGACCACCAAACAAAGTCGCATAATAAATGTCCCATAATAAATGTCCCATAAATTTGATTAAGCCGACCGTCCTCTTTCTCTCTATCCCCTTCACGTCGTATGGTGTCCAATGACGCATTCCACCGACGCGGGACGTCATTGGTCAACCCTCGAAAGTCGGGGTGTAAATCGGATTTACTAGGAGCAAATAGAGAGATGTTACTTATCGATGGACCCTAATCGGATTGGACATCGGGGCGAAGTTTGTAGATGTACATGAGACATATCACAAACCAAGAATCATATGGTTGATATGATTGGTTAGAGAACCTGCCCTGTCTAGTTGTGCAGGTGTCATGCCGACGCTGGCATCTTCTCAACGAAAATGGAGATCTTGGAAACCGACTACATTTGGGACATTAAATGAATGTAGTGGGAGTTTTGTTTATCATTATAAATAAAACATTGCATAAACTAAATGAACTTAAATTGAAATTGTTATAGATACTAAATGTGTTGCGATCAATCTTTGAAATAGAACAAGCTCGTTTCTAAAGGAACTTACTTGGAGAAGTAGTACCGATTCCTAAGACACTGCTCTTAGTGAAGAGAAACTTGAGTATGTTAATTCCCAATTTATTTCCTCGACTTCCTGAACGTAGCATCGCGATACTTGACTGACTTTTACGAAAAGTTATTCAATAAAGCGAATGCTGATATCCTCATTTTAGGATCTCTAGACCTTTGGATTAGAGAATTCATACGGACTAGATTTGTCTCCTACGCTCGCATCCACTTACTCAAGAATGAGTTCTTAGAGAAAGTAGATATTGACTCAATCATTTATGATCGAGTAATGGAGCATGAATTAAGTAAGAGAAACTTCTTTTAAGAAGGTACATGAAAGTTCCATTGGCTTGCGAACTGAAAGGTTTGAGTAGCTAATTGGCAACTAGAGATATCAAGATCTCCAATATCAAGGATTGTTGATATTGTCATACAATCTCTTCCTAATTAAATGAATGATATGATGTTACATTTCGCAAACTTGTTTGTGTAAATTGTAATTAGCTAAGTATTTAATAAATACTTCGCTTAAGTATGAGTTGAGACTTCGAGACCCTCATTTGTGACCGTATGTCACATGAGATGTTTCATTTGCCGTTTATGAAGGTATTTGAAAGGTTGTTCGAAATACCATGATTATCGTATTGGAAATGTTCTAACCCTTCAAGAGTATTTATCGTTCAAATTATCTCGCTATCTCTAATTCACACTAGTAACTTGGTACTAGTTCATGCACTCGCATTTAGTGAAATGTGTAAGCAATGAAGAATGAGAGAAAGTTCGAGAGTAGTAGAGTAAACTCCGTATAAGGAAATGGCTTATTAACTTAAACCACTACCATTGGATACGTAGAGTTGTCTTTACTAATAGGAATTGTAGGTCGAATACCTCGTTCCTTACATCCTAAAACTTTATCTCCATTTCATATCGATGATGGATGATTATGTTTTGTAAAGGACAAGCGATGTTCTTTTATTGTGGATTTGTTTATATGATTTCATGTCTATTGCTTGAATATGCTTGAAATGGATAAAAGAGTTTTGAATGACAAATAGGATGCGTAAGATTTCACATAAAGTATTTGACTTTCGTGTGAAATGACCGCTTAGTCATACGTAAACGAGAATCACATTATGAGAGTCTACATAGCGTAGAGCTCGTAGATCAATTCGATTGCGAATCAAATTGAGATATGTGAATCATGTTTGCTAGATGACAAATAGAGCCTTTGACCTATAAAGGTTTAAGCACAAGTAACTTGATTAGGACTTATACATATCGATGTATTTAGACCTATAAGTACTTGTGTAATGAATGGTTGTTGACACTTTACTACTTGACCAACGATCATAGTAGATAGCAACGTATCTATCTGATAAGGTATAAGTGTGAACCTTTTGACAAGTTCAAAGGAGTTCAAGAGTGAAGTTGAAAGACCATTCAAGAAAGGTATAAGTCTTACAATTGGTCATGGTAAATAGCTAAGTCAAATGATTTGATGCATTATCTAAAGAGTGTGAAAATAGTTTCACAACTCACTCCATTAGGAACATTATATTAGTGTAGTATGTCCAAGAATGGAGGTATCAAACTTTATTTGATATAGTTTGATCAATAATGAATCAGATTGACTTAATCGACTCATATTAGAGATTCGTGTTCGAGGACAATTTTGTTTACACTGAATGATGTTCCATCGAAGTCTATTGAGAAGGATATCTTACGAGATTTGATCTCTAAGTACATTATTTCTCAAAATTTGGTGTTAAGAAACTTATTTCAAAGTTTGTTGGTTTTATTCCTCGAAATGGATAATCGGACCTTGTCACTACGCTTTGATCACTCCGACTACCTGTGAGAAGACAGAATTTGATCTTCGCGACTTGAACCCCAAGTTTTATAAGTTTGGACCCAAATAGGACGTTTAATGTTTTGTAGGATACCTTAAATTAATCGAAAGGTACTACTTCTACGAACATGATAAGAACAAACTAGTTGTTGCTAATCATGACGTAGTCTTGGAGAATAATATTCTCAGGAAGAAGTAGTGGGAGTAAAGTGAGCATTAAAGGAGTTTATGCGTCACTACAAGAAGTACCCTTGTGGAAAACTTGTCACTCCATACATGGTGCTTAGTGGGAGTTGAGCGGAACTTCATTCACAAGTCGTTGTGAAAGGAAGAAGTTCATGAGCACGCTCGCTTCTAATGACGACTTAAACATATCACGAGTTGATGATGTTTGAGAAACTCAGTATATATGAGGATCAAGAACTTATTCTACAAGTCGTTGTAAAAGTAGTTGATGAACTCGAGCACTAATCCTAAAAAAGGTCAACGAAAGTGATTGTCTGACCGAAAGGTGCACAGACATCATGACATCCTCGCACCTGGCATATGAGGATCAGTTAATCGTGCGTATTAATTCTTTGTTAAATGTTAATAAAAATTAAAATTACATGTGGACTTGAGTTCCTAACAATTATAATTGCAGAGAGGTCCAATATTTTCCTTTTATTACCTACAAGGACAACATATCCTAGTTCTTGCTTTTTAACAGGTTACAATGCATGCTCAGCTAAACACATAACAGGCATGACTGATAATGCCTATCATGTACTCAATTAGAGCAGCACCACTTGTATAAGTATTCCAAAGCCAGTGCTAAGGAATGGTATGGTCTTAAACAAGTTCATCTCAATTGTGTCTCTCATGCGCCAGGCGCAATCTGACAGCAATTGAGATCAAATTTGACTTTAATCATAGTGTATTGTGACGATTAAATTGAAATTTCTCATGCGCCGTGCGCAATTGAAACTCAACTTAAATCTTAACAACTTAGATTATAAGGAGATAAACATCAAAACATCAAAATCCAAATCTGTTTATCATAAAGAAAGGAGGAGGAATATCTGAATTTATCTAACAAAACGTGCTTCTGACAGCTTATCTAGTAAGAGTTTCTGGGCAATTTCGCCATTACAAAACCTCCCTTGTTTCTCTCATGCGCCAGGCGCAATCAAGGGCACAATAGAGCAATCTACAACCATGCTATTTATCCTTCATTGTATAAGTGCTATTAAATTTCGACCACGGACATACAACACTTGATTCAGATCCTCATGCGCTGTGTGCAATCGGATCTTATCAAGGAACGAAGGAAAGAATGACAAATTCAAGCGATTTAGTAGGAAACGAGATACTTGAGTCTTTATCCAAGAATTTAAAAGTGCAGATCAAGAACTAAGAGCACCAATTAAGCAATGCCATTCCTTAACGACTCCTAAAACGGATCTGAGAAAGAAAACAAGAAGGTTCCTAATACAAGTAAGATTCTATCAGATCAAGAATACAGCATCGTGAATTCAATCCAATTTCATCAACAATACTTCAATTATCCATCCAAACTTCGATTTAGAGATACAATCCGATTATTACCTTTAGCCTCTCGCCTTACCTGGATTACAATTGCTTCCAAGAGTTTCAATTGCTCCTAATTCTTCTCCTTTAGTTTCGCCTCTCACCTATTCGACAGAATGCCTAACCTTTCCCTCTATCCTAGTCTGGTGTGTGCGAGTGTGTGTGTGTGTGCTCTGGATCTGGATCTTGTCAAGTGAAAGTGGAATCTGTTCTCTCCTTTTCCTTGCTCTTCTGGCCTCTATTTATAGGCCTCTCCTCTTGCTTCCCCTTGGTCGAGAGCCCCTAGCCCGGCAGTTTCGCCTCCAGAAGGAGAGAGTTGGAGCGAAGAGAAGGGAGGAGAGTTCGGATAGCCTGCTCCAGAGGGAGAGAATGGACGGAAATTAAGGAGAGCAGAGAGACAGATAGAGGAAGAGATCGGTTACTCCCAAAATCGGAGAGTACCGAGTTCCTTCCTTTCGCTCCGACTCTCTTCTTCTGGAGCGAAGAGAGTCGGAGCGAAAGGAAGGGACTCGGTACTCTCCGATTTTAGGAGTAAACGATCTCTCCCTCTATCTGTCTCTCTGCTCTCCTTAATTTCCGTCCATTCTCTCCCTCTATCCGAACTCTCCTCCCTTCCCTTCGCTCCGACTCTCTCCTTCTGGAGCGAAGCCTTAGGGACTCTCACTCCTCCACTCTTCTTTCTTTTGGTTACACACAGCGTACGGTGCACCGAAGTATGACTTGTGGGTCCCGTCGCATCTCCTTCTCTTCTATTCCACATGCTCATCGTTCAACCATTTCGTATGCACGAAGAGGTCAAATTTCAATCGAGATAGTATACCCAGCGACATTCTTTCAGCTTTTCTTCGTGAACTTGGTTCTTTGTGAGCCGTGCGTAATCCCCTCAACCCATCAGCTATGGTCTTCGTGAAACAAGTGCTACCAAGGCCTATTTACTGTACGGAGGGAAATTTGAACCCACTGCATTTCTCTTTTCTCTTTTTCTGATGACACTGGAGGGGTGCGGTTTGGCTGTATGAACTGATATTTGATGATTTTGACTATTCCTTTATATGGTTGCTTTCTCATTTTTCATTCGTATTTTTCACTTGTCTTCACACTTCATGTATTCCAGGAGCTGATCTCATGTAACTGGAGCCATGTTTTATCACCAATTTATTGTCGTTCATTCATTTTTGTTTGTAAATAAACCATGCATTTCTTTCTCATTTCCACTTCTTTTGTCATGATTTTTCATGGTTCAACAAAATGTTCAACTAATTTTTGTAGTGGAGTAGTTAGTTATCATATGTGTTCAGTTAGTTTCTGAAATGCACAAGTTAGGCCCTGATCAAAATGTTTTTTTCATAGGATTTCAATTCAATTCAATTGATTTCATAGGATTTCGTTATATCTAATTACATAGGAATTCCAATCAAATGACACCAAATCCTTTCATTTTGATCAAGAATTTTCTAACGAAATAAAATGAAATGAAATCCCGTGATAAAAAAATGAGATTTTGATCAGGCCCTAAGTGTTTACACATATTTTGTTCTGTACATATTTTGTTAGTAATGCAACGGTTATAATGTTGTTAACATTTCGTAATTGTTAATGTTTATTCTCAATTTTAACAGGTTTGTGCTCTGTTGATGTTATGTTGGAGTCGTCGGGTTGTCCTCCTCAAAAGTTTATTTTAATTTGATGAAAACTGAAATGTAGTTGTATTTTTATTTTTTTTAGTTTTTTGTTGTTGTTATCTAATTGGTAAATTGTGCATGTTTGTGTTTGTTAAAACTCATGAATTATGAAAAATTAGTAGTTTTGTTGTTACAATTGTTTACTTCTTTTGCGCATGTGATTGGATTATAGTCAGAATTTTTATGATAATTTATCGTTTTATAGTTATCGAAACGTCAAATTCGGAATGTATTTTCCCATTTAGGCCTAAAAAGAAAATAAGTTGTAGTATGAAAGGGCTTAATAGTTTAGGATGAGAAAAAAATAAACAATCAGATAAAAGCCCTGTTTTTTTTAGTTATGAAGCCCAAAGACTCAAAAATCCAGAATACTAGACAAGCAGGCTTTAGCATCTGAAGTAAAACTCAGAAAAACGTAATAAAGGCCTTCTGTATTTTGGAGTTTACATCAAGTGCAATGGTTAATTGGCGTTTGAGTAGAGCTAAGAGCTGCAATAAATCGAGTTCAAGCAAGGTAATTTCAGCTCTGCCTGGCTTAATTATTAGTTGGATTGAGTTGAGTTGAAGATTCAAAGTAATTTGAAGTGTACAGACTACAGAAGGTCAATTAATAGTACGAAATTGACTTTATTATTAGAGTACAATATGATTGACAAGTACTGTAAAATCAGCTAAGTTTAAGCCCTGAACTTCTATGCATCTACATCAACTCGAATTTCATCAGAGAAGCAAAAAGAATTCCTCACTAAAATTCCGCCATAAACTACGTAGATTTTGATTTTCCGTGTGCATTTCGTCTTTTCATCTTCCACAAGCTTCTATTTATTCTGAATTCACTGATGCCAACCAGTATCATTCTTCTATGGTGTTGTTGTCGATCTCCTTATTTTCCTTGCCATGGAGATGGTCACTCTGTCAAGATTTTGGTATCATGATCAGCATATAGTAACATTAGAAACTTGCGTTTTGTAAATGTTATGAATAACATACAAATATTTCTCATTATAAACCAAATTGGTTAGAAAACAAATTTTGCGATTTTGAATGGTATATGTAGTAACCGATTGATCAAAGGACAAAAAACGAAACATGAGTTCAAGTGAAGCTACCAATATTTTGCTAATTAACTATGGACAAAACCATAACATCTGCTGATACAAAACAACACCGAAATACTCGATCTATTTTTGAAGACCAGTGAAAATCGGTGATTTTCATTAAAAGATTAGTTTATAATTTTGTTTAAATTTTACTCGTTTTTTGTCTACATAGTGGATTATTGGTATATTTAACTAGTTTGCTTAGAATAGTATTGGTCAGATGTTACTGGGTACTTATTGAGGAAAATCATTCGTATATGAATTCGTGGTGGCGATATATTTGTAAATCCTGAATGAAACAAGAACAATGACAAAATCTCAAAAAATTACAGCTAAACTGCGAAGGTAATCTTCAACGAGAGATGGGCCAGATTCCTTTATTGCGCACATACAAAACCCTTTTATTCTTATGGCCTGCGCACTATTCGGCCCATTTCTACTCCTCTTACCCATTTCTGCATTAGATTAAGAGGCTACAGGGTAAACAGCCATAATATTACAAAATAAGGTTAAACAATCGTTTATTATTAGTCTTAAATCAATTCTACGTAGCTATAATATTACAATATTTGAACTGATAAATTACATTTACTAAAGAAAAACATAGAAACTAACAACGATACCGGATATTGTTTTTGTTTACAGTTTTGTTGGTGTTTCGGCCAGAACGGAACATATTGAAAACACTGGTCTTAATTGTTAAGTTCAATTGCATGATTATTTATAATTTCAATGAATTAACAACAGACCAGCAGGTTCATTTTTTTTTTTTTTTTTGGGATACTAACAGCTTCAGGTTGATCATAGAAATCACAATGAGTTGGACAATCCCACACAATTAATCCCACCTTATGAGTGTAAATTTGTAAAATTGTCCGAGTATTTTACTACGCAGAATTTTATAACCTTTAAAGGCCAGCCAACGGTCCGTTTTACTTTAACCTCCCTGAAATTTAAAATATATACATGAATCTAACTGTAAATATACACTTTACATCATAATTTTCATGGCGCCTCATCTTGTTAATAGGTCGTTTGGATGGTACATGAATAAGAAAGGAATAAGGATCTTAGGAAGAAAATATTGGGAAGTATGTAACTTTGCTTTCGTTTGGATGCGTTGAGAAGATGTAGGAAGAAGGAAGAAGGGAAGAAATAAAATTATAAACAATCCAAACTCTTCACAAAGTTACACACTTCCCAATACTTCTTTCCTTCTTCCCTTCTTCCCACACCTATCTAAATATAATAAAAAATCAGTAGCTCTTATTATATTATAAAATATGCATTTTAATTGAATGAAGTATGTTTTTTTTAAAAAAAACAAAAATGGAGGTCAAGCCCCCATCTTTCATTATACCAAAAATATTTACCAAGAACTGAATGAAGAATGTATTTTGATCTTATTTTGTGCATACTTTTACCATGTGCATTTATATATTGTCAGAATACATTCGGACTAAAATAGTAGCATGCAACTATCAAATTGTGAGGAGGGGTTGAAAAGGACTGATCAATGATCACAGAATTTTGATATACTTTATTTCTAATAAGTATGTAGTAATTTGTTGAAAAATATTTTAGGGAAAATTGGATATTATCCCTTGTAAACTTGAAAATCGGAAATAACTCCCTCTAATCTTGTTTGTGTTGGATATAATCCTTTTGATTAAATCTAATCATATCTTATTTTAAAGGATATCATTTTGCACAAGTTAGGATAGATATACCCTTATTGCCCGATCTTCTTTCCTTGGCCCTTTCGTATTCCCCTCCTACCTCCAGCGAATTGTCAAAGACCAATAATATTTAAGTCATAAAGCAACACCAATAGGCCTTAGTTCTTTGAAATGCTTTCTTGTTATATCACTCGGTTTCTATTACTAAGCAAATTGATATTAATTTAAATAAATTATTAAAAAATTTTATTTAATATTAAATAAAGTACTAATTAAAGAGCACATATAATTTCATTTAGTTATCAGAATTTAGCTAATTTTGTTGAAATTATGTATACATAATTGTAGGAAGATGTTATTCTTAGGATATGTACATTACACAAAATACGAGTAGATGTTATTCTTTGGATCACTTAGGAATAAGAGGAATAGTCTATTCCTAGGTGAAAAACATTGAGAAGTGTGTAACTTTGTGAATAATTTGGATGGTTAGGAATAAATTTTCGTCTAAAAAGAGACTAATTATTTTTAAACGACAGCATTTATTCTACTTGGTGAAGTTGTTAGCACAAAACAAAATTTTATTTAATTTTAGGTATTCAACTTAATTTATTCATTCTTCAACAAGAAATCATTGTATTAACCCCTTTCCAATCCTATTTCAGACCATGAGAAAACTAAAAGACTAAACAATAATTTTGTTCCAGCAAACTATAATTATTATATCTAATCCGTACCTCACGAAATAATTGAAACAATCATTGCCTTGTTGTTTCTTACTAATTGCATGCCTCTTTAATATCACAAGTTCCAGCGTAGAATTATCTAAAAAATAATTGAAGTGCGACTTGTAGTCCTGACAGTATTCGGATAATGGGGAAAAGAAGGAACCGAGATACGTCTAAATCAACGGTCGTCTGTTGCCAGATCAGTTGTTTATTTTTGGTCTATTTTTTATAGTGTTTTGTATAATTTTTCTATATAGAAGTAGGCAACAAGACAGCCGAAGAAGAATCGGTCAACCTTTGATTCGTCACGTTAATTTTTTTGTGCTTTTGCGGTGTACACTTGTATTTATTTTAATTTAGATATCATCCTTCCTAATAAAGCAATGTATATAGTTTATAATTAATTGTTTTTGTACTTTATATATATATATATATAGAGTTTAGCTACGGTGAGTCGCGACTCACGGATCCTCCGGTGAGTCGCAACCAAAACTCCTAGATCTAGACCAAAATGACCGATCCAAACCGTCCAATATGATCTCCCTATTGAAATCTCCGTGCAAACCAAATTTTTTATTTTTTCGAAATTTTTAAGTATTTTTTTTCGGATTTTTAAAAACTGATGTTTTTGAATGGTTCAGAACCAATTAGATTAACGATTTCCTAAAATTTCAAAAAAATACTTAAAAATTTCGAAAAAATAAAAAATTCGGTCTACATGAAGATATCAATAGGGAAATCATATTGGACGGTTTGGATCGGTCATTTTGATCTAGATCTAGGAGTTTTGGTCGCGACTCACAGGAGGGTCCGTGAGTCGCGACTCACCGTAGTTATATATATATATATATATATATATATATATATATATATATATATATAGAGTTTAGCTACGGTGAGTCGCGACCAAAACTCCTAGATCTAGATCAAAATGACCGATCCAAACCGTCCAATATGATCTCCCTATTGAAATCTCCATGTAGACCGAATTTTTTATTTTTTCGAAATTTTCAAGTATTTTTTTGAAATTTTAGAAAATCGTTAATCTAATTGGTTCTGAACCATTCAAAAACATCAGTTTTTAAAAATCCGAAAAAAATACTTAAAAATTTCGAAAAAATAAAAAATTTGGTTTGCACGGAGATTTCAATAGGGAGATCATATTGGACAGTTTGGATCAGTCATTTTGATCTAGATCTGGGAGTTTTGGTCGCGACTCACCGGAGAGTCCGTGAGTCGCGACTGACCGTAGCTAAACTCTATATATATATATATATATATATATATATATATATATATATATATATATATATATATATATATATATATATATATATAGAGTTTAGCTACGGTGAGTCGCGACTCACGGACCTTCCGGTGAGTCGCGACTCACGGACCTTCCGGTGAGTCGCGACCAAAACTCTTAAATCTAGATCAAAATGACCGATCCAAACCGTCCAATATGATCTCCCTATTGAAATTTCCGTGCAAATCAAATTTTTTATTTTTTTGAAATTTTTAAGTATATTTTTCGGATTTTTAAAAACTGATGTTTTTGAATGGTTCATAACCAATTAGATTAACGATTTTCTAAAATTTCAAAAAAATACTTAAAAATTTCGAAAAAATGAAAAATTTGGTCTACATGGAGATTTCAATAGGGAGATCATATTGGACGATTTGGATCGGTCATTTTGATCTAGATCTAGGAGTTTTGGTCGCGACTCACCGGAGGGTCCGTGAGTCGCGACTCACCGTAGCTAAACTCTATATATATATATATATATATATATATATATATATATATATATATATATATATATATATAGAGTTTTGCTATGGTGAGTTGCAACTCACCAAAGCGTCCGTGAGTCGCGCTCAAAATTTCAAAATTTAGTTCAAAATGACCGATCCAAACCGTCTAATATGATCTCCCTATTGAAATCTCCATGTAGACCAAATTTTATATTTTTTCGAAAATTTTAAGTATTTTTTTGAAATTTTAAAAAATCATTAATCTAATTAGTTCTGAACCGTTAAAAAACAGCAGTTTTTAAAAATCCGAAATAAATACTTAAAAATTTCGAAAAAATATAAAATTTGGTTTACATGGAGATTTCAATAGGGAGATCGTATTAGACGGTTTAGATCGGTCATTTTGAACTAAAATTCGTAATTTTGAGCGCGACTCACGGACACTTTGGTGAGTTGCAACTCACCATAGCAAAACTCTATATATATATATATATATATATATATATATATATATATATATATTTAATGGAGGCTAACGACATAAACACATAATAACTCCACGAATAGCCACCAAATATACAAGACAACAACCAAGTCAACAAAAAGTATGATAGGTTGCTTTTGCTGCCAATAACATATATATATTTTAAAAATTGCTTTAAGCAATTTAGTATCTAAATAGTTTCTGTTTATTCTTAAGCAATCCGTTTGGATGGGTGCAAGAATAAGAAAATAGCTTCTTTCTACTTCTAAATTTATTATAAACAATCCAAACTCTTCACAAAGTTACACACTTTCCAATACTTATTTTCTTATTCCTCTTATTCCCACACCATCCAAATGGGAAACCAAATCATGTGCCGCGCGACACCGTGCAGCACAGAAATCCAGACCGTCCAGATTAAATTCAATGGATGAGGGAGCCCCGTACATGTAATCAGATTGTAAGGCCCGAAAAAAATCTAACCGTCGAAATCGAATCGTACAGCTCGGATTGGTGCGCGGGATGGTACCGCGCGGCACCGGACAGGGATTCTCCAAACGGAGCCGTGAATTACAAATATGAAATTTCTTTTTATACTATCCAACGACTTAGTATTATGGATAACATATAGGATTTGAAATTTGAAGTACTAAGATTTTACTTGTTTAAGAAAAAAATAAACTGAACTATATAATACAATATTGGGGCCGTTTGGATTGAAGTGAAAATTTGAAAAAAAAATTATTTCTAAGCATAAATTTATTATAAACAATCCAAACTCTTCACAAAATTACACACTTTTCAATAAATTTATGCCTAAGAATTAGAAAAATCCTCAAATTCCCCAAACTCTTCCTCGATTAAGTTTTCCAACTTTTGCTTGGTTCGATTTCTTGTAATCATCGAACAAGTTAACTACATAGATGTGGCTTCGCACTAGCAATATACTTGTATCATATAATTTCATCAAAGACGGTCATCATGTTTATACGGTTGCCTAAATTGTAGTTTCTGCTCTGATCAAAATGGTCAAATCTTGTCCAAATCTCCGTTCACGGTAAATTTATAAATTTTTAATCTGGATGCGCCGACCACTTTGATTGATTGTTATAAAGAAAAATATAAAGACATGATAAATCAATTAATATTGTTGTGCATCATAATATAACTTACAATTTTAAACTGATAAAAAAAATATACGTCTATTTTCTTAAATATCACAAACAACAAGCATGCCTGATAATATTCTATTTGGGATTTATTAAGTGGAAGATTCTTATATATGAAATATATCTCGATCTTTCTTTGATATTGATATATACGGAATATATGACAATTGATAGGTATCGTATTCATGGAATATGATTCCCATTAAAGATACTTTGATGGTAAAATTATAGACGTGCGAAACTCAAAATTTCGTACTAAACAATGTGGAGCCTTGAATGTTCTTCAAGGCATAATATTCAGTTCATTCCTTTTAAAATTTAACCTTTCAATTTTAAGATGGTCTTTTTTATATGACATGAATCAATGTAAATAACTTCAGCCATGGTACTATTAAGTATAATTGTTTATTAAGCGCGCGCGTCCACAAACACATATAATTCTGAAATTTTTCGTTAATTTCTTTATCTCTCAATGAAGTAATGAAATGCTGCAAAGCCAACTATCAATCCATATTTGTTATAGATTTTTACATATAAAAAAAAAACAAAGTGATTTATTTGGACATGCCCTTCTAACAGCCAGTGGCGGAGCCACATGCAACCGAGTGGGGTCAATTGACCCCATATTTTTTTTGAAAAATATACCACTTTGGATATAAAAATATATTTACCATATGATTTTCTTTATAAACACACTAATTTGAACCCCATAATAATCATATGATATTTTATTGTTGAACCCCTTGTTTATTTTCAAACTTTTGCATCATTATGATTATAAATGTAAATTTATATATCAATAGATGTATGAATTTATTTCAAAATTTTGTATGATAACATTAATATTATGAATTTATTGAACCCCATTCGAAAATTTTCTGACTCCGCCACTGCTAACAGCTAATCATATTTGACATGGAATTTGAAACAACTGAAATAGCTAAGTGATATCAGTAAAAATCTAAACTAATTTTAAGATCATTGTGATGCAATTAATTGTTCTTCCAAATAAGTCCAGGTTGGAGAATTGTAACAGCGCTCAAGCATATCAATTTTTCTCTACAGGGCTCCGTTTGGATGAGGTGTGGGAATAAGATTGAGAATAAAGGAATAAATTTATTATAAACAATCTAAACTATTCACAAAATTACACACTTCCAAATACTTTTTCCCACTTTCTTTATTCCTCTTATTCCCATACCATCCAAACGGAGCCAGACAGTCAAGATATTGAAAATGACAATATAATCAAGAAGATAAAATATACAAATTTGGTCCCCTAAAACAAGGGATAAATAAGATCCGATACACTCATGCTTCAGATTCTAGGTGAGACTTAATTGCACCGTGTGGGACCTATTAAACCACTAAGCCCTGATCCATCATAAAAGATAAAAAAGCAAAACAAATTTTGGGCTGTTTGAATTCCCCAATAAATTTGAGGAATTTCATCTTCCTACCATAAATTTATTATAAACAATCCAAACTCTTCACAAAGTTACACATTTTTCAATAAATTTATTCTTAAGATTTGTAACTTTTTCAAATTTCCCAAATTCCTAAGCGATACAAACGGCTCCTTTATTTCAGAGTATGATTTTTTTTTTTCAACTCTGTTCAAATGGTGTATTGCTTCCGGTACAACAGAAGCAATAATCTAATGTATATGCAATTATACTTTCGGTAGTAGTGTTTATTGGAACGGTAGGTATTGGAAACACAAAAAATAATAATCATCTTCAATCATTTTGGAATTGTACTTTATATTTAAATATTCTGTATCATATATAATAACTTTTCTCTTTAACATAGAGGGTGTTCTTCAAAAGCTTGAATCCCCTTGAATCTCCACAAATATTTGTCTACGAATATTAATTGTTATGAAGCAGCAGAAAACATGGATGAAAAAAAATACATAACAAATGAAAAGGGAAAAAAAATAGAAGAGGGAGAGAGAAAGAAGCATATATTCTACAGCCACATATGAAATTACTGGCCAGCAAAAGAGACGGTTTTATCAAGGGAACGTCTGAAACCAATGCAGGAAATTGAGAAGTGGGGGCAATAATATGTTGAATCCTCTAATATGTTTCCGTAAATAATGGTAAACAAGGGGGCATGAATGTCAAATGGACCCACAAATGGAAAAATTGTTAACAAGAAAACAACACAAGGGGGATAAAAATTAGAAAGGGATACGCCGATTAAATGGAATGGATGTGACAGGTCTCCACTGAATACCCAATTTAAATGTAGCACAATGTATTTATCTCCTTCCTTTCGTTGAATGTCTTTGTGGCGGTCACCATCTGCCTCATTTTTTTTGCGGATTCCATAAGTTGTTTTTGTGGTAATTTAGAATAATAATCTGTGTGGTGGATCAGAAAAAAGGGTGATATTTTTTGGAGTCCAGAAAAACTTTATAAAATCTTCTATATGATTTCCATTATCAGTATTAGCTAGAATTATTTTTAACTTGAGTAAGGCTATTTTGGCAAATTATTATAAATTTTGATAGCAGTTCTATGATAACACGACGATATTAAAGTCTTCAGGATAGTAGCAATTTAATAAAACAACCATATATTTTATCAGGATAAACCTCAAGAGAGATGTTGAATGTTTTCCCGAAAATTCAGCGAGACTGTATAAGTCCACAAAGTACTATGGCATCTTTAGTTCATACTATTATTTGTGTCATAAAATTTTCTATTTACATGAAACCAAAAAAGGAAATGCGCTCGCTCAAAAATTTTATTATGCCTAGCATTGTCTTTTTTTAACTAAAAAAAGGGATAAACAACATATCCACAACATTTTATAATTACTGAAAAAAAACGCACATCCAATGTGGCATGATAACTCATAATAGATATGCCATGACTTAATAAATTAACTCTTTTCTTTTAAGCGTAATTTTGAATATTTAATGAAATTATTTAACAAAAATAGAGATTTTTATATTTGGATATGATGCAAATTATAGTAGATTTTTTTTCATTTGATATATATTGTCCATAACTCTTTTCCTATGCACTATAGTGCATATTAAACTTTCTCTGCATATCAGATATAAGTGGCTGGATACATTCTTCAATTGAAACTCTTACACATTCTTGAATTGGTACTTTTATATAAGTAGTAGGGACATCGATTAATTATTAATATCCTATAAAGATGATATAACATGATTCACAATAAAAGCCTTTTTTCTAAAATTTTTTTTATCGTGTTTTTATATGCTAGTGAAATAATAACAAATGATCATTCTAATAAGAAATTTTTTTGGTTCCACTTTTAACTTGAACTCGTCAAGCAACTATCTTTACGTATTTTTTATTTCTAGAGAAAAATTCATTTTAAAGAAAAACAATGCTAAATTATATTTATATCTTCCAAACGCATTATTTTTGTCATGAGGTCAAGAATACTTTAATTTCAACATTATTGCAATGCTTTGCATATCTGATGAAGCTATCACTACAACTGTTAACTGACTGATGCTTAAAACGCAACAATTAAGTGATTGAGATCTATCCGTTTCATTCAATGGACATGCTATTGTTTCCTCTCCTTTTCAAATATTTGCTGCACCGAAATCGCATAAACTAACGATCTCGCTCTGATGCAGACAAACCAACACATTAAACTCCCGTCTAACTCAAACCACAGCACCACAGTTTGCCTCGACAAATCTGGACCGTTGCTCACCAAACCGCGTGGTTCCTTTCCAGCTATGCTCGCACAAGTGGCGGCGACTGAACCGTGCGCTTATACGGGGGCTTAATTGCGATTAAAAGATAAACACAAGGGTTAATTTGTAAAAGTAAGGACGATATTTTCCCTTCCAGGCTCCAGCGCCCGTGTGTCTTAACGGCGTTTGTTCAAAACTAACGGAGAAAAAGTGGAAGACTGACTATGCAACAACCAACCGCGTCACTCTCAGTGCCGAGTGCGTTGCGCGTGACTCCCCTAATTCCTGGCCCATCACCTCTCCAGTGCAACAAAACTGGAGATATCTTTTTTCCATTTACAAATAGATACCTAGTTTTATACCATCAGCGAGCATGAAAAATAATTTGATTAATTTGAATTTACCATTTTTTATTATGACATTTTTGTTTAAATGATATTTAAAATTTTATTCATCAATATTATTTAGTTGGCAAAATGTTTAATAAGTGGATAATTCCACTAGCAATATGGATTAGGAGTGGGTAACTGACTAACCGGTGGTGATGACTACTAAAGTCTGCTTTAGACCAACTGCATTCTCCAGTCAAACCAAGTCGTCGCTACTGACACATGCCGGTAATTACCCGGTGAGCCGGTCATTCTTACAGTGCTAAATGGTTACGTGTCATCTTGGGATTAGCAGAACAAAAGCTCCATACCACTTCCGTCCACATCCTGGGCCCACCATCCCATTCACTCCAAAGAATCACACGTTGGAAGAAAAAGAGCAGCGTCAGAATAAACGTCGGACTCCAAAGCACATTTATTTCAATTTTGAGTTCCACTTGGCGTCCAATGCCACAACGTTTTCTTGTACCACCCTTGCAAAATTATTTTATTAGTTAACTATCCTTTATGTTATTTTGTTATCTAGGGAGTATAACTCCACCTAACAGCTCTATAATCATGCAACATTCCAAACTTTATTTAGCTTGATTAGCAACTTTTGATACACCTACCAACAAAATAGTTTTTGCAATTGTTCTTTAGCAAAATTTATTTTCTTTAAAATAGAATAAAATATCAATTCAAGTTAAACATATGGTGCTTATCCCTTTAAACTGGAAATTTTTTTTGAAGGAACTGAAAATAATCTATCTACTATATAAAGCGTTATAAGATAAAAATAAATTATTACTTAAATAAAAAAATAAAGACGTACAAATAAAACAAACCTTTCCGGATGGGTAAAAGCAAAAGAAACACAATAATGAAATAAAGAAAGGGAAGGGAGGAAGAAGGCAAGCCGGGCAGCGTTGCCTTTTTGACCACGCGATGAGAAACAAGGCAAAAAGAAAAGACTGGGCCCAAGAAGCACAGCGAGCAGACCGACCTATTATCTCTTCTTCACCGCCTCCAACTTCATGCTTTTCTCTATAACGAGTCACAATCTATTGTTAAAGAACCCGCTACACGGAGGTCACAAAAGATTAGACCAGAATAATGACACTCCGACTTCCTCTCCATCTTCCCTTATCTCTATTTCTCTCTCTTCCTTAGTCCGCATTATTTTACTCCCTCTCTCCTTTTCTCAACTACAAAAGGACCCCAACTCTGCCTACGGGCTTTTCCTCAAAAAAAAAAAAAAAAGGACCCCAACTCGCCATACCTCTTCTCCTTAGCTCTACCCATCCCAAGTCCCACCTTATTCCACCCCTTATTCCATTCCCACCTTATTCGCACCATGTGCAGCGGTCCCAGAAAACCTTCCCAGCCGCCTCTCTCCCTCCCCGACGCCTCTCTCCTCCTCGAATACGCCGCCTCCGACGATCTCTCTTCTCTCCGTCAATCGTCCGAGCACCACCTAGCCTCGCTCTGTTTCTCCTCTCTTTGGTATGGTCCTTCCGCCTCTCCCACCTACCACGTCGCCATGGAGCAACGCACTCCTCTCATGATTGCTTCTCTCTATGGAAACACCTCTGTAGTAACCTTTATTCTCGCCGCCTCTCCGGCTGAGGCTACGCGTGCTTCCTCCTCTGACGGCGCCACAGCGCTTCACCTTGCGGCGTGTGGCGGCGCCGCCACGGCTGCTGATGTCGTTTCCCTTTTGCTCTCTTCTGGTGCTGACGTGGAGGCACTCGATTCCTCTGGCCGCCGACCCGGTGACTTGATCCCGAGAAACCTACCTCAAACCCTTGATAAATCTCTTCGCTTGCTTCTCAAAGCAGCGTCGGCCTCTCCTCCCTCCACCCCGCCGAAGAAATCTCTCACAAGAGAGGACTCGAAGAAGGAATACCCGCCTGATCTTACCTTGCCAGATATCAAAACCGGGATATACAGCACCGATGAATTTCGCATGTATGCTTTCAAGATCAAGCCTTGCTCCCGTGCCTACTCTCATGACTGGACCGAGTGCCCCTTTGTTCACCCGGGGGAGAACGCCCGCCGACGGGACCCACGCAAGTTCTTTTACAGTTGCGTGCCGTGCCCCGACTTCCGTAAAGGTACTTGCCGCAAGGCTGACAACTGCGAGTACGCACATGGGGTGTTTGAGTCGTGGCTCCACCCAGCGCAGTACCGCACAAGACTGTGTAAAGATGAGGTCGGTTGCAAGCGCCGGATTTGTTTCTTTGCACACAAGCCTGAGGAGCTCCGATCTGTCAACCCGTCGGCCATGTCTGTTGGGTCAGTTGGGTCGCCACGTGCCGGGTCCAACCTCGACATGGCTACTGCTGCTGCCTTGCTAATGATGCAACAGAATGGACCTGGTTCTCCAATTACTTCTTCTCCTTTGCCCACTAGGCTGAAGACTCCGATGGGGGCCCGGGATTTGGATCTTGATATGGATTTGCTCAGTTTGGACCAGTATGCCCAGAAGTTGTTTGACAAAATGCCCAATACACCTTCTCCCCGTGCAAGCTGGGGCACACCGAATGGTAACCTGAGCCCTGGGCTCGACTCGTTTGGTCCTGTTGATGCAGGTTTATTATCTCAGCTCCAAGCCATATCACTCAAGCAGAGTGTACCTGAACCCGAATTGCACCCAACACAATTGTTCTCAGGCTATGAGCCTAACCTGCCCTCTTCTCCGATGACGAGCCAGCTTAATGGGTCTGGTCTGGACCACTCGATGGCAAAGGCCATCATGAACTCTCGAGCAACTGCCTTTGCAAAGCGGAGTCAGAGCTTCTGCGACCGCCGGTCAAGCCCGGTTGTGCGCCCGTCAACCCTTTCTGTTATGACGTCAGCTGCCACATCAACAGCTGTTGCTCCATCAGTTCTCTCTGATTGGGCATCGCCAGATGGTAAATTGGATTGGGGAATACAGGGAGAGGAGCTCCACAAGTTCCGCAAGTCGGCTTCTTTCAATTTTAGGAGCAACCAGACAACACCTGTTAAGCAAGTGGCACCAGAGGAGCCGGATCTCACTTGGGCAGCTCACGGGTCGGGTCTTTATAACACCGACCTGTTCGGCCCCTGGCCCGAGCAAGAGCCGATGGCGGCATAAACCGGGACTGGTCGCCTGCCTGAGTTACTGGATTTAATAAGCTAACCGGTTCTTTCCTTCATTTGTTTGTGTTCTTCCTTTTTTTGATTTAATTTTACAAAACTCAATTATTTAATTTGGATCAAGGAAAGGCTGTGGTTTCTCATCTCAAGAGTATTGGAAAGAGTCCCGAAGGGAAGTCTTGATTAGATGAGCGACGGCTTTGCTGTTCTTAATTTTTTTTTAATTGATATATATCTTGTATTGATTATATATATAATATAATATAGGAGAGTTAAGTTTAGTGAGGTTGGGTTACAGAAATCGGTTGGTTTGATTTTAGTTTCTGGTGGGAAAAGAATGTAACATAGAGGAATAAGTTGATAACCGATGGAGGAAATTTTATTCCTGTAAGATCATGTATAAGAGATTATTTTATTTAATCATTGCCTTTGTTTTTTATATGTACTTACAAAAGCTCGTGTTTCTGCATTATATTTATATGTCATTTTCTGTTTTCGTGTAACTGTTGGCACGTTTTAAGTTTATACAGCGAACTGGATACTCCTCAAATGGCAACTTTATTTTTTATTCCAAACTAAAGTATTAAAAATGTAAATGCTGGCAGAGCAAAAAGCACATTTTAAAGCTAGGGTAGCGAAATGTGTTATAAAACAGGCATTATGTGGGGTTATTATAAGTATGTTTAAAACCAGAAAGAAGTATAACTCTGAAGTCTGAACTTAGAATTTAGTTGTCTGAAAAGTTTAGGTTAGTGTTCCATTCTGCTACAATTTTCTGTGCATGGTAGTACCGTCAAGAATTAACAAGGACATAATGCTCTGGGGTTTGTCTATCATTCAAAGAAAGCATTTAAAAAGTCATAAAAATTTCATCTGAATACTGTTAGCACTACCAGAAAGAGATTAAATATGTTATATTCAATGAAAGAGTTAAGACTTTAAACATTGTAGTCATGCCATATCATTGAAATCCTAGTTCGATGTCATTTCTCTCATTTATATTTTATTTGAATAACTTAGTGTCTAATACTTAGGGGCCGATTGGATCGCCTAGGAATAGGAAGAATTTCCAATTTCTAGGCATAAAGTATTGGGAAGTGTGTAATTTTGTAAAAAATTTAGATTGTTTATAATAAATTTATGTTTAGGAAATAAAAATTCTCTAAATTCTCACTAGATCCAAACGGCCCCTAGAATAATTGAATTATTTTATATTATTCTGCATAATATTACCATGTCGCTTGTTGTGTCGTTCATAATCATACCCGTCTTTGACATTTCAAATAAATATTGTAGAATGCAGTTTTCTTTCGAGACAATTTTAATTTTTCTTAATAAGTTTTCCGAAAGTGAAGTCGGAATTACAACTCATAACATTGATATGTTTGACATTATCTTGCTATCTTTCTTTACTAAAAGTTGATTCAGTTTTCTATATTCTCAGAAAAGCTACTTTTCCATTGAAAAAATATGCTTTTGGTACAATTTTCGGCTTCAATCTCTGCACGCTTGCTCACAAAAAGCAAGTATTGGGGCTGCTAAGTGCTAATGCACGGTGGACGCTTAACTAACATCATAACCAGATCATGGCCTCTGCTTTAGCGCACCTTTTTAGCAAAGAATATACATTCTAATATAGTAGAATTGATTGCATTTTGATTTCATTCAATTTTTAGGTGCTTAGTGCCGGCTTATATTCCACTTAACATCTAATGCTAAATGCTCCACTTTATGTGCCAATCATCTTTGTCGCCTGTGAAAATGGAAATATAGAAAACTATCCTTACAAGATGGTTAAAATTTTGTATCTGATATGCTTATGAAGTAAACCTGCATATAGAACACAGAAAAGTTCTATAGCTTAGGAAACTTGACACCATTGATAATTAAAATATACAAACAGTTGTGTCAGTAATTCGTTGAATTGAAACTTGGACACCATGAATAATTATAGTAGACTATTCATATTATTTGTACTATTATTTGTACTGCTGATACATCTGCATTCTAATTGTAATGCTAAAATGGTGCCATAATGAGTGAGTAATATTAAATTGAACTAATTGTGTACGAATTTAAAATTTTAAATACAAAAAAAAAGAGTCCTTGATAACTGAGTGGTAATTTAAAACTATTTGTGTAATTTATTTTCTTTTTCTAAGTTGAATCGTTCCTTGTATGGTAGGACTGCAATATTAATATTTAAATAACACGATGCTTTGCCATAATTTTCAAGATGAGATATACATTTCGGAAATCTCATGATCCTTTATATTTTAAGAGACAAAAAGATCGATTTGACTTCTAAATTTTCAAATACTTCGTATTATTTTAGTGACTACCAAGATTGACTTGAAATATATCCCGACTCTATCTGCAATATTACTTGAAAGTACTCTGAAGTATTTATTTATTCACACTTTCTACGATTGATGTTAACAAGGGGTCGTATTTAGTTATTGTTAAATTGCCCAGAAATTTTCTAGACCCCTTCAAATCTTTTCCTACAAGCATTCTATTTTAAACCATATAAAAAATGGACTTATAGCGACCTTGCATTTTAATAATACGTAGCCATTGAATACTACAACGCCTGATGCTACAAATCTTATCTGAAACACGACAATAAAGTCATGAACAACAAATAATTTATATAGTCGTACTTAGGTATATTAAATCCTCACAATTTTCATACAAATGGACTCTCCGTTTCGTAGAATACTAGACAAGATTAGAACTGGACACCTGCTTCAGCAAAAAAAACTGGGGAAGTGTTAGATCAACGTAATTGATTTTATTTGAGTTTTTAATGCGGCGAAGAGTGAATCAGTGGATGTCTCTAGATATTGACAATGGGAGATATTTGTTCTGTTCCAGGGCAGCAGTGACCTCATCTTGGGTTCAACCTTGAAATTTTTTCTGGAAACTTCGTTCAAGCATCTCTCCCATCCGTGAATTGACAGGAGCGGTCTGGTTTTATTCAAAACAAAAGAGAAAAACACAAATAATAAATGCATCTGTTGTTGCTTATATATGGTTTTTTTCCCTTTACTTTTTTTTTTCACCACGGAGAGGAGAAAACTGAAAACTCTACGCTCACAATATTGTTGATGGAAGGAACACGTTAATTTTTTTTTTTGCAAAGATAATTTAGATTGGTTATTTTTGGGAGGATGTAACCGAAAAAAAATTAATATAAGAGGAACAATATATTTTGGCGTGGATCTTGAAGTAATGAAACATCAAAATTTAAATATTGATAGGTTATGCACTAAGGGTGTGTTTGGATAGGACGAAAATAAGGAATAGGAATAAGAAATTTCGGTTTGCGTGCTTATTTTTATTCTTGTGCAACCCAAACAACATGGGAATAAGGAATAAGGGCCCTTATTCCTATACTAACAAAATCATGGTATAAGAATAAGGAATAAGGATAAGCACGCAAATCGAAATTTTTTATTCTTATTTCCTATTCTCGGCTTATTCCGTTGCATCCAAACACACCAAAGATTGTGCTCCAGAATAGGATCGCGGAGGGAAGGGAAGGAGAGATGCGAAGAAAATCGAGAAATCAACCTACTCAGGCTTTGTGAAGAAGGGAAGGGAAGGGAAGACGATGGATAAATATCCTGCAGTATTTTTATCAGGACCGTCCGATCTAATTTCAACTGTTAATATTAACGGATCACAAATTTCGATATTAATTACAGGACATTCATTATTGATAAGACGGACTACCTGCGGCTGTAGTGGATATTGTTTGGTAAAATGAAATCATGAGGTGAGAGAAGATGAGACAGTGAGAGATTGAGAAATTTTATGAAGACTTTACCTTCGATCTTTACATCTTAATATCAGGGAAAAACGAGTCTGGACACCTGTTCTCTCATTCCTTACCTTATGTCATCTTCGTCGTTCTGGTATGTTTGACAAATTTATGAATTAGAAACAAGAACTAAAACAATTCTTGTTCTTATTCTTGTGTTTGGATGAGCCGAGAATAGGAAATAGGAATAAAAAATTTCGATTTGCGTGCTTATTCTTATTCTTGTGCAACCCAAACAACACAAGAATAAAGAATTTGGGCCCTTATTCCTATACTAACAAAACCATGGTATAAAAATAAGAAATATGGATAAGCACGCAAATCGAAATTTCTTATTACTATTCCCTATTTACGGCTTATTCCGTTGCATCCAAACACACCCGAAGTATTTGGAAGTTTGTGTGTCGAACAAGGAACAAGGAACAAGGGAGTAGTGCTAGTTCTTGTTCCCAGTTCACAATCCGTCGATTTTGGAGAACTAGGAACTAGCCCCAGTTCTTTGTTCGTGCTTGTTTGGGAAGTGTTAAACTAGCTAGTTCACATATCTCCCAAACACACCTCGAATTTGTGAGAAGTGAGAACTAAGAACAAAGACTTATTGCTTTTCATGACTTGTTTGGATATGTTGGCAACAAAAAATAAGCCCTTGTTCTTATTCATGGGAGTACAATCTAAGAATAGAAATCTAACAGGTAATATTATTTTTTAAAACAAATAAAAATAGAGTATCTGCTACGAAACAAATGATCAAAGGCGATGAGAGGTATAAAGGAGATTTACCTCCCAAAAAAATTTAAGGTACAAAATTCAAGGTTCACAAAACTCAATTTTGTATTTTTACTTGCATTTTCTTTCAAATTTGTGATTTGACTCATAAGTATAGCTTAGAAGATCTTATATATGAAGAGAGTTTTGGTGCCATAAATTTAAGGTGTCATTAAATGTCACAACTTTACTTTTCGTCAATATTTTAAATTTTAAAATGTAAATGTCCAATCTAAAGAGTTGTTCTTCTTCATTTTAAGGAGTGATGCATTTTTATATAAGTTTTATAAAAAGTGAAGCTTATTTGATACTTTATCAAGAGGTTGAAGAATGAATGAATCTTGTTAACTATAATATATTAATTATAATACATTTATGGTTTGATCTTTGGATCAAGTATCAAGTCAACTCAAAATTTTATAAAGCTTATATGAAAAAGCATTGCTCGTTAAAATGAAGAAGATAAACAGTTTAGATTTGAAATTTACATTTTCAAATTCAAAATATTAAGAAAAAAAATAAAGTTATGACATTTGGTGGCACCGGAACTTAATTTACTCCTTATGTAATTGAGTCTTATATTTTGCTAGTATATCTTGTATGAAATATAAGTAATATGCTCAGTATACACTTTTTATGATTAGATAACAGCCGTATGATGAAACTAGTCAACCACGTCAATAATGTATAACTTTGTAGTACGCTGAAGTACGACTTTATCAGGATAGGATTTACTATAGTGGAGCGAGAATTTATTGTGTAGCCAAGACCACCAAAATGGAATTTATGAATTGTGGTTTTCAATTTATGGTTAGCTATCATAACTATAAAATTATTTACAGTGAAGAAGTTTTTACAAATCAAATTATTCTCAAGTTCGGAACGTAAAAGGAAAAGAAAAAGGGAAGTGATAAAATGGTATATTGATTTAATTTAAGTTAAAAATATTTGTAAATAAAATAAAATAAAATGATTTTCTTCAGTTCATGTTCATTGCTGGTCGTGTAGAAATAAATAATAAAAAATAACTTTGATGCTAAACAGCTTGCTAAGAACAAATCCTAATCTAGAAATTTGCTTGGATTCTATGGCAATTCGCTTTACCGGGCATTAGTCTGCCTGCATTAATTTTTCAACTGATAACAACAGTCAACAGGTCCGCTTTTAGTTTTTTTGACTTAAATCTGAGGTTCTAATCCCTGCTAAAACATCCATTTTTTCTGTGTTGTGTACACTGTCACCCCAACCTGCCGTCAGTCGTTAATTTTTTTAATCAGAGTTTCTTTATTAATAAATATAGATTTTTTTAGAAGTTTCGAACAACTAATCATATTAATAGAAAAATTATTTTTAGTTACTAGATTAAAAATTAGTTATATTAAATTGCAAACATGCATCGCTCAAATAAAGAACATCAGCCTTACTCAATATATAGACTAAATATTAGTTCTCAAAATTTTCTTAAAATTATCTATAGGAACTTCCATAAACAGTTGCTACTTGCTAGTCCCAATTTTCATTACTTCATAGTTAAAACTTTGGTTAGGCCGCAGATGATCTGAGCTTCATTATCTTTTGAAGTTATGACCAGCAGTTTGCAACTGTTGAAGTTTGAAGCGTTGAATTGTAAACATCAAAAGAGACAGCCTCACTTTTAGTCTTGCTCAAACTTCAAGCAATTATGAGGGCCTTGATTCCAAATTCAAAGTCTGACAACTCAAGATAAAGACTGTTAATGGGTCAGCTTCTTACTAACTCCAACTTTTATCTGATTGTCGATTTTGGTTCTTCTATAACGGGACCGATCTCTTTTTTTTTTATGTTTATGTTATTTTAGTATTATTATTTTTTTTTTCACTTTGAGGCATAACCATTTCATATCTAGAACCAAACACTTCACTATTGTTACTCGTTAGGTTAATTGCACTGTAGCTTCTCCGTATTAACTGTAGAATACTGGCGTTAAAGTTTTGCTTTTGTGAGTCAAACCTTCACTATTGGGAGATTTGCCTAGAATCTTATGCAACTTATTAGGAACCGAACAGCAATCTGCCAACATCAATTTTTTCAACTGCTTACAACATGTCCAATTAGATTTGCTTAATTGCTTTTACTTATATTTGTGGTTTAAAAGCTTCTACAGAAACCTACTTTCCTTGATTGTGTGCCTTGTCACCCCTCCTGTGGTCAGTCATAAAAACAGAAATTTTATTAGAACTTTACAATTAAACCCTCCAGCTTTAAATATATCATACAAAGCTTGCAATATGTTTCAAACATATATCTAATTCAAGAAACATCGCCTTACCTATCAGACTAAAAATTTAGTTCCCAAATTTTTTTTCATAGGCTATATTTGAATTTGGAAGGAATTGCAATCATCAGAATCAGCGATAATTTTGAATTAAATACCATCGATATTTGAATGGGTGCATTGTTGTTCAGAATAGTAGCTAACTCATGTGTTCTATTATTCTAAAGGGGAAAAAATGAGTCAAAGATTATTTTGAAAATCCGAGTGTGTGCGTGCCAACCTCGCTAAGTACAGAATTGCTAGTCCAGTAGTCACAATGTTCAATGACTCGTTACATTGTTGATACTTTGGTAAGGCCTTAGAAGAGCTCAATGTCTTGTGGGCATGACCAATTGAAGTTTGAATTGTAGACATCAAAAGAGACAGCCTCACTAAGTCTTTCATCAAATGTGTGAAGCAATTATGTAGGCTTTGAATCCAAATTCAAAGTCTGACAAGTCAAGATAATAGACAGTTATCAGGTCAGCTGTTTCTTGTTGACCCAGTTTTAATTTGATCACTTGATGTTGTTTTTCGATAACTACCAAAATCTCAGTAGTTTTGTATAATTTAGGTCGTACGATTTCTTGTTTTTTTTTTAAAAAAAAACAAAGCAAATTGGGCCATAACCATTTCAAATTAGGTTTACTATTGTTCAAAATGAGGGAATAAAAGGAAAGAGAGAGCATATGTTGCGCTGATACCATGCCGGGAGATAGCCGGTACCAGTGCAAGGGTTATGGGTTTGTTTCCTAGGGGATTTGGTCTTGGTATGAGACAGTGTAGGAATTGTGGAGATGTTTGTGGGCCTGTGGACCATAAACAATAATGGGCTGAAAGGATCCAATTGGATAAGACCCAGTCAATTGCATCTCTTTGCTAAAGGGTGCGAATTGTCTTTAATATATACACTGATATGGTCATTTCAGTGTGTGTTAGACAGAATTAAGAGAGAGAGAAACTCCACATCATTTGTGCTTTTCTTCAAAAAGGCACAAATCACCATTAGAGAGTGATTCCTACACCGATTCGAGTGATTTCGATTTGAGCAGTCTAGTAGGCACTTGGACTGTGAATAGTGTGGTTTCTTATAGCGATCCACCAGTGGTAGGAGCAAGTAGAGCACAAGGAGAAGGCAAGCAAGGCGCTGTGGTGCGAAATTGTGAAAGAAGAACAATCCAAGTCTTCCGCTGTATTGTATGAACTCTGACTTGTTTTTCTTACATTGGTATCAGAGCCATACTCTTCTTTTCGATTCTAATGCACCATTAGAGTCTTACTTTAAGTTCTGGTTGCAATTTTGTGTTCATAAGACTTTAATTTCGTGGTTTTGTATGAAAACTTTGAGAAAAACTCGAATTAGTGCAGTCCAGAATTTGTAAACTCGTACAGTCGGATTGTTTTGGGAATACCTTAAGATCTGTAACTCCGATTCGAGTGAGGTTTGTTCTATTGGAAAGTGCTTCGAGTCTACTTTCCAGAATGTCCAAGAACTCGAAAATCAGATCAGTGTACAGAAAGTTATTGCCGATTTACCGAAAGGGTGCGAATCAGATTATGTAAACTCGTACAGTCGGATTGTTTTGGGCATAACTTAAGATCTGTAACTCCGATTCGAGTGAGGTTTGTTCTATTGGAAAGTGCGTCGAGTCTACTTTCCAGAATGCCCAAGAACTCGAAAATCAGATCGTTGTACAGAAAGTTATTGCCGATTTAACGAAAGGGTGCGAATCAGATTTCTGGACAAGATGCATGTTGCGACTCGTGGAGTATAGTTTTGGTCTGAGACTTGTATTTTTCACGAAATTTGAACACAATTGAACCAGAGATGGTATGTATATGCCTGACCAACAACTAAAAGATTATCTTGGTGATAATTCTGTATTTAATGGTTACCTTTAACCAATGGTTTGTTTGAATGGTACAAGTGAGTACTATTATGTCCAACAACCTTGATTATATGACGGTACATAAGGTATTTGTCATACAAGTTGCAAAGTAGTGCATTCTGATGGGTGAATATGGATTGGTAGATGATGGGTCTCATCCATATTCTGTGATTTTGCACAAATTAAATCAAGTAGGATAATATTTCTCGGTCGTGAGAGATGTTTGTTGCCCTAGGCACTTTCGATTGATCGACCAAGATAATATTATTTCTAAGTTGATTAGAAATTGTGTGGCAGAATCTATTGTGTTTGTGCTAACATGCATACACTATGTGTTGTCTCTGATATGTAGTTGGAGATGTCGGTTAGCAAGAGCATTATCAATGACCTCAACCAAGGAGAGAAACTGAGCCTCCACAACTGGGATATGTGGCACAGGAAGGTTCAGTATCTCTTAGACAATGAGGGGGTGCTCGAAGGCATTGAGAAGCACATGACTGAACCCAAGTCGGGTGAGGTACGCACGGAATATGATGCCTGGAAGATGAAAGACAAGGTTGCTCGTGTCCTGTTGTTGAGCAGCATGTCTAATCCTCTAATTTTGCGCTTTGAGAAGTTCAAACACGCTAAACAGCTCTGGGATGCTGTGAAGCTAGAGTTTGGTGGTACATCAACCACCCGTCTACGCCAACTGACACTTAGGTTTGAAGGGTATAAGAAGCGTCCCGAGCACACCATGCGGGAGCATCTTATGACCATGTCAAACATGATAAGTGAGTTAAAGGCAGCGGGTAACAACATGACTGATGAGCAAGAAGTGCAGGCAGTTATTCGCTCATTGCCCAAGTCTTGGGATCATATGAGGCTTAACCTGACTCACAATGATAACATCCGCAAGTTTGAGGATGTGGCTCGTCATGTTGAGCTCGAGGAGGAGCGGTTGATTTCTGAGAAGGGAACCGAAGAAGCCTTTGTGGTTTCATCGGAGGCCCAAAAGAAACATGGCAAGCGCAAGAGAGGAAAGTCCGATGGGGCTTCTTCTTCGGCTGGTGCTTCTTCTTCCAAACCGAGTGGTGCCGGTGGCGGAAAGAAGAAGAAAAACAAGCAAGAAAAGAGGAGAGACAAATCAAAGATGATTTGTTACAACTGTGAGCAGTTGGGGCACTTCGCTCGTGAATGCACGAAGCCGAAGAAGGTAAGAGCCCAATCCTCTTGTTGTAAATCTGATGTTTATGTATCTAGTTGCGCTTTATTGGCTGAGACATTTCCTGTTTGGACTGTAGACTCAGCAGCAACAGACCACATAACTAGGGACAGATATGCATTTGTGGACTTCCGTCGCATTCCAGCGGGTAGTCGACACATATACATGGGTAACAACAGCAAGGTTGAAGTCCTAGGGATTGGAACCTGCGAACTTGTGTTTAATAGTGGACACAAATTGTTATTGCATGATGTGTTGTATGCTCCAGAAATTAGGCAGAGTCTTGTATCAGTGTGTTTGCTTGTTAAACTTGGATTTCGTGTTGTTTTTGTTGGAACATGTGTTGAATTGTATCTGAATGATTGCCTTATTGGTAATGGCTACTTAAAAGATAATTTTATGATTCTAGATACAATTAATTATTCTGCTGCTTATGATTCTTCTTCTTATGTGATATCTGATAATGATTGTAATGTTAAAAAGTGGCACGCAAGACTGTGTCACATTGGTGTGGATAGAATGAATAGATTGGCTAAGGACGGTCTTTTAGGATCGACAGCTAAGTTCAATCTTCCAACATGTGAGCACTGTCTAGCAGGTAAAGCAATTCGAAAGCCTTTTTGGCAAGGCTATTCGAGCCACTTCTCCTCTACAATTGATTCATTCGGACATTTGTGGTCCAATGAATGTGAGAGCTAGACATGGTGGAGTTTATTTCATCACCTTTATAGATGACTACACGAGGTATAGTCAAGTCTATTTGATTTCTCACAAGTCTGATGCCTTGAGTTGTTTCAAGAGCTATATGACTTTAGTTGAGAATCAATTAGGTACAACTATAAAGGCTCTTAGAACTGATCGAGGTCGTGAGTACCTATCAGATGAATTCAAGAAGCTGTGTGATGAAAAAGGAATAGTAAGGCAGCTTACAATTCCTGGAACTCCACAACAAAATGGAGTAGCGGAGAGAAGGAATAGGACATTATTGGAAATGGTCCGTTCCATGATGGCGCAGGCTAAACTTCCGATTTCCTTTTGGGGAGATGCGTTGTTAACTGCGGCATATGTACTAAACCGTGTACCAACAAAATCTGTGTCAACAACGCCTTATGAACTATGGACTAGCAGAAAACCAAGTTTGGTTGATCTGCGTCCTTGGGGGTCAATGGCGTATGTTCTAGATTCATCTCATAAATACGGAAAACTTGGCCCTCGTGGAAAAAAGTGTATTTTTATTAGATACTCTGAACAATCCAAGGGTTATGTATTTATTGGAGAGGATCTTAGCGGTACGGTCACAGAATTTGAAGCAAGAGATGCCACATTCCTCGAGGAGGAATTCCCGAGACAGAGGGAGGTTAGTACATTAGAATTGTTTGAATTAGTTCCTGCTACTAAAGATATAGTTTCTCGTGAAGAGTTAGAGCATAATGTCTCTCGGGTTGATGATTCGCGGTCAACGGCAACAAGCCGCGACCCGCAATTGGGATCCGTGGCCAGTGACTGCGATCCGCAGGAAAGTCAGCAGAGACATCCGGAACCTCGCAAAAGTGCACGAGGAAAAGTACCTCGCCGTCGATTTGAAATCGAGGAAGGTGAATGTTTCCTTGCTGCAGTCGAGGATATTATTGAACCTAGAACAGTTGCAGATGCACTGTCTAGTCCGGAAGCCAAAGAGTGGCTTGCTGCATTAAAAGAGGAGATGGATTCAATGAAAAAGAATCAGGTTTGGGACTTGGTCGTATTACCGTCGGGGCGCAAGACAGTTGGGAACAAGTGGGTTCTCAAGGTTAAGCGCAAGGCAGATGGGTCAATCGACAGATATAAGGCTCTCTTAGTTGCGAAGGGATACACCCAAGTAGAGGGAGTGGATTATGAGGAAACTTTCTCACCGGTAGTAAGATTTGCCTCTATCCGTATCATTCTAGCATTGGTTGCATCTATGGATTTAGAACTTTACCAAATGGACGTAAAGACTGCTTTTCTCAATGGAGAACTTGATGAGGAGATATATATGGACCAGCCCACTGGGTTTGAAGCTAAAGGGGAGGAGCACAAGGTGTGCAAACTCTGCCGTTCCATATACGGTCTCAAGCAGGCTTCACGTCAGTGGTACCTCAAATTTCACCAAGCCATTTTGTCAAATGAATTTGAGATGATTGAGGAAGACCATTGCGTGTATATTAAACGGTCCAAAGGTAGTTTCATAGTTCTAACTCTATATGTAGATGACATATTGTTGGCTGGAAATGATATGGAGTTGATTACTTCAACTCAAGAAATGCTCTCATCTACATTTGACATGAAGGATATGGGTGAAGCCAGCTATGTGCTGGGTGTCAAAATATCAAGGGACCGTTCTAAGAAGTTTCTTGGTTTGTCTCAAGAGACTTACATTAAGAAGGTACTTGAGAAGTTCAAGATGGACAGGTGTAAACCTTTTGACACTCCCGTTGAAAGAAATATTGGCCTTAGTGTAAGTATGTGTCCCAAGATTGAAGAGGAAAAGCAGAATATGAAAGACATTATGAAAGGAATGTCTTATTCTAGTGCCGTGGGAAGTCTAATGTACGCTATGATGTGTACAAGACCTGACATCTGCCATGCAGTGGGCTTGGTAAGTCGCTTCCAAGTCAATCCAGGTCCTGAGCACTGGAAAGCTGTGAAGAGGATATTTAGATATCTCAAAGGCACCGCAGATTACATGCTATGTTATCAAGGAAAAGATGTGAAACTAATCGGTTATAGTGATGCCGATTGGGGCGGGGACCCTGATGAACGCAAGTCAACTTCGGGTTATGTGTTCATACTTGGTAACGGTGCTATCTCTTGGAGAAGCACAAAGCAAGAGTGCATTGCTTTATCCACTATGGAAGCGGAGTATATAGCATGTGCAGAAGCTGTAAAAGATGCTATTTGGTTGAGACGTTTCCTGAAACACTTAGGGATTGTCGCGGTTTGTGAGAAACCAGTGACTCTTTATTGTGATAGTATGGCAGCAATTGCATACTCTAAAGATCCCAAGTATCATGGAAAAACCAAACACATTCAAATGAGATATCATTTTGTTAGAGACATATTAACACATAGAAAAGTAGCTTTAGAATATATTTCTACTAAGAAGATGATTGCTGATCCGCTTACAAAACTCATCCCAAGGGATCAGTTTATAGCGCATGTGAAGGCGCTAGGTCTTCGTAGAATGTGATTATATTTGCTACTATATTTGACTTGATTGTTGTATGTATATATTTGAACATGATTGATATAGTTAATAAATTTGATGCTTTGTTGCTTACAAGTTAATTATATTGTTCAATTAAATGTTAGCACAGATGGTAGCATGTCATAGGCTGTGATTGGCTCTCTCACATGAGCAATCGACTCTGACATCCAGGATGTGCAGAGATTAGACTATATTGACCTATTTGCATTCTGGGAATGAGCGTAAGTCAATGTCGCCTTAGTCAAGGACTGAGATGAGACTACAATTATGTGGTCAACATGATTTGTTCCCCGCAATTCATGTAGCCTATTTAGCCAAGGTGAGTGGACTTGCTGGACACTTTAGAAGTGTGGTTGCGAAGTCACTCAGAGTTAGTTACAATGAATGCAATCTAGACCATAGATGCATAGTTTGTAACTGAACTTAGACTTGTACAGTGTTTATATTAAGGAGACATGCGTCTGCTTAAGGCAGAAAAACACTGTAGCATGCATTTCATACTGCACGCGCTTAGCGACGTATGGGAAATGAGTTAAGTGACTTTTATTAGTCAATCCCTGCCTTCTCATTGTGTGAGTCCCATAATATTATCATACCCTTATTACTCTTGACTATGTCATAAGAGAGGGAGCTGATGAATGCTACTACGTTATGCTACCAATGGCGAAGCATTGATACCGTCTGTCGGGGCATTTCTCGGAAAGCTGTCAGTTTCTAATTTAGTGACATGAGTGCAAAAGGAAGGTAATTGTGATTACACCATTTGATTTACTTGTGATTCACTGCGCAGCCAAATTATGTCATTTGGGACATAAATTGGGAATACATGTAAATAATTAGTGATTAAGCATTGTCCAAGAGGGAGTGTGAAGTGCTTAGTCAGGTGTATGTCAAATTAGCCTAGGGAATGAGATACTGCTTTACTTAACAATTTGTTAAATGTCCTAGATAGTCTTAACCGGCTTCCTCTAGGATACAGGTTTGCAGGTATCACTGGTCGCACGGTCCATTTGCTGTATGAATACTTGACTGCAAGAGAAACATCTCCAAGAGGGAGATTGTAGGAATTGTGGAGATGTTTGTGGGCCTGTGGACCATAAACAATAATGGGCTGAAAGGATCCAATTGGATAAGACCCAGTCAATTGCATCTCTTTGCTAAAGGGTGCGAATTGTCTTTAATATATACACTGATATGGTCATTTCAGTGTGTGTTAGACAGAATTAAGAGAGAGAGAAACTCCACATCATTTGTGCTTTTCTTCAAAAAGGCACAAATCACCATTAGAGAGTGATTCCTACACCGATTCGAGTGATTTCGGTTTGAGCAGTCTAGTAGGCACTTGGACTGTGAATAGTGTGGTTTCTTATAGCGATCCACCAGTGGTAGGAGCAAGTAGAGCACAAGGAGAAGGCAAGCAAGGCGCTGTGGTGCGAAATTGTGAAAGAAGAACAATCCAAGTCTTCCGCTGTATTGTATGAACTCTGACTTGTTTTTCTTACAGACAGTATTAATTGCTGCAGCATTTTTTATTGATTTTTTGTTCAAGTAGTGATAGACGGATAGAGCTGTTTGCTATATGAATTCCAAAATAAATAAAACAATCTAGAACCAAACACTTAATTTATTGCTTGGTAAATAGGTTCTTAGTTTCTCCGTATTTACTGTAAGGATATTGGCATATTTTTGTTTTCTTGCTAATGTATTTATATATCTTGAGGGGGGAAAAAATATTGGAAGCTTGATATTGCGCAGTGCTTGCTCTTTGAGTTCGAGAACTTGAAGTACAGCTAATTTGTAATCAAAGGAAGAACGAGGAAAATGCAGAATTTAATAGCACCCTGGTGGACATTTGATCAAGAATAGTTAAACATCTTCAAAACCAACTCCAATTAGTTTAACATGATTGTTTTTTAAATTTGAAAGCCCGCTTAAGCTGTTCCTTTTCATGTGCGAATATAAATGTCTCATTCGGTGGTAGGGAGAGGAAAGACGCCGTAAAGTGAATTAATTTGACTTCCTTTGGGTGAGAATTAAGTAGATTTAATTGTCTTTTGAAAATCTTTTTGCTAAAGCGCTCTGAACCTTTTTCTTTCTCTGCTAAATCACTCTGAAAATTTTTCGAACGAATTCTGAATTATAGTGTTTATAGGCCCCATTAACCTATATTTCGGGCCCGGAAGCCCACTAAGAATCGTAATGCCGACATGACAATTAAGGCCACAATAATTGATACATCAAGAAAACGACTGAAAACATAATTCTTCAAAACCTTGAAAATAATTTTTGGGTTAATTTCTTTTTGTAACTTTGTTTATGGTTTAACAAGTTATGTTTCCTTTCTCTGACCATGATTTGTCAGGACAAGTTGGCATTTTCTCTTATATTTAGGGTCTTTTACTATTTTAATTAATTTATTAGTTTAGTCACGTTAGAACTATTTTATGGTATGATGGTGCACTGATCAGGCATTCAAATAAAAAACAAACATGTAGGCTCATCACTATTAAATTTTCTTCAACCAAATTCTGGTGAGGCTACCGTTATGTATAACTACATCATTGACCAACAGTTCTGAAAGAGACTACTCTGAATGCAAGCTATTCTGGTAGCTATGTTCAATTAATTATAAGTGACTAAAAAAATAATCAATAATGTACAATTTCATGATCAGTTAAAATTAGAACAAATTTCAGCTGTTGCCTCTGAGAGAAGCAGGTCGAGTATCTTGATTCCGATCTCAATGGCAATCTCTTCAGCATGCACTGGTTTCATAATTTCCCTCTCAACCCAAACTGAATTCTTCAAATCTTCCTCTACATAGTATTTAACAACCGTCGAGTCGCAAGAAGTGATTCGACAATTGGTTTGCAAATTACTCACTTCCTTGATTTGAAAATTACTGGAAGAAAAGGAGCCTTCTAGATTCTCGAAATTTGACGAAAGTTTCTTTCTTGAGCTCTGCTTCTTTGCTTGTGGTGTAGCACCTTGTGTATATAATAACATTTGAAAATTACTTTAGTAACAAGCATGATGGTTGAATGCAGTTTAACAAACTGCTAAATCATGCATAGAGATATTTCTGGGGTATCTAATTGTATTTAAGAGTTGCAATAACATTAAACTAAATTATGATTACTCGCATTGATATATATATTTTTCGTGCAAAATCTCAAGCACATACTTAAATTCAAAATTTTGAAACTTATTACCTGAATTTGGAGAATTGGGTTCGGTTGGATATTCGTCAGTTGTCTCTGGCAGATCCAACACTGAAACAGGGCTTGAATTCTGAGATAAGCACTCTGTTTCAACCCTTCTTTGGATCATTTTAATTTTCTCCAAATCCAAAATCAATAGCAACTCATCATTCTTGGCCACACTCTCTTCTTTCTGATCCCTTTGTAACTTTCTATAATTTTCCTTCTTTTCACACCTGTCACTCACACACTTCTCTCTATTTTGTTTTCTCTGAATTCTTCTTTTCTTTCGGTCTACTGCAGTACTCAATCTGCATTTACCCCAATTTGACAAGCTTTCTTCTCCATTTTCGTCAGGTGTGAAGCTAAGTACCCAAAACTCATCATTCTCCTCCCTCAAATATATCGGTTTCTCATGAAATGAAACCAGACTATTAACTGATGAAGCGTTACTTCTCTCAGTCAGAATTCCAGGCCAGCTCTCAACTGAATTTGTAGATCGGCTTCTACCAACAGAATTCAGACGACTATTATGTGGTGAAATCGTCATGGAATCAAGACCCATCAATCTAGCCACAATGTTTGGACTCTGCGCATTCATCTCACTTGTAGATAGTTCAACCACTTCGGTGTAATTCTCATCAATTGAAATTTTATGTCGGCGCAGGAAATGGCGTAGAATTGCCGACGCACAACCAAATGTAGGTTGGCGCGAAACGAATTGGATTGAATTGGAAGAAGGGGATTTCATTTTCATGGTTAAAGAAAAACGGAATGAGGCTTAGTTCATATTTGCATATGTACTTATGGAATGCCACTTTGCCTATAGAGAAAGGTTTGGGATTTGAATTGGCTTAGGAGGGAATGAATGTACAAAGGGATAGCAGTGTAGTAGGTGTCTAATTGAGGAGAGATGAGAAGTGTGATTGAGAAGGAAAGAAAAAGTGAAGCGGGGGATGGATTTGAAACAGAGAGATGGGATGGAAAGCTGTTGACTGTTTGAAAAAGAGAAGAACATGTGGACCCTCTAGTGGGCCCAGTGGTCCTTTTGGTCTGGTGCTCCAATTTATTTTGGGCCATTTTGGCGTTGCATTTCACATTTGATTTGATTAAACGGTCGGGGATACAAATACATCAAAGAATTTGATTAAACGTTGCATTTCACATTTATTATTTCGGAGCAAGTACTGAGCATGTGCTGTGATAGTTTTTTTGTTCAAAGAATCTTCAAAATAACTGTTTATGTTCAAAATTCTTTGGTTGTTTAATTTGCATGTCAATTCCTAATTACCCCGTTTGGATGGAGCCGGAATTGCAAATTCCGGGTATTTTATATGTCAAATTTATTATAACAATCCAAACTCTTCACAAAGTTACACACTTTCCAATAAATTTATGTCTAGAAATTGCAAATTCTCCAAATTCCTACAACATCCAAACGGCCCATTGAAGTAATTACTAACAGTTGGCTGAAGAAGATACAATAATATGGAATATTTTCATAGACCATTGAAGTATGATTTATAAAATATTAAATTGAAAAAAATATAATATGTCGGAATTGTAGTTCACTTTTCTTTTTAGAAAAGCAAATTGTAGATCACTTTTATCTGGATGAACTTAAACTGCAAATTTAAATAAAACAAATCATGTCTTCAACTCTGAATATCGTAAAATCATAGTCATCATAAAAATAAAATTTAAATCAGCTAGCTATTGCATCGTGCTTCGCGCGATGAAAGTTAGAACCAAAGTTAATCTTTTAACCACATTTCCTGCAACAATTTCAAAAAAAAATGGCACAACAATAATACGAAGTTTAAAAGACAGAAGGCACTACACCAAATATATAGAAAAATAACAATATTTAACAATTGAAGTCATTAAGTACAAAATACAACGCATCAGCCAAATTCGGTCTCCCAAATATAAAGATGCCTTGCAATATCAACCATAACCATCTCCCTTCCTTTACAGTGCTGAACTTTGTTTGCTGATAAAGAAACTACATATTTCTTTGAGCTGAATGTAGTGAAATGAGATAAATCTGGTCAACAATTAAGTAGCATTATAAGCATGTTAAAAAAAATTAGAAAGACCGACATATGTCCATTTAGTTGCAATATAATGCAGCCATCAATTTAACCAAAATTTTAGTTCTTTCTTTAGTACGTAAATTTTTATTTGGTCCTTGTATTGGCAACTAATCATCAAGCATTAGCATAGTTTAAGCTTTTTATTTATTAAGTTAGCTTTGTTAAGCAATTTAGGTCAACTGGGCATAATAACGGCTTAAATGGTCAATTTGTAACGACGACTCCCCAGAAGAAGTCAAGACCACTACCACTGACATATTGTCCTTCTTTCTAGTTAATTTGGGTTTGTCTCTATAACGAATTCATGTATATTTGAGCAGCAATGCGTATTTTATATGCTTGCAGAGAAAGAGACATAATAACTGCAGACCCAAGGTGCATACCTCTTTACTAAAATTTTGTGCCTCCATCCTACTAAGATCAGCCACTTCTCCCGGTAAAGAAGAAATTATCGATAGAAGGTTTTTCTCCATTATCTATTGATCAAAGACAAACAAAGTAAATTACATTTTCGATTTCAGCGGCATATTAAATCAAGTTACATAGTGTACGTAGTCAACATACAATATGTTTGGGGGTACTATTTTGCTCAATTTCCAGAGATTTGAAAGGTCTAATTACGGGCTCAATAACAAATCGTGGCTAGATTGGCTATTAATTGCATAGTTGATAATGAGTTACTCAAATCAAACTAAACCTGTGCCCAATTAGACAATTGATTGGAGTAAGTCGAATCATTTATTTTCTGCGAAAGCATCAATTGATAGAATACGAACTCAATAAAAGCAAGAATTTAACTAATTTATAGAACCACATAAAATAATACGATCTCAACTTTTATAGACATCCATCAGCTAGAAAAGAAACCCAGCAGATCTAATTAAACTGAGGAAAAAATATGCTTACCTATAACACAATCTTATCTATATGAAGGAAAAATAGATTAGCAAACACTTATACGACTTTGTTGTCATTTGTATTGTATTTGTACAGATCAATGGAGAGAATAAAATGATAGACACAATCTGATCCTAAAACGATTCATATAATGGTCTATCAATTGAAAAAGAAAAATATTCAAAAGTTTGATAAAGAAGAACACCTTTCAATTGTGAATAAAAACAACGATGATGATGATGCTTCTGAAACAGCCTAAAGATCCCACGTTGTGGGATTTAAGTAAAATCAAACAGAAGAGAATATACGATCAAAGTTAGCATGGCACATTTGTGTTTATGTAAAGGGATTCTTTTCTTTCTTCTTGTTTTTTTTGCAGATGGATGCTTTCTAAATGCCAAAGCATTCGGAAACAAAAGGCATATGAAATTAAGATTTAAATGTAGCACTGATATAGTATATAAGTTATTATTGTAACTATAATTATAAACAACAAACAAATTCAAGAATATATATATTATATATCAGACGAAATGCACTTCTTCATCCTTTTTTTCTCCTTTTTAATATATACAAATCCAGGTGAGGTTCTTACCATTATCATACTTAGTGATTTGAGAACAGTAACAAAAATTGACTAATTTTAGGGAGAGTTCTTATCTATTATATACATTGAATTAAGATAGCTCATTCAAAAGCAAAAACACAACAGATACGATTGCATTACCAAGCTTTAGGTCCTGCACAGTTTGAGCTCATATAATGCTCAGCAATGATTGTTCTTCATCTATGACAACCTCCGCTCCACAACTTTTCATTCTTATTATTTTGAAATATCAAAACTTGAATCTCTTTTGGACTACTAAAGCCTCTTTCTTTGTTTCAAATTGATATGAATCGTGCTCTAATCACCTGCGTGTTTATCAAACAACAAGCCTATAAGAATCTGTAGTTTTATCAAACAGTGGCATCTATTTATGTAATCAACACATAAAAATACCAAAGTTTTGTAATTTTACCTCTTTTACCAGCACAAAGATCTCATTGTAACTTTTCTATTAATGTTCACCATTATGTACTTGCTTAATGTCCACCATTATGGAGACAATGGAGATCTTTTGGTCATATCGAATATGTCCACGTACACCATTATCTGGTGTTCTTTTTATTTATTTTTTTGTTAATATCTTTTTTCTCAACCGATGACCAATAACAAATGATAACGATATTAAAATATAGTGGAATGACAAAGATATGATTCAGTAATAAAGTTACTAAACCAAATATATCTTTAGTCTAAAAAAAATATTGATTTTATATTAATAATCATTCTTTTATGACTAGACTTGTCATTTTATCTTTCTCCGTTTGCTTCACCTGTTATATATTAATTTCTGGTAATTCATTATTGAAAAGATAATGCAGTTCACAAATAATAATATTATTTTCATTTAAAATGAAGAGTCAGTATATGATTTGCATCTAGCCATCAATCAAATCAGATTTAAAAGATCAATGATCCAGAACATATATTCTAAACTAAGAATTTACACCATTGAATTAGTACTTTTATAAGTAAGTAGGAATTAAACAGATGATGTTTTCTATACACACACATATTCTAAACTAACGCGTCATGCCATCGACTACACAATAAATGTAGAACGCCCAGTCAGTTTTTTTTTTTTCAAAGCCACGTCGGATATCGGAAAATTCAGGTAATACATGGAACTAAAACAATGACCGAAACGCAGGGGCGAAGCTAAGGCAGGAGCCTAAGTGGGCTTGACCTCCCACATTTTTTTTAATTTTACTAAAAATCACAAGCTCAATTCAATAATAGTATGAACAAAGATGTAGAATGACACTTCCAAAAAAAATAAAATTTACAGATTGTCCCACTTAGATTATTTTCCTGTAGGTAATTGTTGGGTCTCTTTTAGTTTTAGGTGAACTCGTGCATTTAGTCAATGCAAGACAAATAAAAAAAATTTCATCAAAAAAAAGACAGATAAAAAAATTACTTTAAAATATGGCTGGTCCTTTCGCCTTTCGGTGATAGAATTAAAGAACCTTCGATTTTTTATTATGTTTCTGTAGCATCTGCAAAATTGTCAGATTTGAACAGCAAAATTTAGATTCGTTGGGAAAAAAAAGGCAAATGACGGGTTGGATTAGATTCGTCCGGTACTCCGGTCTGCAAAAGCTTCTCTGTATTTTTCTTTTTTTTTTTGCTTGCTACAGCCCTTAAGCGAAACTTCAATAGAGATAAACAGGGATTACATCACAGTTACATGTTCCGAGTTGAAATGAAAAAGTGGAAAAGTAAACCCAATACATGCAACTCAATTTATCCTAGCATAATTTATCAACCAATGAGAATCAGTGTTTTGGTCCCTAGGAATAAAAGTACAGTAAAATTCCGGCTGGCTCCTAAAGATATTGGGGCCGTTTGGATGGAAGTGGGAATTTAGAAAATTTGGAGAATTTTCAATTTTTAGACATAAATTTATTATAAAACAATTCAAACTATTCACAAAGTTACACACTTCCCAATAAATTTATATCTAGGAATATAAAATTTTCTAAATTCTCCAAATTCCTAAGCGATCCAAACGGCTCCATTGAGAAGGTCGAGCACAGCATGAAAGTCCTCTCTGTATTTTTCAGTGTGTCGAGTGTTATACCATTGTTATCACTTATCAGGTCAAGACTTGTTTGACCCACAAACACTACATTATTGTTGGTCTCATTGAATCAGGATTTGCAGCAGATGGGGTAGATTTTCTGTTCACCTGTTGTAGAGTGTCAAATTGCCTCTTTTTATCCTTTCTTGTTTCTACTTTTCAGTTTTCTTTTTTTCTTTTTGTAACCATAAACTCTGACTGTTATTAATTAAAACTTAAAAGTTTCCCAACAGGATTAAGTACAAAAAAAAAAAAGATTACAACACGAGTTGATGCTTGGTACCTCAGTAAAGTTGAGAGATTTAAATTTTGAGTTAAGTTCAAAAGATCGCAAGTTATTTATGTTTTAGTCAACAAGCGAATGAGTAGGGACGATATAATTTTTTAGCTGTTCCGTTAAATTAATCAATAAACATATAAATATACTTATTTTCATAATTATCACAATTAATAATAATAACAATAATAATAATAATAATAACAACAACAACAACAACAACAACAACAACAACAACAACAACAACAACAACAATAACAATTACAAGAACGATGATAATTAATTAATTATAAGTTTATAACTATTATACTATTATTTAACTTATCATTGTGAATTTGAAATATTAATTTTGTGACAATTTAAATGACATTACATTATATAGACATTATATGTCAGTTTTTTTTTTTAAGTTCTTTTGACTCCTTTTTGTGCCGTCTCCTATGTGTGCTTTAATGTAGTATTCTTCAAACTTGTGCTGGGTTTTGTGCTTGGAGAACAGTGTCCTTAGTATAAGTTTAGTAAGAGCAGTAGTATACTTTAGATATCCAACTCTTTTTACTCAACCTTAAGTTGGTAAAAGTATTGGAACTTTTAGGTTTCTTCCTAGAATTTGTATGTCTTCTGTAATTGTTTTTTTTTTAAATGGATGTCCATCTCAGACCCCTTTTGCTCAAAAAAAATCTTGTATGGACCATACATAGAGAGAGAGAATCTCTCAGTTTTGGTGATTTAATATTGTGAAATATGGTCAGAAAATTGATTAAAATCATTAACAGAGGCATGGAACACATTAAATGCATTCCATATATATCAATTTCTAAGCATAAAATTAAATTAAAATTTAAAACCAAACAATTTCGAGCTGCAATCAGTTCCTTCAAATTCAATAAATTGGCAACCCTTGTGATAAATTCAACTACTGTTCCGTCAGCAGATACGCTCCAAATACATTTGTTTCTGATGTCAAAGATCAGAAATAGTATGGTGGCTGAGAGTTATGTAGAGAAACTCTGAGTCACACTGCAGCTGCGAAATCATAAATACCTCAATTTCAAACCATTGGAGAACTGTAGAAATAATATTGCATCCCAGCCGTCTGATTTTTCTGGTCTGTTTGATGGATTTCATCTCGTCCCTTCGCGTCCGCTACCTCTTACCTTTTTTGCTTTCTTTGGTTTTTCTGCTACCTTTTCATTCCTGCCTTCCTGCGTCACTTCTGAGTTGTGTCTGAAGTTTGTATTCTATCTCGCCTTCAGTTATGTGTCTGGTGTTTCAGCCGTGGCGGATCCGGCTCAATCCTTTTGTCTAGTAAGGCCATGCCTCTTCTGTACCCTACCATCGCTCCTCTGTGTACGGTTGTCTCCTCTTCCTTTTGTGCATTCTCTAGAATCATCTCAAATTCTCAATGGTACTGTTCTCTTTCCCTCTCTCTCTAGAGTCAGACTCTCACCTTTTCTTGAGCTAGGGTTTCTAGCCTCTCACGGCGAGATAGAAGGGGTAAAAACTTTCTCCTAGCGCTACACTACTCCACACAACCAGGTAATTTTTTATTGCTTTTTTCTTAGAATTTTGTCCTTTTTTTTGGTTTCTAGCTATACTGGTTACGATATTGGACTTTGCTATTATGTTTGTTTTAGTGGATTCAAAGACAAAATGGACTTGCCAAATTATTTAGGTTTTATATAATTTTTTTATTTTCGTTTTTCGATTTTATTTCCTTGGGCTGTTAAATTGCCCTTGCTAATATGATATTTCTACTAAATCCGATTAATGTGCAGCTCTTATATTTAATGCGATAGGAAGAACACATGATGCATACCTGATCAAGCACCTCCGAATATCTTGCTTCAGAAAGGTAATAAGATAGGAAGAGCAATTAAAGATCAGGTACCTTTCAAAATGAATTACTACATATCCCTGTATAACATAGTTGTTTGATATTAGTGGGTGGATCATTTTATATTTTAGCAGTGTATTTGTATATTTACATGAAATAGATGGAAGTTTAAAAAGTGAGGAATGAATATAGCACGATGATTCTTATATATCATAAGATAATTTGGTCAAATTTGGAGCATTGGGTTGTGATTTTTGCTCTGAATTTTTATTATTTCCAAACAAGGTTTGTAGTTTTTTGCTATTAGTGTCGTTTGTTTTTTGGTTTTGAAGAAGTTATGGCTCTGAACTTTTTTAATTTAGGGACGTCAGCATATAGGATTTGTGGGATATCTGGAGAATGGGAAGAGGTGCATGTCTTGAATTTTACTTCGTTATTTCATTAAAATGAACATTATGTTTGGTTCAGTTCTTATCGATTATTATAAGAAGTGTCGGATAGTAATAATTTCCTCTTATAGTGTGAAGATATATTGCTATTTGGCTGGAAATGTTTGATGAGCAAAAACTTTTATTTTCTTCTCTAGGAGCAACATGGTGCTCTATCTTACAAAAATTTTCTACTTATTCACTGAACCCTCAGTCTCATGCATCTAAGCAGCTTATGATTCTCTCGAATTTTCAGGTGTGCTTAGTTTTATCTCAGAATTTCTAATTGCAATTTAAAAGAGAAGCAATATAAGACTGCAAGTGATTAGTTTTAGTTTGTGGGCTGTAATTTAACCCCTTCAAGCAATTTCCAGATGTAGAGTCTGGCATTGGCACCAATTCAGTCATACTTTTCCTTCTAAGATCGCTTTTTTTCTCCTTTCTAGAGATTATGCAGGGCGTTGCTATTAAAACAGTCTCAAACATATCACAGCCATGTGAGTCTGATTGAGTTTTAATTCAACAAAAAAAAACGTAACAATGTAGGCTACTAGGCTTACTTATGATGCACATGCACTAACAGGATTAAGCTTCAGCCCTATTTAGAATATCTGACTGTGCTGATCTCTTTATTTTTCCTCTGTCCTGGCAGATGTCGCTAGGATAATTGCGGGCTTCAGCCCTGTTAAGGAAATCAGCAAAACAAGCCATCCTAAGCCTACACAGATGAGAGGTGCTTTTGTATTCTGTGATTTTTCTTTTTTTTTGGCCCATTTTTTCTTCTTTTTTCAGCTATAAAAATTAACTATTGTCGCAATCAGCTATCATATTGTGTTGTCATCTTTTCATGACCAGGGGTTACATGCTTCAAGTTACGCTGTCGAGTCAGTTTCTACATATGTTTCACACTGTCACCCTGCATGAAGGGGGGAAAATAATAGGCCAATAGGTATTATCTGCAGTGCAGTTCAGATCAATGGCAGCATCAGTCCTACAACACAACTTTCTCTCATCAAATCAAATTAATATTCTGAATGTGTTTTCACAACAAAAAAATAATTTATTGTACTGTCTATTAGTTCAGCTATGTATGCTTCATGCTTCTGCAGGTCTCTATGGTGTGAAGGCATTTAGCGGCACAAAGTTCTACTTTGACAAAGCCATTTCAGAGATTGCACAGTATCTGCAAGGTATGCAATGCTCTTTCATATAATATGTTGGAGTTGTGTCCTAGAAATCAATAATTGATGACTTAAATATTAGTTTATGTTATGGATGATATTTTATCATCTGTTCCTAGGTTTATTATTGACAGATTATTCAGGTTGAGGATCTGAATTGTAGATCTCTGTGGATCATTCTTTAGAATGACAATAATAAATCTGAACGGTCCATAATCTTGATAATTAACAAAGGAACATTAATTATCATATAAGATTAAGTATGCAAGTTAAGTGATGATTAAGTTCTACAAATCATAGGTAAAGAGTTACCAACTTAATTGCATATGTGTATGTTATGGAACATAGTACAGGACTTGACCCAACGAAATAAATATATGGATTGTCTTATGTATCATTATTTATTTCGTTATGATTTTGGTTCTAAGTTTGAGATGTTTATCTTTTCCACATGAGGATAGGTTCAATAAATATTGTCTACCGCTGATTCCCGATAAGGGCTGCTATACGGACTTTATTTATGTTCTCTTGAATTGTGCGGAGAAAAGCTAATCATCAAGAAAACCGTATGTCCCTCATTAATTCACTTAGTGAGTGACGATATCTGTTTGGGCCCCTTGATGGAGTTGGATCATATGCGCGCAACTAAGCGATCAACTCTAGATCAAGAAACGTATAATCTGCAAGAATGACACATTCCTATCTTGGATTATAGGATGATATCGTGAGACATAAGAATCAAAATGGAGAAATACTTTTATTCTCTTATGCATGATTTAAAATACTGTAGCAGTACACTATTTATGCGAATTGGGAATCATAACGTGTTGCTAGATACCGCTTATGATTATTGGAATTAAATAGCGATTTAATTCCATGTCCAATGTAGCATAAATCCTCAAAGGGTCACACAAATAGGACTTTGTCCATAGGTGCATTATTTATTTATTCGCAGCAGTGAGTACTGTGAAAATATGATGGATTGATTAATTAGTTATACAACCGTTATAATTAATTAAGTCAAATGGATAATATAGAAATAAATTAATGCACATGCTAATCTAAAAATAATTATTAATAAGTTAATAATTAATTATGTTCAACATACTTTAATTTAATTGAGTGAATTAAATTAAAAGTATAGGCTTCTAACTAATAGCCTAATTGAGCCCAAATAGAAAGCATATGAAAGGGTCCATTTATTAATTGAATATGTGGACTAATAATACAATTAGTGTGGCCCATCAAGCCCACTAATGAGGCCGGCCCTAGAGGAGTGGCAAACTTGTAATTTGTCAACTTGGGTTGGAGCTCTATATAAGAGAGTGACTTGGAGAGAAAGCCATTCCTAACCCTAGCCTCCTCTTCCCTCCTCTTAGGCCGCCACCTCCATCTTTGGAGGAGATTTTAGATCTCTTCCATTGATGCTCTCTCTCTTGCTTTCTTTCATGGCTCATGAGTTGAGCACCAATCTTCACCATCCAAATAGTCTATTGATTGATCGATGGAAGGTGGATGAAGATTAGCTTCTCCCTCATCCTTGCTAGCACAAGTGAAGATGGGTTGGTCAAGCTCCTTGGTGGACTCGATGTCGACTAGGAGAAGGCGCATGGAGGCACGCCATCGACTCCTAATCCGTGGAATCGAGCCTCTTGGTTGCTATACCAAGAGAGGTATAATTTCCACCTATCTCTTGTGTTGAATTGGACTTAAGTGCTAGATTCGTTTGTGTGTTGTTTTAAGCTCTTAATTAAGAGTAATTAGCACAAAAATTAAAATTAACACCTTTCCTAACATAATATGCATCCAAAGGCTGAAAATAGTCAGTAATTTTAGTTATAAAAGGATGTATTTTCCAGTTTACCACAGGATCTGCCACCGATTTTCCTAAACACTGAAGGCCCGTCATATGATGGAACACTGGTGGCTTTTCCTGAACACTGAAGGCCCACCATATGATGGAACACTGGTAGATAATTCGACAGCGCATATTGACCAGCGCAAGCCACGGGCATTGTCGATTTTGGAATTCCTCGCATTTTTTATGATTTATTCAGGTAGTCATATTGCAAACCACGATTAACCCTTGCAATACTTCTTTTTTCAGCATAGAGCTCAGGTTTATTGGTAGAAACAAATTTTAGATAATTTTTATGTAGCTTTTAAGAGCTCATGATATAATGTGCAAAGCTGTTATACAAAGCTGGGATTGGATTTTGTTTCAGCTAATAAATTTGATTGTATCACAGAGTGGGACTTGAATGTACTCATTTTGTCCCTTCTTATGAATTGAAAACCATAGTTTGGTTTGTAATAATTATGCATAGATAATAGTGGTGATACTGGATCCAAGAGATAGGACGCCAGTACCAGAATTTTAGACCTTGGTTGATACTTTTGTGAACTGTAGTTTGGGGCTTCTTTTAATAGAAGTGGCCCAGTCATTTTTACCGAGTCAACAATACAATCATCTTAGATCAATCTTACATCGCGCGGAGCGCGATGCAATAGCTAGTTTTTCTCAAAAAGCATTAAACAACAGGGCACAAAGAAAAAAGCATAAGAAAAGCACCGATTGACATACGTGGCCTTTTGAGACTAATACACTAATAATAGTGGGCTTTCGGAGTGGGATGTCAGGTAGTTTATTTTCGATTCAGACTTTTATTTAGTCTTGTTTGTAACGTTTATTGTTTAATGAAAAGCCTATGGGCAGTTAAAAAAAAAAAAACTAATAATAGTGGGCCAACTACAAGATGCTTCTTTTTCTCAGGGAAAAAAAAATCAGACCCAAAGGTAGAAGAAATAAATAAAATCAATTTAGGATGACTAAAGATGAGTTGTGTCAGGCGAGTTCAGAGTTCAGACTGTAGCGTGGAAATGATTTAATGAATATGTACATTATTTAATTGGCACATTAAATTTCAACTATTTGATAGAGTTTTAAATGGACTTAAATGCCAACAAAATTTCAAAATCTACACAATATTTTTATAAGCTGACGTATTTTTTTTTGATCAAATTATTACAATAAATTTGTGCAAATTCGGATGTATCTACTTTGAATTAGGTCGGTTGCAAGTTGCAACTCCTTATTTAATCAGCATTCAAATCATCAGTTGCTTTTCAGTATATTTAATCAATACAATCACTTTCGAGCCATGCGTTTAGTATGCAATATGCTCTGATATTTCCTTGGTCAAATAGTTGTACTAGTTATAATAATTTGAGGTTTGCTATGGTGAGTTGCAACTCACCAAAGGGTAGGTGAGTCGCGCCCAAAATTTTTAAATCTAGTTCAAAATGATCGATCCAAATTGTTTAATACGATCTCCTTATTGAAATCTCCATACAGACCAAATTTAACATTTTTTTTTCGAAATTTTTAAGTATTTTTTGAAATTTTAGAAAATCGTTAATCTAATTAGTTCTGAATCGTTCAAAAAACAACAGTTTTTAAAAATAAAAAAATACTTAAAAATTTCAAAAAAAAAATATAAAATTTGTTCTGCATGGAGATTTCAATAGAGAGATCATATTGGACGGTTTGGATCGGTCATTTTGAACTAGATTTAGGAGTTTTGAGTGCGACTCACCGACTCTTTGGTGAGTTGCAGCTCACCAAAGCAAAACTCATAATAATTTTATATCACATGTTTGTCATTAATTTAAATTATTTGTTATATATAAACATCAAATTAGTGTTCTTGATGGCAGGGGCGGATCCAGTGGTGGGGCGGGTGGGGCTAGAGCCCCACCTACCGCCGTCGAGCTCCTAGAATCCTTCTTTAGCCTCAGCGAATTTTTTTTGCCATTGGAGCACTCAAAGGTGGGGCTGAAGAACAGAAAAAGAGGAACCTTTCGATCAAATGATTCGTTGGAGCACTCAGTCCCACCTAAATATCTTTTCTAAATTCGCCACTGCTTGATGGGAAAGTGCCCAGCTTGGTATCCCGACTGTAATTACGAAAAAAATTTCTTTCAGATCAGTCTGTCTAATCTAAAATGAAAACATCAAATTAAGTAGCTGACATCATACGAAAATTTATCAACAGCTTAATCTAGTGATGTGTATCCAATTTTAAATTAAACGACCCGAAATTCCGAGTCAATCAAGAAAAACAGATCCTTTCATTCACATCCAAAAGAGAAAAAGAAAAGATCCAATAAACCAAAACAATATATTTTTTTTTGAAGATAATAAAACAAAACATCAATTTATGTTTTTCTAATCTAAGTGCCCCTATGCTATTGACATGATGATAAAGTGAATGATTGTTGGACCAAAATCACATCCATCATCCATGTACATATGTTCTTCTGTACCATATTCTTTGCAAATTATATCATGTTTGATTCTCTCTCTCTCTCTCCCCAAAGTCCCACCAACACGGGAGGGTATCCTCTGCCAACCTTTTGAGGTCGGTAGAGGGCCAACTCTTGATCCGAGCCGTTCGATCTAATCTCGACGGTTAAGATTTTTCGGGCCTACCAATCTCAGTTACATGCACGGGGCTCTCTTAACCGTTGAGATTAGATCTAACGGTTTAGATCGGAAGTTGTCACTCTACCGACCTTAGGATGTGATTCCCACCAACACAGTCAACTAGCTAGTAACCTGTGTGACTGTATCCCTCTCTTCAATCAATGGATCAACCGACAGCAAACTCCTCATACGGTCATCCCCACCTCTTTTTCTGACATCGCGGTCCCACCTCGATGCTACCCCACAACCAACCACCTCCAACCGGGCCCCACTATCCAGGTCCCACTTCTCGACCTTCAACGCCTAGACACTGACCTCCTTCCCAATCCTGCCAAAAGCTAGGCCTGTTCCGTCTAACCAATCACGGCGTGCCACCTGGCCTATCCGATCGCCTGTTTTCTGTTGTGAGGGAGAACCTCAGAACCTGTCCCGCCCGTTCGAGAGCAGTGAAGTACTTCTGGGGCACACCGGCGGTGACTCTTAACTTGAAGGAGATCAATTGGCTGGAGGGGCTCCACGTGTCAGTCACCAGGCTTTCGTCTCCGGCGTGTGAGGCAGAATTTGGTGAATTCAGGTATTAACAAGCATTTTTATCTAACAATAGGTTTTAGACGGGAAATTCACAGGGCAAAAATTTTCTTGCCAATTCTCGTCGGAAAAGAATTCCTCCGCCTCCATGGTATGTTCCAATCAGTGGATTAGAAAAAAAGTGAATTCTATTTTCATTTTTTGCGTTAAATTTGCGGTTCTGATCAAAGCCTTAATGTGTTTAACAAGTATTTCAAATACATATTCGAAAATTAGGATAGAAAAGTGTATATCTTAATACAATGAATACTTAAACTAGAATGAATACTTAATACGATAAAATGCTTTTAGGAGACGCCATTACAAACTAGAATGAATACTTAATACAATGAATGTTCCTTATTACCTTATATCATATGTCTTTATAGCATCAATGAAGATAAAATTAAAAATCATAAAATAAAAATTTGATTAATTAAAGGCGGCTGAGCTTTTCCATGGCAGGATGTTTGAAACTCGCAATGCCTGTGATTTCTCTTCCAGTAATCAAGCAATTGATTTCATAGGTGTCTTCATACGAATATATGGGCTCCATGTCACAAAATGCCTGAATTGTAACAAGAAAAGGAGCGAAATTATATTTCCAAAAAGTACAACTAAAGCCATTAGATATTGAATGGGAATCCATTGACAGTGGTCAATTTGACAATTTTAAGGCCCTGATCAACAAAATGTTTTTTACGCAGAATTTCATTTCATTTCATTTCAATTGATTTCACAGGATTTCATTCGATCTAATTACAAAAGAATTTCAACAAAATGACACAAATCCGTTCATTTTGATCAACAATTTTCCAACGAAATGAAATGAAATGAAATCTCATGTTAAAAAAAATGAGATTTTGATCAGGGTCTAAATGTCATTTTGTATTTCTTTTACGATCATCAAATTCAGGTTTCGGCATTATTAACGGTAAAAATTGTGTAAACTTTTCATCATCTTTATGTGCATAACATATATGAAGTATTTTAAAGTTATCGTTCATTACTGATACCAGAAGCATTGAAGTTTTAAGGATCACTAAATATAGTTGTCGTACACTACTAATACCAGAAAGCACAGACGTAGAAGAATTGAAATAAAAAAAAATCCGATGAAAACTAAACAAAATAGTTAAGTATGTTCAACCAGTTAGGAGGAACTTTAATACCTTTGCAACAAGAAAATCAGTTAAAATGCCATTGCCACCAAGTAATTCCCTCCCAAGAGCAACAGTCTTGCATGCCCTCAAGGTTATCCATGCCTGTTAAATATACCCTACCTTTTTATTTATGCAATTAACACAAAAAAATTTCATAAGATTAGGCTTAATCAATGGTAGTACTTGCCTTGCCCATGCTTGCATGACCTAATGTCATTTTACCAGATTCGTGCAACTTGCAAAGACGCCTACCAGTGAGAAACATTGCTTGAATATTACCGAGCATGCGCACCATTTTTTCTTGTGTAATTTGGAATGCTGCAAGTGGGACTCCGAATTGTTTTCTCTCAGTCATGTACCTACTTAGTTTATTCACAAATTTAGTATTTGTTCATGAGGTGAATAATTAACAGAATCGATATGTACCTGTTGCATAAATCTTAGACACTCATTGCTACACCAATAATAACCAGGCAACCATTATACGAGCAAAAGATAACGCCTGCTTCATATAAACATCTAACGCTATAGTGTTATCATGCTAAATTAAGAAATGTTCAATAAAGCCTCAACATGGAATAAAATTTAAGGTCTAATTCTGTAGAATTTCAGAGAAATTTTACAACAAAAGAATATAATCCGAAAAGGAGAAATACCTTGACAAAACCTTGAAATGAAGTGAGATAAGGCAGCTTATCTTCATCAGGGACGAATACATTATCAAAGATAACATCTCTATTCTGGACAATCCTCAGCGCCACCTTGTTCTCTATCTTTGTTACCGTTAGGCCTGGAGCCCCTTTCTTAACAATAAATCTGAAACACAAAATCTCAAATAATTACAGGAATAACCAAGCCTAATATCATGCCGGCATGTCATTAAATATTTGGTGATACATCGATCATTGATTGTTAAAAAGAAAATTTATCTTATACATTCAAAGATGAAGAAGGACATAATGATTACCAAGTATACAAGATAGTTTACTAGTATACTTACCCATTAATTTGGTTTGTTTCAGTATTACGTGCGCTAATAACAACTATATATATCAGCATATGTACAATTTGCCATCCATCTTTTCTGACCGTTTACAATCCATCCTCCCTCAACCTGCACAATGAATAACATAATAGAACTTTTTGAGAAGGACTTGTAGGACCATCTAAAAGAAAAAAATAATTAGGTTTACACAAAATTCATCTATATCCATTATCTCAATAAGTTTGTTACCTTTGTTGCGCTGGTTTGCGCAGAGTTGCATCACTTCCATAATTCGGCTCACTCAAACCCTACAGTTAAAATTGCCTAACTTAGTAACTTGTCATGAAGCCCACAAAAAAGAAGAAGAAAACACTAACATATATAATTAAAGTAATATATGGACAGTAGTTTTCAACTATTAATTTTTTAGAACATACACAAGTGGAAATTAAATCCAGTCGAGCCAACGATGGTATATACTTCTGCTTTTGCTCATCAGATCCATGTTATGCTGCAAACGGCAGAAATACAGAAAATTAAATTCTTAAAAATGGAACTTGTGTTTGGTGAAACGTAGGGAGGTTGAATGGATTGAAATAGTACCGATGAGAAGTGTAGTGAGACAAGAATGGACTATAAGAGATGAGCCGATGCTCGGGTCGACCCGTCCAATTTCTGCATAAGCAACTGCACATGCAGTGGCAGGAATCATTTTACATCCGTAACCCTATAAAAGTACCATGTTTATAAGAGTGATTTTTTGCTGGGAAACCTGTGACTCTGTGAGTAATATTTGTTAGATTGTGAAGCATACCTCAATCGGTCCTCCAGCGAAGCCCAATGCACCGAATTTGGGAGTAATATGGGCTCCGTTTGGATGCGTTGAGAATAAGATAGGAAGGAAGAAGGGAAGAAATTTATTGGGAAGGGGTAAATTTATTGGGAAGTGTGTAACTTTTGTGAAGAGTTTGGATGGTTAGAAATAAATTTATTAGTAAAAAGTGGTTATTCCTTATTCCTTATTTCGGAAAGAAGCCATCCAAACGGAGCCATGGTGAGGAAACTCTGCCTTCTCCCAGTACTGCAGAAACAAAATGTTTACATGCTGTAATTAAATCAAGGACAATTATATACAGCATATATGTCATAACAGAGTCGGAGTTTAACCCCTATTATTACAAGGACACTGATAACTGGGCCCTATGCAATTCTACCATTAATGTGCTTGCATTCATCGATGTATACTGATTCATTCATAACTGATTATGTACCAGATATTGTGTGTGGATTTAGATTCTCAAAACATTTCTATGCTTTGTAATTGCATATTTGTTTGCTTATAATTGTATATTCATTAAAAAGTGCCGCACATGTATGAATTTGTATATTTACCTCGACCATTATAGGAGCAACGTCTTCCACCATAATTTTACGAATCTGATTACGCACATTCTTTTCTTCAGGTGTTAACAAATCATCCAATTGATAGTAGTCTGATGCTGCATATAGAATAAAATGCAAGCTCATATCTCGGCTAATAGTTCAGTTCAAACTTCAAAGTCTAAAATTTTAATTAAAGGTGGTTTCCAACGATCACTAACCAACCACATAAATTATAACAAAGGTCATTTCCCATAATAGTGATTTGTAATTACCGCATAAAGGGCAGATCTATAATAATTTTAAGCCAAGGCACCATTTTAATATCGGAGCTGATAAGGATCATTTCCAATATTCATCATTTCCATCATCCTCCCAGCACTTAAATTAATTACATTAAAAAAAAAGAGGAGGCGAGGATGAGGGAATAATTAACGCGTTTTTCTTTTTTGGATGAGGAGATGAGGGGATGATTAACATGTTTTCCTTTTTTGGATGAGGGGAGAGAGGAAGCGACACAGAGGGGAATTGAGCGACACAGAGACAAATATTTGGATCAAGAACATTAATTTGATATTTATGTAACTAATAATTTAAATCAATGACAAATATATGATATAAAATTATTACAACTAGTACAACTATTTGACCAAGGAAATATTAGCATATTGTATACTTAAGGGTGTGTTTGGCACCATTGAGTTTAGTCCTAATCTTAGTTAGTGACTAAACTTTCCTAAGGTTAGTTTACCAAATGAGTTGTGGTTAGAAAGGTTAGGAACTAACCAATGTCCAACCTTCTAACCATGCAAAAATGATGAGTTAGAATTTTCTTCTTGCATTAACATGGAGAGAGAAAATATTAAAGTAGTTCCTTTCAATTTTTTAATGATGATTAATAATAATTCGTAACTAATAATTAATAATAATAATAATAAGTAATTAATAATAGTTAATATATTAATAATTCAAATAAATAATAATTAATAATTATGATAATATTTATAACAATTAATAACAGTTATTGTTATATTAATTATTAATTAAAGATGATTAATAATAATTAGTAACAAATAATTAATAATTTAAAATAAATAATAATATTAATTAATAATTAATGGTGATTAATAATAATTAGTAACTTATAATTAATAATTCAAAATAAATAATAATATTAATTAATAATTATGGTAATATTTATAATAATTAATAATAGTTATTGTTATATTAATTATTATCTAATAATTAGTAACAGATAATTAATAATAATAAGTAATTATTAATTAATAATAGTTAATGTAATTATAATGAAAGTAATTAATGATTTAAAATAAATAATAATATTAATTAATAATTATAGTAATATTTATAGTAATTAATAATAGTTTATTTTTTATAATTTATAGTTAATAATTAATAATAGTTTTTATTAAAATTAATAGTTATTAATAACTACTAATTAATAACAGTTAATAATAATTACACCATTAATAGTCGCTAACCTTAATACTAACATCAACATACCACGCCAAACAATATTTACTAATCTTAAATTAGCACTAATTCCATCAAATCACTACCCTCACCATTCTACTACTCTAATCCCAAAGGCTCTGTTTGTTTGTGACTTAAAATGGTGCATAACTTAAATTATGCATCCTTTAGTCACCAAACACCTCTTACATAAGATGCCTTAAGGATACATAACTTATGCAACCTAAATAGGTTGCATCAGTTATGCATGTCCCCTTTAATTTTTTTCCCAACAATACCCCTTAGAAATAATTAATAATAATTAATAAATAATAATATTTAACAAGTAATAATAACTATTAAAAAATCATAAATAATAATAAATATAAATTATTATAATTAATAATTAATAAAACTTTTACAAGCAATATTAATTATTATTAATAATAATTTAATAATAATAATAATAATTAAAAATAATTAATAATATTTCATAATAATAAAATGATTTCTTATCATCATTAATAATTAATAATTAATAATTAACAAATAATTAATATTAATTAACAAATAAATAATATTTAATAAGCAAAAATAATTATTAAAAATCATAATTAATAATAAAGATTAGTTATTATAATTTATAATAATTAACAAGTAATATTAATTATTTATAATAATGATCTAAGAATAATAATTAATTAAAGGCATGAATATAAGGGCATTTTAGTCTTTTGACATGAATATATGCATGTATTAAGTTAGTCATCCTTACTACACAACCAAACATCTATTACATAACACTACATAAATACTTAGGCATCCTTAACTTATGCAAACCCCTTACTACACAAACAAACGCCCCCTTAAACACTAAACTTACATTACTATTCATACTAATCATTATTTTGCCAAACGCACCCTAAACGCATATTGTAGCTGACATCACAAAGAGAGAAGTATTGTAGCTGACATCACAAAGAGAGAAGAATAGACCGAAGAAAACAAAACATCAATCTATGTATTTATTTATTTATAATTATTATTTTTGAAAATGATGTATTTTTAACTATAAGTGTCCGTATGCTAATGATATGATGATAAATTGAATGATTATTTGTTGGACCAAAATCACATCTCCATATGTTCTTCTGTACCAGATTCTTTCCAAATTATATCAATGTTTGATTCTGTCTCTGTCTCTCTCTCTCTCTCTCTCTCTCTCCAAAGTCCCACCAACACAGTCGACTTACTAGTAACCAGTGTCCATCAATGGATCAAGCAGCAGAGAACCCCTCCTACCCACCTCTCTTTCTGACACCCGTGTCCCACCTCGATCCTGCCCCACAACCAACCACCTTCCAACCGGGCCCCACTATCCGGGTCCCACTTCTCGACCTTCAACGCCTAGACACTGACCTCCTTTCCCAATCCTGCCAAAAGCTAGGCCTGTTCCGTCTAACCAATCACGGCGTGCCACCTGGCCTCTCCAATCGCCTCTTTGCTTTCGCAAGAGAGATCCTGTCGCGCCCGTTCGAGAGGAAGGTGGCCGAGCTGGCCGATGGAGCGGTGAAGTATTTCTGGGGCACACCGGCGGTGTCTCTTAACTTGAAGGAGGTCAATTGGCTAGAGGGGCTCCACGTGTCAGTCGCCGGGCTTTCTTCTCCGGCGAGTGAGTCGGAGTTCGGTGAATTCAGGTATTGACAGAGCATTTTTGTTTCTTTTGCTCTGTTTCATTTTTTTCTTTTTATTTTTGTCGCATCTGTGCATGAGTGCGTCTAATAATATACAGGCTTTTATTTAATGTATGTATGTATTAATATGATGTTTCTCCAACTTAAACGTTAGCCTGTCTGTTTTAACTTTATTGGGCCGGGCCTTAATATGATTTTAAAATATTTGTTAATACTGGGCCTAAATGGAATCTCCAGTAAAGTTGAATGGAAAAAATGACATTTATGATTTCTCGTTGTGTATTTGCTAATCTATACCAAATATATTGGTTATATTTAATTAAAATTTATTGTAATTATCAATGTGTTAATCATGTAGGAACCTTGCTATTGAATATTGTGAACATATGGCGCGCATTTCAAGAACTCTATTTAACACACTGGCAATTGATCTCAATCTGGATGAAGGACAAACAACCACATATTTATCGGAGTCGAATGGCATGTTTCGGGTCTATCGATACCCAATTTGTCCCAACCCGTCTAGCTATCTCGGCATGGAAGCACACACAGACAGTTCAGTTTTGACAATTTTGAATGAAGATGAAGTTGGTGGATTGCAAGTGCTTAGTGAACATACATGGTTCAATGTCGTGCCGGTTCCTGGTACACTGATTGTTAACCTTGGAGATCTTATTCAGGTATCGCTACATTTATGGTTCCTTATGCTAACTAAGCTCTTTATCTTTTAAGTGCAAACATCAGATTTCCAATGTCATGGAATACTTTTAGTAGAGAATAATTTTCTGGTTATTTTATACTTTATTTCCTAGTATAGAAAAACCATGTAAGCTAACTATATATTTACATGTTCAGGTTATCAGCGATGACAGGTACAATAGTGTGAAACATAGAGTACTTGCAAGCTCAGTTACTGAGAGAATCTCTCTTGGTTATTTTGTTTTTCCTCAGGAAGACAGTGTACTTCGTAGCACTGTTTATAATCCATTCACTTTAAAGGAATTTAGAGCTCAAGTTCAAGAGGATATTATGAAAACAGGATCCAAAGTTGGTTTAAAGCAATTTAGAAAAGAGATGCCAAATTTAAGCTAATAACTCATCCTTAATCTTCTTTTCTTTTCTTTTTTATCTGTATTTTCTCCTATAAATATTGTTCATAATAATCTGTAGGTTTTCTATGCTTTGGTTGTTGGTTTATTCATGTTTTAAAGTTTCTACTTAAGCAACTGGATTAAAACTATTCATATATGTCCCAGTCGGAAAAATAAATTATTAATTGAAATTTGATTCAAAATATGCATTGGCTAGTAATATGAATTGATACATTAATGCAATGATCAGGATTGATCCTCGCATCTCCATACGTGCATAATTGGTATATTTAGTAACTTTACTGGATTTATGCAATTCCAAACCAAAATATACCAGACACTGAGAAACATATTATTATGTTACCGAGCATGAGAACTAATTCTTCTTTGGTAGTTTTGATGATATTGCAATGCAAACCAGCAAACGGATATCTTCCTGTATATTGCAGTTATTGTATGGACAATTATATATTAATTAACGTCTGAATACCACTAAAAGTTGCTTCCTAAGAACAATTGTTTTTTTGATGTTTAAGGAGTCAAGCGGTATGTTAATGCATGTGTTCATGATATCAGTGTTCGCATCTTCTTCCTTATTAAGTATAATAATCATTTGAATGAACTACTTTAATTGTAACAAGACAATTATTACAGTTCTTGCTTTCTAGACATGATAACAATGAAGGATAAAAGTTGGTCCTCAAATCTGCAAAAGTGTTTTCCGTTTGGTTATTATGATTAGGATTTTTTTTGAAGCGTATATATTTGTTTATTCGGGGGTGATAAGATCATCCCAAGATCCATCATCTTCCGTGAGAACACATTTTAATTTTTTCTATTTTTAGAATATTTTTGGTCCCCACTATTTCTCTCACTCTCATTCTTTTCTATTTTGGTCCCCACTGTTGCTCTCTCTTCCATCCTTTCTATTTTTGGTCCCCACTATTTCTCTTCCTCTCATCCTTTCATATTTCGGTCCCCACTATTTCTCTCGTTAAAGTCAATAGTATCATACAACAGTGTATGCAGAAGATTTAGTTCACACAATCAACACACAAGTTATGCTAATCACTGAACTATAACAATTACTCATATTAACTACAACAATTAGTATCCAAATTACAACAATTATTTATATTAACTACTTCTACATATATAACTTCAACAGCTACATATATAACTTCAACAGCTACATATATAACTTCAACAGCTACATATTTTAACTTCAAAACTACATAGTTTAACTTCAACAGTTACAAATATAACTTCAAAAGTTACATATATTAACTTTAACGGTTACATATATAACTTCAACAGTTACATATATTGAATTTGTATATTTTGTTATTACATGTTACGGTTCGAAATTTCAATGAATTATATGCTGGGAGTAGATATGAGATGATGGGATGATGCTGGATTTGCAATGAGGATGAATGAGATGATTTCATCATCCCTTGGACTTTCTTATTAATGAAGATATGTTAGATAATTAATGAAGATTTGAGAATGATGGAAATGATAGAATCTATGGGATGATGGAAAGCAATTTCCAATTAACAATCATACAAATACAAAATAAATTAAAATTTGTTTAATTAAAGGCGGCTGAATTTTTTCATGGTAGGAGGTTTGAAACTCGTAATGCCTGTGATTTCTCTTCCAGTAATCAAATAATTGATTTCATAAGTGCCTTCATACGAATAGATAGGCTCCATGTCACAAAATGCCTGAATTTTAAACAAGAAAAGTAGATTGTAAATGAATAGGATACAATACGGTAGAGACATTTTTCATACCCGTAATCATTAAAATTTTCTTTACCCATGCCCTACCCTTACCTGTTAAAATTTGACTTTATCTGTATCCTACCCTTACCCATTAAGAATAAACGGTAAAAGTAGGATAACGGTAGAAAATGAATAATAATGTTAATAACTCAATGAAAAAATATTATACAATAGAGATAAAATAAATATTATTAGATAAATATATTAATAAAGTGCAACATTGAATAATACTTTAAATACAATAAAATCATACTATATCTTCTCATGTCAATTGTCACAAAAAAAATTACATAACTAATTACTAATTATATAATATTTTCTCAACTGACAACTGAGAATAAAGGATCTTCTGAAAAAAATTATTATTTTTTAATGTAGCCCGCGAATGAAAAAAAATATAATTAACATATCAATTGAGTCTTACCATTATATTTTTCCAATTTAACGTAGTATTATTTCAATCAAATCTTATAATTTAGTTGCCTACTTTAATTATTAATATATCAATTGAATCTTACAAATATATATTTTGGATTTATTTTGTTATTAACGTATTAATTGAATCTTACAATTATATTTTTTGGTTATGATAAAGATTAACGGTACGGGTAATTAACGAATATAAAATAATCTTATCCAATATAAAATAGTCTTATCCATACTCTTACTCAATAAATTAACGAAAATTTTTCTTTATCCATATCCATACCCGATAACTTAACGAAAATAAAATCTTATCCATACCCGTCTCATCGAATACGATACGGATAGGATAAATGATTAAAAGGATACCATTCACAGTCCTAAAAAAAAAGGAGTGAAATTATATTTCCAAAAAAAATACAACTAAAGCCAATAGATGTGAGAATCCATTGACAATGGTTAATTTAACAATTTTAACAACATTTTTTTAAGCCAATTCAAAAAATATATATAAAATAAAAAACTTAGTGTTATTATATCAAATTTGTTCAATTTTAATGTCCTTTGTATTTCTTTAAGGATCATGGAATTCAAACTTTTTCAAAATTTAAGTATTTTGATTAACGGTAAAAATTGTATAAAATTTCATCATCTTTATATGTATAACATATATGAAGTATAAATCATATTTTAAATTGAAAATTATTTTTGATAATTAGAACCAACTCTTGATTTAGTGACAAAGAGCAATGCATCTCAAGTGAGAGGTTGTACGTTCGAAACCCGGTGGGGTGTCTTTTATAGACATTTAATTTAAAAATAAGTTTGGAGACTTGACCCAATTTATCTTAAAAAAAAAGAAAATTATTTTTGATAATTGTCAAAACAAAAGAATCTGTATCTCTAGTTGTAGTACTCTACTAATGTGTCGGCTCTCGTTTAAGACGTGCTTTCAATAAAAAAAAAGTACTCTACTAATACCTGAAGCACGGACATAGAAACATTGAAAATGAAAAAGATCCCATGAAAGCTAAACAAAATAAGCTCAAAAAGTTAAGAGGAACTTTAATACCTTTGCAACAAGAAAATCAGTTAAAATGCCATTGCCACCAAGTAATTCCCTCCCAAGAGCAACGGTTTCGCGTGCCCTCAAGGTTATCCATGCCTGTTCAATATACCACCTTTATTTATGCAATTAATACAAAAAACGTTCATAAGGTTTAATTTGATAATCAATTATGGTACTTGCCTTGCCCAAGCTAGCATGACCTGTAGTCATTTTACCAGATTCGTGCAACTTGCAAAGACGCCAACCAGTGAGAAACATTGCTTGTATATTACCAAGCATGCGCACTAATTTTTCTTGTGTAAGTTGGAATGCCGCAAGTGGGACTCCGAATTGTTTCCTCTCAGTCACATACCTATTTAGTTTAGTCACAATTAAACTTTGTTTTTTTTTTCATAAGGTGAAAAATTAACAGATATGTACCTTTTGCATAAATCATAGACACCCATTGCTACACCAATAGATACCCAGGCAACCATGATACGAGCAAGAGATAGCGCCTGCTTCATATAAACATCTAGGGGTGTGTTTGGATGAGCATGGAATAAGGAATAAGAATAAGGTATTTCGGTATACGTGCTTATCCAAATTCCTTATTCTTATACCATGGTTTTGTTAGTATAGGAATAAATGCTCAAATTCCTTATTCTTGTGTTGTTTGGGTTGCACAAGAATAAGAATAAGCACGCATACCAAAATTTTTTATTCTTATTCCTTATTCCATGCTCATCCAAACACACCCCTAATGTTATAATATTATCCTGCTAACTTAAGAAATGTTCAATAAAACCCTCAACATGGAATAAAATTTAAGGTCTAATTCTGTAGAACTGCTGAGAATTTTTACAATAGAAGAATATAATCCGAAAAGGAGAAATACCTCGACAAAACCTTGAAATGAAGTGAGATAAGGTAGCTTATCTTCATCAGGGATGAATACATTATCAAAGATAACATCTCCATTCTGGACAATCCTCAGTGCCACCTTGTTCTCTATCTTTGTTACCATTAGGCCTGGAGCCCCTTTCTTAACAATAAATCTGAAACACAAAATCTCAAATAATTACAGGAAGAACCAAGCCTAATATCATGCCGGCATGTCATTAAATATTTGGTGATACATAGATCATTGATTGTTAAAAAGAAAATTTATATATTATACTTGTCAGAGATGCATAAGGACATAATGATTACCAAGTATACGAGATAGGTTACTTAATACGTACTTACCCATTAATTTGGTTTGTTTCAGTATTACGTGCGCTAATAACAAATATATCAGCAAATGTACAATTTGCCATCCATCTTTTCTGACCATTTATGATCCATCCTCCCTCAACCTGTACAGTGAATAACACAATATAACTTCTCTTTGAAAAGGATTTTAGGACCATCTAATATATATATATAGAAAAAGCCTTCAATCAAAGCACTTTGACCGGAGTCTCAGTTAAACCCCGTCAGATCTCAATTTTGAAAGTTCAAACGACCGATCCGAACCGTCAAATATGATCTCCATATTGAAATTTCCTTGCCGACCAAAATTTTCATTTTTTTGAATTTTTTAAGTATTTTTTTCGGATTTTCAAAAACAGCAATTTTTGTAGGGTTCAGAACAAATTAGATTAACGATTTTTGAAAATCCGAAAAAAATACTTAAAAAATTCAAAAAAATGAAAATTTTGGTCGGCAAGGAGATTTCAATATGGAGATCATATTTGACTGTTCGGATCGGTCGTTTGAACTTTCAAAATTGAGAACCGACGGGGTTTAACTGAGACTACGGTCAAAGCGCTTTGATTGAATCCATTCTCATATATATATATAAGGTTTTCAATAAATTTGTTACCTTTGTTGCACTGGTTTGCGCAGAGCTTGCATCACTTCCATAATTTGGCTCAGTCAAACCCTACAGTTAAAATTGCCTAACTTGTCATGAAGCCCACAAAAAAGAAGAACAAACACTGAGAATAGATAATTATAGTAATATCCTGACAGTAGTTTTTAACTAGTAAACTTTTAGAACATACACAAGTGGAAATTATATCCAGTTGAGCCAACAATGGTATATAATTCTGCTTTTGATCGTCAGATCCATGTTGTGCTGCAAATGGCAGAAATACAGAAAAGTAAATGGTTAGAAATATTTCCTTAACTCATGACACTTATTGGGAAAAAATGACGTGTTTGGTGAAACATATGGGGTTGAATGGATTGAAATAGTACCGATGAGAAGTGTAGCAAGACAAGAATGGACCAAAATAGATGAGCCGATGCTTGGTCGGCCCGTGCAATTTCCGCATAAGCAATTGCACATGCAGTGGTAGGAATCGTTTTACACCCATAACCCTATAAAAGTACCATGTTTAAAAAAGTGATTTGATGCTGGGAAACCTGTGAGTAATATTTGTTAGATTGTGAAGCATACCTCAATCGGTCCTCCAGCGAACCCCAATGCACCAAATTTGGGAATAATATGGTGAGGAAACTCTGCCTTCTCCCAGTACTGCAGAAACAAAATATTTACAAGCTGTAATTAAATCAAGAACAATTATATACAGCATATATGCCACAACAAAGTCGGAGTGAGCCGGTACTGGTTTGATACCATGCCAGTATTTGCTGGGTATAAATTTTTAGGAATTTGTAATGATTTGTTTGTTGTTCGAATCAGTTTTTATTGGTATGAAATTTGAATTTTGCTTTTAATACTTTTGTAAACCTTTTCTTTTATTAATGAAAATCCGTCAGTATTAATGCTGACCCTCAAAAAAACAGAGTAGGAGTATAACCCCGAAAACAAGGACGCTGATAAGTGGGCCCTATGCAATTCTGCCATTCATGTGCCTGCATTAACGATGTATACTGATTCATTCATCAGTGATTTTGTACCAGATATTGCTGTGTGGATTTTGTAACACAGGATTTATTTTCAAAACATTATATATATATGTTTTGCTATTGCATATTTGTTTGGTTATAATTGTATATTCATTAAAAAGTGGCACACATGTATGGATTTGTATATATATTTACCTCGGCCATTATAGGAGCAACTTCTTCCACCATAATTTTACGAATCTGATGACGCAGGTTCTTTTCTTCAGGTGTTAATAAATCATCCAATTGATAGTAGTCTGATGCTGCATGTTGAATAAAATGTAAGCTCAGTATCTCGGCTAATAGTTCAGTTCAAAGTCTAATTTTAATTAAGGGTGCTTTCCGACTATCACTAACCAACCATATAACTAAGGTAATTTCCCATAATAGTGAATTGTAATCACCACAATCGCCATAAAACTCCATAAAAAAACAGATTAAATTAAATCATACTTGGAGCAGGGAAAGTAGATGCTGGCGTAGCCTGAGGAAATCCAACTGAGAGAGGTAACGGCACTGCTGGCGATGCAATATTTGAAGTGGTGTTCATGTTGAAATTAATGTCTTCCCCAAATGGACCTAATTAAAGCATACAAGAGAAAAGCAAATTAAAAGAAAGATCATATCCATTTTATTTGTATGATATGGACGCAGGGGGTTAGACTAGCTACAGAGAACTAGCATATGTACTCTTTCATAATTATGAAGTTTTCATATTAATTAACATTGTAACATGAAGGTGAGTGAGAATTTGCTGGATAAAACTCCATAGGACACATTGCAAACTGCAATGAAATAACATATATTGCTATTAGACATATAATAAGACAATTATTTCGTTTACTTGTAGTTGAATTAGCAAGCGCTCCCGTTCAAGAGTTGTAGTAGAAATATAGATGCAGCTCTCAAGTTGGCAGTCCAACAAAGAATGGAAGAGGAAGTTATTAGGAGAGGAGTGACACGAGAGATGGTGAGATGACGATTTTATAGAAGATATTTTGGTTGCTATTTAATTATTATTATTGTTGTGATATAATTAATTCTCATAAAAAAAAGACAGAAGATTGAAGGTACGAACTGAACCAGTCGGTGACAAAGTCAAACAGAGTTGAGCTGACATTACTCAAAAAGGGTAGAATTGATATTTTACTTCCTCGGTCAAAATTGGAATTCTACGTGACATCTAACAAAAACTTTTCCCAAATATATAACCTTGAGTTTTGACATGAGAAACATAAAAAAGGGATAAAATAATAAACAAGAAGGCAATTAATATTAGAGCCCCTTAACACAAGGTAGCTAAAAAGAATTATCTTATTTGTCCTCTAAATATTTCTAACTGTTTTCGACTATCTTTTTCCCCCAAAATGAATAGATATATATTCATCACAGCATAATCAAGCGTGCATTATACAATAGCGAAATGTGTTTTTAGAGTTGTTATGATAATTACTAATTAGTATAGAAGTCGCACAACCAACTAGCAATTGTTCTTAGTTTAAACGAGCTTTAACTATGCAATAACCGAATATGCATTTTGAAGCTCGAATAACATATTTCGGATTGATAATTAAAGTATATTTGAATAACTATGTTAGTCAAAATGTATATGGAACAATTATTGATAATTCAATCCGAAAATTTAAATTAATTATCAATAACTGTTCCATGTACATTTTGACTAACATTAACATGGGTTCATATTACAATTTATATAATTCATAGATGTCCTTTGTTATGAATTATTTTGATAACGGAAGGCCTCTTCGAATAAAATGACATAAAACATACTACTCAATAAAATTATATACACTTAGATAGTGCAAGGCTGTACGTGAGCTTGACTAATGTACTGATAGCTATATTAGGCTTTTAATTTGATTAAATTCAAATTAAATTGATTTGACATTTATCAATTAATGTTTTGAATCTTTAAATTATTTGTTCAGACTCTTCAAATTATACACATTTTATCAATTTAAAATTTTAAATGTATAAATATTAATTTTGACTAAAAAGCGCACTTATTTACATCAAAATGACACTTAGTGTAATTACTGGGGTTAGCTGAGAAAGCAACTGTAATATTCTAATTAATTTGTGATATTCGAATTAATATCCCCTTTCAAAATAAAGACTAACCGATATTTCATATTAACAATTTATCAAACAGTGGAATCACGTGTGTGTGTGTGTGTTTTAAATATTTCATTGTATTTTAAGTTTTGTCTTAATAAGATTCATTGGAGAGAAAGAAAGAAGATGATTAGTTAGGAACAAATATTATTTGGGTCCCAATGCGATTTTTTAGGCATTGTTATGCAATTCAAATCAAACATGATATGTTCAGCCGGGTCCTTCAAATTTTTAAGATAGATCCCTAACCTCTTATGTTTTTTTTAATTACAAAAAAATAGAATATTAAGTTTTTTTTTTTTTTTTTGAGGTGGGTCCAAACCATACATGGCTTCGCCCCTGATTCTTCTATACATTGATTTTACTTTTGAGATAGGAAAATATATGTACCAAAAAAATATAGTAAAATGATTCCAAAAGAAAAAAAAAATCGAAAGCCTCGGATTGACCATTTCAATTTACAGCCAAGTAGATCAACTAGGTGTTGCGCCATAAACTTATCCATTATATTATATAATTCTCTCTCAAGACGACAATATATAGCCGAAGTTTTAGATTATACGAAATGTACTAACATTGGGCCGTTTGGATCGTTTAGGAATAAGAAAAATAGTCTATTTCTAAGTGGAAAACATTGAAAAATGTATAATTTTGTAAAAAGTTTGAATGGTTAGTAATAAATTTCCATCCGAAATTTGCTATTTTTATTTATTCCTTACCCATCCAAACATTAGATTTTTTTTTTTCACTCAAACATAGCTATAAGTTTAGTTTAGTTTTAGATTGCACGAAAAGTACCTATTACATTAGGTTCTTTCCCATAGTGGAAGTTTTAGATTGGGCGAAGAACCAAACCATATATGAAAATAATTTCTACACTAAAACAATTAAAAGTTGACATCATTTATGTCATGTCACAAGAGGTATATATGATTATTCGTTAAGACACACCAATCTCCTTTAGCGTTTTATGTATATAGATAGAGGTATATATGATTATTCGTTAAGACACACCAATCTCCTTTAGCGTTTTATAATTGTATTCATGATTTTATAATTAAAGACTCATATTGTTATGGGAAATCTAAAAAACGCACAATATAGCTCAAAACATCAACACAACAGAAATTACAAAATCAACTAACCATGAATTTTGATATAGAAATTGGCTATATGTGAAAGGAGATTGTTAATTAATGGAAGCATGTGTTGGATGAGTAAAACATAAATCAAAACAAAAAAGTAACGTGTATTTTAGAAGACAGAGAATCTCTGGCTGCACTATCCGTTAACATATGTGCACAAAATATTTAGGAAAGCTTAATTAAAGGCGATTTTTGAGGGCTGTAATTAAAGAAAGTTATTAGGATAATTTAGGTAACAAAATATAATAGAGTAATTAAGGGTATTTTAGTCATAAGGTTTTAAAAAATGTTGCTCGGATTAAATTTTTTGTTGTCCGGATCAGCACCCGTATCTCTGTATCAGCCTAAAAAATATATGATATTTTGGGATAAAATAGTTGACTATATGACATGAATCCTAATTCCTAACTTACTGGGTCGTTGTTTCAAAAAAAAAAAAAAAAAAAACTAACTGGGTCAGAGTTGAAATAGTCAACGGTTTTTTATAGAAAGTTACCGTTGACTATTTCAACTCTGACCCAATACTTCTTCCCACTTCTTCCGTTCTTTTCTTCTTCCCACACCTATCCAAACAGAGCCTTAGGACTTTCACAAATAATGATATATATAAATATCATTAAAGATAATTTAGAATTTGTGCGTTTATATAAAAATTTTGATTTTTCATTAAAAGATTCACCGAATTTGTAATATTTTGGAGTTTAAAATAATCGGGTTCGCCATATGGCGCACCCAATACGAGTATCGGTTAGTCAAACGGATTAAAATAATCAGATTCGCCACGTGGACTATCGAGTGCGAATCGCACGAGTATTAAAAGAGTATCAGTATCGGGTGCGAATCCGGTGCGGGTGCGACGGTATATCAGTGCAACCTAAAAATTTAATAAAATACCGGAAGAGACTGATTTTTGCACTATATCAAATTTTATTTGATTCTGTATTCGACATCAGATTCATCCAAACAGAATGTTATTCTACTATTTAAGGCGGGTTAAAAATTAACAAAGAGCATCTTTAAATTGAAATGAACGTACCGTATTGAATTTTATACGTCCGGAAAGGAGAGAATTCAAATAATATATAGTTCAAGTTTATTTTAAAAAATATAATGTACAAGGCAACGTCCATATATGGTAAATATCACTCGAGTTGATCAAATAAAATTACAATGTCGTCAGTACTCCGTAAGTGGTGCGGTCACGCGTGTTTAATTGTTTATTATCTTCGAGAGTTTAACATAACATCAACTGAAAACATTTTTGTTACTGTTGAGAGTCCCGGGAGAAAGGAGATCCCCATATGAACTTGACAGCAAATGAGTTAAAAATTTGGATTTGTTTTATTTTGATTTAGAATTATCAATTCTTAGAATTTGGAATCATTCTAAGGGTATGATCGGAATGATATTTTAAGAGAGTTCAATTCATTTCAATAGAATAGAGTTCAATAGAGATGATTTTCAAATGAAATCTGATGATCAGAACAAATAGAAAAAAAATTGAAGAGAAATGAATTTTGTGATCGGATATTTTATAAAAATAAAAAAGAAATGATTTTGTCTCATAAATTTGACCATTTTACCCTTACTCATGTCTCATTAAGCTCAGCCAGCATATATTAGTAAAATATTGACACCGTTGGACCACGTGCTTGATTAGTTCTGGATAAAACTGTTTTCTTGCCACACCAATTTTATTTTTACGGAAGGGTAGAAAGAGGCACCTAGTGCTGTTGACTACTGCGCTAGAACAGATAGAGAACACCACAAGAAAAATAAGGGGTTTGGGTTATTAATTGAGACATAGCGGCGAGGGTATTAAAGTCTAAAAATTTTCCCACTTTCACCGCCGAACCAATTCGTGGCAAATTTCATCATTTTTTTCGCGATTTGGACAGACCAAAATTTTCTCTCCAAATCGCGCAAATTGAATTGAACTCATGGCCTAACGTCGGTTCCGATCAAGAGATGCAGTTTCTCGTGAAATCCATTTCCCGTTTAAGCAGATAATTTTTCGTTCCGATGAGACCCTAAGTATTTCTTATCATGGAGCCATAGTAGTTGCACCTATCAAGAAAACTAGAAGAATTATAGAAATAAGTTCAAAGGGAAGAAAAAAATCTATTGCTAAATGAATCCCAATTAGTTAAACGTTATTTGTGAGTTCCTGTTCTATAATTTAATTTGATCTTGTAATCCAAAGAATTCCTACCATGATGTATCTATAGTAGCCACTAGAGAAAAAAGAATAGTTAGTTGTACAAATAAGTGAAGTAACCCCATCTCCAATGGTCCGAAGATAGAAATCATTAGAATATTCCGAACCATTCATGAACATATCTAATAAATCCCAAACGACAACAACTGCAAATTTGAAAACTTTAACTGTGCATTGGATCATATACGGATCTAAATTCAAGAAATAAAGAAAAAGAGACGTCAATTTCATTGCTATTATTTTGAATAATATAAAAAAATATAGAGTTTCGGTGCCACAATTTTCTTGGTTCAAATGCCACCATTTATTTATTTTATGAATATTTAAAATCAAATTTAAATTTTCAAATCTAAACCGTTGATCTTGTGTAATATAACAAGCGATGTGTTTCTATATAATTTTTGTAAAATTTATTCATTTTTAGTGCTATATCAAGAGGCTCATAGTATCAGGAGTATACCTGTCAAACGTCTCAAAATACCACGTTACTACCCATACCGTTTGCCGTTTCGTTAAAAAAACAGTTTCAACATTCATTCCGTTAACCCGTTTCATTTACGAAACGGCATAGAATTCCGTTCCGTTATTCGTTCCACTTAAGAAATTACACATGAAACGGTTTGAAATGAGATGAAACGGTTCGAAACATCACTATTCTCGTTCCGTTTGCCGTTTCGTTTATTGAGACGAAATGAAATTGGTGCCGTTATTCGTTTCGTTTCGTATAAACGAAACGGAATAACGTGTATTTTTATGCCGTTGACAGGCCTAATCAGGAGACTCAAAATGAACGGATCTTTTTTCGAATCACTCATGAAATTTTCTTACTTGGGAACTTGCAAATTAAAGATTGGGGGATCCCACACATGGAATCCGGGGTTTCTTTCATATTTTTTGAAGAAAGGAAAGGTTTGCCTACCAACTACCAAGGGTCTGGGTCGGGGTTTCTTTTGTTAGTGCTTACTGCTTAGCGGTGCCGATTGGTCAGTGTAGCTGTGTAGGATCCATCTACGTGTCAGAGTGTGACTAGGGCTGACTCATGCCAGATCTTTCCTGACTGATGCTGAGCTGTTCCAGTCGACGAGTTGAAAGGCATAGAGAGTTATGGGCTTGAGATGACATTTAACTACGCTACGATAGTTCTTGTCAGCAATAGCAGATATGTATAAAACGCGTTTCTAGCGTATATTTCTACTTGCCAACTGCCAGAAGAGATAAGATCAATTTCATGGTCTGTTTAATTCAAGGCAAAATCGGACCCATACTCCTCAAATCTTTCATATTTAGATATTTATCCCTCAAATCATTAAAATTGATCCTATACCCATTCATTCTTGATAAAATTATAAATATACCCTCCTCAACTATTTTAGTTAATTTTTTATTATAAAAAACTGATTTTATATTTTATGACGAAATTACCCATGTCCAAACTCATCTCCTCAAACAGACCTCTTATTTTCCTGCTTATTTTCTCTCCAAGCAATATATCTTTCCAATTCCATTCTAAATATTTCCTAAACTTTAGCTTCTGAAATAGTTTCGTCTCTTTGTTCTCATGTTTGTTGAGTATAGTAATCATGGATGCAAGAGAATCCATCGATGAGTACTTTCCAGAATTCATTATTCAACAATTCATTTTTCAAAATGAAATTTCATCGATCAGTGAAGAACCAAAGAAAAAGTAGAAGGCAGGAAGAAAGGTTAAAAAAAAATTCAAGATGGTTTAAAATAAAGTTCCATATTGATTTTCTTTTCTACGTGTAAATTGCTTTTCATAGTTAACTATTTCCTTCATTCATTGTAACAACAATGATGGAGAACGTGATTCATTCTTCATTCTTTTGCTCAAATAATATACTTGTGGCATGTATATTAAATTGATTCTTTTCTACGTGCTAAAATATACTTGTGGTATGTATATTAAATAATATTCTTTTCTACGTGCTAAAATATTTAAGGCAGAATCATTGTGCCAACAATATTCTTGTGTTGCTATGCTCTGGGGCTTAGTTTAGTCCTTCAGAACAAATGGTCAGAGAGAAACACTGTACCAAAAATATCATTACTTTTGAATTAAACTTACAATGTCAATTTTTTTTCCAGCAGTTCATCTCAAAGTCTCGATTCAAGTTAAAAGTGAAAGATCTGTTAGAGCTGTTAAGAGGGGAGAAGTTTGGACAGGGCTAATTTCCTCATAAAATATAAAAAGTAGTTTTTTCTGTTCAGAAATAAATTGAAATAGCTGAGGAGGGTATATTTCTAATTTTATTAAGAATTGACGGGTATGAGATCGATTTTAATGATTTAAGGGGTAAATATCTAAATACGAAAGATTTGAGGGGTATGAGTCCGATTTTGCCAATTCAACGTAGCCTGAGAGTTATTTCTCGAAATAAGTAAAATAAAGAAAAGTGGTGATAAATGTTTATCTTATAATTAATAAGAATTCCTGATTTGTTGAGTATCAAGCGCCTGTTATTTCCTGCACCAGATTCCCTCGACTGTACATTCCTAAAATTTGTTGGCGTAGTTTCTTCTTTAAAAAAAATTTCTTCTTTATTTTTTTATTATTATCTTGTAAATATTTTTTCTTATTAATAAAATTTTTACCTTTAAAATAGAAAAGGAAAAAAAAAGGCTTATAATCTAACCTCTTATACCAAAAAAACACCCTCTTTTTTCTTCTAAGAAAATGATCAAGCAAGAAATCAAAGTTAATTAAAAAATGATAATTTTGGAAGGTATTTTATTTTCCATAGGCATTCTTAAAAAAAAACAATTGATCTTTAAGTTAAGTCTATCATAAACACTCTTTCGGAGAAATAAATCCGGACATTTTATTTTCAATTAATAACATTTTCCGTTGTGTTAGAGAGAAATATTCATAGAACGAGTAATAAACTAGCATAAAGGGAGTAATAATCGAGATGCTCTCTTTTGGAGAAAAAAAATGTATTATATTCTTTAGCATTATATAAAGAGATTGAATCATAGCACGTCATTTGCGATTTCTTTAAAAACAAAAAACAAATCACATTGCATTTTTCTTGCTTATGGAGTTGGAAGTTGAGACTTGAGAGAGAAAAAATAAAGTAAATGTCAATTTTAAAGGTTTAATTATGTCCGTATTTATAAAAAAATAAAAATTGAGTTTGTACACAGCCAGTACTAATTGTACAAAAGCGAGATAAAAAATTAGGAAATTGAGGAAAAAAACCAGTGATAGGACGACCCAGATGACGCAAAATAAATCAAACAACGCCGACTCATACGGAGGTTATAGTATCTTTAGATATTGCAGTATCATATATAGTTAATGAATGACTACTATAATTACTCCTGCTAATTATAGGAGCGGACGGGAAAAAATGGAGATAAAAATTAGTATTGGAAAGCAGATTTTTAGTAAATAGCAGATACTATTTCCAATATTTGTTTCAGTGCAAATGCATCCCCTCCACCATGTAGAACATATATATTAGTTATAATCCGGTGAACCAAGATCATCTATCAGGAGAAATTATTCCAAATCACCCAAAAACGACCTTCAGTGCAACGTATTCCCATATGGGTTCACCTGTGACGGCCTCTGCAGTTCGAGCCAAGACTGAAACTGGATCACACCTGTTTACTGTTTCGGATTATTCCCTCATCAAAGGGATCGGCATTGGAAAGTACATCCAGTCTGATGTTTTTACTATAGGCGGTTATGACTGGGTAATTCGATTCCATCCCGACGGAGCCAGCGCTGAAGACAAAAATTTTGTAGCCTTTTACCTTATGATCGAAAGTGGTTCTACTGATGTGAAGGCACAATTTGCATTCACTGTACTTGAACAAAATGGTCGCTCCTCTGATATGAAAGCAACTAAATTATATACATTCAACAGTAAAAAGACTGATATTAATGGTTGGGGTTTCCCAAAATTTGCTAAGAGAAGTGCATTTGAGGTGTTACAATATCTGAAGAATGATTCCTTCACAGTCAAGTGTACTGTTAATGTAATGAAAGGAACTCGTCTCCAAGCCACGACTCCGTGCAACATCGTTGTTCCACCCTCAAACTCGAATCAACAATTTGCTCGCTTACTAGAGACCAGCGACGGGGCAGATGTTACATTTGTAGTGAAGGGAGAGAGATTCAAGGCTCACCGGTGCGTACTTGCAGCTCAATCAGCTGTCTTCAAGGCCGAGCTCTTTGGTTGCATGAGGGAGAAGCGGGCAAACACCATAACGGTTGATGATATTGAAGCATCAGTTTTTAAGGCCATGCTTTACTTCATTTATTCTGATTCATTGCCTGATTTTGAGGCGAACTCGAGATCAATGGCTCAGCATTTGCTGGTCGCTGCAGATAGGTAAATATAATTTCCTTTCTACTGGTTGCTTTTTTATTCTTTGTACTAATTATTTATTCACTTGTCTATGTTAAGTATATTTTAATATTAAGAACAAACTATTGAAAAAATAGGTACGATTTGGAGAGGTTGAAGTTGCTGTGTGAAGATTTACTTTGTAAGAACCTCAATGTCAGCACGGTCGCAAATACATTACTTTTGGCAGAACGACATAATTGCAATCAACTCAAAACACAATGCCTACAATTCATGAGCTATCGTGAGGTTCTTAAAACTGTAGCACTGACTGAGGCATTTCATTTTCTAATGAAGAGCTTTCCATCATTCTTGAAAGATATTATCTGTAAAATGTTTTGAGTAATGGTTTATAGTTTTGATTTGGGTCTTAAGTTTCACTATTTATGTGATCAAAAAATAGGTAAACTTGACTCTTACCGGTCTTTTTAGGAAATAATAGATTATAATTTATATTCTAGTTTCCATTAAAAATAGATTCATTAGATATAATTTGATATTATGTATCTTTTCTTATTATGCATCTTTCCCTAGTTTACAATTGTTGTTGTATTTTTAGTTATTACCATATTAGAAATGCTCTATATATTGAGCTGTGATATTGTATGAAAAATTAAGCAAAAATCGATAACAAAATAGTTTCTCTTTATCCTTATCTCTCTTCCCCCTTTTCTCTATTCTACACCAACCAAAGCTTGTAACAATTTGGTATCAAAGACAAAACGATCCAAACCAGTCAATATATCCAATGACAAGACCACACCCTTCGATGTCTCTGCAGCCTTTCAACAGCTTCTCCAGGGCCAGAGTGAGATCATACGTCGCTTAACTTTATTTGAAGATCGTTTGCTCTCCTTAGAGCAACTTCCCAAAACAGATGAGAACCATCGTCTACAATCTCGTGTCACTGTTGATTTGGTTACTCCAACTCAACATATGCATGTTTTTACTGTTGATTTGCTTACTCCAACTCAACATATGCATGTTTTCACCGCTGGTCTCTCAAACCCTCTTCGCATCGATGTCGAGTTACACAAATGTTCTAACCTACAACATGCCATAAGATTAACTCGCACTTTCGAGTGTCGCTACCGCACGACCTTTGCCACTAGTATTCTTCCTCAACCTTCTGAAGCGTTAGCACTACTTGCATCGCCAAAGTCTGGACTCGATCAACATCCTTTACGCTGCCTCGATCCAACTAAGATGGCTGAAAGACGACAAAAGGGTTTGTACTTCAATAGTGCTGAGCTATACACAATGGGCCATAAGCGCAAGCGACTATTATGGCTAGAGGTCGTGGACATTGATGATCATGAGAATTCATCATTGTTGATTACCAATGAAGCACCAGGATAATATATCTGCATTCGCTGGCTCATTTTTCAGCTTGAGGACAAACTGATTCTCATAGATGGGGAAATGTTACCGGTCTTTTAAAAAAATAATAGATTATAATTTATATTTTAGTTTCCATTAAAAATAGATTTATTAGATATAATTTTATATTATGTATCTTTCCTTATTATGCATCTTTTCCTAATTTATAATTATTACTGTATTTTTAGTTATTATCATATTAGAAATGCTCTATATATTGAGCTGTGATGTTGTATGGAAAATTAAGCAGAAATCAATAACAAAATAGTTTCTCTTTATCCTTATCTCTCTTCCGTTTTTCTGTATTCTACACCCAACCAAAGCTGGTAACATTAACTCTATTTATTTTTTTATCTACGTATCCCCTGCATGGTTTTCTCACGATGCAATATAAATTTCCGTAACTTAAACTAAAGACCAACACACATTGGTTATTAGAACCCGAAAGCACCTCACCACCTATAACCTATCTAGACCGGATAGTCTGAACCTATTGAGTAATTTACTGCTTAACTATGAGAGGGCAAGTCTCCCCTGCAAAATTTTCCCAAGAACTGTATTATATTGTTATATGTCAGAATCTATGAAAAATACGGGAGATGATCCTGGCAACATCACATTCATGATAGACATAATCATTAATTATCGTATTTAGAAATGATAATACTAATTGTTAGGATCTGTAAATCATATAAAATAACAAATCATAAGTATAGAATTTACAATTTAAAGAGCAGATATGGTTAGCCAAAATAAATCATAAAATAGGTGGCATAAACTTGAAGTGAGATTCACATATCATTTTATATTCTAAAAACATTAAATAAGTTCAGCCAAAAAGTTAATATTTGAAAATATTTAGACAAAATTAATTTATGCATGGAGATACTAAGATAATTTCTAGTCTATTGCTAATAACTTGTTATTAGCCAACCTGCTAATACATCACATGTTACTGGTAAATACCAGTACACTAAAGACAAAGGATGAGGAAGAGTTGTAACTAACTTTCAGTTAGAATTCTGCTGTTATACAGGTGCCTCTGTAATTAGGATTAGCTTTCTTCTTGGGTTCTTGTAGCTTCATTATTTATACAAGTGTAATCTGTAACTTTCAGTTTAAGCTCAATATACAATTTAATTACTTTCTATACTCATACTGTCTTCTCCTCTCTCTCTTCTTCTCACAAAACTCTGAGCTCGTTTATTAAGTTGAATAATTGAATGATAACATTATTATGCTTGAAAACATTTCAGTTTTGCAAATACACACATATAAAAATTATAGCAGTGCTTGAGAAACCAATCTGAAACGCAATAGCTCTTGGGAAGCCCAAGAGAGTCATAGTCGGAAATTCATAAAATTTATTGTCATGGATCTCCCAATAACAAAGTGACAATGGAGAACCGAAGAGGTGATTCTGGCTATATATATGCAGTCATCTGGTGTCAGGGATCATTATGCCTGTATTTAATTTTAAAAAAAAAAAGATTTTGTACACAACAATTTTACAAAACTGACATGAAAAATTAGAAAATTGAAGAAAAACTAGAAAGTGAAGGACGAACCCAAATCACCCAAAATGAATCAAAGAACGCCGACACATGTTGAGGTTTTAGTATCTTTATCATAGTAATTACCATAATTTCTCCTGCTAATTATAAGCGGTGACGGAAAAAAAATGAAAATGAGCAGTATTGGAAAGTAAATCTTAGAGATCTTAACTAAATGGACGGTAAAATTGACAAAATGGAGATCTAAGAGGAAGAAATAAAATTCTTTAAACTCAAACTTTCATATTATTCTCTCTTATACATGAAACAAAAATACATGAGACTCTTTTATACCTTCACCTACGTTCTAAGGGAAGTGCTTGGGGCAACTTAATTTTTTCTTGGAGCAACATATTTATTTTCTAAATGTCTAAATTATCCTTGGTATCAATCAAGAATTCAAGATCTATTGCCTCTAAAATCTTTTTCAAATTAATTACGTTCCTTTTTCATTTTTCTTCCTTAAATATCACAATATCAATTGCTGGTCAAATATAAATATAAACATTGTATTAATGGCAATGTGCACAATAATTTTAAGTTTGATTTGTACGGTTTATTCTTTTGCTTGTATGTGAGTTCATATCTTAAAATAATTTTTAATAGGGCAAAATTTGACTCTCCATTTTTTAAAGAAGCTGCTCATTATTTTTAGATAAAAGTTTTGGGAATGTGCCTATGCAAAAATTATTAGTCATTTATTGGATATGTTTTGTTTTTATGCTTTGAGTATATGTAAAAATAATTAATAACTATAATACAATAATATGAATCAATTTTTATTTTTTTCTTTGCATATACTTATTATCATTGCAGTAATAGAATTCAAAAAAGTGCATTTCAAAAAGATGTCATGAAAGTCAAATGCAATTTCAAAAAAATAGGGACCTGCAAGATGTCAATAAAGGCAAAAAAAATGCAGCTAAGGAAATAAATTAAAAGCACTATTAAGGAATAAATTAGGTAATGGATCTTTATTAATACTAACTAAGGGCAATTTAGACATTTTAAAAATAAATATGTTGCTCCAAGAAAAATTTCGGTTGCCCAAAGCAGCTCCCACGTTCTAATTATTGCAAATCGGAAACTCATACTACTAATAGAAATCTTTCAAATAAGATAATGCCATAAATAACTAGTCTTAAATTCTGACTTGCATTATTCTAATTTGCACTCCTAATAGAACTTCAGGAAGTAATCTTCTCAAATAGCATTTCCATAAATAGATCCTGCATTTTTAAAATGTAATTTGAGTTTATTTTTAACAAAAATTTCCGAGATTTGTTGCTCTTTTCAGTTCTTATACATCTCCTTCTCCATGGAATGAAAATCCTAACTGCATTAATCGTCAAATTACAAAGAAAGGAAATCGCACCGATTTCCCCAATTCCCTACGCATGTAAAATATATAAAGGATATCAATTTTACCCCTACACCCCCTAAGTTCAACATATTGCCATGGCTTCAACTGTGACGGCCTCTACAGTTGAAGCTGAGGTTGAAATCGGATCACACCTGTTACGATTTTGAGTTATTCCCTCATTAAAGGGCTCGGCATAGGAAAAAGCGTCACATCTGATGTTTTTACTATTGGCGGTTTTGACTGGATAATTCGATTCCATCCCGACGGATCCATTCCCGAAGCCACAGATTTTATATCTTTTTTCCTTGAACTCAAGAGTAGTGGCGATGTGAATGCACTGTTTGAATTAACTATACTTGAGCACAATGGTCTCCCGTCTAACATGCGTTTTAGTACGCCTCAAGCAAAAACATTCAACATAACTAAGATTTATTATTCATGGGGTCTCTCGAAATTTGCAAAGAGAAGTGAATTTGAGGCGTCAAATTGTCTGAAGAATGATGCCTTCACAATCAAGTGCACAGTTACTGTACTGAAAGGATCTCCGACCAACTACTCCTTACGGCATCACCGTTCCGCCCTCAAACTCGAACCAACAATTTGCTCGCTTACTTGAGAGCGAAATTGGGGCAGATGTTACGTTTGTAGTGAAGGGAGAGAAAATTAGGGCTCATCGGTGCGTTCTTGCGGCCAAGTCAGCTGTCTTCAATGCCGAGCTCTTTGGTAGCATGAGGGAAAAGTGGACAGAAGCCATAACAGTTGATGATATTGAAGCACCTGTTTTCAAGTTCATGCTTTACTTCATTTACTCTGATTCACTGCTTGATTTTGAGCAAAATAGTAATAATGATGGCGAACATAAAGATTTGATATTTATGGCTCAGCATTTGCTCGTCGCTGCAGACAGGTAAACATAATTTAGATTTTCACATTTGTTTTGTTATTCTCTGTTCTTATTTATGTATATATTTTTTAATATTAAGAACAAACTTCTGAAAAAAAAAAAAAAAATAGGTACGATTTGGAGAGGTTGAAGTTGATGTGTGAAGATTTACTATACAAAAATCTTGATGTCAGCACAGTCGCAAGTACATTTGTTTTGGCAGAACAACATAGCTGCAAGCAACTCAAAGCACAATGCGTTCAATTCATGAGTTCTCGTGAGGTTCTTAAAATGGTAGCAGAGACGGATGCATTTCATATTATAATGAAAAACTCTCCGTCAATCTTGAAGGATGTTTGATTTACTTAATTCCAAAAGGAGAGAGTCTATAAATTGTTTGAGTAATAGTTTATAATTTCGATTTGATTCTTAAACTGTTTATGTGATCGTGCAAGTATGTAAACTTGATTAGTTTACGTTAACATTTTAAAATATATAAGGAAATGACAATAATTAGTTTATTCCTCTTTTCAGAATGCAACTGCTTGCTAGCTTTTTTTGGGAATTGATTTAGACAAACGATTTTTTACTGCTCGCAATGGAATATTTTTTTCAAATGACTAAAATAGCCTCTGATCCGTTTAATCTTCGCAAAACAACTTCAACCTCCTCTCTGCCCAATAATTAGTCCCTCGACTGTATTTTTTTTTCTATGTTAATTATTGCAATTAAGCTAGCACTATTTTATTAGCTTACAATAGATTTTAAGGAGGTGTTATGAAGGTTTTAAAGTGAAAAGTACGATATCAAAAGTTTTGCATTCTGATGAAGACTTTTTTATTTTATTCATTTTTCTTTTTGCATGTTAAGTCTTCCTTACAATTTAGGGACTATTTGTAAACTATTAGTCACTGACAAAGATATTGGCATAGAAACAACACTGAACAATTAACGAAACAATAATATTGATTTAGAAATTGTTACATTTGAAAGAAAATTGTTGGTGAATAAGTTTAATCTCCACAAATGAAAGTAAAAAATAGTTAAAACTGAATTGTAAATATCAAATTTGTTAGAAGAAAGAAAGGACGACACGGTTATTGCAAATCCAAAATCCCAAATTTCTGAAAACATTATTACTTATGTTTTAATACTTATTGGAGGAAGATTACAATCGTCTCTTATAGCAGGGAATCTAGAAGAAAAGGAAAGAATTATTAAGGAAGTAATTTATGGTAAGCTTAAATAATAAAAAAACTTAATTAATATTAAGGGCAGTTTCATCATTTGAAAATATATTATGTTGCGAGCAGCAAAAAGTCGTTTGTCAAAAGAAATTTCCACTTTTTTTTTTACTGAAAAATACAGTAAAACACAATATTATTTTATAGTTATAATATTCTCATGCTGGGAAATTTAAGGTAAAAGGAATTCAGTACATTACTTTATTTTTTTTGAAACAAAAATCATAGTGGCATAGTGCATTTTTCATGACCGAACTGTCCTGTATATATGGGGTTCTTGTAAGGCTTAGCATCGTGTAGTATCCAAACACACTCTGCTGCCATATAATTCGATTCAATTAAAACTTGATAGCAATTTAGTAGTAAAATGATTATCAATAGGCATAATTTTTCTACAAGCACATTTAATTTAAATATCAGAATAAATTTTTTCTGAAATATTTTTTGTAAGATATTATCATTGTTCGAAAATTATAATAGATTAGTAGCTAACTTACAATAACAGTTACAACAACAACAACTAAGCCTTTTATCCCAAACAGGACCAGAGCTAGTAGGGTGCAAAGGGGGACTCCCCCCCCCCCCCAACTAAGATTTTAAATTTGTATGAAGAGCTTTTCTTATTATATAATAATTTTTTTTAATATATAATATAAGCACAGTAATAAAAGAGTTCGAATACAAATCTAGTTAAGTTTATTGCTTATTCAAATGAAAATCTTTGTTTATTGTTTATTGGGAAATTTAAGGTAAAAGGAAATCAGTACATTACAAATAAAATATTGCTCAATATGAAAATCTTTGTTTATTATTTTTTGAAGTAAAAATTACTTCTTTATTTATTTGATACAATTCATATTTAAAAAAATACTACTATAAAATAATGCAATATTATTTTTTGTTGTCAATTTTTTTAGATTTTTGAACTTTCAAATTTTAGTATGCCTAAGTCAAAATTCTGGCCCCTCTAAGTATAAATCCTAACTCCACCCCTGGTCCTAAAAAAGTTGGAGTAGGCTAGAAAACTTACAATAACAGTTATATTCTAAAAATATACAAGAATAAATATTTTAGAGTTGCGATATGTTCTTAAATAGTATCGTATAAAAAAAAAAGATAGAATTTTTAAACTGATTAGCCATACAATGAACGATTAGACCAGAGAAAGTTTCATTGTCCGTTAGATATGTGGTGAAAGAATTTTCTCATATCATATCAATAAGTTCTATTTTATTTGTTTTACGACCGTAGAGACCTGTTGTACTAGAAGAATGTAGAACATATGTTTACCTTACTCCATTTGTCTGTTATAAAACAGAAAACAAATAATGGCTATTTGTTATAGAGTTCTGCAAACACTATTGCAATTGAAAATACTTAATGCATAATATGGTATTTGCAATTGCAATAGAGTTTGCAAAACATTTTCCAAACAATGCTCTTTGTAACATAAATTGATTATTGGAATAATAAAAAAAAAATGTTCTTAAAATGAAATAACAATAAGCTGCTGCACGAGACGGATTGACAGAGCAAACATCACCGGAACACAGAAATAGATGCCGTGTCGGTGTGTCCCATGGGCCACGCCTAACCGAAACTTAATGATGATTTACTTTGATACTAAAGTGGATACGGGACAACAATGGAGAAAAAGTAAAAACCGTGAAAAATTGATTAGAACCACGTTTTATATTTTTTTACATGTGAGATGACAAAACAGAGTCTTTCAATTTAAACCGAGTTTTTCTTAATACAAATAAACAAAAATTTCATAATGAATATTTAACATAATAATTTCAAAGCAATTATAAGAGTTATAAATATTAATTAATACTTCAAATAGGATTAGATAATACATATTATAAATGTATTGAATGTACAATTTCTTTTTATTTTGTTAAATTTCAAAATGTTGTCCAGAATACACTCCCATTATCGAACTATCAGCGTGAAGTATAAACAAAACATTTATGCAAACAAGAACTAATAGTTCTCAAATTTTTGTATATACGAATCTTCTGTACGAATTTACTAAAGTAATAATAACTCAAATGTGTGAAGCCTAATCAAGCTCAGATTGGCAGTTTTAAGCCTTTCATGATCGTTTAAAAATAAATTATTTTACTCCAAATAATTAATTTTAATTTTATTCTTAGATGATCCAAACTAAAAAGAGTTAGCTCTGGTAAAAAATGAAAAAAAAAAAAATCAGAGACTGGCGCATTAGATGACGAGGGTACCTCACTACCCTCACCCGAAGATACTTCATCCGAGGATATCTCACCCGAAGATACTTCACCCGAAGATACTTCACCCGAAGATATCTCACTACCCTCACCCGAAGATATTTCACCCGAGGATATCTCACCCGAAAATACTTCACCCGAGAATATCTCACCCGAGCACAATGCGAGCCAAACTCGAGAGAGTGCCTCATCCGAGTTTGACTCAGATTCCGACGTAGATTTATTTTAGGACATTACTATATTTGTAATTTTCATATTTTCTTTCTATTTCTGTAAATTTTTTTTAGGATATTATTTCTAAAATGTACTAGCTTAGATCCCAAGACACCGCCTCCCTATATAAAGACTCTGAGCGCGTTTATCTGTCTATAAAAGTTGTATAATTGAATGATAACATTATTATGCTTGAAAATTTTTCTCTGACTGCTCCACCGCTTCTGATTTTTTGTTGAAAAAAAATATACGCATGTTTACAATTTTGGATAAAACATGTCTAACTTTAGTTTAGTTTTTAGTTTTTTGGTTTAATTTACTTTTAGGTTTTTCTTTCTTTTAGATCTTGGTTTTTTTATTTTCTTCCTTTCGTAAATATATTTTTATTTAATAAAATTTGCCGGCGTGCTACTTTATCATCCAACCCTCAAATAATATTATCATGCCCGAAAACATTTCAGTTTTGCAAAGTCACACATATAAAAATGATTCTATTGCATTAGTAATGCAATAGAATGCCCTTGGAAAGCCCAAGGGAGTCATAATCTTAAATTTTGTCGGAAGAGGTATCACCGTATCAATGGATCTCCCAATAACAAATGAGGATGGAGAACCAAAGAGGCGATTCTGGCTTATATATATGCAGTCATCTGGTGTCAGGGATCATCATGTCTGTATTTTAAAAAAAAAAAAATTGTACACAACTATTTACAAAACTGACATGAAAAATTAGAAAATCGAAGAAAAAATAGAAAGTGAAGGACGACCCAAATCACCCAAAATGAATCAAAGAACATTCAAAAAAAATAAATCAAAGAACGCCAACACAATGTCGAGGTTTTAGTATCTTTTTTATATTGCAAAGTAACATAGTAATTAATTACCATAATTTCTCCTGCTAATTATAAACGGGGACGACAAAAAAAAATGAAAATGAGCAGTATTGGAAAGTAAAACTTACAGATCTTAAATAAAAAGATGGTAAAATTTCCGAGATTTGTTGCTCTTTTCAATGCTTATACATCCCCTTCTCATGGAAAGAAAATCCCAACTGCCAATCGTCAAAGAACAAAGAAAGGAAATCGCATCGACTTCCCCAATTCCCTACGCATGTAAAATATATAAAGGCGGATTCCAATTTACCACAACACCCGCACACAAAGACACACCCACCCACCCTAAGTTCAACATATTCCCACATGACTTCATCATCCGTGACGGCCTCTGCAGTTGAAGCTGAGGCTCAAGGCGGATCACACTTGTTTACGATTTTGAGATACTCCCTGATTAAAGGGCTCATTGGCATAGGAAAATATGTCACATCTGATGTTTTTACTAGTGGGGGTTATGACTGGATAATTCGATTCTATCCCTACGGAGCCACTGCCGAAGACAAAAATTTTATAAGCTTTGTTTGGATGCAAGAAGAAGAAGAGGAAGAAGGAAGAAGGAAAGAAAAAAAATTATAAACAATCCAAACTCTTCACAAAGTTACACACTTTCCAATATTTCTTCCCACTTCTTCCATTCTTTCCTTCTTCCCACACCTATCCAAACAGAGCCATAGCTTTTTACCTTGTGCTTAATAGTGGTACTACTGATGTGAAGGCGTTGTATCAATTAACTCTACTTCAGCACAATGGTCTCCCATCTAACATGTGTAGTGGACTCCAAACGAGAACATTCAACACTAGTAGTACTAATTCTGGTTGGGGTGTCCAAAAATTTGCAAAGAGAAATGAATTTGAGGCATCAAATTGCCTGAAGAATGATGCTTTCACAATCAAGTGTACAGTTCTTGTACTGAAAGGAACTCGTCTCCGACCAACTACTCCTTACGGCATCACCGTTCCGCCCTCAAACTCGAACCAACAATTTGCTAGCTTACTTGAGAGCGGAAATGGGGCAGATGTTACATTTGTAGTGAAGGGAGAGAAATTTAGAGCTCATCGGTGCGTGCTTGCGGCCAAGTCAACTGTTTTCAATGCTGAGCTCCTCGGTTGCATGAGGGAGAAGTGGACAGAAACCATAACGGTTGATGATATTGAAGCACCTGTTTTCAAGTCCATGCTTTACTTCATTTATTCTGATACACTGCCTGATTTTGAGCAAAGTAGTAATAATGATGGCGAAAATAAAGATTTGATATTTATGGCTCAGCATTTGCTCGTCGCTGCAGACAGGTAAATATAAGTTATATTTTTTTTCAAATTTGTTTTGTTATTCTCTGTTCTTCTTAATTATTTATATATTTGTCTACGTTAAGTATATTTTTAATTTTAATATTATTAAGAACAAATTTCTGTAAAAATAGGTACGATTTGGAGAGGTTGAAGTTGATGTGTGAAGATTTACTATACAAAAACCTTGATGTCTGCACAGTCGCAAGTACATTTGTTTTGGCAGAACAACATAGCTGCAAGCAACTCAAAGCACAATGCGTTCGATTCATGAGTTCTCATGAGGTTCTTAAAATGGTAGCAGAGACCGATGCATTTCATATTATAATGAAAAACTCTCCGTCAATGTTGAAGGATATTTGATTTATTTTTAATTCCAAAAAGAGATAGTCTATATATAAATTGTTTTGAGTAATAGTTTATAATTTCGATTTGGTTCTTGAACTGTTTATGCAATCATGCCAGTATGTAAACTTGATTAGTTCACGTTAACATTTTATAATAAAATATATAAGGAAATGAAAAAAAATAGTTTATTCTTTTCAGAATACAACTGCTTGGTAGCTTTCTTTTACTGAAAAATACAGTAAAACACAATATTATTTTATTTTATAGATATAATATTCTCATGCTGGGAAATTCAAATTAAAAGGAAATCAGTACATTACTTTTTTATATATAAAAAAAAAACAAAAATCATAGTGCATTTTTCATGATCAAACTGTCCTGCAGCAATGGGGTTTTCGTAAGGCATAGCATCATGTAGTATCCAAACACACTGTAAGATGTAGATAGCATTGTGTAATGAGATGCTAAAATCTCCATATTGAAATCTCGTTGGAGACAAAATTTTTTATTTTTTTTTTAAAATTTTTTAGTATTTATTTGATATTTTATTATAAAATTCTTAATCAAAACACATCTAGACCCTTCAATAACTATGATTTTTTAAAATCTCAAAAAAAAATAGTAAATAAATAAAATCTAAAAAATGTAAAATTTGATCTCCAATAAGATTTCAATATAAATAACACATTGAACGGTTCGGATTAACCATCAAAATCTCAATCTGACGAGTCCACCCGTCAATCGTGGCTGATTTTAACCTATCTCTTGTGTAATTGTGTAAATGACTACGGCCCTGATCGGAAACAAAAAAAATAACGACGGGATTTGAGTCGATAGGAGTCGAAAGGAGAAGAAAGGAGAAGAGTTCAGTTTCGGAAATTCTGTCGGTGATCGGAAAGAAAGAAGAAGGGGCGAAATTGATTTGGGCGGAGTTGATCTTGGCTCTCCGTCGCTCTGATCGAAGGGACGCACGAGCAGGAAGACGAAATCCCACCAAATTTCTTTGTTTTGGAGAGTATTTGGCGACGGGATTTGAGCGCTTCGAACTCCCTCCGAATCAGATTCCTCTCGACTTTCTTCTTCGTTCCGATCGCTGGATTTCAACCAAATCCAATTCCAATTCCGATTCCACCTCTAATTTTGAGGTTCCGATCAGGGTGTACATGTAAGTACTTGAAGAGTTCTCACATCGAAAAATTTGATTAAAAATTGATAGCAATTTGGTAGTAAAATGATTATTAAAAGGCGTAATTTTTCTATATGCCCATTTAATTTAAATGTCACAACAATTTTTCCTTAACTATTCTTGTAAGATATTACTATTGTTTGAAAATCATAATAGATTGGTTGCTAACTTACAATCAACAGTTATTATTCTAAAAATATACAAGAATAAAAATTTTTGGAGTTGCGATATGTTATAAAATATTATCGTATAAAAAATATGATAGTATGATAGAATTTTGAGATAGGCTAAAATCAGCTATGGCTGACAAGCCAAACTGTCAGCTATGATCTGAATCGTACATTTTTGTTAAGATTTGTTCGGATCAAATCTGATGAGAGCGCCATTTTGGATGCTCCGTTAACGATTCCGTCTGGCCAAATCCCGTCTCTTCTTCTTCTTTTTTTTCATTTTCTCCAGCCAACAAAAGCTCTCCCGGGCTCCCCCGACCCTTCTCTCTCAAATGAGCAAACCCTAGCTCCCTTCGTCGACCCTCCATTTCGCTTCGTTTCATGCTCATCTCTCGCTTCGACTACATCCCTCTTTCTCTTATTTTGACTCACGCACATATTTTGCTCCGATTTCAAATTTTCAATCCTCTTTATCTCACTCTGACTATCTCCCCTTTCTCAGCTGAGATGAACCAACCCTCCGTCTCTCTTGACGAAAGTTCATCTATCTCTCTATCTGGTTTTTACTCATTCACAATCTCTTGTTTTGGCATTTACTGTTTTCTCTTTGATGTCAAACACTGAGCAATTATATTGTTATCTACTTATCTTCTAGGACCAATTTTTACAAGAACTGAAATTTGTCATAACCGATTTTACCATGTCTGACTTTTATCAAAGGATTTTACCAAACTGATGTGTGTGATTTTTCTTTTTTCCAAAGTAAACCGTGAGCAATTTAAGCATCATAATCTCACGTAAACAGCTTTTCGAAATACTTAACCAAACAATTTTACTCTACGGAATTTTAGAAATTACATGATAATTAATAATTTTAGAAAGTCGGGCAGCATAGTCTCAATTGAACCAATATTCTTAACACAATTATGCATATTTGATGGTAGATGACATTTGAAGCTGATTTCAATGATGCAGTAGCCCTCTCACAATTTAACAATTGTGCTGTTTTTTATGTTTTAATGCGTTGTGTAAGAAGCTAAATTTACATGCTGTTAATCCTTAATGACTGATTTTGCTCAATTCACAATAGTTCTATTTCTTATGTCAGTAATGTTCCTAAAATGTTAGCATGACTGATTTTGCTCGTATATTTTTTTGTATACGCATACATTTTTTAGTGTGTGGGTCTATTATGCGCCATTTATAATGTTTAGGTATTGTGAATGGAACTTTCATGAAGCGTGAAAATTTTCTTTTTTTACTACGGATTTTGAGAAGCATCAATCCTTATTAAGCAGCAATATACAAGTTTTCATAAACCAATTACAGAAAGTAACAATTTGTATTATCCAAGTGATAAAAGCTAAACACCTCATAAACATAATTCAAATACTAAAAGTAACTACAAATATTAAACTAAGAAGAAGCCAGAAGTGAACAAATGATAAATCTAGTCCAATATAACATCAATTCAACTACAATTACAACTCAAAATTAGTCTAAATATTGCTTTAAATGAAACACTAATTTAGTCTGACTCTTCTTCCTTAGTTTTTTCTTATCTATTATCTCCTTTACTGGTTTGTTTCTTGTCTTTCTCCATGCTGCTTCCTGCAAACCATAAAAAAGAAAGAAACTACATTTTACCTATTCTAAGTCAAACCTTCAGGATGTTTAGTACCTACTGGCCAGAACAATAAGAGTTGGGTTTGTTTAAAAAATCAAAACAAAAAATCTGCACATGGCAAAAGACAAAATAAATTCTTTTAGCTAATGTGGCTAATCTTTACATGGCAAACACAGACAACATCATCCTATAAACAAAATTATGCATATTTTTGCTAACATGTAAAATAACAACACTTGAGAATTGGAACTGACAAACCTCAACAATTTACCAATACTCATGATTCTCTTCCACGCATCGCAATTACTATGTGTAATTAGTTAAAGGAACTTACATTTTGTCTTGGATAGATCTAGCTAATTATAGTAGATCAAGTTGTTTTTCTATATAAATCAAAGGTCATCTATGTAAAATTTACAGAGAAATGAAATAGAAAAATGCTATGGAGCCATCTCTACCACTCTATCTTTCTCTAATTCCAGGACACGTATGGATTTTGACTAAATTATGCATATTTAATAAATTAAATGAACAAATTCAGATTTTATAATGAAATAGAGAGAGGGGAGATAATGCAAAAGAATTTTTATATTGAGATCGATTCATGGTTACAGATACAAGGGCATATATAAGGGAAGTATAAGAAAATCAAGATTACAAGATACAAGGAATATGTTTCTAATGGACTAGCTAATGCCTCTAACTGATAATTGCCCAGCCTCTCCACTAATATTTAATTTTCCATAGTTGACCAACTATTGACTGAATTGTCTTCTAGTTAAACTTAATTGTGTCGAGAAACACAACTATACTGGTGTGTACCAGTATGTTATACCATACCAGTTTTTTGACTTCTTCTTCAATATTTACCATGGATCGAAATTCCACAAAAGTAGATGGACTAATTTATCACCAAAATTAATGGTTTAAAAAACTCAATTTTACCAATTTAGGGTTTATGGCATTGAATCTAGGGTTACCAATTTCAAAACGAACCAAAAGAGAGATAGAGAGAGAGAGAGAGAGAGTACCTCTAAGCAGAGATTTCATATGCTAGAGAGAGTTGCTCGATTATTGTCATGGAAGCGCGTAGGCTTAGCAAATGGCAATTTAGATAGAGATGTAGCGAGACAAAACCCTACTGAAAAGGGAGATATGGGTCTTGAGAGTGAGACAATCCTACCTGAGCACCACAATAGAAGGATTTTTGCTGTGATTGAGAAAGAGAGGCAACGAGAGGGATAGCTAGGGTTTTTTTTTCCTGCGCACAGGAGAGATGTGGAGAGAGGTCCAAGAGGAGAGAGGAGCACGAAAAGAGGAAGAGATGGAATTAGGCTAGACGGAATCGCTAACGGAGCATTCAGAATAGAGCTCTCAACAGGTTTGATCAGCACGAATCTTAATAAGGATGTACGATTTAGATTATAGCTGACAGTTTGGCTTGTCAGCCATAGCTGATTTTAGCCTATCTCTAGAATTTTTAAACTGATTAGCCATACAATGAACAATTAGAAGTGAGAAAGTTTCATTGTGCGTATGATAAGTGATGAAACAATTTTCTCATATCATATTATAGGAGTTATAAATATTAATTTATTATATTAGCTTTTATAATATTATATTATATTAGCTAATATATAATGAATATTAAACATTTTAATTTGATTTTATATTAGCTAATCTGGACAAATTTGATTTTATCATATCATATTATAGATGTATTGAATATACAGATTCATTTTATTTTGTTGATTTTCAATTTGTCCAGAATACTCTCCCATTATCGAACCATCAGCGTGAAGTACAAGAAAAGCAATTATGCCAATAAAACTAACATTTAACAATTTATGTATATCCGAATCTTCTGTACTAATTTTACTCCAGTAATTATAACTCAATTGTATGAAGCCGAATCAAGCTCAACTTGTAGTTTTAAGCATATTCTTGATCATTGAAAAAATAAATTTTTACTCCAAATAACTAATTTTAATTTTATTCTTAAATGATCCTAACGCCCTTAACTCGGGTATAAAATGAAAAATATCAGTGATAGGCGCATTTGACAGTACACTCTTGATGGTTTAAGTTCACAACTCACTACTTCACTAGTCACAAGACACGTTCACATGACTTATATTATATAAAATCCCCAGATTTGGTAGGTTTTCGGTCAAATCTAATTTGTACCACGCTTAGCTTTATCTAACTAATAACAATTTACAGACACACATAAAATCCCCCAGGCTATGCCATTCTTTAAAAACATGGACAACATTTTTAAAACAAATCAGACAACTACAAATAGGTATATACATAACATAAGACGTAATGAAGATCTGTGAAATAGCTCGTTTATTGAGAAAAAAACACCAGGAAATAAATGTAATTAACGTTTTCACCATGTGTTAAAACAGTATCAGCAGTAAATATACTAATCAGTTAATAAGCTTATTAAAAACATAGTTAAAAAAATGCGCAGAAAATAAAATAATTATAATAATCAGGCAAATGGACATTATGCCTCAGAATTGCAGAATTGACAGCATGGTAATATACCAATCAGTCCCGAAAGATGGTGTTTTTTCAATAGGTTTTCCTCATAGGCAATAGATTATAAGAACTGAACATTTTGCCAGCAAAATAAAACATAAAACAATTATCTAAAAATCTTTAAAAAATATAATTAGCTTGTACCCAGAAAAGTTTCTTCCAATGAAAGAAAGAAACATTTTAATGACAAAAATAATAAATAGAAATAGAGCCTCAGAGATCTTGGTGGTTAGGTTCATCAGGTGGGATTGAACCCATCAAGAGTAGCAAATATTTTTCTCACATCAGCGGCAAAATCAAATTAAAAAAAAAAAAACAATCAAAATACACAAGTGAGAAGGTTTGATATCATAAGCAAATGCAGTTGTATGGTTTGTGTCAGAAGTAGCTGGTTAAAAATCATTTTTGTACAAATCAGTGGGAATCCGATTGATTTGTTTCATCACCCAACAAAGCCATACATTCAAATAATTGGAAAAGCTAAAATAAAATTCAAAATAACGAATCCAGAATGAAAACATCAACAACAACGCACAATAATAAATGTTCGGCGAGAATATGGTAGAGAATGGGGGAGGAGGATTGATTCTTTGAAAGAGGCGGCTCAGGGTATTTATAAAACCTCAGTTAGAAAACCCTAATTGTAACTTGGTTAAAGAGTACATGGGCCTCAGATAAAATACAGGAAGTAGTGCCATTTAGTAAGGCCCAAACTATAAATGCAACTCATTGGGCTTAGGTCAAATATTGTAATACTTTCGTTGGGCTTTATATTTATTATGTTATTTTGTAATCATTGCATCTATTTGTTTAGAGTTTCGTCAGGAGTCAGGACATGGGACAAAATTTTCTGCAAGGAAGAAATACAAATTAAGCATCCGAAAAGTGGACAAGTAATTATTTATAAGTTATTTGTTAAAAATTCAGTGAGCTAACTTATATAACGGTGGTTTCTTGTTCGACTTGATTCTGATGGAGTCATAGGTGTAATTTTTCATGACCAGTAAAATAACTAGTCTTGTCTGTTCTCCAATTGAGTTGTTGAGATACCGTCTCACTATAGTTGAGTCAATTATTGTACCAGTATATGTAGCATGTGGTACAGTACCCCTTATCCATAATATGCCATATTCAGGGTTTGGATCTAATAAGAACCTGCTTCAACATTCAAGTTTAGTTCGAAGAATGCTATAAAGGTAACACATGCTCTCTCTTAAATAGTGCTAATAAAACTTGTAAAAATCAACATAATCGTACAAGATTGAATTAATATGAGAAAAATTGAAGCAAGCTGACCTTCAGAGTTATTTCTTAAGCATATTGAATGCTGGTACCAGATTAATATTTTAACATATCTAACAGCACAATCTGCTTCAGACTCAGGAGCAAGAAAATTGATCCTGAACATGATGATAACAGTCAAAATCCAAAGTGGGAAAGAAAAACAAAATAGAAAGCATTTAATACCCTAAATTTTATCCAATTAACAACCCAATACAACATTAAATCCCCTAATAGCCCTAATAAGACCAGATAATTGCAACAACACTACCATCTCAGTGCCTCTCAATCTGAATTGTAGCATGACTAATGTTAAAGTCCCTTCTGATATACCCTAAAACTTCATCCAATACTCTATCAGCATCAGCATCTGGTGCAATAATGACGTGGCATGAGAGGAGCACCTTTCCCACAGTGATAGCCCATATATGCAGCTCATGGATCGCGACCACTCCATTCATGGCACACAGACCCTTCTCCAATTGGGTTGTATCTATCTCTCTCGGCGTGCTTTCCATCAAGACCTCCAGTATGTTCCTCAGCATTTTAATTGTGGTCAACAGCACTATAACTGAGAAGATCAAAGTGCAAATCAGGTCAATTATCTTCCATTCAGGCTTGTACCATATGACAGCCCCACCTACCATGACTCCTACACTCTGTATTGAGTCGCCTAGCACATGCAAATATGCACTGTGCACATTAATGTTCCTTTTTGGCTTCTTATTTCCCTTCTTGATCAGCGACTCCTTCATATCATTGCTGTGACTGTGGTCATGCTGATGCTTTGTGGGGATGGTATTTGCTTCATGGTCTTGATCTTCATGCTGATGTTCATGTCCATGGCTGTGCATATGCTCATGCTCATGATTGTGTCCATGATCATGTGTGTGCTCATGCCCATGCCCGTGATCATGACCATGCCCGTGACCATGCCCGTGACCATGACCATGGTCATGACCGAGCAGCAAGGCCATTATAATATTGACAACCAACCCAAACGCCGACACCGCAAACATCAAAAACCCCTTAACCTCCCCATTATCATGAATCAAACGTACAATAGCCTCATAAACCAAAATTCCAGCCAATAACCAAATCATCTGAATCGACACCAGCGCCCCCAAAATCTCAATCCTGAAAAATCCATATGACTGCCTTGGATTTGCTTCCCAGCCAGCGGCCCAAAGAGAGAACAGAGATATCATGAAAGCAGCAACATCAGAGAGGAGGTGAGCAGCATCAGTCAGGATCGCAAGACTGTTTGCCTTGATACCACCAATGACCTCAACAGTCATGAACACGATGCAGAGGACGACGGCAATGACGAGTTTGCGCATTGAATCCCAACGCTCAGGTGAATCCTTGGAGTAGGACAGGTCACATGTGCCGCCTCGGCATGCTTTATTGTTGCTGGTCGGGCTGGGGTTACTGATCGGTGGAAAGCTTGAAGCATCTCTATCGATGTCGATATTTACTTCTATTACTTGAGAATGGGAGGCTGATGCAGGAGAGTTATGCCTTTCCATCTGGATAGTAATGCACAAAATATTGAACTAACATATATCAGTACTTTAATAGTAAGAAAACAGAAATAAAAGCACAAATATAAACACGCTAGATGATTAACAACTTGCTAATTGTAAATTCAGGCAATGATGTTACTAGAAAAATATTCCCTTTTTTCAGGTTGCAATTATTGAGAAAGCCAAGAGAATGTGGATTCAGGCAATACGTCAACCATTATCAATTGGCTTCCAAAATACCAAATGCAAATTGATGATGAATATGAGATTTCTAGTTCTATATTCCAGAAAAATCTGGTACAACCATATACAGACAGAGTAAATTGGTACCACTAAGATGCTTGAGAGGTGTCAAAAAAAGAAGGTCATGCCATGAACTACTTAAAATAAAGAGAGACAGGACCATCATTTCAATAAAGAAATGAACAGCCACAAATTTAGAACAAAAGGACACCACAAGAGGAGGACCCATCCAGTAGACATCAAAAGGAACTTTAGTTACAAGCACAAGTAAACCAAATCTCCCACGTATTACTGTGAAGTAATCCTATAATTGTACATCCTTATCCCACCAAATACCATTTGGAATTAATCATTGTCCCTTTTAAAATTCATACTTTTTATCTCCTAAAAGTAAAAACAATGTGTAAAGTAGGTATCCTTTGTCTATATTGTTATGGAACCCTCTGGTTTGAGTTGAGAAAAAAGAAAATCAACAAAAATCTCACTAATTATTAAATACTCCCCCAGATACAGTAACAAAGGGAAATAAATGGGAAAGGTAGCATCATTCCTGAATACTCTTCATAGAAGTACAACAAGCCACCTAATTTCAGCCTGAGATTAGAGAAACCTTCATTAATTCTGACCTACCCCTTTTTAACATAGTACTACTACAAGTAGGAAATAAATTGACAATATGTCGATTAAAAATTGAAGAAAAAAATATGATCAGTACGAATATTCTCTTCTCCAAACTGTATTTAGTTCTATAAAGGCGCATACTAACTAGTTCGATTCCTTTAAGCACAGAAGTGTCGATAAACAACAAACAATAACAATAAACTTATAAAGAGAAACACCTATCTGAAGTGAAAAGTGAATCAATTTATTATTTGACCATTTGATGCGCGCATCAACGAACAAAGAGAGAAACCTATCTGATTTTCTTTTCTCGAGGAAATGAAAATGGTACACGAGAGAATCGAGAGGTGCAGATGAAGCATCAATTGATCATCATCAAACTGTCTTATCTAATTCAAAAAATGAAACAAAAAATCTCACTTGAGTGAGAAGCAAAGAAGAGAATCTAATTCAAGCGGTAGGAACAAAGTCGCAATCAAATACGATGATAATCAAAATCAAAAGTGCGTAGAGGAAAATAACGAGAATTAGAAAACTAGAAGAGAGAGTGTGAAGCATACAAACCTTGCGCGAAGAAATGGAGAATAGAAAAATGGCCTCGAAGAAAGGAGGCGAATCAATGGGGAAGGAATTAAGAAAAGCTCGAGGCCTCGAAAAAGCGCGGAGGGAGATGGGAAGAGAATTAGAGAGAACGAGAGAAATAGAGGGAGGCGTAGATAAAACCCAGATTTTCGGATCTGTTATCTGCTTCGAACTCTTAGTAAACAGAAATAAAGCGGGTCATTTGAGGAGATATTGTATGTTACTAAACCCGCTACATATTTTACTAATGAGTTGTCACTGCAGAGAAACAATGCAATGGATCCGGCCTCCGGGGTAGGATAGGAAGGGTTTCGTATTCGGTAATCCAGCGTTCCTGCGTAGCAGAATACTGACACGTGGGACCCTCGTATTTCTTTGTCTTTCAGTCTGTGTTTTGAGGTTGGAGGTTTTTTGGACCCACAAGTCAGAGAAGAACGGCACACAGGCTGAGCTCCGACAGTTTTGGGAAATTAAAAGGAAGGAAACTAGAAAGGAGAGGGGACAACGAGTTGAACAACCCAGGTCAATCAATCATGTTATATTTGGATGTACATTAACACTAGATTTTCTAATCTTCTACATTACCGCTAAGATTTCAATCAATCATTATCCTAGAGTACTATTTACATATAATCATGTTAATGCATTATGTATGACAATATGAAAGTTTCATATATTTTTTTTCCAGGTACAAGTTGAAAAATCATATGTAATCACATTTGTGCTTTAAAAATTATTATAATGCATGCGTAAAATGTATGTGTGCTAGGAGAAACATATTATATCACATCACATTAGCACGGCTATATTAACATGGATATAGTAAGAGAAGGCTTTTAATCTTTTGTTTTTTTCTTTTTTTGCTAGAAAATATAAGAATATAAGAAAACAATTTTTCATTAATCACGCAAAAATGATGCCCCACCAATCGCCAAGAAATATTTTATACGCCGGCTCAAAAAAATTACATCGTGAGAATTCAAGAAGATTTCAAATTGTTCTGCATTAGTACCGTAGAAATTAATCTACAAATTAAAGTGCCGTATTTATCGGTTTGATTTTAAATTTCTTTGCCTTGAAGTATTATCCTGTACTTGTACAAAAAATTATATGTGCTGACTAAAATAGATGACATTAAATATAAGCGCAGGTGCACGTGATTAATAGGTCATTTTTTCAAGCTCAAAGTATGTTGAATTTTTACAAGTATACATATACATGCGACCGATGATATGATTAAAAATAAGATATACAAAGTTTTGCTTAGCAGGGGTATTTTGACGGGTTTTATCAGAGTGGCAGACTTTTTGGTTTTTCCTTATCTCGAATTTTTGTACTGGTTTTCATTTGCAAAAATGAAAAATGGATGGGCGCTCTCACCTCTTTTTCAAGAAAAAAAAATGTATATAAGCGACCACAAACAGGCAAATATTACTAGATATCAATTTTTTTTCGAAACAATATTAGATATAAGATTAAAAATTTTATTGTAATTCATATATATTAAATCAAATTTGGTACATACACATTTTTTATCTGTAAAGTACTAAAGTTAATTTAACACACCTAACATATAACGTTAAAACATTCCAACATATAATAAAATTGGACAAAATTAGAACCTCATATTTTTTATTAGATAACTGCTATATTTTAATTTTTTTTTGTTTGTTGAAAATCAAAATAATACTGTTTAAGTGAACATTTAAAAAAATAATTACAAAAAATAACATTGATAGATTTCGTTTATTTAAGTGTAACCATTAAAAAAATTTTAAATTAGAACACATATCAGTTAACTATGCCCGTACACTCGTACACATTGTTTAAATTATCATTAGTAGATGCACTATATGTTATTTATATTGATGGCAACAACTCAAATCATGATTAGATGATCCTAGATGTTATGATAGGAACGAGTCTGCGTATTGCTGTATTAGTCAATTTCTCGTAGACTTGATTGATGCAATAATGGTTACTAGAGTGCGATTTTGTTTTTGAAATTAAAATAGAGAGATTAACTGTGAACAGTTAACAATTTTAATGCTTCCGTGACCGATTCAGAATTAAAACTGAGACCATTAATTACCTTGGTACCTTGCAAACAATAGAAAATTTGAAAAATTTTGACCGAACAAACATATTATAAACGTGATAATTTTCTTAAGAAGAATTGTTTTTCATAAATAAAAAATACTACGTACAATCTCACATTTAATGTAATAAATATTATTTTATTTTTGTTAATTTAATAGAGCATTAAAAGCCCTACTTTATTTTCTTAAAAAGAAAGAAATTAGTTTGCACAATTTTGCAAATTGAAACATGTGATTATAAAATATATCAGCCAGCTGGAATGTTAGTGACGATCAATTAATGCGAAATAAATGAAAGGGTGATTTAGATTTATGCCACTGCCAATATTTGAAATTAGAGATATGACATCACTAAATGATAAATTATTTTTATGCCACTACAAAATAAAAGAAATTAGTTTTATACCATCAAACAATAGATATGACAATTATGCCCTTTTAAATATGCCACTATCAAACAAACAAATTAGAGATATGCCATCACAGAAGATGTAATTGATTTTATGTCATTACAAATCAATAAAATATAGTTTTATGCCACTGCAAAATAACAAAATTATTCTATGTCATTTGTGCATTAAAATAGTGGGAAAAAATCTAATTATTCATTTAACAATGGCATTATTCTATTTTTCAAACAAAAGAAAATTTAATTTTTAAGAATTTTTTTTTTTTGCAAATTTTTGGTGGTGCCGATTTTTGTCACGTAATAACATTATAGATATCCATTATTTTACATTGCTTTTTTTTAGCCCTGATTATACTTCACCAAGGCAACGCATCGATTACCATGCTTTTTTAAATCACCCAAAAAAAGCATTATCTGGAGGGAAAAAAAAAGTTCACGGATTTCCATATTCTACTAGTAATTCTTCGTATAGTTTCAAAAGACAAGTATCCGTGAATCACATCCAAAAGACATCTTCAGAGATCGTTATAATGGTGATTTGTGCCGACGCAAATTCTATTCCTCCAATTTCATATCCCACGCCATAGTTGAAACTTGAAAATACTCGAGCCAAATGAGGACCAACTCGTGGAGGGAAGGTCCTCCGAACATTTGTCCTGAGCGTCCTCTGTTTATTAGGGTTTGTTTTTAATAAGGGACATTCTTGTCATTAAAAAAAAATAATGACAAATTTGATATGGTATTTTTAGAATTTATTATGTTTTTGAAGAAATAGTAATTTAAGAATGATATTTTTCTAATTGACAAAATTCACATGGACATAAAACTAACGGAATTGCTTAGGACCATCCCTAAGATACTATCATCCTCATATCCTCACGCGTACGTAACAAACTCCTCCCTCCCCACGCGTACACTCTCTTCCCTCCCCCTCCTCTGTACGCTATCTCCCTCCCCTGCCCTCTCCTCCCTCCCACTTACGCAGTCCCCCCTCCCCCCTCCTCCCTCCCACATACGCGGTCCCCCCTCCCCCTCCTCCCTCCCGTGTACATCGTCCCCCCCCACCCTTCTCCTCTTCCTCCTACACACTTCATAACTGTTGAAGTTAATATATTTAAATGTTGAAGGCAATATCGTAATTGTTGAAGTTAATATATATACTGTTGAAGTTATATATGTAATTGTTAAAATTAATATGTTATATACGTAACTGTTGAAGTTAATATATATAACTGTTGAAATTAATATATATAACTGTTGAAGTTAATATGTGTAACTGCTGAAGTTATATATGTAGTTATTGAAGTTAGATATGTAAGTAATATGTTATATATGTAACTGCTGAAGTTAATATATATAACTGTTGAAATTAATATATATAATTGTTGAAGTTAATATGTGTAACTGCTGAAGTTATATATGTAGTTATTGAAGTTATATATGTAAGTAATATGTTATATATGTAACCGTTGAAGTTAATATGTGTAACTGCTGAAGTTATATATGTAGTTATTGAAGTTATATATGTAAGTAATATGTTATATATGTAACTGTTGAAGTTAATATATATAATTGTTGAACTTGGCATATTTAAATGTTGAAGGTAATATTTGAAGTGAGCATATTTAAATTGTTGAAGTTGGCATATATATTAACTTCAACAGTTATATATATTAACTTCAACAGTTAAATATGTTAACCTCAACATTTATAATCAATATATATTGTGTGTGTGAGAGTATGATATTACCAGAGGGTGGGGGGGGAGGGGGAGGGGGGGCGTACGCGGAAGGGTGGGGGTTAAGGAGCGTACGCGGGAGGGTGGGAGGGGGGCGAGCGTACGCTGCAGGGGGAGCGTACGTGGGAGGGCTGGGACGAGCGTACATGGCAGGGAGGGAAACATAGCAATTTCCAGAAAACGCGTAGAGCCAAAAATAAAAAAAAACGCGTGGGGATGATGGAGATGATGAATATCGGGGATGATCCTTATCACCCCCGTAAAACTAATTATCTCTAAAAATGAAATAATAAAATAAGAGCTAGGTGAAAGTACATGGTATGAATGGACCATTCTGCATTCTTCATTCATTCATGCATGGAAAATTTTTATTAAAGACAAAAATATCTCTAACAATTTTAAAAAGGACAAAGGATCATCTGAAATTTTAAAAAAAACATAGTTATAGCGGCAATGCTATTGCCGCTATAGTGCAGCTGGATTTTATTTATTTTTTTCATTTTACTTTGCCAATAGCGGCAATACTAATGCCGCTATAGGACTTTTCTCCTTTTTTTCGTTTTACTTTGCAATTTAATGTCTTTTTTTCGTTTCGTTTTATTTTTTACTTTATTTTTATTTATTATATGAATAAATTGTAATGTAAATTTTACATAATTTATACGTATATATAATTAATATTTTAAAATTGTTCAATTTTATTTGTATGTAGTTGTCTTCAAAATGACACAATACGACATGCGTGTTGGCACGACACGACACGACAAAAGTACGAAATTGGCACAAAACGATCGTGTTATCGTGTCGTGTTGGTAATGTTAAAAAATTATCACGATTTGACACGACATGAATAACACGAATTTAATTTTTAACATTACAAAAAATAACTGAAACATTATGCACATGATAACTTGATATATCATATCAATGAGAACGTGTAAATTGTCATAATAATAGTTCATATTAATGAAATAAGTTCATTAAATAGATATTGTAGCGACTCATACAATCAGTGGTGGATTCAAATACAAACGGCCCCAAACAAGTGCCTGAGGTCGTTTTTGAAAAATGAAGGACCCAGATAATAGGATTTGATACGTGTCCGGGTTTGAAAAATCATAGTGCTTAGGCTAAAATTCAGAAAATATTGGACATGCCTAAAAATAATGTGTTGTTTAAATTTTTTATTTTTTTTGGTGATTGATAGAGAAGTAAAGATCATGAAAAATTGATTAGATTTATTAAAAAGATGATGTATTTTGTAATATCTCAATTATATATGTTTAGAATGACTTTATTTATTAAATTTATTGTTTATTTTAATTTTTAAAATTTTATTATGTTATAATTATGCGTGGGTTAATTTTTTTTTCTGGATCCGTTTCTGGACTTGACACTGGCGGATCCAAATACAAGCGATTACAACCACCTGTCCGAGGTCGTTTTTGAAAAATTAAGAACCTAGATAGTAAGATTTGATAGGTGCCCGGGTTTGAAAAATCATAGTGCCTAGACTAAAATTAAAAAAAATATTGGATAGTTTAAAAATCAATAAAATTAATGAATATTGTCCTATCAAAAATTAATATTTAAAATATAAAATACATATTTTTAAATAAACCTAATCATTTTTTCGTGATCTTTACTTCTTTATTAATCACCAAAAAACACAAAAAAAATTAAAACAACCCATTATATTTAGGCATGTCTAATATTTTCTGAATTTTAGTTTAGGCACTATGATTTTTCAAACCCGGACACCTACAAATCTTACTATCCAGGTCTTTAATTTTTCAAAAACGACCCCAGGCAAGTGACTGTGGTCGCTTGTATTTGGATCCATCACTGTCAAGTCTAGAAACGGATCAAAAAAAAATTGAACCCATGCATAATTATAATATAATAAAAATTTAAAAATTAAAATAAATAATAAATTTAATAAATAAATCATTCTAAACATATATAATTGAAATATTACAAAATACATCATCTTTTTAATAAATCTAATCAATTTTTCATGATCTTTACTTCTCTATCAATCACCAAAAAAAAAAAAAAATTAAAACAACACATTATTTTTAGGCATGTCCAATATTTTTTAAATTTTAACCTAAGCACTATGATTTTTCAAACCCGGACACCTATCAAATTCTATTATCTGGGTCTTTCATTTTTCAAAAACGACCTCAGGCACTTGTTTGGAGCCGTTTGTATTTGGACCCACCACTGATTGTATGAGTCGCTACAATATCTATTTAATGAACTTATTTCATTAATATGAACTATTATTATGACAATTTACACGACACGTTCTCAGTGATATGATATATCAAGTTATCATGTGCATAATGTTTCAATTATTTTTGGTAATGTTAAAAATTAAATTCGTAATAGTCATGTCGTGTCAAATCGTGATAATTTTTTTAACATTACCAACACGACACGATAACACGATCGTGTTGTGCCAATTTCGTACTCTTGTTGTGTCATGTCGTGCCAACACGCATGTCATATCGTGTCATTTTGAAGACAACTACATACAAATAAAATTGAACAATTTTAAAATATTAATTATATATATATGTATAAATTATATAAAATTTACATTACAATTTGTTCATATAATAAATAAAAATAAAGTAAAAAATAAAATAAAACGAAAAAAGAAATGACATTAAATTGCAAAGTAAAACGAAAAAAAAAGGAGAAAAGTCCTATAGCGGCATTAGTATTGCCGCTATAGGCAAAGCAAAATGAAAAAAAAAATAAAATTCAGCTGCACTATAGGGACAATGCTATTGTCGCTATAGCTATGTTCTTTTTAAAATTTCAGATGATCCTTTGTCCTTTTTAAAATTGTTAGGGATATTTTTGTCTTTAATAAAATTTTTCCTTCATGCATTCATATTTCTTAGTACAACACCGTTCGCAGGGACCATTAATTGCTTACAAATTCGCAACAGAATCTTACGACACTCTGCCGTGCAAATAATATAGATGATATAGATGAGATCTAACGGTCCAGATTATATTAATTAAATTGGGAGTAGCTACCCCGAACCGAACCTCGAAAGTGGCATGGAACTTCCGCAAAGGATCTTAATTCCATCTTAAGAGTGTTGTAGAGGATCCCCATCAATAATAATATTTACAGGAAAGGAAAAGAAACAATATCAATTTGATCAATTATGCCGGTGCCGATAACTGGGGAAAGTGGGATCTAATCTAAGTTTCATGCACATGGCGCAGAGGTCCCTCTCTAACAATTAACCCAATTCTGACATGAAACTTCTCTGAAAAAAATATAATATAAATAAAATAGATACCTACCTAATCTCCTTTTGATAAGAAACCACTTGATACAACACAGAATCCTAAGTTCCTGACAAAAAAATCTCTAATAATAATAACAACAACAAATTTGATAATTTTTGCTTCAAAAAAACAAACTTGATAATTTTAAAAATAATCCATAAATTAATTTAAAATGTAAAATAAAAATCAACTTTGATAACTGATTGCTCTTTAAATCCGAATTATAACAAAATTTAAGTCTTTATGAAAGATAAAATGTACATCAAATATTTAATTTAACGTGCATACACATGGGAAAAGTCATTTAATATTACATCAAAGACCATTAAATCTGAACTATTAAAAAACTCAGCTTTTTATAAATTGCATAATTTACTTCTAGAACCACGCCGAGATTTGTAAACGAACAAAATAACTAAAAATGTTATCTCAAATTCTCAATACGCGAGCCGAATTTATTTTAGTATGAGCACGAGTCTTAATATAAATCTAAAGATTTAAAAACTCTCAAAGCTTTGCAAAACACCTAACATTTTTCTCCACACGTATGTTGTAGCTGGCCTTTTCAGGATTAATATACTCGCGATTAAAAGATACGTCTTGCTCATTGTCAATTTGCCATGTGCGCGCATATCACAATCTTATATAGTTTTATGAAAGTAAATTTTTTTTATTTTTAATTTATTTTCCTATTTTTTTAATTTTAAAATATGATCGTTTTTTGGCGTACAATATGTTATATATACTTTACTATTTTATGACTCATGTTGAAATTTTCGATAAATAGTAAAAGAGGTCTACTAGAAAGTAAAATTTGAATTTTAACAAAAAAAATTCATACATAGATATTTGTAGTTACCGATTTTTGGATTAGCCGTGCGAATACGATTTTTTTTCCATCCAGATTACAAGTATTTTGGTCGAAGTGCTGATGAGAATTGGGAACATATTATTGTGTAATTTGAAGTAAGTCACGTGGCAAAACGTCAGTCTTAAATTTGAAAAATATTTTTAATAATTAGCAATATAATTAAATAATTCAATGGAAGTACAGAACACGAAAAGAGTGATTCACGATTGTTGTGACTTGTGAACGCCGGATTCCTGTTGCCGCCGTGACTTGTTGGGACTTGGGAGGAAAGAAAAAAATAATAATAATAATAAGTGAGATCCCCTTTTGGGAACTATGAATTTGATTTTCTGAAAGGGAATGGAAACAAAGTCAGGTGTCAAATGACTGTGAATCCACATTGTCACAGAGACTATTGGATTTGGAGTTTGAACTAGACTTTGTTCCAGCGGCGTCTAGCTGACTGATTAAATTATAATACGACATCCTGTTAATTAACCTGGTGAATTTGACCCAAATTAACCTAACAATCACAAATAAAAGATAAATTTTAATACTCAAGCGAGTCAATCTAACTCCACTAAATTAAGCTCTAGTGTACTTTTTTATGCCTCCTATCTTTTAGATATACTGTTGGCTCATTTATTGGCAGTATATATAGTTATTATTGTGAGTATATCTCCTGATTAAACAATAATAAAAAGCATGGTATCTACAGACTACACTCCATTCATTTATTCTTCCTGACCTGACCTAATTATACGAGATACTGATATGCTGAGTATCCGAAGTTGTTTCCTTCAAGTTGCTACAAATGTGTATAACGCACAAGAATAAAACACAACCCAAGTTACTTTTTAATCTGAATAATGCTGCTGTGCGGCAGGATTCAGCAAATCTTGAAAATTGTAGGTTGTTAATTCTCTCTCTCTCTCTAATATCTACCGCCCTTGGCTTAGGTTGTTAATTCTCTCTAGTTGTTTTCCATCTAGTCATGATATTGGTTCTGCCTCTCCATTTGCTGTAGTACTAACATTAATAGGTAATAGTAATAGTAGTAGTAGTAATTAATAATAATAATATTATTATTATTATGGTGATAACTTTACGTTGGACAAAATTTTGAATTGGTTTGGAATCCTAATTGTTCGTTTGTTTCTTAATTTTAAATGAACAATCTAAATTTAAGTTCGGTTATAAAATTCCGTTCAGAACAAAATTTATCATAATTATAATACTAAAATTTTAAAATTACCTAATACAAACTTACCACGCTATAAAACCAGTTTAATTTCACCACACTCTGTCTATTGCCAATTACCGTGATTAGATCCTAATGAAGCTATTTCAATTCAGCTATCAATTGCTTTCCCAGCGCATGCACCAACGAAATAATAAACAGTACTTAATCAATAAAATCAATCCCAATCTGCATGTTTTTTTTTTGAAGATAAATTGGGGGTCAAGCCTCTCAACTTATTTTTAAATTAAATAAATTAAATGTCTATAAAGACCCCCCAGCCGGGTTTCGAACCTGCGACCTCTCATTTGAGATGCATTGCTCTTTGCCACTAGACCAAGAGCTGGTTCTCCCCAATCTGCATGTTTAGTTTATGTTTTTATTTATTCCACATCACAAGCTGGAGCTCCAACATAAAACGATAAAATGAAAAGGCGAAGATATTCTGAAAACGACCTCTCCGTCTACAGCGAGTTGGAACCACAGAGAAAGGATAGGCATGGAAAAGCATATGAAAACTTGTTATAAGGATCTCTTTAAAAAAAAGAAAAAAAGAAAAAACATGTCACAAGGTACAAAGTAGCTATCAGCCTATCAGCTGTCAACTGCCCCATCTAGGGGTGAGCAAAAAACTCGTAACTCGTGAGTTACTCGAACTCGACTCGAAAAAAGCTCGATGAAAACTCGAGTTAGAAGAACTCGAGTTCTAACAACTCGAGTTATGCCAACTCGTTAATTTTACGAGCCGAGTTCGAGTTGGATCAAACTCGACTCGGCCCAACTCGAGTCAGAATATACAGGCTGCAAAAAATAAAATATTATCATATTAATATACAGTCCAACAATTTTATTGATTTGCAGCCCAATAACTCGTTCACTAATCCTAGTCCTCAAGTTCCCAGACCTTTTTTCCTCCCTTACACCCTCATGATTGCTCCTCTTTTTCTATTTTCGAGCAAAATTCTAAGGCGACCAGTACCTCAACACCTTCTCACGAGTTAGTTGCCGAGTCACGAGTTGGCTCGAGTTAAAATGAGCCGAGTTCGAGTTAGCTCAAATAACTCGGAACTGCTTTGCTGTCGAGTCACGAGTTGGCTCGAGTTGTGACGAGTTCGAGTTCGAGTTGAGGCTAACTCGCTCGAACTCGGCTCGTATACAGCCCTAGCCCCATCCCACAGCGAATAACTGTTGCATATCAGCATATGCCATCAATCCATTATCGTCTTACCGAGAGAAAATTTTGGCATTTTTTGCGCTTAAAATTAAAATTAATTGTCAGAGACGGTAACATAATTAATGAGCATCAATTTTGGCAGGTTCATTCTTATTATCGTGGGTGTGTTTGGATGCAACGGAATAAGCGGGGAATAGGGAATATGAATAAAAAATTTCGGTTTGTGTGCTTATCCTTATTTCTTATTCTTATACTATGGTTTTGTTAGTATAGGAATAAGGACCCTTATTCCTTATTCTTGTGTTGTTTGGGTTGCACAAAAATAAAAATAAGCACGCAAATCGAAATTTCTTATTCATATTCTCTATTCCCGCTTATCCAAACACACCCTATAGAATTTAACAAGTTATTTTGAGATGACCGTACTGTACATATTCAAGGGCTCTGGGAGGGACTTGGCTAGTATTGATGTTATAGCTAAATGTATACCTTATGTAATTATTTAACACTCTTTTTAATATATAATATATCAGTAATTTTATAGAACTACAGCTATCTTTAATTTTATTTAGATTATGCTTTTGTGACGAGATAGTAGGGACGACACCATGAGTCCATGACTAGGACCCACTGTAAAAACCCTCCGGAACAAGCATCTGACTCATTTTATTAAGGCCTCATTTTATTATTCTGTTAGTAGAAGGGGCATGTCATTAGCTTGCAAATTGAAATAGAGATGAAACAAAATAATAATAATAATAAACAAACTTGCAAAATATTCAGAATAACTCCATGGTTCAATTAATTTAGTCACTGAGGGTCAAATATGAAATATCTCAGAAGGTGGCATGAAACCATGATTGAGAGGGGTCCATTGTTGCTGCTTCAACACTGTCGTGACTGGGTTTTCAATTAATTGACTGATTAAGATTAACAAACAGAGCCGTACGTATGCACCAGGTATGCACTCCATCTAGACAATGAAAATGCGATTCTACGCCTCATATGTCAATCCGACTCTGCTGTTGCGCGACACAGCGTGTAGCGCACTACGAGCCGTCTGATCTTGATCGGACGGTTCACTTTTTACGGGCCTATCAATCTAGGTTATATGCACGGGGCTCCCTTGTCCATTGGATCTTAATCAGACGGCCAGCGTACCGCGCGACACGCTGTGTCGCGCGGCAGCGGATCTGAATTTCTCATATGTAGCTGCATCAAGGCGGGCAATGATTTTACTGCACTCAAATTGGCTTCTCAAGAACGCCGATAAGTACAGTACAGGAGTGGGTTTTGCAGGAGGCTACATTATTTATGAGATTTTGTTAATTCTTCTTTTAGGGGCTGTTTGGATCGTATAGGAATTTGAGGAAGTTGCAATTTCTAAGAATAAATTTATTGGGAAGTGTGTAACTTTGTGAAAAGTTTGACTTGTTTATAATAAATTTATGGTAGGAAGATGAAATTACCCAAATTGGAATCCAAACAGCCCCTTAGTCTTTTTTTTTCAGTTTTGTTTCCTTTGGCTCCGTTTGGATAGGTGTAGGAAGAAGGGAAGAAGTGGAAAGAAGTATTGGGAAGTGTGTAATTTTGTGAAGAATTTGAATTGTTTAAAATTTTTTCTTCTTTCTTCGAACGATCCAAACGCACCCTTTATTTGTTCCCACTAGATAGCCCCCTGTCTAGTATCGATCTCTGAAAAAACAAACGGAGCCGTATCTATCAGAATTATTCATCTAAAAAAATACATAAAACATAGAATGACAAAGGCAAAGATAAGCTGAAAATGACATGTTTAAAGCATAAACAAATTAGACAACGCTATTAAGGACTCAGACTTTTTCGTGCCATTATTGTCCTTTTTTATTTTTTAAGGGTTTTCTTGGTGCTGGGTTTGTAACTAAAACAATTTTTCGTGTCATTATTGCCATACATGGAAAAATTATACGTGTTCATGGTTCATACTTGCTGTCAAAATTCAATTACCTTGTAAAACAAATTTTTAAGGTACACCTTAAAAAAATCATGAAGGCCGGTTTAAAATCATTCAAATATTTTCGTGAACAATTCCTCCAATACTAAACGGTTAATTGTTTTATTTTCCATGTATAAATAACTAATTAATTATCAATTTAGCATCGAAAATTTAATTTGGTTGATTTAGTAAAATCAAATTAGTACGAAAAATTTCAATATATATTCATAATTATGTTTTTAACCTGTGTAAACACAACAGTTATACATACTTCGGTTCATTTAATTTTCAATAATCAAAATTGAACCATGAACCAAAATCTGAACTTTTCTGATTTTTAAATCGAAACAAACTAAATAAATCCATCGAATAAATTATTTTACTCAAATTAAATGAAATAATTGAACATCATCCAGAGCTAATTACTAATTCCTCTCGAGATTCGGGCAATTTAGCCAATTAATTCAAGTTAACGGCTCGAGGTTCACAACTATAATTTTTTATAGCGAGTCCGACGAGAACTCCAGGATTTATATAAGATTGCACTATTACAAAATGGATTATATATAAGGAATGGATAAAATATACTCATGTGTACGGATCGTCTCCATGCACACGAGTCGTTTTTTAAGATCCAAAATTCAAACAGTCAATCCAAACCGTTCAAGTTGTTCTTCATATTGAAAAATCCAGATAGACCATTTATATTTTTTTCGATTTTTTTTGCTACTTATTATGAGTGTCTAGGCGATTCTTTGAAAAATCAAGTTGGTCTCTAGGCGATTCTTTGAAAAATCAAGTTGGTCTCTAGGCGATTCCGCTTCACATTCCATTTCACTATTCCATTTCAAATCAAGTCACATCAGAGATCTGTTGACTCGCAAAATACATCAGTCACAATTATCATATATCAATTCAATCAAATAAACAAATGATTTTTCAATCAATCAAAACAAAAATTTTTGAAGAAAAAGGGAGGTCTTTGCCATCCAACTTTTTTTTGAAATTAAAGGTGCATGCGGGGCTTGAACCCTTGACCTCATGGAGGCCAACCTAATGCTCTTACCACTGAGCTACTAGACCACATGCCAAGCAAAACAAAAATTAAATTATAGAAAAGTCTAATTACCTGACGAGCGATCATGAAGATAACTAGAAAGATACTTCAATACAAATGTGAAGTAGAACTCGACTCTCAATCGGACGGAGAAAGCAAATTTGTAATCGAATGATCAATCAAATTGAAATCGGCACATTAATATAAATTCTCAATCGGAGCTGAACTGTTTTTCTTTTCTTCTTCTTAGTTTTTGCCTCTTTTTCTTTCTTTTTAACTGGGTAGCCGCTACCTAGATTGTCAAAAAAAAAATAATAAATTCTCAATTGTGTATTTCATTACAAAGACAGTTATAGAATTTTAATAGACCAAAGGGTGCGTGCGCTCCAAGCATAAAAAATTCCTTCATCAAACCGAATGGCTAAATACGGTCGCATATGCGAAAAAAAAATGATCCGCACATTTATTTTTCCTTAATTTTCAATTGAATAAAAAAAATCAAAGGCGTTATTTTTTTATTATTTTTTTAGAGAACTTGATAGCGGTTATCAGTAAGAACGGAAATCAAAAGCGTTATTATTGGGAGAGATATTATTATCATTATTATTATTTTACCATAAAGACAGGTTAAAAATATCAATGGAAATTTGTACTAAGTTAGAAAATGATTAACGAAAAAATGGAATAAGTAAATGAGAATTTTGACGTTTTTTTTATACGAAATAAAAAAGATAATCTTAAAAATAAAATTTAACTTTACTATTAAAATTCAAGATCTTTACATAAAATAAATAATATCAATTCTAAATAATTGTCAAAATCCGAAGTGTTACACACATCTTCTCCACCACCTAGGCAGACCCGTACCCCACCCTCTTTTTCTCTTCTCCTCCAAAACCAGTACCTGAACTCCTCAAAAAAATCCAACCCGCTAGCATCTAACCTCCCTCAATCTCTCTCAATGTTTTGTAGACGTTATTAACGTTTACAAAAACGGAACATCAACTAATCAAAATATCAAACCCGTGCATTAAACACAACGTTCTACGAAAAAAAATTCAAGATCCCTCGTTTGACTGGCTGCATATGGAGAAGGATCATCACGTGCATACGAATATTCTTCTCTGAACAACAAATTACTGAATTTAGAAATAGATATAAAATAATAAATTTCATGTACATTAAGAATAAATCATTATTAGTCGTGTGTATATCTTCAATGTTTTTTTTATCTAAATTTATATAATTTTTACTTATTTTGATGCCAGTATATATGATGCCTCTCTTTTTATTTCAAATAAATAAGTTACATATGTCTAAGATAAAATGTAAATTGTCAAAAAAATATTATTATATATTTTGCATGAATTAATGCGTAGCTTATCTTCGTAAATGATAATTATATATATTCTTAGGTAAATTACGCAATAGTTCCTTTTTATATTGGCCGAAAATAATTGTTTTCCTCAAATTAATTAGATACGGTGTTGTGACTGATCAAAGAAATAAATTTATAGAAATTGGTCCATGGATGAACGCCTTACATCATAACTTTATAGAAATACATCTACTTGTATTTTAAATTTGCTAAAATTAATTTTTAGAAATAAATTTTCAAAATTTTGGTTCATGTTTTTTATTTGTCCGGAATAATGAAATAAAAGAAGCTTACGAAGTACGAGAGACAACGTGAATCATGCTTGTGTAAACTAGCCTACTATTACAAACGGACAAACCTACAATCGAGATAAAAATCTAACCATGTAAACTATAGAAGGTGAATTTTTAATTTCACGTGCAAGGAGCTAAGCTCCACATGGTCCGCACGAGCAGAAGTATGGGAGGAGAAAACCAACGCGCTTCAAAAGGGTGACAAATTGTCTCATTATTAAATTATTTGATTAATGGAGCCGCAGTTAGTATTTATTAGTTTAAACTAATTCGCTAATCGGATGTCTAGATGGTTATCGGAAGAAACCTCATTCAATAGTTCAAACTTTCAAACCTAATTTGGGTATATTTGAATGACAACTAATTAGATTAGCATGTGAATTAAAAATTTCTCAATAGTTACTAATTTATTTTTTAGTTGGAATAACAAAATAAGTAGTGAATATTCTGGCTGTGTTTGGATGGTGGGAAGTGGGAAGAAGGAATAAGGAATAAGGAATTTTTTTCAATAAATTTATTTCTAACTATATATCCAAACTCTTCACAAAAGTTACACACTTCCCAATAAATTTACTCCTTCCCAATAAATTTCTTCCTTTATTCCTTCTTCCTACCTTATTCTCAACACATCCAAACGGAGCCTCTGATCAGCTACTTTTTTTTTTAAACGCCAAATCATATTTCAACATAATACTATTTATCGTTGATTAAAACATAATAAATTAATAATAGCAAATGTGAAGTCAATTCAGAGATATCTGGTTTGTGTGATTTTTTTTTTCTTAATGTTGTTTTGTGTGAAATTTGAAGTCTGATTTGTGTGATTATCCGCAGGTGCATCTTTGTTTCTTCTCGGAAAATAGAAAGTCAGGGAGATTGACGAGATTTATTTTTGCGACTTTGCTATTAATTGTTGAAGATTCTCAAAACAGGAAGAAGATAGTATATATCACGGACTTACTATTTTACCTTGAATTTACTGTTGCTTGGTTGCTCGCCAGTTGCCAGGTAAATTCTGTACTTGTCTAAAGCACGTGAATGCTTTGATATGTAAAATTTGTCTTTATTTACCATTAAAAAACAGTGCGAATTCATTTTATTAATTAAGCATAAAATTATAAAAAAACTTATATTTATTGACGATAATATAGATAGACGTAGGACGTTCTGATTAGTGTGAACTCGATAAAAAATTTAATTCTATCCATTTTGGTTAAACTAAACAATAAACTTACATTGTTGCCATCAACATTTTTAATGTAATTATTATTGGTACTGTTGTTATCTTCCTCATTGTCAGTAATATCAGTGTGGTAATCGTGATCATTACTTCTACATTTTTATAACACTCATTTATCATGCTCTTTTAAACATTATATTCTCCTAACATAATTCGTATATTGTCAAATGATAAAATTCAGATTTGGAGGAAAAAAAAAAGATGGAAATTTCATTATCATCATCATCGAATGCTTGGTAAGTCGAGTCCGGCTGAGATTTCACATTGCTAAACCTGCCATCACCTAACCTTAATCATGTAAAATATCTATATATAGTTATTTACACATATACATTGGTTTACATCATAAAACATTGAGAAGTGAGAACCTTCGAGTTTGGAATATTCACTACAGATGCTGATAGGACAGGTGTCAAGCGCCTTTATTCCAGACGCGACAGCTAAACATTATCTGATACTCAATATTCCTCTTTTTAGAGTTTGCTGATGCAAAATTGATGTTACGCGAAAGTAAATGAAGGTTGCCTTTTATAAATACCACTTTGGGACAAAACCATAACACCCATCTTCATTTGCTATAATTTATGATAAAATACTAAAATATGTTTGTCACTAAGAAAGATTTATGAAAAATAAAAGCTGTTTGAACCTCAATTATAGCCGGAATCCAACGAAAATACAAATTAATTTTTTTAAATAGTTTAAGATTTATTTTCTTTCTATACTCGACTATATTGACAGAAAATAAAAAAGATAACCAATTTATTCTGCCAAAATATTGTTCAAAAATAACAAATAAAATAACAATATTTTTTTGCTCTTCCTATAATAATTATCTAGTATTATTTTATTCAATTATTTCAAAATAGTTTTTATATTATTTTTTATGATTCCAAACGTGTCCTACTTAGGAAAATACAGCCCTTTGCTCCATTTTTCTCCTTCACCGAGAACAATACTGGGCCTATTTATTCTGTGCCGGAATTGCAAGAGAGATAGAAAATGGACCAAGATAATGATCCTTGGTGGGCTTTAAAGGATATAATTAAAGGCTTTTACGATTCATTCAAGGAATCTTGAATTAACAATTAGGCCTGGCAAACATGCGAAACGGACACGGAATAACTAAGGCTCCGTTTGGATCGTATGGGAATAGGAGGAATAGCTTCTTTCTAGACGTAAATTTATTATAAACACTCCAAACTCTTCACAAAGTTATACACTTTCCAATACTCTCCGCCTAGAAATAAGCTATTCCTCTAATTCCTAAGCAATTCAAACGGAGCCTCCATTCCGTTTACAACAGAGCAAAATCACTGTTTGGATTTCATTTTGTTTCGATAAACGAAATAGTTTTCTAGTGCCATTTTCGTTCTATTTTCTATTTTCTATTATAATTCCTTATTTTTGTGTTCCATTTCGGTAAAACTGTATAATTATCTGTTTTGTTTCTGTCAGGTTTATAAAAACGACAGAGAAAATTAGTGTCACATTCTGTTTCGTTTTTGAAAACGGAACGGCATCATTTTTATTTTATTTTTTCGTTTTGACAGGCCTATTAACAATGAATAATATGCATGTGGCCTAGTAGCTCAGTGGTAAGAGCACTAGGCTGGCTTCCATGAGGTCAAGGGTTCAAGCCCCGCATGCACCTTTAATTTCAAAAAAAAAGTTGGATGGCAAAGACCTCCCTCTTTCTTCAAAAAAAAACAATGAATAATTTTGTTTTCCTTCATGTCAATATCGACAGCCCTCAGCTCCTGTCAACCTGTCGGAAAAAAAATGAATATTTACAATACCTTTCAACGTTGATCACATGGCCGAATTTAAATCTAAATTGGTACAATTGTCAAAGTATGCATGCGTAAAACTCAAAAGCAATTCCAATATCATTTCAAATTTCATAATGGGCTGTTAATATACACAATAATTTATAAAATAATCATCCGATAATAAATGAAACATATCCAGCGTATACAGATGATTTAAAAATTTTATTAGATTGTAAAATTAGAATTTATTAATGATGATTGTTTAAATTATTGTATAATAGGCATGTTCAATGAATCATAATTACTGCATATTATACATTAAAAATGAAACATCTCTCCAAACAACATTTAACATAATTCATTGCATGAAATTGAAATCCGGATTGTACAGAGAAGAGCATACATGAACCTCTCTCGTTTTCCACTCACAAAAATATTATATTTATTAATTGAGATATTAATTTAGTATAGAATAAATGATACAGCTCAGTTGGAAACTTGGAATACACAACAACAACAACAACAACATAGCGTTCCTACTTCCTAGCCGCAGTAGGGGTTTTACCTCTTTGGGCTTCGGCATTCCAACAAACAGATGGCGCTCGCGTTCAAATCCGCTCTTTTCGTGCTCCCTTCGAAGAGAGTCTCCGTTTCTTACCCGAATCCTTCTCTCAAATCTCTCTCCTTTTCAGTGAGACTCAAATCGACTACTGTAATGGCTTCTCTCGGGGTCACTCAGACAAGGAGCATCTCTGAGACCTTCTCCAAGCTCAGAGAACAAGGCAAGGCAAGCACCTCTCTCTCTCTCTTTCTGTCCGATTTTGGGTATGCGCATGCATGTTCCCATGTCACTGTTTCTTTCTATTTTAAACCTTTTCGTCAAGTGAAAGAGGCGACTGAAAGAAATTATGCCAATTTCATGAGTTGAGGGTGGTGATTTATAGGCTAGTTTTCAATGCTAGATAATTGTTCATTGCTGTAATAGATTTTCTAAAGCTAAAATGTTATACCCATAAGAAATTATTGAAAATAATGGAGTTATTTTTCAGGTAGCGCTTATCCCTTTTATAACTGCCGGCGACCCTGATTTGGCCACCACTGCAAAAGCACTGAGAATTCTAGACTCTTGCGGGTCGGATTTGATTGAATTGGGCTTGCCGTATTCTGACCCGTTGGCTGATGGTCCTGTTATCCAGGTTATATAAACCCAACTAACCTCTGTAATTGTTAACTTAATTAAGATGGTGTTATCATTGAATTTTTTTTTTTTTCAAATAATGTGTTTATTATTTTCTGTTGTATACTAACATCTCAGGCAGCTGCCACACGCGCCCTAGCAAATGGAGCGACTTTTGATTCAGTCATTTCCATGCTAAGAGAGGTAATTTTCCAGCTTTGTCATTTTGTGTAGAGTCAATTCTAGTATCGACTTCCCGTCAGTGTTACATTATTCGGATTAACCTGAATACAGTACCTATTTGTAATAATCATGCCAACTCAGATTAACCTGAATTCATGTACCTTTTATTTTAGTTACATTATTCAGATGATGACAAGCTTTGGTTGCATTGTTTAGTATACTAAGCTTTGGTTGCATTGTTTAGTATAGCCCGGTCCCAAGCCCGGGTAAAAGAAGGAGGGTTGTGATAGGCTAGGCGAGCCAACGTAAAAATCCCAGTCATCTCTATGGAAATGAAACCCAATTACTTTTCGTTGGGGCGTAACCCTCTTAGCGACGCGTCTTATCGGAACCCGGATGAGATGATGAATGAGCAAGGGCCGGGTCGCCACCCCTTTAGTGGCGCGCCTTATCGGAACCCGGATAAGGTGATAAGTGAGCAAGGGCCGGATCGTCACTCCCTTAGTGGCGCGCTACATCAGCGCCCGGATGTAGTGGCAAGTAAGCAAGGGTCTTCGCACTTTTCACGACGGGTGCGGGGGGCAAGGAAGATAGTCAGTGAGAGTAGGATTCGTTTAGGTAGTTGGAATGTAGGGTCTCTAACAGGAAAGTTAAGAGAGTTAGTGGATACGGCGATTAGGAGGCGTGTGAACATCTTGTGCATACAAGAGACAAAGTGGACGGGCCAAAAAGCAAAGGAAGTGGAGAACATCGGTTTCAAGCTGTGGTACACTGGAAAAGAACGGGGTAGGAATGAAGTAGGTATCTTAATCGACAAGAGCCTTAAGAGTGGAGTTGTCGACGTGCGGAGACAAGGGGATAGGATCATTCTAGTGAAGCTAGTTTTGGGGGACTTAGTTTTGAACGTCATTAGTGCTTATGCACCACAAGTAGGACTAAGTGAATCCATCAAAATCAAATTCTGGGAAGATTTAGATGGTATGATTAGAAGTGTGCCAACCACTGAAAAGCTCTTCATCGGAGGAGACTTCAATGGACATGTAGGTGAAACTAGTGGAGGGTTTGAGAGGGTGCATGGGGGTTTTGGGTATGGCGATAGGAACCAAGAAGGTGAGGACTTCTTGAACTTGGCCATAGCTTACGACCTCATGATAGCTAACACCTTCTTTAGAAAAAGACAATCCCACTTAGTTACCTTTAGTAGTGTCCAACACTTTTCCCAGATTGATTTTGTTCTTGCTAGAAGAGAGGACAGACGAGCCTGCATGGATTGCAAGGTTATACCTGGGGAATGTGTCGTCTCACAACACAAACTTGTGGTGGCTGATTTTCGCTTTCCGCTGCGTTCTAGAGTAGGTAGAGGCGCTCGAGTTGTGAAGACGAAGTGGTGGAAGCTCAAAGGAGACGTGTCTCATACTTTTAGGGGCAGAATGATTAAAGAAGGTCCGTGGAAAGCAGGTGAAGAAGCAAACAAGATGTGGGAAGATATGTCAGCTAGCATTCAAAAGGTAGTTACGGAAGTGCTTGGAGTTACTAGAGGAAGCAACCGCGAACCCAAAGATACGTGGTGGTGGAACGACGAAGTGCAGAAAGCTATTAAAGAAAAGAAAGAATGCTACAAACGCTTGCACCATGACAAGACCGACGACAATGCGCAGAAGTACAAATTGGCCAAGAAGAATGCAAAGAAAGCTGTGAGCGAAGCAAGAGGTCGGGCTTATGAGGATCTATACCAGAAGCTGAGTACGAAGGAGGGTGAGAATGACGTGTATAAGATAGCCAAGTTTCGAGATAGGAAGACGAGAGACTTAAACCAAGTGAAGTGCATCAAGGACGAGACTGATAGGCTTTTAGTGAGGGACGACGAGATCAAGAATAGGTGGAGGAATTACTTCAACAAGTTATCCAATGGAGAGGATGACGACTTAGGAATTGTGTTGAACGACTCCTTTGATGACTCCAATAGACGTTTTGTTAGGAGAATTCAAGAGTCCGAGGTGAAAGAAGTCTTAAAACGAATGAAAGTAGGTAAGGCTCTAGGACCTGATAACATACCAATCGAAGTATGGAGGTGCCTCGGAGATGTGGCTGTAGTTTGGTTAACCAAACTATTCAATAGCATTTTCCGATCAAATAGGATGCTAGATGCGTGGAGGAGAAGCACTCTAATACCAATCTTCAAGAATAAAGGGGATGCTCAAAGCTGTACAAACTATAGAGGAATTAAGCTTATGAGTCATACAATGAAGCTTTGGGAGAGAGTGATAGAACATCAGTTGAGACGGATGACAACCGTTTCGAAAAACCAATTTGGTTTTATGCCTGGGAGGTCAACCATGGAGGCCATCTTCCTAATAAGGCAATTGATGGAGAGATATCGGGAGCGAAAGAAGGATCTACATATGGTTTTCATTGATTTGGAGAAAGCATACGACAAAGTACCAAGGAAAGTTATGTGGTGGGCACTAGAAAAGAAGAAAGTCCCCACAAAGTATGTTACCCTCATCCAAGACATGTATGATGGTGCCGTTACTTACATCAGGACATGTGATAGTGTAACTAGTGACTTTCCTATTAAAATAGGACTACATCAGGGATCAGCTTTGAGCCCGTATATTTTTGCCTTAGTGATGGATGAGATCACGAAGGATACACAGGGAGAGATTCCTTGGTGTATGCTCTTTGCGGACGATGTGGTGTTAGTCGATGAGAGTAGGACGGAGGTCGATAGGAAATTGGAATTGTGGAGACGAACTCTAGAGTCCAAAGGGTTTAGGCTTAGTAGAACTAAGACGGAGTATATGGGGTGTGAGTTTAGTGGGATACGACCAGTGGACGGAGATGTCTGTCTAGACGGGCAGGTAGTACCTACGAAAGATACTTTTCGATATTTAGGGTCGATGCTGCAGACCGATGGCGAGATAGATGAAGATGTTAGTCACAGGATAAGAGCGGGGTGGGTGAAATGGCGACAAGCATCAGGCGTCCTATGCGATAAGAAAGTCCCGCAGAAGCTAAAAGGCAAGTTCTACAGGACAGCGATTAGACTTGCGATGTTGTATGGCGCAGAATGTTGGGCTACTAAAAGACGACATGTCCAGAAGATGAGTGTAGCTGAGATGCGTATGTTGAGGTGGATCTGCGGTCACACGAGGAAAGATCGGATTAGAAATGATGACATACGAGATATGGTTGGGGTCGCACCAATAGAGGAGAAGTTGATCCAACATCGTTTGAGATGGTTTGGACATATCCAACGCAGACCTCCAGAGGCACCGGTACGTATCTGAATTCTTAATCATTTCGAGAACACCCGGAGGGGGAGAGGGAGACCAAGATTGACATGGGAAGAAGCGGCGAAAAGAGACCTTAAAGAATAGAACGTCTCCAAGGAGTTGGCGATCGATAGGAGCGCTTGGAAGTTAGCAATTCATGTACCGGAGCCATGACGTAGGAACTTAGGGGTAGGAGCGATGCCATAGGTTTGTAGGTCCCTCTATTAGGTCACGGTCGAGGTCTAGGTTTCTACTATTACTATTATTATTAGAGGTATTATTATTAGTATGGCTAGTCTTACTATTAGTATTTTTTTTTTTTTTTTTTTCTTGGATGTGTTCTCTTGTTGGGTTTTTTTCTAGCCTACCCCAACTTGTTTGGGACAAAAGGCTTAGTTGTTGTTGTTGTTGTTGTATTCAGATGATGACAAGTACATACTGAATATGAACAAGCAATGTAAATGCCGGTTCAATTTAAAATTATAGATTATGCATGACTCGTAAAACTTTTGCAGTATCAATGATGCACAAGGCATCTATACCACTTCCATTCTGGCTTAATTGGGCCTCTTTTTTTTAAAAAAAAAAAAAATTGAAGGGCAAGTAGATAAGCATGCTGAAAATACTATCAAAGGAGAAGATCATTGAGTGTACTATATATATTTTCTTTCATTAAGTTCTCCTAAAATGTTAATTAAGCTATTTGTGAATAGGTTGTACCAGAGTTGTCATGTCCTATAGCCCTTTTCACATACTATAATCCGATTTTGAAGCGTGGTGTGGAGAGGTTCATGAGCATTGTTAAAGATGTTGGAATTTATGGTAGGCTCTTCTCATAATACCTACAAAGTACTGGTTTTTCCCCTTAGTTTTCATTAAAGTAATTTGCAGAAAGGCTACTTGTTATATTTGCAAATTTTTTTTTATTGTTGTGCTGAGATATTGAAACATGTATCCTCGTATTGTGTTATTATCATTAGCTCATGTTAACAAACAGATACAACGGAATAACAATGTCAGCATAAATAATTTGATAACTATGTTTGATTTTTTTAGCAATATTAAAATTGCATAAATTGCACCTGATTATTCGGTGAGTACCGTTGTAGTAATTGTATAATCTATAATTTTGATTACTATTTCAGTATTTCCTATTACTATCAGTGTCTAATGACTGGCCCTTTTTCAGTAGAGTCATTTTGCACACATTGAAAATTTGGAATTTTTTTTTTAAATTAAGCCTTGATAATTGGTTATGAAAAGAGCTTGGTCAGTATCTGTTCACCTGGTATAGTGTTCAGATCTGCTGATTTAAACTGTCATTCTAGTCAGGATGTATCAGTTCTGTTTGGAGCTATCTGACTATGATGATATTATGCTATTTCTGATGGTGCAGGTCTTGTCGTACCAGATGTCCCTTTGGAGGAGACTGAAATTTTAAGGAGTGAAGCCGCTAGACATGGCATTGAGCTGGTACCTCTTTTGTCTAGCTACTTTGTTTTCCTTATCATACCAGGAGTTGTACTCAACACAGAACATGGGGTGGCTTTTATTAAATCTGGTCTTTCCATATACAGCTTGCCTACTCTAAGTGAAGTGAAACAAACGGAACACTTGTCATTGCATTTGTACCTTCCAGCTTGTAAATAATTCTTGTAAAGACCCATACTTTTTGTCTTCTTTGAGTCCTTCCATATTATGAGTTTAGGTTCTACTCACTACACCGACAACACCAACAGAGAGAATGAAGGAGATTGTTGAAGCTTCTGAAGGCTTTATCTATCTAGTAAGTGGTTGTACTAGTCTAAAGGTTACTTACTAATTTACCAGAATGTTTATCATCCTGAAATTTTAGGGACGTGTCTTATAATCGCAAGTAATCTTATCTGGGGTAGGATTATTGAAAATGGCTATCTGCCCCTTTGCATCTTATCTCAGCTGAAGCTGATTCCTTAACCTGTCAATACAACAAAATCACTTGAAATCTATTTCTCTTGGTTTGGTTTTCGAACTTGGGAGTTGGCAGAGGTTTAATAAGAAATTGTATAGATGGAAAAAGGTTGGTATTACTCTTAAAAATTGAGTAATTTATGGCATCTTTTACAGATAAAAAAATACTCGATTTTATTTGGCAAAATTTCAAGGTGCTTTTACTGCTTCTTCTATTGTGAAATCAGTTAACACCAGCGATAAGTGCTATTAGTACGTATGTATTCTGGTCTCTATTATTATTGGTCTGGTGTTAACAATATCTGGTGCATTTATAATCAAATGGTCGGTACAATTATTTTCTTGGGTTGTTACATCAGTCTGAGCTAACATAGAGAAGCAACCGTCATTGACATAGACTGTTCTGATTTCCTCAAAACCAAAAAATCAGAAACACTGATAACTTTATATGCAGCAGAAAATTGCCCCTTGTTACAATTTTTCTGAAACAGATTGTAAAGAGCATGAGCTGCAGAATTAAGCATACTATTACTTTATTAGTGTATCTTGAAATTCACAATTATTTTTTGTTTGTGCATTAATTTGGGTTAAAAGATCTTAACTTACGATGTAGGTGAGTTCGGTGGGGGTTACAGGTGCACGTACGTCTGTAAGTTCGCGCGTTCAGTCTCTTCTTCAGGAGATTAAGCAGGTTTCACCTTTTTAACCCTCCCCTTTTGTTGCTTACATAAAGAAAATCTCATGTTTGACCTGAAAAATCTCATGTGTACATTTGTAAAACAAGAAAAAGGATCAGTTGGTCCTCAATAGCCTTCCAATGCCCTAATTTCTTTGATAAGTGCCCAGCCTTGCTTTTTATTGCATTGCATTATTCTTAAAAGAGCTGTCTCTATTCTCTTTTTCCATTTTAATTGCCGGAAAGCATTTAGTAATATGACAATTTTTCTAGCAAAAAGTTTTCAGATGCATATCGACATTTTACTTTGATTGCTTCCTTTACTTTCCTTTTCAATTAAACCTCTTGTTTTTATTCTTAATTTAGCTGCTTTTATTGTTGATAGGCAACAAGCAAGCCTGTTGCAGTTGGATTTGGCATATCAAAGCCGGAGCATGTTCAGCAGGTAGCAGCACACCAAATTCTTTAGTTAATCCATATCGTATCATCATGACTTGACTTGATACCAGTACTGATTCAGTATCACAGAATTGCAAACTTTTGACTTGAGTTATTAAGTGATCCTTTTCTGTTAGTTTTCTGGTGTTGTTGCATGTTCCGAATATTCTTTTTACATGGCATGGCACATTTGCATTTGTTTTACCATATTTTCTCTTGTTATAGAATAAAATTATTAGATGTCCAAAGTTATTATGATCCGCAATGTCCTAAGACAAAAAAATAGAATAATGTAAGATTTTATATATGCTCTTTCTAGTTTAGATTTGTATAAATTTTGATGGAATTTGTGACTTGTTTGGCCATTTTTTTTTTCAAAACCGCTTGATGGGCGACAATGGATTCTTGAATTGCACCAAATTTGATACATAATCTAAACTATAAAGTTGATCTTTGTGATTATACTTTTTTATGTTTTGATTACTGTTTGATGGGATGTTGCAAATTTCAAATTAATTTTCTGTCAATACTATTTCTCATATATAATGCCTTCCAAAAAAAATATCTGTTATATATGGCATAGGTTATAGTTTTGTTTCTCATAACTGCACATTAATTTGAAACATGTGCTATATTACAGATAGCCGGATGGGGTGCTGATGGAGTGATAGTTGGTAGTGCAATGGTGAGATTATTAGGTGAATCGACCTCTCCTGAGGAGGGGCTAAAAGAGCTCGAGACATTCACTAAGTCGCTCAAGGCTGCACTCCCTTGATTAAAAAGAAAATACTGTTTATTTTGTTTTATATTTATTGGAATAAAATGTAGTCTGGTAATAGCCTGCTGCTATCTGAATTTGGAGATATGGAGGGAATGAGGCGTCTTAGAGCAGGGTGTCCGTTTATGGTGTGGAGTATTTGGTACTTGGTTCGTCATTTTAAGATTATAGGGATGTTTTTCTCCTGTTTTCATTTCAGTTGGTTGTCTCAATAGCTAGTTTTCATTGACGCAGTATATATATATAGAGAAAACCTATTGTGCATACTAATGTATTGGAGCTTCAATGCATACAAATTCGGAACGTTGGATCTGCTTTAAGATTGGTGCGGATGAAGTCGCTTGATTGAAAAATTAACGTGTCCTTCTCCCTAGTTTGCTCCGCACCTCTGTCGCCTAAATGGTTCCCCTCTTCGTTCCTCTCTCTCTCTCTCAAGTCTCAAACAAAAAATGAAAATCTAGAACTCGCTTCTCTCTCTCGCCTCTCTCGAAGACAAATCGCTGACGAATCACGCCGCTCTGACGAATCGCTCTCTAAACTCAATCCTCTCTCTGAGAGGTCAGACAAATCACTGACAAATCGGTCTCTGAACTCACTCCTCTTTCTCACCTCTACGACGAATCGCTTAATCGCTGAATAGCTGAAGCTTCTAGGTAACTCTCTCTTTCTCTCAATTAAATGAATTTGCAATGAGGTTAATCTAGAACCGAAACCCTAGATTTACATGGGCACATTTCTATTGATGTTTGGTTTTGAGTTATGGGCTTCATTTTTTTTTCTTGAATTGGTTGTGTTGAAATTTTTTTTCTCTGGACTCACTTCATAGAATTCATAGAAGGAATCTTTCTCTTAGTTAATTGGTTAATTTTCTTTTTACCTGAAAGAAATGGCCCGGGTCTACTAGAGTAGCAGTATAGTAGAGTAAATTGAAGGTTTAGTTATTAAAGGAGTAAATCGTGTAAATCCACTGACGTTGGTTAGATTTGCAAAGTAAAAAAAATAAATTATGGTTGTGTAGATAGCAAAAAAGCCTCTCTATGGTTGAAATTTGCAACTCAATATTTTCCATTATCTGTAGTATATACATGTCTCAGCATGGCACTGCTAAAGTCTAGTCTAATTGAACATACAAACTGCTGGCATAAGTTAGGACCATGTTTACTTGATGTGTTTCTATTTTCTGTTTCTAACCAATCTTCATTTCTTGTAGAAATTATTGCCGTTCCTATTGAGGTTTGCTTCTTTCTGTTCTTTGCTGATAGAAAAAAATTGAGCTGCATAATGTACCTAGAACTATAGTTTGTAGCAATACAATCCAAAAGGCCTCTGTAGAAAATAAATTAACAGCAATTATGTAGTTAAGTAGAGAAAAATATTACATGAATAATGCTAATTTGTCTGGTAAATGGATGAACCTGCCATAAGCATCTTAATATCAATATTTAAGTATAATTTTTTGCCTAGAATTTTGTGATGGAAGAATTTCTTAGAACTAATGGCTTTCTACTTTTAATTTTTGTAGGCACCGGCAGTTGTCAGTTCTTTTATTGTTACGATGCACGCATTCAAGACTGAGCTAAGGAAGTATTTTGACAAAAAAAAATTGACAATCTAATGTACATTTTGGGGATTTTAGGGCATACTATTGTTTTGAACTCAAGTTTTAGTTGATTGTAATTATTTGATCACTTGTTAGCATCCATTGTTGTCTTAAGGGTGCTAAGGGGATTTAATTCATGCACGGTACTTGGTTTATAGGTGGATTAGAGAGTACATGATTAAAGCTTATCTATACCGGTGATGTGGTACTGGTACAGCAGAGAGCTGGGTCCATGCATTAGATGTAATAGGGGCGCTACTATAGGGTGAATTAGTACATATCACAATGAAAGTGAACTACAATAACTGCAGAGATACATGATAAAAATCAAAGTTCTGAAAACATTAAGATACAAGCTCCTTTGACGTTGGTAGTCTTTATTGAAACAAGTAGAAACACCTTTGTTGCAGAAACAACGCAACAAAAAAAAACTTTGCATTATCTTGGGTAACACTTGGCCGATTTGCCATCAGTCATTGTTATTCAACCTTTTTTTATATTAATTTTGAAGGTCCATCAAACAATTTTCAAACTTAGTACAATATAAATTATAAATTTCTGCAAGTAAACTGTTGCATCAAATGTTCTCAAAATCTGATAAACAAAATGCTATTTAGTCATAATAAACAAAATTCTATTTAATCATCCAACAATATCTTTGTACCATTTGCCAATATCTATTAGATAAACAAAATACTAAACTTAGTCATGCTATTTAGTCAACAATTTTTACATAACTAACCAAAAAATTTTCCTAATCACAAAATGAATACTTAGAATCACTCTCTTTTCTATCATCTTCTTTTCCACTGAAACTCTCCACTAGCATCTTCTTCTCCATTGAAATCCTCTCCATGAGACTCACCGATGTCATCTCCACTTAGTCCACTATCATTTTCTATCCTTCTTTCGTCCTTTACATTTTGAAAATTACAAATTACAAATTAAAAAGGAAAACATCTCTCAAGTCTCTTCTTTCTTCCATATCAATACATTTTCATCTGTTGCTACCTGCTCATTCTCATTCATGCTGAAAATTACAAATTAAGGAGGAAAACATTTATTAGTAAGCATCTTAAATAGCACATATCAACAGCAATTATAACCATAACAGTAAATAAATGTTATTATATTTCTTCATGTAAAAGATACTTCAAACTCCTATATAACACGCAAAAATGATCAGATATCTCTATATAACACGAATATACTCTTGCCTCTTTTGATTGAACGCTCCAGACTTTCTTTTCAGTTGACTTACATTTCGTTTTTCCCTCACCTCCATGTTATTTCCGTGCCTTCATTAATTACAGACCCATACCCTCATGCCCCTGATTTTCTAGTTCTATTGTGGAGAGAACCTATTTACTAGACAAATTGGTCGCAAATAGCAAATCCCTCATCACTCATCAGCACAAAGAAGTATTGTAGCAAAGGCAAGATGAATCTCAACATTTGTGGGCTTATAGCAAAGGAAATCAAATATTAGTATTGTATGCTCTGGTGTCACTCTTGAATGAATAGATAAAAATTAAACCCCAATAGATAAAAATTAAACTCCACCAACCACCAATAGATGAATCTCAACAGTAATGTTTTACTTCTTTTGCTCTAGCAAGTACACATAGCAATAGATAAAAATTAAACCCCAATAACACGACCACTTTCAGGTCTACAACTCCACCAACCACCCACCATCCAAACAGTATTTGAGAAGGAGAAAGGGAGAGAGAAGAAGAGAGTTACCTAGAAGCTTGAACTTGCTAGGGTTAGTCGGTCGAGATGAAGTGAGAATCCAAATTGAAAGGAGATACGATCCGGCGGAGGCGAAGCGGGAGTCCAAATCGAAAGGAGATACGATTCGGCGGAGGGGAAGTAGGAATCCAAATAGAACCCTCGACTTGCTTGCTTCAACGGATCATGTGACGGAGACGAAGAGAGGGGCGACTAAGAGAGCAAGAGAAGTCGGAGATGAAGAGCGACGAGGCTAGTAGAGAGCGAGGACTGGAATAGATGATAGTCGGAGAGCAGCACGACTTGTTTGTCGAGAGAGCCGAGAGAGAGGAGTGAATTCTAGGTTTTGGTTTTGTGTGTCGTTCGAGAGAGAGAAATGCAAAGTACGAAGGGAAAAGGAATTAGTCGGAGAGGAGAGCGGAGCAAAATAAGGGAGAAGGAGCAAGTTAATTTTTTAAATCGAGCGACTTCATCTGCACCAATTTTGAAGTAGATCCAACGGTACGAATTAGTATGCATTGGAGGTCCAATACATTAGTATGCACAATAGGTTCTCTCTCTCTCTCTATATATATATATATAGAATGGATTCAATCAAAGCGCTTTGACCGGAATCTCAGTTAAACCCCGTCGGTTCTCAATTTTGAAAGTTCAAACGACCGATCCGAACCATCAAATATGATCTCCATATTAAAATCTCCTTGCCGACCAAAATTTTCATTTTTTTGAATTTTTTAAGTATTTTTTTCGGATTTTCAAAAATCGTTAATCTAATTTGTTCTGAACCCTAAAAAAATTACTGTTTTTGAAAATTCGAAAAAAAAACTTAAAAAATTCAAAAAAATGAAAATTTTGGTCGGCGAGGAGATTTCAATATGGAGATCATATTTGACGGTTCGGTTCGGTCGTTTGAACTTTCAAAATTGAGATCTGACGAGGTTTAACTGGGACTCCGATCATATTTTCCTTCCTTTTGTTTGCTAGGCAAATTATTGGTTTGGTCCGTGGAGCCTTCTCATCTCTAATGACTAGTGAGCCTTTTTCTCATCTCTAATGGGCCTTTTGGGTTTTGTTCACGTATGCCCAAAGTGGATCTAGATATGGACAAGCAAAGTTCATGCTTAGGTACTTAGGCTAGGGTGAAACCGGCAACAATTTTAACGCAACACATAGTTAGTTTTGTCCATGTGTACTTTTGTGATTTCGATCGTTTCGTTCAAAACGAAATGGTTAACGCAACGTATAGTTTGTTTTGTGTTCAAAACGAAATGGTTAACGCAACACTCTATTTTCGTGGTCGTTTTAGATGTTACCTTAGGCTGAATTTTAGAATACAAACATCCTTGAGTAATTTTATTTGCTTAGCCCTAAGTTAATTATATTTTTCTTTATACTTGTGTAACGTAGGCATGTCTAACATCAACCCAACCCCATCTTATATTGTCATATGTGCCGTGACACGGCCAGTGTCTGTCAGTACCATTGTGTAACAACATGATACATGCCTCAAATTGGCAGGAGCAGACTTCACATCGGATTCCAGAAAAAGCTGACTGTTTCGGCGCCACACAAAAATCGGATGAGTATGCACTGGAGGTTGTAGTCTTGTACCAAGAACTTATGTAACTAACGCTAACGCAGACTGGACTCGGCCTGGCGCCTTGTTAAGCTGGTTTTAAAAAATAAATAAATAAAACTTTCTTTTCCCTTTTGGCGTCTGATTGTTCAATTATCTTTTAACTGAAAAACAGAAACAAGACATTAGATATGGAAATAGTATAATATCACTAACTAAAAAATCATAGTATCTATGTCAATGTCATCTCAGCAGTGCATCTTGTCTCGATCAATAATGTGGTCTCTTGAGTGATCTACCAGTATACTCAAATCTGATATTTATGTTGTCATATTTATTTGAAAGTGTCCCTAAAAAATGTTAACGTAGGGCAAGGTCGTTATCATATCATTTTTCCTATTCTGAATACCTTTTAAATTTTTGGTTGCTAATTAGCACCTGAACACCTGATCATTTAAATCCTGGTGGATGCCCCCAGATTTGTAGCTTTAAATCTTTTATAATTTCACGGGCAAAAAGTTTATTCGAAAGAAAATAAAATATATGTAAATGAATCCATTTAAACAGAAAAATAATTACTTGATAGTTGATAGTGATAGTTTTATAGTTTAAATTATTATTATTTTTTAAACAAAAAATAAAAAATATAATATAATTTTGCTCTTATTAAAGCGAATGTGATTTGCTTTTATTTTATTATATCATTAAACCGTAGAGGAAATTGAGATCCGCTGCCGCGCGACACATGGTATAGCGCACCATCCTGGCCGTATGATCAAGATCCAATGGACAAGGGAGCCCCATGCACGTAACCTAGATTGATAGGCCCGTAAAAAATGAACCGTCCGATCAAAATCAGACGGCTCGTACGTGAGCTACAACATGTCCCGCGCTACAACGAATTCGGATTGCCGTAGTACGTAGAGGATATAGCACGTGCCAAAAATTTTAATTATTTATTTCTGGTCTAATCGTCCCCAAGTTCTCCCAAACATGGCACATCACTAAGATATCAAGCGCTACATATAATATATATTAATTGTGTCCATTACGATTTATAAGTGTAGGAACTAAAAGAAATTATACTGAGAGAAAAAAATGCACCACATGTTAAATTATAATATAAGTTGAACTGAGCATCTGAGCATATTTTTATTTGCCTTATTATTGAATATTGATAATATTTCGATTTTACTTGTCTATTTGTTTTCTATCCTCTTGAATACGCTCCCAATATTTCATTTAAATTTTGTTTTTACATTTTTGTGCTCTTATTTTATTCGTTTTGCAAAACAAACTAAGATTGACCCAGTTCTAAAAAAAGGAAGGACTTTTGACGGATAATGAGATAAACTTTCCAACTACTCAGCTCATGTAAGACGTGTGGATAATTATTTCTTTACTACTCACTCATGTATAATTATGTAAGGCGCATGCTGTGTAGATAACCCCTTTTACATCTTTCATGACCTTCCTTCGTCCTTTTGCTTTACGTACAAAAATTGGAAGACAAACTCATATAATAATTTCACGTTTTGCTTAAAATTAGTTGACGACAATTTTGTTTGCCATATTTTTTTAAAATATTGGAGAAAACTATGATTAAAATTAGTAATGTATGTGATGTTCACTCTTTGTTACTATTATTCTTACTGCCTGGTAATCTATCACGAGTAAAATTTTTTGTCAAATTCGTTTTTGAGTTTCAAATGTTGATTTTAATGTTGACAATTTAGATCTTAGTCAAATGATTTTTTAACTTGATTTTCTGTTGTATCAATGATATTTTATCAAAATTATTCTTTGGAAAAATATTCAATGCTTGCTCGGAATTCACAGATATTACTTGCTAACTTGATAGTGTTATAAACGTATCATATGTCTTCCAAGAAAGACCTAAGATTGTTTTGATAGCCAACTATCCTTCTAATGCCTCCGTTTGGATGCGTTGAGAAGATGTAGGAAGAAGGAAGAAGAAAGAAGGAAAGAAAAAAAAATATAAACAATTCAAACTCTTCACAAAGTTGCACACTTCCCAATACTTCTTCCCTTCTTTCCTTCTTCCCACACCTATCCAAACAGAGCCAATATGTCTCAATTCCCTCAATTGTATGTGTTTGATGATTGCATGGAGCTTTCTTCTGACACCGAAAAGTTTATTTACTCATGTCTTATGAACTTTGCATAGTGAGACCAAAATTTCCATCAAATTATGAGTTTAATTATTTGATAAGAATTGTTAATCGAAAATTTCTAGTCTAGCCCAATGTACAATTCATTTGCTATTGAAGCTTCTTTTGTAATACACATTACACTTAATGATAATGTACAATTACTGTTTGCTGACTAACGGTTCGATAGTTCAAATGGTTGAATCGGTTTTAAAAACCGGATGAAGTTATAATTATGATATAATTATGAATCCAGTCTGAGTGTAACGCACTTGGGATGCCCCAGTTAGTCTTGGCTTCGTACGCCGCATTTATAAAAAATAATAGCAGAGTGCCACAATAAATCTGATTGGTATGGTTGTAGATGTGTAGCAATAAAAGAACCAACTAGCTCGGTCTGATTGATCTTTTTTCTTTTAATTAATTATTCCTCCCGTACGGGATCCGATGATGTGTTGTGTAATTGTTTTTTATTAATAAATGGAAACAAAATATTAGGATTTGGAAAGAGAACTAATATGATAATATCACTAACAGAGAAATCATAGTATCTCTGTCAGTGCCGTCTTAGCAGTGCATGCAGTCTTAACTGTCTCAATCCATATAATTTCATCTCTCGGAGTGAACTACCAGAATACGCAAATCAAGGATTAAGTATGATATATATAATATTTTTTTAAAGTGTCGTCTCAAATATTAATACGTGTACAGGTCGTTCTCTTACCATTTTTTCTGACTTGAATACCTGTTTCCTTTTTGGTTGGAATTCCTGGTGTTTGCTCCCAGATTTTGAATCCTTAGCTTTCATGATTTTACGGGCAGAAAGTAATAACTTAGGGTCCTAAAAATGTATTTAAAAGAGCACAAATTCCTTTTAAATAGATGAAAAATTAAAACAAAAGATGATATATATCGCTTGATAACTAGAATTCTTTATAGGTTATATTATTATTATTATTAAATATAAAATTTCAAAAATGAAATATATGTTTTTTTCGTATAAAAGTAAATATAATTTGCTATTTCTAAATATTATATCATAAAAACGTAGAGAATATACCATATGTTTATTTCTGCACGGAGGGATCATATCATGAATATATCATATGTTTATATAGATTGGATTGGTTAATTTAGATTTATCAATTTACAAAATCACCGATCAAACGGTCATAGTGTATGGAGTCCTCTATGCATCATGGTTAACAATATATATTCTCATATGTATATATATACATGACCATCCTAGTAAGGACCGACTTCTCCAAAAAAAAAAAAATAATAAGAACGATTTTTGCCCAACTTTTCTCAACATATAGGCACATTTTTTAGATTTTTTTAGCATGATATATAATTAATAATCGTGTACATCACAATTTTTAAAGTGCAAAGTACCAAATAATGAAGTATGGTGTGAAAAATTGAGCAGCGTATAACAAATAAATTATAATTAACTCGGAAGTAAGCCTCCCTAGTTCCTCTCCAATTGGTTGAACACTTGAACCAAAGCTGCTCAACAGCATCTAATGTTGTCAAATTCGGACCATTATCCTCTGCAGGTTTATTTTAATACCTCCAGTGCTGATCTTTCGTCCAGGATTGTCCAATTTAATCTCAACGTCCATATTTTTATAGACAGTATGAATTTGATATTAATCACAAGATATCTATCGTTTATCGGACAGTCATAAATAAAAGAGTGCAAGACTTGCACTGCATATTTTATTTTATTTAAGATAAATTGAGGTTTAAGCCACCTAACTAATTTTTAAATTAAATTTTTTTGAAAAATTTTCTAGCTGAGTTTCGAACCTGTGATTTTAGATCAAAGACCGGTTGTTTACACTGTTTTTTTTTTTTTTTTTTACAGAGGATTTCGTTTCCGTCAAATCCACTATAAACGGATCTTAGTTCATTCAACGAGGCAGAAGAAAAGAACAATTTTGCCTCTGCTTGATTCAACGGCCCTGAAATGCATCTTGCGCCGCCGACCCCTGTCTTTGGATTTTCATGACAAATAATCATTGGATTTTGTTAAATACGAAATGCGATGAAATGTGACCCGTTCAGTGAATTCTCCGGGGTTCTTATTGTTGAGAAAATGTAAATATGAATTTGATATTAAATAGAAAGTCATGAATTTTGCATTGGATTTGCTTTTTTTTTTGTGTATATGTGGACTATATCTCGATGTTTTCTGAGAATTATATATGAATAAATGTGATTGATTTGGGTAAGAATATGGCTCAAATTAATAAACTGAAAAAACTGACCCATGACAAAATAATCCTAGTAGAAATATCATACGTAGAAATAATGATGGCTCGAACAATTTTTTAAATCTTCAAATTTTTAGAATTGCCTTATTAATATTGAGTTATTAATAATTTAATTTTACAAAATTTTGGAGAAACTTTACTACTAATTCACTTTGCAGTTTAACTTGAGTCTAAAAACAAAATTGTAGTTGCCCAGGAGCATTTAGTAGATAGGTAATGAATTAAACATATAAAATTTGAAACATATTTTTTTGATCAATACTACATTGCAAAATATACGTAGCAATAAAAATAATAAGATATTATAATAACTCTATGACTATAAGTATATACAAAATCATTTCAAGTAGGCTGAAATTGACGGGCTCAGATTTGTTTATCAATTTATTTTTTGAAATTCATATAGGCTTATGAGCTCAGATGTTATTGAATCCTGCTTAAAAAAAAGAAAGAAGAATAAAAAAAGATTTCAACTCAAGTAAGCGGAAATAACACACTTACCAACTTCACACAGGTTACAGATTGTGTTGCATAAGATCCCCCCTTAACACCAACTCATCCATGTTCGTTGCGTAAGTGCCGACGTCTGGCTGAAAATGGGGCCCAGACGTCAGTGAAAGAGACAAATGGCGAGCCTAATAATAACATCTTCAAACGCCAAAATAATAATAATAATAAATAGCATTATAACATCATTACTTCACCCTTTCAAAGTTTGTTCTATTTTCTTTTTTATATTCTCTACTAAATTTCAAAAAGAAAATCATTTTTCTTAAAAAAAGCGCCGGGGGACCAGAATGAGAATGGATAAAGGAAAGCAAAAGTAGAATATAACGTACGGTTCAAAAATTATTGGGGGACCAAAATATGTGGTTTAGGCTATAGACCCAATTTGAAACTTTTATCGATGACGAAATGGAAGTAGCACTTTGCAAGTTGTTGTCCCAATTATTATTAGGTTATCCACAGCAAATACGGAACACCGTATATGTTTTTAAGTTTTTTTTTTTTTTTGAGCAACATAATGTTTTTTTTTTTAAGATTTAATCGTACTTCCATTGCACCAGTAACGTTACAGTGGTCAGCCAAATCTTCCAAGCATTAGGAAATACGGAATTTATGATTTTTTTTGTAAGATTTCATGGGATACTGTGGAGTGTGGGTAGGCATTAAGGAATTTATTTCTTACTAAATATTTTTCCAGCGTTTTAAATAAAATTTTTAAATACCTTATAATCCACTTACGTACTTTCAAATTAAAATTTAAGAAAAAGATTCGGTTGTTGTACATTTCGAATGCCGCCAGTATTTCATTCCAATTCATTTATATTATTAAATGCTTACCCGCTGCCCAACATAATCGTCCCAAGCGCCGTCTGCTTAATTAATTAATTTATTGGAAGACCCGAAAAAGTCGAAGAAATAAATAAAAAGAAAATTACAATCGTCACTATCAGACTGATTCAGAGTCAGTGTTGAAGAAATTTCCTCTGCTCAACACACCAACTTCTCTTCCTAGTCCCTATCCTGTCATTTGCCAAGAGAGTGGGCTTTTTTTTTTGAGTTTATAAAAATAATATTTATTTTAAATTAATTACTATTTTTTAAAAATATTTTTTATTTGATTATTTGGTAGTTATTCTACCAGTCACTAGCATCGCTATTTGTTATTTTTTAAAAAAAAAAATTACCGATGATTATTTCGCAAATTTGAGTTAACGTGCTAAATCGATTAACTCAATTATCATCCAAATGCACCGTATGTAAAAGGAAGAAATGTAACAACATTTTGTTAAGTTTTACTTCTATGATGCTGAGCTGTCTGAAGGACGTACGATTTACATATATACACAAATGATAATTAGATGTCTCATTTTTTTTACCACGGAGAAAAATTATTTTGAGAGCGTATAAACATGATCCTATTTATTTTATGCCGTGTCACGGATATGGGTGTTTTTATGTATTCTGGCTTGGTAAGATGGGCATTCATTCGACGACGGCAAAAAAAAAAAAAAAAACGATATTTCCTTCAAAACACTTAAAAAACTGACATAAAAATTGAAAAAAAGTTCAATTTTTTTCCCCCAATTGCCACCCTACAAAATTTTCAAATCTCAGTAGACTCTGTTCTAAGTGGCATAATGAAAGAAATAACTAGTTGTAGAAATAAAATTAAACAATTATCCTGAACCCGAAACGGTGTCGAAACCCATTTCTTGCAAACATCCGAACCCGTTTCAGGGACAAGCGGGGCCCAAAAACTGACCGTTTCTTTTCTTCGTTCCCTTTTCCACTTTCCTCGCTAATTCGCCTCTTTAAAAAAAACCCATCCCAACCTCCTACGAGCACTGCTGTGCTGGCTCTGCCTCAGGCTCACTCGCCTTCAGGCTTCAATTCCTTCCCTCTCTTCTCTCATCAATTTCTTCAATCCTAAATCTCTTTCTAACCCTAACTTCTCCTGGTAAACTCATCTTTCTCTTCTTCATTTTTCAATCTTATCATATTTCGCGATTCCAATTATTTATTGTTTTCAATAGTGGAATGAATTTAACAAGTGTAATTCTCATTTGGGATTTCAAATCGGCGTTTGGCTGGAATAGCTTGGATAAGGCCTTTGTTTAATTAATTAATTGTTTTAACCTTATCATTTCAATTTAGTAAATCCAATTCGCTCCAAAAGGATTTATTTTGTAGATTATTACGAAAATGATTTCACATGTTGACGCCGACCTGATTATTTTTTTTGGAATTTCGAAATTGTGCTTATTCCTGAAAATTGAGCTTGCCTTATTCTCACTTTGCCTAATTCTGAACAGGAATAGCTAGTAATGGCGGCTGCTTCGAGATTACCACTCAGCCAGAAAATCCATTGCCATGATGCACTGAGCACAAGAGCTAAGGAGAGAGAGCTGAGATATAGAGAGAATGTTTTAAGGTTTAGATACAATAACATTGCAAAAAGAGGGAACAAAATGGCAATGCATGCAAGCCCTCCTACTGAGGATGCAGTCGTAGCGACAGGACCGCTGACAAAGGAGGATCTTGTCGGGTACTTAGCCTCTGGATGCAAGCCCAAGGAGAAATGGAGGTAGTATTTTTTAACTATACATGATAAGCATCTCATGTTTTATTTGTAGCATGCTCACCTTGCAAAATTATCCAAACATCATGATGGCCTGCAGTGCCCAATGAGAAAACGACCCCCCAAAAAAAAAAAAAATAGACAACCTGTTCTGTCTTGATTCCCATTTTCTTAAAAACATGCCTCTGCTATGTTTGCATTCTTACAACACCTTTCTTTTATCTATAATGGCCTTTCAAATATTTAAAATAGGGAGAGAGAAATTGGGATAAATGAGATGGTTCTCGTTTTTCTGGCATCCAGTTGTTCCTTCACAAAAGACTATAATAATAAAGGATAAAGGAAGGGAGGGGCTAACATGCATGTAGGATATTTTCTTATTTTGCTGGGATGGTTCCATTTGTGCCCTAACTTTTCTTTTCGGAAGGCCGTTGATTGTTTATCCAAAAGTGCAAGTACAGCTGGCCTTCTCTGTAAAATTTTCTCTTACTTTTGTTGGGCCTGTAAATACCTTTCAAATTGCACTTTTAATAAAGTCTTTGTGTACAATTTTCTAAAGTCAGGTATCCATTTGTAAAAATGGGGAGATATTGGGTGGTAAATTTTGAAAAGCACTTAACTTTGATAATTAAGTTTATAATGCGGTAAATTGTAACCTTCCTTCTGAAATGGACTTTGTAATTATGGAAATACCAATATATGAAAGAATGTTAGTTACAAGCATTGGCACTTATGAAGAGAACGACACTCAAAAAAGTATTTAAAACCCAGTTTGTTCTCATTTCAGCCTATCTGGCGGCTTTTAATACAAGCACCACTTGCATTATGAGTATCCTTGAGCATCTAAGCAGATCTGTCTTATGATTTAAATATTTCAATTTGACCCAATGGATTTTACTTTGTGTTGTGACTGACATTAGGATGCTGGCAAATAGGAGCTTAGGATAAAAAATTTATTTGTCATGTTCTGTATTTTTGCCTCTTTTTTGCTATACTGTAATCATCATTATGGTCAGTATTTTTTCTTTTTTAGAATTGGAACTGAACATGAGAAGTTTGGTTTTGAAGTGGAAACTTTGCGCCCAATGAAGTATGAACAAATAAGCCATTTACTAAATGGGATTGCTGAAAGATTTGATTGGGATAAGATCATGGAGGGAGATTATGTTATTGGTCTAAAGCAGGTAAATAGTTATCACATTATTTTTATTATTGTTGTTATATTATCACTGCCACCATTGTATATCACCTTTGGTTTGTTTTTATGGCATCCTGCTAAAGATACATGTATCACAATTAGTTTTGTAAAATCTTGTTGGAAGTGAAATTCCTTGGGATAGCTTCTCAATATACTATATAGTCAGTCTAATTTTATATGTTGCATTCAGGACATTAGAAGTATTATACCATATGGAAACTTGACCTAGGATGTCTCAAATTTGAACCTAACATTCCTTTTAACTTTTTTGTGGTTGTCCCCCAAATTTCTTGGGGACTAATTCATAGGAACTTGGCGGGTAGCACATAATATGCTGGGTTAATTTTAGTTTGACTTGGGCTTGGGAGCATGATAGATGCTAGATGGGTACATGTGTTATAAAATAGCAGAAATTTCATGAGAATAACCTAAGAACTGGTTCTGGTTGTCTTTGATTTTTTTTTTCCTCTTTTTGTGAATATTTCAAAGAAAAGTAGTTTCTGCTTTTGGATGCAATAGACTTCAGCGTGTTCCTGCAAACATGATAAAGAACTATTTATTCTTTGGAGTATTTGACAATTAGTGTGCTGTAATTTTTTTTTTCATTAACAAGTTTTATTGTGTGTAGGGAAAACAAAGCATATCACTGGAACCCGGAGGTCAGTTTGAGCTTAGTGGTGCGCCTCTTGAGACACTTCATCAGACTTGTGCTGAGGTGAATTCTCATCTTTACCAGGTGAGTTCTATACATTTGCATGCACTGTTTCTCAGTAGTTGTATATATTTGTTAGTATGTTATTTTCAATAGACATTTAATTTGTAGATTTTAATGATTAGTGTTACTTGACAGGTGAAAGCTGTTGCGGAGGAAATGGGAATAGGTTTTCTTGGAATTGGCTTTCAGCCGAAGTGGGCTCTCAAGGACATTCCTATAATGCCGAAAGTATAACCCCCCCCCCCACTCGTCTCTCTTAATTAACCATTTAATGTGTTCAATGTAGTCCCTCATAGCTATACTTATATTGTCATGGTCAACAGGGTAGGTATGACATCATGAGAAATTATATGCCCAAAGTAGGCTCCCTTGGGCTTGATATGATGTTTCGTACATGTACTGTTCAGGTACCATTTTTATTTTCTTCCAGTAATCTATATGCTGTTTTCTAAGCAAAACATGTCTAGTATCCGCAGGATTAACACTAATAGATTCTTCCATTTTTTTTTAAAAAAAAAACTAGGTCAATCTTGATTTCAATTCTGAGGTTGACATGATAAGAAAATTTCGAGCTGGCCTCGCCCTTCAGCCTGTATGTAGAATTTTTCTTTATCAGAGAGCTTACTTTATTTTTCCATTAAAATAACATATCGTATATTCTTACCTTCTTTCTCTAATTTACAGATTGCTACTGCAATATTTGCTAATTCACCTTTTAAAGAAGGAAAACCAAATGGCTTCCTTAGCATGAGAAGGTATTATTAAGTTGTTTGGCCTCGTTCTATATTTTTTGTCTTTCATTCAAATAGATTGTGATTCCAACTTCAACAATTTTTGCAGTCATATTTGGACTGACACAGATAATAATCGAACTGGCATGCTTCCTTTCGTCTTTGACGATTCTTTTGGGTTTGCTCAACATGTTCCACTTACAACAATTTTATTCACCTTTTTCAGTAGTCAATAAAGTTCCAACTAGTACTTTTACCTTCATTTTTGCAGATTCGAGCAATATGTGGATTATGCATTAGATGTCCCAATGTACTTCGTATATCGGAATAAGAGATACGTTGACTGTACTGGCATGTCCTTTAGGGTTTGCTTCCACCCCTGCCCTACTCTCTCTCTCTCTCACTCACTAATTCACATGAAAAAGAGAAAAGTTGTGGATAATGATTTTAAATTTGAAATATTGGTATAATTTGAATTCTGCAGGATTTTATGTCAGGAAAGCTTCCTCCTCTTCCAGGGGAGCTACCTACCCTTAATGATTGGGAGAATCATCTGACTACTATTTTCCCTGAGGTTCTATTTGTCTTCAAAATGTCCTCTTAGTTTGATGATGATGATTATTATTATTAAGTATTGTTATCGTTATCATTTTTGTTGTTGGTTCTTGTTTTGCTTTCTTGAGAGATTTTGACTGTGGTGTTCTCTCTTTAAGGTAAGGTTGAAAAGATACTTAGAAATGAGAGGCGCTGATGGTGGTCCCTGGAGGAGATTGTGTGCATTACCAGCCTTTTGGGTATGTCCTCGCAGATTATAAATTTGCATCATATAGTACAGATCAGCATGCAGTGATTAAGTGATTAAACATCTTTCCCTTTTTCAGGTGGGCTTGTTGTATGATGAGGTTTCACTTCAGAATGTTCTAGATATGACAGCTGATTGGACAAGAGAAGAAAGAGAAATGTTGAGGAGAAAGGTAATAATTTTGTATAACTTGGTAATGTATATGTTCTCATTATGTATGATTGCATTCTCTCTTTGCAAGAAGGGATTTAGTGATAAAGGGAATTATAGAAAATGTTTTTTTTTTCTCCCTCTGAATTACCAGAAGAAATATAAAAATTAAAAAGTAATGAATGAACTCGTTTGTTGTTACTTAAATTAACTAGTTTAGCATAATGAATGTTGGTTTATCAGGTGCCTGTTACTGGATTGAAGACACCATTTCGGGATGGGTTTTTAAGGCATGTGGCTGAGGATGTTTTGAAACTAGCTAAGGTTATTTCAGTTTCACAAAGAATGTTTTGCAACTTCCAGTATGTGTGTGTGTGTTTTCCTGAGAATGTTTCATTACAATAAATTTTCATTTTGTTGCACAGGATGGATTGGAGAGAAGAGGATACAAGGAATCTGGCTTTCTGAGAGAGGTAGCTGAGGTTGTTAGAACGGGTATGTACCATTATTATATTTATCAGTTATGACCAATCAGTTCTTGTCTATGCTGCTGGATCCCACTGATATATGATTCTAGTTATGCTTTCAATTAAGCCCTTGTTTTAGCTTTAAGTGTTGATCAAGCACTCAACAAAAAAAAAAGAAAAGGGTATAGCATAAGCCCAACAAATGCCTGTGCAGCTGTCTCAAATGGTGCTAAAATATGTTTGGTTATTTTTCTAACAGGAGTTACACCAGCAGAGAAGCTCCTTGAACTGTACCATGGGAAGTGGGGAGGCAATGTAGACCCAGTTTTTGAAGAACTGTTATATTGAAATTGTACATCATTTTTAGTTACTTTTGTTAAAAAAGAAAAATTGGGAATTCCTGGCTGGGGGAATTCAACACCCCGCAAAAAGTAATATAATCCTTTGCAAGCCAGGAAATATTGTCCAATAAGGCTGCTTTTGCACAAATAAATTCTATTGGGATTAGAATTGGAGGATTCAAATGTTGTCCTAGAGCTCATAACACTAGGTAAAACCCATATTGGACAGCATTCTAGTAAATTATCACCAATGTTTTACATAGCTATTAACTGTTTTCTGAATGTGAAATTTCGGCAAGCTAAATGTCTATAATGATGAACATGAACATAATGTAAATAATCCTTCATGTGTTGTAATATAACTTTACTTAAATCATCCTTCATGTGTTTGTAATATAACACTGATTTTGAAAGGTACCATCATGATTCATGAACCATATTATTGATGCCAATGTTATGATATGGTAATCGTATATGGAGAAGTGGCTATCATTGCGATCAGGATTGAGAGGAGGTCGTTGCATGAATATAATATTGTAGGATATCCAAATCCAAACATATATTAATTTTCAGTGAGGATCCGGGTTCTATCCAAATCCAAATCCAATCCAATCCATCCAAATCCAATCCAAACATATATTAATTTTCAGTGAGGATCCGGGCTTAGAATCCGGATTCGACACTATTAGCCAACAGTTCTTAGTACAGTAAATTTGATCGGATCTTTTATTGCAGATTGTGAAATAACAATTATCGCAGAAGATCCCGTATAGAGAATATGTTTTTACTTTTTACCTTCCGCTCCCGCGCGGGACCGTCCAGCGCAGCCTACGAATCGTCCGATCTGATCTGGACGGTTCGGGCCTATCAATCTAGTTACATACACGGGGCTCCCTTTGCCATTGAGATTAAATCAGACGGCTCTGATTCTTGCGCTGCACGGTCCCGCGCGGGACTGGATTTCATTTCGGTTTCAACTTCATCGGCATAATGGAGAGCTTTTATTAATGATTTGGTAGATAGGATTAGGGGAGTGGCTTTTACTGGTTATACTTTTCCCATTTGTATCCTGTAACTGATTCTCTTTGGTAATGAAAGGCCCACGGGAAAGTTCTTCTTCTTCAAAAAAAAAAAAATCTCCTCCGCTTTGTGCTAGACCCCTCCCACTTTTAAATTTTTATTTTTTTTATTGTATGGACTCTTTTTTATTTTTAATTTGCTTACGTCTTTCAAATAAAAAAAAACACTTGAAAATCACATGTATCCATCAATGAAACCCTTTTTTTCTTTCAGGATGAACCACATTTTTTTTTATTTGAATAGTCCAAAGGAGTTTTAGATGGTATCAATCACTTTCTAATTTTTTTTCCTCCGAATTTTACATGTTTTCTTTAAAAGATTATAAGAAATCTAATAATACTGATTCTTTTTTTTTTAGGAAAAAGCCCGTAGGCACTAATAATACTGATTCAACTTTTTTTATTATTATTTTTATTTATTTGCCTTTATAAAAATAATTAAAAAAATTATACATCATACACAATCAATGAAAATGTCGCACATATTATGACAGACATTGTGTTGCAAAAAAAAATAATTATTGTATTTTTATTTGGAATTTAAGTATGATCTTAAACGATTGTGTACTATTAAATATATACCACACTAAAAATTATCGTGCAACACAACTAATTATATGTTATCTTAAATGAATAAAATATAAAAAATATCAAAATGAAAATAGATCGCGCAACGCGCGAAAAGATCACTAGTAATAATAAAGCACAAACAGCCAGGGTTGGGAGGGAGTTAGAATTAAAACATTATAATATGTTATTATTATTATTATTATTATTATTATTATTATTATTATTTTATTGTATTGGACTGAACTTAATTATCTCTAGTGGCCAGAATTCGGAATCAGAAACAACATTTTCATGAATTTGGAATTGTGTGGTCATCAGAGTTCAAAATCGAACTCCATATTTATCACGGATGTGGAATTGCTGTTATTTTAAGTGTGTTAGCCGCTAGGTATGATATTCAGCAGTCAGCACTATCAAATGGTCGATAGGAATTTGAAACTTGTCCGTTCTTCTAAAACTGTCTGTAAATTGTATAATACGGTCCAGATTTCCTTAAGCCCACTTGGTGTATTGATTTTTTTAAGAAAAGTTTGAAAGTGGCTGCCAAGTAACTCAATTATGAACTTGTACCTTTTTTAAGGAAAATTTGGCAGCGGCTGCCAAAGTGCCAAGTAACTCCATTGTGTATAGTAACCGGAAATTACTGCAAATTTTTCTAATTTCAAGTTTTCCTTTTAAATTATATTTTCTCTTAAAAAAATGCTAAGAGGCCCCTCTCAAAGCTAAAAAATACTTCAAACTTGAGTTACTTATCTTCATCGCAGCTCAATAAAAAAAAAGTACCCAGTTGTCAGGAGCCAAGATTCTATTCCTAATTTTATGAACAAAATAAGCAACGTAAATGGACGAACGGAAAAAAAAAAAACAGCAAAACTAAAGATAAACATAAAGGTAAAGAACGAAGAGAAATAAATATTAAGGAAAATCTTACAGTGGATTATTTATTTTTTCTGGTATAGGTTGAAAAGAAAAACGGTTCATTTAAAATCATGCTCATGTAATTAATTAGATTTAAATCAGAGCCAAAAAATTATTACCTCACCATGTAACGTCTCAGTAAGTAAATATCAACTTTGAAGGATATTACTGAGTAAATATTAAATTTCTCAATTAGTGTCACACGGGGGCGGGGCCCATTACGCTTAAACCAACCCTAATTAACAGCATTAAATACCTCAATTTTTCTATTACTAATTACTAAATTACGCCGATTCTTTCCTGTTTCCCTTGAGGCAAATTTCATTCTCTCTTTCCCTGTCCACCTTCGCACCTCCTCCTCCTCCTTCGCCATCTAAGCTCCTCCACCCGCGCCGTCTTCCCATTCCCTCCCAACGCCCACGCCCACGCCGCTGACCTTTGGATTTCCAAGGCTCTCTCCACCTCCTTCCTCCTCTTTCCTTCTTCCCTCCCCCTCCTTTTCAAACGCCTCCATCTCTCTCCTTTAGCCGCCTCTCTCGCCATCACTCCCCTTCAACAGCTTGCATCCACACTCTCCGCATTCCACTTTTTTCTTCTCACTCGGGACCACCTCTCTCAGTCTGCTCAAGCCTCAAGAGTCATTCAAAACCGCCCCACAATCCACATTCAAGCAACAAGCAACGCTCTTTCCCATCTAGTGTTGGGAATTGCTTCCAATTCTTCCTTTACTATTTGTTATCTATCAACTTCCTCCAAAACAAAAGCTGTTATTTACACTACATCCATGGCTCACCTCCAATCTCTCAACACCATTCAGTCTTCTCTCTCAATTCAATCGAAAGATACAAAAGACTCTCCTTTAAACCCCACACCGCCAAAATCTCATCATGTCTAGTCTCTGATGTCAACCCAAAACCCATCACAGCAGCCAACTCACCCTCGGTTTCTCCGGCGAGCAAGGAGTGGATGGAGGCTGACAAAAATGTAATGGTTGAGACCTATGCTCGGGCCCCAGTTGTACTGGAAAGGGGTATTGGGTGTAAATTGTATGATGTTGATGGGAAGGAGTACTTAGACATGTCGGCTGGTATTGCTGTTAATGCGCTCGGGCACTGTGACCCCGATTGGGTGAAGGCTGTGGTTGATCAAGCCAGTACTCTGACACATGTCAGCAACGTGTATTACTCTGTACCTCAGGTGATTATCAAATATCTCTTTGTTGGAAAAATTGGGGATTTTGGGATATCTTTATGGTTTGGGACTTTGGGTTAAGAGGTATTGTTTGACCCCTTAAATATGAATTAATTAGTGCAAAAACAAAAACAAAAACAAAAAAAGAAATAAAGGATCACGAAATAATGGTTTAGAGCATGACGATCTTGCTTTCCACCGCTGCGCTTAAGCCCTAAACCCCTTGCAGTCATTCATTCTGTACCATGTAGAACCTGACTAGCACTTGTGTTGTATCTAGTAGTACCAGATTCAACTGCTATCAATATGTTGATATTGGATCCATTGATTCAAGTTTGAAAGGGTGGGTTCAGGCACGGGACAGTGGACACCATCAGCGGCTAGGTGGGTTGTCAGTCAGCCAATCAGTTATATACTGTGCATGAACCATTTCGAAATTAAGTTACTGTCCAATTAGAACACAGTCAGCTTTCAATTATGCAATTAAACCCAGAATGACTAAAGGGGTAAACTAAAAACAAAAGACTAACACAGGACTTAACTGTTAGGTAAAACTCGCACAGCGACTTATTGAGTGCTCCTTTGCAGATCGAGTGTTTTTCTCAAACTCTGGTACTGAAGCCAATGAGGCAGCAATAAAGTTTTCCCGTAAGTACCAGCGACACACTCACCCTAACTCCACCGACCCACCAACTGAGTTTATTTCCTTCTTCAACGGTTTCCACGGTCGCACAGTTGGGTCACTTTCACTTACCAGTAAACAACAATACCGGGTTCCTTTTGAGCCACTCATGCCAGGTTGTGGCATCTTTGTGGAGTATGGTAATGTGGCAGAGGTGGCTAGATTGGTTAAGGAGTTGAGTGTTGCTGCTGTATTTGTGGAGCCATTGCAAGGGGAGGGAGGTATTCATTGTGCAACTAAGGAGTTCTTATCGGGATTAAGGAGTGTCTGTGACGAGGCAGGGGCATTATTGGTTTTTGATGAGGTATGGCATAAAAATCTTTTACCGAATAAAGTTCCATATTGTTATCTTGGGAAATTGTCTCACAGTGTTAGTAAGTTTAGAAGGATGCAGTAAAATGATTGTGTTGGACAACTTAGACAGCATGCTTTAATGTTACTTAAACACATTTTGATATAGTAAAGGAATGTGATGAACTTTTTTCCTTCCTAAAGCCACTTTGATTATCATGGGAGATGAACGGTGCATATATGTTTTTAATTTTCACGAATCAGTGTAAACTTGATAATTTAAGTTTATGATGGGGCAAACTCCTTTCTTCTTGGCTGATTGGGATAAATTACTACCAAAGTACATCCAATTTGGATATTCTTATCACCTCAGCACCAATAATATAGAGAATTTAATCTTCTTCTGACAATAACAAAATATACAATATTACCAATGGGTATGTATCAGAGAAGAAAATATGAAACGAGCAATATATTATACCAAATGATCTTGTTTATGCACCTCAAAGTGTGTTAGGACTGATGGGTCATCTATAATCATTATACAAGTCAGATCTGTAAACAAATTGCATGTAATAGTCATTACCGCAAGCAATTTATGTTACTATTCACTATTACAAATATTCTATGAAAAATGTTGAATTACAGGTCCAATGTGGGTTAGGACGGACAGGTCATCTATGGGCCCATGAGGCATACGGTGTCTACCCTGACATAATGACACTCGCGAAGCCACTTGCAGGTGGCCTTCCTATTGGTGTCGTACTCACCACAGAAAAGGTCTCTTCAGCAATCAATCCAGGGGATCACGGTAGCACCTTTGCCGGGAGCCCTATGGTCTGCAATGCAGCCTTGACTGTACTTAATAAAATTAATACCCCCACTTTCCTGTCTGATGTGGCCAAGAAAGGAAATCATTTGAAAGAGTTGCTTGCAAACAAAATGAAGGGGAATATGCACGTGAAGGAGATCAGAGGCAGGGGACTTATTGTTGGGATTGAGCTGGATATGCCTGCGGTTGGGTTGGTCGATGCATGCCGCGAGAATGGTGTGCTGGTTCTGACTGCTGGGAAAGGGAATGTGGTGAGGCTGGTGCCCCCTCTGATTATTTCAATGGAGGAATTGGAGTTTGGCGCTGAGGTTATCAGTAAATGCCTCAAAGCTCTTTGATTGCATCTGTAAAGAGCTTTTGTTGATCGATGAGAGTTTGAGTTCTTTAGATTTGTAATTTTTGATGTGCCATTGCAAGCTTGTTGACTAATTGTTAGCTTTTTTCCTTATTTCTGTATCTTCTTTTCTGGAATTAAGGATTCGTGTAATTGAGCAAGAATTTCATTTAACCATTGATCTTTTGTAATTGGCTCATCTAAGTTGGTAATAAGAAGTCGTTTGTGTCTGTTTGTTTTGTAGGGTTACCATTCTTAACTCCTTTTTAATAGTGTTTTGTGGTGATAGTGAGAATTATTTACTGCTGTAATTATGTAATTATGTTACTCCTTATTTAATATGACTGAGTCGTGTTGAAAGTTTTCTTGAGTTTTATTCTCTCTCAGGTTCTCCGATTGCTTAGGGTTGCTTAGTTCAAACTCAGCTTCGTTATCTTCATCAGATTCATAATAATTTTGTGACTTTCAAAGTTTCAAGTGTATGCAAGAGAAAACAACACATATTCTGGAAAATATTATAGACGAATTGCAAACTGTGGTAGCATATGTGTAAGGTTGATTATATTGCATTTTATAGTTCATTAAATGCAACCTCTACGAAAAATGATACACGTATACTGATTTATATATATATATATACACATTGCTTATAACTAGCTATCAAAATTTTAGATTCATGCTTTTGTTGAATGAGATTCTTTTTTTTTTTGTAATCACTCTTAACTTCGCAAAACACTTATCATTTATGATTTAGGTGCCAGTTTGATAGTCTGTAGTTCACTCTCATTGGTACTGGAAGTACTTGGCGTGCATATTGTTTTTAAATGAATATTAGCATATGCACGTCTATAATTCACTTTAAATATAAGATCTCAAATAAGATCGAGCTCTTTTATTGATTGTTCAATTGCAAAAAAATCTTGATTGAGGTTGTCAATACAGTTTTGTTTTACTTTTAATATCTTTGGTAAGTTCTTTTGCTTAGACTTTTGTATCAGTACAAGTACTCAAATACTTAAAAATTGAAAATGCACTAGATTAGCTATCTGACGGCCTTTGGCTTGCAAATCTGTTGTGTTACGGGCATGAATCTGAGTTCACATAGGAAATTCGGAAATACGGAAACATTTCTTGATATTGAATTAGAGTATTTAAATTTGCATATTTAAAAAATTTGTGTATTTGATTATATGGGTTTAAATGTTGGATTTATAGACCTTATACAGTATAAAATAAAGGGATTGAGAAGAATAAACAGAAAAGGCAAGATTACTTGCAGGGACCACTTGAAAATCAAAACTATTGAAATTCATACTTATATTATAAAATTGCAAACTAACACATAAGTGGGGAAAAAATTGTTACTTATATTTGTACCTTCACGATTCAAAAATTATGTTTGTGGGAAGTTCTTTAAATTTATAGGCGTAGCAACATATCACAATTAAAGCTGCACAAGCCACCTGAAAAAAGAGCTCATGCAATTCTTGCTAGCACACCGACAAAAGGAGCAGTATTGACAGTAGCCGCCTCAGCCTGCTGATAGTTTGTCCTGGTGTCAGAATACTGGTCATTCGCATCGGGGCCGCCGACAATTGCACCATCAATCACATTGGGGTTGGGGGCATCCTTATAAAACCAAGTACTGAATCCTCCTTGGCATGTGACAGTCGAGCTGTCTTTCTTGATTGAAACAATGGATGCGCCTCTGTGGTGCACCTGAAGAGGGTAGCTTGACCCGAAACCAACCATGTAACTCATCTTCTTTGGGTTTTCACCAAGAATGTAATCTACCTGTAAGAGTCAAAAAGTAAATTCCTTTTACTTTTTTTTCCACATATTCCTACATAATATATATATATATATATATATATATATATAGAGGATGGCTAAAGTCCTATGGATAGGACTGAGTCCATCTCCTATTAAGTTTTCTACCGTCAGATCGCTTTAAACTTCGTGTGATGATGAGATCGGACAGTTCATATTTTAGCACGCAGAGAGCGCGATTCTTTATTTTTTCCGTTATGTGTTTCCGTCTCTAACCCTCTCTGTTTTCTCTCCTCTCCATCTCTGACTCTATTCCTTCTATCCTCACTCTCTGTCACGTCTCCTAGCGAAAGAGAGAGAAGAAAACCAAGCCTGACTTCCTTCATCGCACCTCGCACTTTTGCAACTCTCTCTCCGCAGCAACCCTAGAAAGGCTATGCTCTTCGATTTCTCTTCTTCCTGACCTTTATCTCGATCTTTCTCGCTTGATTTTGTGGAACCCTATCTTTCCATCTCTCTCACTCCCTCGCTTAAAAGTCATGGAAAACAAAACTTTGCCGATCCAAGAAAATAAAAAAATTATATCAAATCGATACTCATCTTCATTAATCCTTACTACTACTGTGTGCTTGCCGAGACAAAGAAAGATGGATTAGTTGCTATCCTTGCATGGACCCCAAAGAAAGCACCAAAAGTTGATCCAAGACCAGAACGTCCTATGCATGTTGGCTGCTAGTCTGATTAATAATTGTTGGTGATGCACCTTCATCATACTCGTTTAAGCTTAGTATATTCAATTTCTGCAAACTAGTGCAAAGAAATACCATTTCAGTTGATACAAATTACAGTGGAACACCATTTCAGACTTAATTTTTTTACACATGTTATTGTTCTACCATTGTCAATTTTGCATGAATTACCCTCGATTAGAACTTGGCTACAACCAATTGGTCATTAATTGAACCTCGCTTTAGAAATTGGGGACAACCAAACTGAATTATAAACACTTTTATTGACAAAATCTCTAACGAACCCATTTTTAATCTTCATTAAAATTGCTAGTAAGGCAGATGCGAATGGGGAATGTAGAGAGAGAGAAATTGACCTTCTCTGTGCCTATAGAAACTTGCGATCTGGCCTCAATTACACCAGTACCAAGTGACGAGGCTAACATTTAGTTTATCGCTCTGTACCTCGTTGGAGGTTAGCACCCAGTTAGAGCTTGTGTTGCGGGCGGCGGTTCGAATCGCTGGAGGGATGGAGAGAAATCGAATCGCTGTCTTGAGTAGAGTGGTAGTGAGCATAGGGCAAGAGATCCCAGAAAAGATATTCGAGTCGGAAGGGGGGGAAGGGAAAGAGATTGAATCGGAAGTGAGGAGAGCCATGAGGAAACTTTAGGTTGATAGAAGAAAAAGAAACGCTATAGATGGAGAGGAGACGAAGAGACTAAAGAATTTAACGGAAAAAATTAAAGGACTCACATCCTCAGCGCATCAACTTCAGCCGCCAGATCTGATCAAAGCACGAATCTTATAGAAATCTAATGGCTCAGAATTGAATAGGACAAGCCCTCTATCCTATTCAAAGGACTTTAGCCAATCTCTATATATATATATATATATATATAGCATTTTGCTATGGTGAGTTGCAACTCACCAAAGCGTCCGTGAGTCGCGCTCAAAATTTCAAAATTAAGTTCAAAACGACCGATCCAAACCGTCTAATACGATCTCCCTATTGAAATCTCCATGCAGACAAAATTTTATATTTTTTCGAAATTTTTAAGTATTTATTTCGGATTTTTAAAAACTGTTGTTTTTGAACGGTTCAGAGCTAATTAGATTAATGATTTTCTAAAATTTCAAAAAAATACTTAAAAATTTCGAAAAAATATAAAATTTGGTCTGCATGGAGATTTCAATAGGGAGATCGTATTAGACGGTTTGGATCAGTCATTTTGAACTAAATTTTAAAATTTTGAGCGCGACTCACGGACGCTTTGGTGAGTTGCAACTCACCATAGCAAAACTCTATATATATATATATATAGAATTTTGCTATGGTGAGTTGCAACTCACAGGTGCTCTGGTGAGTCGCAATCCAGGCCTTCCAATTCGCTCCAAGATTCGTGCAAATCGGATCGCTTGATGAGTCGCTGATCGACTAAAAACTTCCGTTCCGTCTGCGAAAAGTTCTCCGTTTCCTCTCTCTCTTTATTTCGCGTAGATCGATTCTCTCTCACTCTCTTCAAACTCGAAACAGAAACGAGTTTGAGCAAACCCTAGAAATCGGAGAGGTGGCTCCGCCGCTCTGCACACCTTTCTCTCTCGCTGTCCTATGATTGCTTTCTTCTCTCTTTCATTCTCACGATCTGTGTAGTTACCTCCTCCCGTGAGTGGATCGAAGCAGCAGAGAACCCTAGATCGAAGAATCGAATACAGTGCTTGGATCGTGAGAATCGAATCAGCTTCAAGATTGTTAGAATCGAATTGCGCCTCTCTTCGATTCATCTAGCACGTGAGATCCAAGTAAGCGCTCCTTTCCTCGTGCTCTCAACCTTTCCTAATTTGTTGAATGTGTGAATTTGGTCGCATGTCTATTTTGTACGAAGGAAATGTGTTTATGCTTGATAATGCTTTACTTATTGTTTACGTATTGATAATTGTTTTTCATATGATTCATGTCTGGAATTAAGATCCTTTTTTAAGCTTTTGATTGTACTGTGTTAGAACTTTTGGAGCTTTCTGTCTTCGTGTCTTCAGAAATAGTTTAATAAGGACAGCTCAAGAAAATTAACTAAATCCTTCGAGTTCATTGTTTTGCAAGGGCCATATTATTTGAGAAATGAACTGCTATCATTATAAACAGTGAGCATTTTAGGTACCAGTATGCCAATTTGTACTGGTATTTGAGTCAGATTATTTGAGTCATTTTAGGGCCATATTATTTGAGTCAGATTGTTATGTTGAGTCAGATTGTACTGGTATTTGAGTCAAATCATTATGCCACTTCCTCACCAATCTCTTCTATCCCAATATTTGTGTAGAGAGAGAAGAAACGGAGAACTTTTCGCAGACGGAACGGAAGTTTTTAGTCGCTCAGCGACTCATCAAGCGATCCGATTTGTACGAATTTTGGAGCGAATTGGAAGGCCTGGATGGTAACACTTTTTTATGCCATATATAGCCAATTCTTGTCGATCAATACTGGTTGTATACACAATACACTTTTTTCCTTTAATCAGTCTAGGTCATTATGGCTGACTTTAATATGTTCGAGTACTGACGGTCTTTTTATTACCTTTGTTTGAGTACTGACTTTAATAAAGTCCCTATATCAGAAATAACCACTTGGCTAAAAGTAGTGATACAATGCTCTCTTTTATTTAGAGATATCTCAATTTTGTAGAGATATCATTGGATGGTGAAGCAACCTCGAGCACTTAGTTAGAGATATCATTGGAAGGGCATAACAGTAGAACTTGCCTGGCAATAAAGTTCCTTATAATATGGTTTAGCTCAATACATGCAATTTATTTTAGCATTTATTAAAACTCCTTTGTTTTGCTTTTTTATTTTCAGATGAAGAAGGAAGGAAGAAGTGACAAAAGAGAAAAAGAAGAAGAAGAAGAAGATGTTTGTTAAGGTCTGATTTTGTTTTGTAATTTTTCCCTTTTTAGTTGTTGGATGATAGTTACTAGCTATTTTGTTTAATTGTTTTAATTTTTGTGTGGTATACTGGATGATAGTTACTGGATCTTAGTGTTGGTACCAGCTCATTACTGGATCTTACTGGATGAATTGCCATTTAAAATACCATATTACTAATTCTGTTTATTTCTATTGTTTAATTAGGCACTTGGAGACAAATTTGGAGATAAGTGAAGAATTGGATAGCAACAGCAAAAGGCCAAATCGGATAGCAGTAGCAGTGCAAGAATTAAATTTGTATCTTAGCAGTTTCAGAAACTAAGTTTTGTAGTCTTGTTTTTTTCGCTTTCGTGTATTATTTCACTTTTGAAATTTAGGACCTGTGTTAGAAGCTGTACCATGCTCAAAAAATGCTTATGTGCACGATTATATATCATATGCAGCAGCTTATATGTGCATCATATTAATTCTTATTTTCATGCATTTACTGGTGATAACTGGTACAAATTAATTTTACCGATTGATTGTTATTATCTATGATAATTTTGTTTGTGTGCCATGATTTCAATTTCTTTATTTGAAATTTTGATACTGGTTTTACATAAATGCCTGTACTGTCTCATGATTTATGTGGTAAAGGTTTTAAATTTGCATGATGGTTTTACACACTGGTTTTACATAAATGCGCTTCAGGCATGCTAGCTTATTGAACTGTTGGTTGTTCTGAATTGTTTGGGGAACTCACGTATATGGTACATGGTACCAAGCTGTTTTCAATAAAAATCGTCTGCATATGATATATTACCAAGCATGATTTGTACATGGTACCAAGCTGCTTATAAACATGCAAGCACATAGTATGTAAAGAAACTTTAAAGCAAATTAATAGCCTCAATTAATACTCTCAACTGAAATACATCCAGACACTCATACAGATGAGGTACAGATCCAGACACGAAATAGTGTCGATTAAGATAACACATAGTATGTAAAGCAACTTCAATAGAACTGAAATATATCGAAAGCAACTTCAAAGAAATTAATAGTCTCAAACTAAAATAGTCTCAACTGAAATACATCCAGACACGCATACATACAGATGAGGTACAGATCCACACACGAAATAGTCTCAATTAAGATATCACATAGTATGCAAAGCAACTTCAATAAAACTGAAATATATCGAAAGCAACTTCAAAGAAATTAATAGTCTCAAACTAAAATAGTTTCAACTGAAATACATCCAAACACACATACAGATGAGGTACAGAAAGTGAAAATACTAAATCGATTAAGAAGTAAAAAAGAATCACTAGAAATTATGAAAATACTAAATCGATTTACAAATTCAAATGCTGGATCGGTAAATATTAATTTGCAAATTCAATTGACAAAAGAAGCTGCTAAGAGGAGAAACAAAAGCCAATTAGAGTACATGAATGGTAGAGCTGTCTTGCATAATCAGTTCTAATGCAAGCTTGACAGAAATAATCAATTAAAGTCCCAAAACCTGACAGCCCAAAACCATGTATAACCAAAGAATACATTAACTAAAGCCGATTGCCTCTCCGATCTAGGGTTTTCTGCTGCACATATCAGAGGAGGTAAGAGATCGTGAGGAGGTAACTACATAGATCGTGAGGAGGAAAGAGAGAAGAAAGTGATTGGATGCAACTTTCAAGTTAATTATACACCTCTTATTCCGACCTACATAAACCAAATTAAAGATCCTAGCCATTGAAAAGCCGTACAAAGGGTACCAAAGCGCGCTTAATTATGCATACCAGCATACGAAAACTTAGCCACACGGCTCCGTTTGGATAGGTGTGGGAAGAAGAGAAAAAAGGAAGAAGTGGGAAGAAGTATTGGGAAGTGTGTAACTTTGTTAAGAGTTTGAATTATTTATAATTTTTTTTCTTCCCATCTTTCTTTTTCCTCTTCTTCTTCTCTCATCCAAACGCAAGCCACACAAGTTCAAGTAATTAAGGGGGCGTTTGGATCGCTTAGGAATTGGGGGAATTGGGGGAATTTGCTATTCCTAAGCATAAATTTATTGGAAAGTGTGTAACTTTGTAAAGAGTTTGGATTGTTTATAATAAATTAAATTCCGGAATTTGCTTTTATGCGGCATATGTTGGATATCATATTATCATGTGGTCATAACCAAATAAATAAATAAAATAAAATAAAAAATCAACCGACCACCTTATTAGTCTCCTCATCCGGAAAACGAAAAGAAAATTAAAACTGAGAAAGGATTACTTAATTAAGAAAAGCACAGAGCCGCGTTTATGCGTAATATGCGGAGCGTGTTTGCTGAAGTGGTATTCTGCCCAATCATCCATGTCAACTCGTGGTTCAAATGTTAAAATTTAGAAGCGCTGACCATTATAATGGGATAAGCATTAACGCGCTACATAGGGGGAAAAACCAACTCTTTTTAATTAATAAATATATATATATATATATATATATAAATTCTAGATTATATATACAGACAGAGACACTAAGTTAATTTTTATAGAAATATCTTAGGATAAAATTTCGGTCTATATCATTTTCAGATTGAAAATAAAAGGAAAAACAACGCAAGAGTCGAGAATTTCAATTTTTGAAATTCTGAAAATTTTCGGTCCTTTAAAGAACAGAACTACAACATCCGACTCTTACGAGGATTGATAATTAAAATTCTCATCTTAAACGGTCCGTATTTGAAAATTACATCCTTTTATTTTTTTTTTGAAAAAAATATAGAGGTATTTGAAAATTCAATCTGCTACTTTATTACAAAGTATTAGTAATAAAAGAAATTAAATGCTAGTATAAGAATTTGCTGCCCGAAACTTAAAACAGCGGGGCTAATAAGAATCATTTCTGATTTCTATCATCTTCATCATCCTCAAACGCGTTTTCTATTTTTAGACAACGCGTAATTTTCTTTTTCAGTAATAAGGATGATGGGGATGATTTTCTGGGTAGTTACATGAACGCGTTTTTGGATGAGGAGATGAGGAGAGGGAGGGCTGAACGACACAGAGGAGAGGGAGGGATCGACACAAACACAGAGAAAAAGTAAAATAACTGTTCTAGTTAATATATACAACTATTCTAGTTATATGTATAATTGATCTAGTGAATATACATAACTGTTCTAGTTAATAGTTAATATAACTAGAACAGTTAACAATTCTACTCAATATATATAAAAGGTTCTACTTATATACATAACAGTTCTACTTAATATATATAAAAGTTCTAATTAATATATGTAAAAGTTCTATTTATATATATATAAAGGTTCTGAAAGATCTAGTTCGCTTCCTTCCTCTGATTCGCTCCCTCCTCCTCTTATTCGCTCCCTCATCCCTCTTCTATCATTCCTGGACTCCTATCATCCTCTCTCTTCTATATCATCCCCTGGACTTTCGCGTTTTCTAAAAATAGAAGGAATTAACGTGTCTGTAGAGGGAATGATGGGATAATAAAAGAGTAGGATGAAAAAAGCAATTCCGTTAAAACAGCCCTCGTTTTCTCTTTAAATTGCATTCGATAAAAATTTGTTAGAATCAGAATTTAAAATTTGAGCCTTCGCAAATTTGAAAAAAAAAAATCTATTAGTTATCTAAAGATTTTAACTAGCTACTTTTTTATCTATTGAATTAAAAATCGAACATATTTAACTGGGAAAAAGCAAGGACTGTTGATTTTTCTCGTTTTTAATATTACTTTTAGAAAGAAACTGGGTTCTAAGTTGGTAAAGAACTAACTAAAATAATATGATTACGTTCGCGTACTTATCTTATCTTCTCTAATAAATTTTAAATATTTTCCCAATAACGAATTTTAAAAGTCAACTATTTGAAATTACCTTTCAACATAACTTGCAGCGAGCTATGAATTGAATCTGTTATTTCAAAGTATTTAACATCAGTTAATTATTATTTATGTTGAAAAAAAATACTCATTTGACCGGGAGTATACGGTCGTCAACACCCAACCGCCTTAGATCTTCATAATTACTATGGCTCAAATAGTAGGTACACCCGTGTAGCACAGGAAAAACATGAAATATACTAGTGGGTAAGATCTGACCCATCTAGCACGAATTCTAAAGCTGTTACTTGTTAGACTTTCTAAACTACTGCATGAATTGTATCAAGGTGCACGAATTATTTTAGCTATTTATTACTTTACGCCGACTTGGATCGACCTGGTGTGTTTGGATGCAACGGAATAAGTCAAGAATAAGAAATAAGAATAAGAAATTTTGGTCTGCGTACTTATCCTTATTCTTTATTCTTATACCATGGTTTTGTTAGTATAGGAATAAGGGTCCTTATTCCTTATTCTTGTGTTGTTTGGGTTGCACAAGAATAAGAATAAGCACGCAAACCGAAATTTCTTATTCCTATTCCCTATTTGTTGCACTATACAATTTATTAATATTATAATTTATGATCTCTGGTTGGCACATTCAATGATTCAAAGCGGTGCAAATATTTGATACTATATTCTTGCATACTTTTTTCATATCTAGACTGTAGTAATATATATTTTTTTATCTCAGTTACGAAGATTCTTAGTTTTAAATAAGTCTCGAAATTTATTAAACAATAAATCAGATAATTACCTGAATGTGAAAATTATGAATATCAAAACTACTTTCAAATTAAAATTAGTGAATTGTAAATTGATCACCTTAGATAATATTTATCCAGATAAAATTTTTTTTTTGGCATGATTCATCCAATGGGGATGGGTGGGGGTGCATACATTACTTGTTAGAAGAAAAAAAAAGTATATAGTGTTTGTTTACTATTTAAATGTTTTTGTCCCACATATGCACTTTATTCCTAAAATGCATAGCATCTAATTTCAAATTAATAGTATTGTAATCTGATCAATTGTGTTGATCGGCACTGCCTCCTCAGTTTAGAAAATCTTTGAATTAATAAAATAAATTCTGATTATTTAATTCATCAAAAAAAAAAAAAAATGAAAACAATGAATGACTATCCGACTCCGAGCCCCACTCGCTACAACCAGCACACACAGAAAAGTTCACATCCCATCCCTCACAATCTCATCTCTTAAGCCATATAATAAGCAGACCCCAACAACTCCTCAGTCTCTTTCGCCACTCCGCAACCAGTTTCAAAACAGAAAAGAGAAACAAACCACAAACACAAACACAATTTCAAACTCTCTCTCTTCCCATGCGAATGCCACGGCGCAAGCCATCCTTCCTTTTCACCACCAACTCCACCACCTCCGCCGCCTCCACTCGCAAGCCCAACCGACCCGAGCTCCGGCGCGCGGCCGCGTTGCTCTTCTCGGCGATTCTCCTCGGAACTCTGCTCTACTCCGCCGACAACATCCGCTTCATCACAATCCAGTCTCACATCACCCGATCCTCGCCTCGCCAGCTCAGTTCTCTCGAAGCCGAGGCGAATCACGCATCGGGCCCGTCCGATCCAATAGGGATCCAATCGGCGGCGGATCTGTTCGACGGAGCGAAGAAGAGAGTGCTGAGCTCGCACAGAAGAGACGAAAAGGAGAAATGCGATTTGTTCGACGGAGAATGGATTTACGATTCCGAGAGAGAAGGAGATGAGAAGAGGAGGTATCCTTTGTACAGAGAAGACGAGTGTGTTTTCTTGACGGAGCAAGTCACGTGCATGAGAAATGGTCGGAAAGATGATCGCTATCAACGCTGGCGATGGCAGCCTCGCTCCTGTTCCTTGCCTCGGTATGTTAATTTTCTACGTATAATATAATTCTACATACATCTTTTTACTTTTTACTGTTCTTTTATTATAACCTTATATATATATGTGGTGCCTTTTGAGGTTTTGTCCCTGTTAATTTCTATTTTTGCATATTTTTCTACTTTGGGGCACCTGGAGGCAGCTCTTTTTGGGGTTCTGTTAGGCTCTTATTAGAATTTAGTCTTAATGATTATTGCTTGCGTTTTAAGTGCCGACGAGGTAAGTTGGTTAGTTAGGTAATATATTATTTTGCAATGCGCATTGATATTATGTTAGCAGAATATTCTATTTAGTTATATCTTTTTATGTCTAAAGTTATACTTGTAATCATCAAAAAGTTTGTTAAGATGCGGGGGTATTCATGAAAAACAAAACCTTGATTTTGACGTGAACGTTGAAAAAAAGAGAACTAAAATTCAAAGACACTTATTTAATTAATTTCCTCGTACGGGTAAAAACACTGAAACAACGACATTCAGGACCAGTCCTGCAATTAGCAAACTACGAGGGGGTATGTTTGCACATGTGCTATGACTGTTGTTAATATAAACGGGATACGATTTATTAAATTATATTATTAATTATAATTAATTAAAAGCTGCTATAGCACGAGTAAGTAAGTGGGGAGCGTTGGATCAGACATCTCTCTTAATCAAAAGGTCGTACTCTGACCATTTGGCGTACGGCGCGTACTCTTGTCGTGGATAGATACGAATTTCAACAACTTTTCCTTAATTTTGGTTTCTTTTTCGCGTGATTTGATTTCCCGACTGTTCGGGCTTTTTTTCTCAGAGACATCAGAAAAATTGAAAGGCTCTGAATGTGGGGTGCACAGAAGACCACTCCTTTTAAGGAGGGAGCACGTGACAGACCAGTAGCTCTCAATTATTTATTGCTTCGGAAATGACATCCTTCCCCACATGTAATTTTTCAACATGTTTTTTTACATAGAAGGTGAAGTGGCGAGCTTTATTGCGAAGTGCTATAAGGTTACTGGTGCCACGTCAAAAATAGTAGAATGTTGTTGTAATTAAGTTGGGAGGTTAGGAGTTAGGACCCATCTCTATGTCTCTATCTAAGTGTTCTTTTGCCAAATTATCCTTAAATTTCATTAATTTAACATGAATTTGTTTTCTTTGGAAAAGTAGATGCACGCTCCTTGTTTGGGCATCTGCCTTTAGCTGGTGCCTTTCGTCCTTTTCTTCGCAATGAATTTTTATGTACTCGAGGGCATCGTTTACCCAAAGTTGGTTGGGCCTACAAGCATTCGAAGTCTATTAAATTTGGTTTTACTCCAACATAGTGACTCAACTTTGTTAGCAAATTTTGCGATTTTTGCTGTACAGCACATTGTTGGAAGAAGAAATATGTGGTTCCCTAATAGTAGAAAAATAAAAAAAGGAAACGATTTTGTATTGGTCTCCTGTGTCGCTTGTACTGCAGCAACTTGTGTTGCCACTATTTCCCCCTAGCGTTTTAGTTATCTTTATTTGTGAAAACTGAAAGTAGGGCTGTCACGGTACGGTACAGTAGAAGATATTTTTATACCCACACCCATTATATTTTTTTTTACCCGTACTCGTTAAGAATTAACGATACGGGTACGATAACAGTAAAAATAGATATAATAACAATAAAATTTGTACACTCTGTATAAATAAATTATATTAATAAAGTGCAACAATGATGGCGAATATTTTAGGTTTTGGAAAGAATTATAGATCTTAAATAACTTCTAGCAATATTTTTTACCAATCATGTAATATAAGATGCAATATGTATCATGTAATTGTATCTATTTAATTGTGACAATTACCCGTTATGAAAACGGATACGAAATAGCTTTTACCTGTATCCGTACTCGTTAAATTAACGAAAAAATTTTCTTACCCATACTCGTCTTATACAGTAAGGTACGGTACAGATTGGGTAAACGGGTAAGCGGGTTTCATTGACAACCTACTGAAAGCAGAAGTACACATACAGAACTACAACAAAAATCTACATGTCATGTGGTTTTTTTTTTTTTTTTTTTGAAGATAAGATGGGGCTCAAGCCCTCCGACTTATTTAGAAATTAAATGTCACAAAGGACACCCCATTTGAGTCTCGAACCTGCGATCTCTGCTAAATAAGAGTCGCTCTTTGCCACTAGACCAAAAGCTGGTTCTCTACATGCCATGTTGTTAGAATTATCTTTAATAGGTATATATTTTTTTGATGCAGATTTGATGCTAAAGCTTTCCTTGAGAGGCTGAGGAATAAGCGAATGATGTTTGTGGGAGATTCACTAAATAGAAACCAATGGGAGTCCATGGTGTGCCTAGTCCAGTCAATACTTCCATGGGACAAGAAGACTCTTGTTAAAACGGGTTCTCTTAACGTCTTTCAAGCTGAGGTACATTGTCCATATACCCTTTAAAAGCAATTCCCTTCAAAATTTTGGTGTGTTTGGATGTAGGCTATAACTAAGCTTGTTCAAAACTTGAGCAATGAATAAGTTTGTTCTTGTTCCAAGGTTTTGTTTTAAATGGAACAAGGTTTGTTGTTAGTTCAATAGCTTGTTCAAGGATAAACCAAACATGGAACAGCTTGTTTGAACATGCTATTCTTGTTCTTCACTCATCCAAACATACCATCTTTTAATGAAATAATTTTATACTATCTGATTAAACAGAAATGTTACTGATAGGCTATTACTCTTTTTTTGTTGAAATTGACAGGATCTATCTATAAACTAAATCCTTCACAAATCTTTTTAAGAAAAAAAATAGTTAAACAATCAAGCATAAATGAGAGTGTACAACAATATTTACAATAATATAATAGCATTCAATAATATATGCATTTTAGGAGTACAATGCGACCCTGGAATTCTATTGGGCTCCTTTCCTGGTGGAGTCAAACTCCGATGACCCAGCAATGCATAGCATCAGAGATCGCATCATTAGGCCAACATCAATCTTAATGCATGGAGCCAACTGGAAGGATGTGGATTTCTTGATTTTCAACACCTACATATGGTGGATGAATGGTCCCAAGATGAAAGTCATGTGAGTTCTCTCTCTCTCTCTCTCTCTCTCTCTCTCTCAAAGCATCATACTTAGTTTCATTATGTGAGGTTCCTTTTTTTTTAAGATGAAAAAAATATGCCGTTTTAGGAATATTCTTGTTAATCTTTTTTTTTTCCCAAAGTAGCTAGTGATATTATTCTGCTTTCTTTTGTTGATAGGAGAAAAGGAATCTTTAGTAGAAGATCAGTTAAATATGAAGAGGTCGAGAGAATAGTAGCATATAGAAGAGTCCTGAGAACATGGTCCAAGTGGGTTGCAGAGCACATCGATCCCCAAAAGACTACGGTCTTTTTTATGAGCATGTCCCCAGCCCACGAGTAAACCTCTCTTAAAATTCAAAATATTTACTTGATGTAAAGGGTTGTTTGTATTTCCTTCTTATATTTATCTCTTTGCAATTATCAGGACAGTCACTTGGGAAAATCCCAATGCAATTAGATGTGCGATGGAGACTCTTCCGATAAGAAACAGTACAGGCCGGATTGACGTAGGCACAGACTGGCGTTTGTTCACTATTGCGGAGGATGTGATACAGTCAATGAGGCAAGTGCCTGTTCATTACATCAACATAACAGCATTGTCTGAGGTGCGAAAAGATGCACACACATCAGTGCACACATTACGGCAAGGGAAGGTATTGACGCCTGAGCAACAGGCCGACCCTGCAACTTATGCTGACTGTATCCATTGGTGCCTCCCGGGGTTGCCTGATGTATGGAATGAGTTTTTGTATGCTAAGATAATGTCAAATATGTGAAACTAGCACATTGCTGACATTAGATGCAAGATGAGGTTGAAGGCAACCGGAGAACAGGCCATGGGCTACAATTATCGAGGCAATGGCTATTTTTTATTCATGTTCCTTTGCCTTCTTCTATTGTTTATTTCTTTTCCTTGTTTTTTTTTTAAATTAATTTCTACGTTAGCAGTGCAGGTTAATTTTATGTTTATATTTATTGATGTAGTTTTCAGTTTTCTTTGGCAATCATTATTTAGCTAGAGGCTTTTCTAGGATGATATCTATGTAAAATGAGCCATGTTTATAGTTGCTAGTAAGTTGTTTATTGCAAATTAACTGGATTCTGTTGATAACCTGTTGTACCTCATAGCTGGCTTTGAGCCTCCAAAGAACGAAGAAGCTTACACTATCGCTGAAGTTAAATACTTAAATAAAGCATCCGCTCTGTCAGTGGGCCCATGTAGTAACAGATTGAAATTTGAAAATATTGCCAATCAAGGAGCATATAAGAAATGAATCGATTTTTCATTTGCCTCGTTCGGAAATTTCTCTACCAAGAGAATGCTGAGGAATTTCATTGTTTATTATCTACGCATTTTTAAAGAAGGGTACTTATTTTCGGATTTTAAAATTGGGAATTGCTTCCTGTAATCAAGATTTTAGACAATTAAACAATCACCCAGCGTCCCCTTCTGTTTTTATCATGTGAGCTCAAGTCATGTGATTGGCACGCCTCCTTTTTATTATTTCAAAACTAGATCAGAAATTAAACCTCTCTTTCTTTCTTTCTCTCCAGAAAATCTCCATAGATCTCGATCAACCTTTATCTCTCAACTCACGCCCTTCTCCTCCCCTCACCTCTCCCTCTTCTCACGTGGCGCTTTGCCTCACCTCTCCGCCGCCTCGCATTCGCCTCCGCCTCTCTTCTCCTCCGTCTCTCGTCTCCTCCGTCTCACATCTGCCTATCTTCTCATCCGCCTCTCGTCTCCTCCGCCTCCCCTCACTGCTCCCTCTTCTATACCAATGAGATCTAGTCGAGGAAGAAAGAAGTAGAAATCGAGAAAGATAAGAAGAGAAAAGAGAATTAGATCTAGTTCTGTTACAACTTGGAAGTAACTAAATTACTATAAGGGATGATATTAATCTGTATAAGGTAGTATCTAATATGTATAAGGGAGTAAATAACATTCATACCTGATTCTGCTGTTTTTTGGGAGTAACTAAATTACTATAAGGGAGAAAATTGATTAGTATGAGGGAGTAAATAATATATACAACGGAGTAAATAATATTCATATCTGATTCTGCTATTGTTTAGGAGTAACTAAATAGCTATAAGGAAGTAAATAACTAGTGCAAAAGGAGTATCAATATGTATGAGGGAGTAAATAACATTCAGAACTGATTCTACTGTTGTTTGGAAGTAACTAAATAACTATAAGAGAATAAATAAGTAATAGTACGGGAGTATTTAATATAAGTAAGGGAGTAAATAATATTTATATATGATTCTCCTATTGTTTGGGAGTAACTAAATAGCTATAAGGGAGTAAATAACTAGTATAAAAGGAGTATCTAATATGTATAAGGGAATAAATAACAGTCAGAACTGATTCTCTTGTTGCTTGGGAGTAACTAAAAAACTATACGAGAGTAAATAATTAGTAGTAAGAGAGTATTTAATACAAGTGAGGGAGTAAATAATATTCATTTCTGATTCTGATAACTGCAGGGCTAGGCTGGTCGACGAGAGGGATGCGCGACGGCAGGGCTGGGCGACGGCGACGAGAGGGCTGCGCGACGGCGACGGCAACAGCAGGGTTGATGGCGATGGGAGGTCGCGACGGCAGGGCTGACGGCGACTGGACGGCGCGACGGCAGGGCTGACGGCGACGGAAGGTGTGAAGGAAGAGGAGGTGAGGAGAAGGGGAGAGAAGGTGAGGCAAGGGTGAGGGAACCTTTCTTTTTTTAGCATCGCGCAATTTCCATTTTCGGCTTATAATTGTTTGATTGCATGTTCGGTTGATTGTATTTATCAGCTCCGCTCTCGTAAAAAAATTTGAAATCCAGGTACAAGTGTCCTATTGGGCCATTCGTCCAAAAAAGCAGGTCCAGACAAACAAAAGATTCCTGATAAAGAAAATAGAAAAAAACAAATAAAAGATTCCATGTTGAGAGCAGTAGAATATTTGAGTCTATATGGTCCCCACTCCCCAGAATGATAGTGCACTTTCTACCGGTGTTTTCAATAACTTACCTGTTACCAGAAAATTCCAGTAATACCAGATACTAAAATAGTGACCGAAACAGCAGTATCCGGTATTCAAAAATGAAATACCAGAAAATTTCAAAGAAATACCAGATTTCGATCATTAGCATGTATGTATTGAAAACACTGCTTTCTACAATGGACAGCACAATAATGCAGCTACTAAAAAAAAAGAATACAAAAATCACATATAAGGAGTCTGTGATGCAAGATCTCTTGAAAATTATCTTATTATGTACAAACGAGAAAAATAACGGAAGCTAAGAAACTGACAGCTAGAATAATGAGACTGCCACAGACCAGGTAGGATCACAGTATAATACAACATAAATAACCGACCGATAATTTAAGCCTGATAACAGTTGACGCACATTATCTTTATCTTTGTAAACTAACACGAAATTTGTCAATTGCAACAATCCCATTCTGATGTGTAATTGGAAGAAACAACCGAAGCAGAGGAACCATAGATAATCCATCTGATTTTCCCTTGGGAATTCTCTCAAGTGCAGAATTGACAACACTAGGAGAGGGGATTGAATACCACAAAAGATACCAAGCAAGGAGTACGGCATTAACCCTATTGGTATCACTAGGCCACCGTTGTTTACTCAGATAAATTAAAAAGCTCTCCTGGATTCCTTCTGAACTTGTGAGAATGTCTTCTATGCGTCTCCTGAGAGATTCTATGAAGGTGGGTTGGATAATGCCACCTCCATTTGTACAACTCAATCGGCCACTCAGTAAGGCTTCACCATATGCAAGTGCAACCTAGATATAAAACATATATGAGTTATTCTTAAGATGCTCCAATAGTCTTTAATTCTGGCCAGTACAACAAAAAAACTATAGAAGGTCATTATTAGTTTGTTGGATGTTTGTTATTTGACGAGGTTCTCTAATAAGAATATTATTGTACTTGCAAGTTTACCATTATATCAGATGTGAATCAAAGATGGCTAATTTTCTTTTCTCATTCATCTACGAGATTTATTACCAAAAAGGCATAACTAATTGTATATTAGTGCCAATATTGTCCTTGGTATATAAACGTCCAAATGCCCAAAAGTTCCTTCACCAATAGTATGGTAGCTGAAAGTATTTTGACCAAACGTGAAGAAATTGTCCAAATGCGCAAAACGAAATTAACCAGAGAACTTCAAAGATTCAGAACATTGAATAACCAGTTAGCATATGAGATAATGTAAAAGTGAAACACAGAAACCAAATCTGACAGAAGGCAACCCAGAATGACCCAATCTGTACTGGCATGGCCATACAGTACATCTATTTCGATCAAGCAAATTATGCATTTATTGCAAGAAACCAATTAACAACTAAAGGTTACAAGGCTTGCCTTTAAATTGGAGATGAAAAGGGAGTCATGAACAACAAGAATTCTGTTTTTCACCTGCTCCCACATTGCCTCGATCATAGTATACAAGAAAAGATATACCTTCAAAACATACGAAATAAAAAATTAAAAAATTACAATTGTAATTGCAATTACATCTTAATGGGTGTGGCTAATGTGCTTCCATAAGCTTTTTTTGTGTCAAAACAGTCGATCCAAATTGCTCAATGTGATCTACAGATCAAAATTTTGTATTCAACCAAGCTTTAGTACTTTCAGAATTCTTTTACTCTCTTGATTTTTTCAAAATGGCACTAAAATAGTCAAAAGATAGAATTATTACATACCAATAAGGACCACCTTACAAAAAATTTTAAGTAAAACTTGGTTTCGTACAAGAATTTGATACACAGATTGCATTAAACAATTTGCATTGACCGTTAGGACAAGAAAATGTGTGTTGTACAATAAGGATTTGAAGTATAACTCCTTGTTATATACATAAATTAAAAAGAAGCTAAGAAATATTACAAACATACATAAAGAAGCCAACTTAAATACCTGTAGCAGAGCAGGTCGGTCTTTGCTTACACATTCATACAATACTTGCAAGCAAAATTCCTTGAAAGTGGGATCACAACTGAAAAAGCAAACTTGTGAGGTTTCTTTACCAAACATATGAAAATAAATCAGGACCAATCCTAAGAACACCGATGCTTTCGGTCTGATGCAATAGCTTAAAAGGAAAAAAAAAACGAGAATATTACAAAGTCTGAAGCAAAATGCCTAAATTCAAAACCACAAAATTAAAAGAAAAAGGAAACAATGAAAATAAAAAAGAAAATAAACGAGATACAAGGCTTGCCTGTGATCCAGAGAGTTGCAACACAGCTTAGCAAAGGCTATTAAACTAGGATCGGCTGAAAAGGTACTCACTAACTGATCGACCTTAAATGAGCTATCTTCTGGATTGTTGCCAATTCCTATCGTAGAGTACGAGGAACCAGAGACCTACAATCAAAGAAAAAAGAAGTTCATACACGTTGACAACCAGAGATGGCAAAATCTGATCTGACCAGAACACGTGTTAGCTCTAACTATACACTAATCAATATGCAATTAGGACTGATTTAAAGTCGACCCAACACAACCAAACATCAAGAAACCTTTCATCCAGACAAAATCAAGGATCTGAACTCACAACTTGATGTTACCTGAAAGTAGCACAAATCTTAACTCCCCAACCCCTATAGAAACAAAGGCAATTCTAAAATTTTCGAACATTGCAGCTAAAATGATCCAACCCAGGAACCAAATTCATAAGACATAAAACTAAACTGACTCAAACCCGACAATAACACAAGACACAAACTTGACAGAAACCTACAAACAACCTGGGCTGAATAACAAGAGAGCACATTAATTAAGCTGAATTTCGCAACCTTCTCATTAGAGAGAGAGAGAGAGAGAGAGCAACCTTGTGCATAGCTCGAGAAAGTAGAGATTGACAACCCACTGGGTCATCAGCATACGGACAAGACCCAACTTTTCTTTTTATGTATAAAACCCCATCATTAAATGGGTCGCTCTTATCTCCAGATTTCCACCAAGCTTTATCTATAGGAAAAGAAGTTTAATGGGCAGTATTTATTCTCTGAGATAACAGATAGAATAGAAATAACTCGATACTTGAGGTGCTATGAATTACTGCCAACCTTCAGGTTCCAGTTCAATGAACTGAGTCCAATATCTTGGACCGCAAACTTGAACACTCTTCAACTGCAAGTATCACTCAAACATTATAGTAAATAGTTGCTTAATTTTAGATGTTCGTATAGTGTGGAATTCTTCATAAAAAAGCTAATTTTAATGCATACCACAGAGCGCTCTGGAAGGATGCAAGGAGTGACCTCACAATAGGTTGTCTCCCGATAAAAATCTGTTTCTTGAACAGTGACTTCAAGAGGACAGTAAACAGGTAGACCTGTGTCAACATCTACAGTCTGGATCCACCTTGATTCGGCAGCAATTACATAGAAATGTCTGAAAGCCTAGAAAAGTTTAATATTCCTAATGTTAGAACTCATGAAAAAAAAAATTAACTTTCTATTTTTGCAAAACCTGAAGAAGAAAGTACCTAAAAAATTATCAGTATACCTGAAGGTGGCATCTGTTATCATTTGGGCCGGAAGGTAAACGAGGGTAAAGAGTGATCAACAAAGCTGCAACTGCACTGTTATTACTAGAAAATGTTTGCATACCACCTCCTAGAAATAAGAATCCAGTGGCTAAACTAACCTGAAATCAGGGAGAAAAAGCTGAGAACTGAATACCATGCAAGTGTTATAAAGCAAGCTCAAATTTTAGGTTCCTTACAGCCATTTGAAGCCCATAGTTCATATGGCCTTCTGCTGAACTTCTGCTCCGAAGGTACCTCAGTAGTCGAAAAGTTTGCAGGTGACCCGACCCAGCCATTACCTTCAAAAAAACATAGAGAATTAACAGCATGCTTTGCAAATACAAGCCTGACTATTGCATTTGCACACAACACCATACAATTATACTGCCGCATGGACTTAGTATGTCCCAATGAACATTAAATTTTCCTCTAGACTATGTTGAGCCTTTTTTCAGAACTCTAAATCCAAACCAAGATGACCATATTTAGATGTTTGCTGTACATTTAAATTTACCAGAAAAATCTGAAAACATTTATGCATGTTATTATATATATAACAAAAAGAATGTAGAAGGGGATAATAGCAATATGAAAAATGTTAGGCACAATCTGCAATTACCATAAAATTCTGCAAGTGATTTTCCAAAGTAATTGTCCTTCCATAACAAGAAGAAAGCTTATTTTTGTTTGCAATCCACAAATGGAATGATAATGCATATCATATATTATTGGAAAAGAGTTAATTAGAAAGAACAAGATTCTAACCACAGAAAGAGAGAGGGTAATAAGATGCACGCTCGACTCAAGGGTTCCACGATCAACTTGTTGGAGTAATCCCATTGGCAGGAGAAAATTGTTTGAAGTATTTACATGCTTCATCTGTGGTATTCAGTGAAAAAAAATTTTAAATGAATATTCTACCAAAAGTATAGGCTTGGCGAGCCAGTGTAAAAACTCAGCCATATATACAAGAAATGACCAGAGTCGGGGTGTCATTTCTAGCCTACCCCAACTTGTTTGGGATAAAAGGCTTAGACTAGAGAGAGATTCTACCAAAAGTATAGTTTCAGCATAAAGAAATGTAATGTGAATTTGCCTCATTAAGAAAGTAGATGGCATAGTTGTAAAGCAGCTCTTGGACATCCCCATTTTTCGTTCCAGCATATTTCAATCCTATTGATGACCACATTATAATTAGCACTTCAACAAAAGAAGTATTCTTATTTAAGCTTTGATAAAATTAACCCGAGGCATAAATTTTCCTATCTTGCATCCGCAATCCAAATAAAGGGAATGGCTTGTGGAAGAAAAAGGAACATCAACATCCTAATTTGCAAAAAAAACCCATAACATTTTGGGTACGTGCATAATGAGTATTTCTTGTCTAAATTGCTCTTTTGTTGGATAACTTCAACCCTACAGGTCTTGATATGTTCAATATGTTGTTCAACTGATCACTTTTGTTTACTTTGTTTTGGGATAATAATTACAATATTCACAGTTCATGCAAGCTTCTGCCAAATAGAGAGAAATTTAATGCGCTCTGCAAAAGTCCATAAATTCTCAGTGATATACCAAGAGAGATGCAGGCCCCAGTTATGATATTGACATAAGCCTGACAGACATCTTCAATCTCACACTCTTCTCTATTGAATGAATCATTTTGGGATTTGGAGATCACAACTCTGATGAATTCCGGCACCTGAGATTCAACCCACTCCCTTGAAGGTTGTACCCTGAAAATTATCATGATGGAATTACTCTTTAGGGCTATTGGCCAGAAACAAAATTCGAAGGATATATTTACAAAATTGACCTCAAAGAGTATAATTACCTGTTCCACATTATAAGGCTTCGAGCAATTATACGAAGCATAATAAAGTCAGGCCTCACATATTGCAAATCAAAGTGAGTGGTAGGAATATAAAGTCGTTTTGCAATTTCCTCAGACTCTGTCTGTATTAGAAGTTCTTCATTAGGATGCAAATACTAAGAAATGCTTGACTGTGATATTTACTAAATACATCCTTCATTAGTTCTGCCATAGATGTCTTTTTTTAGACATTTTTTAAGATCCGAAATTCAATCGGTCAATCCAAACCGTTCAAATTGATCACCATATTGAAATACCATTGGAGACCAAACTTTACATTTTTTTGAAATTTTTTGGTATTTATTTTGATATGTTCAAATTGGAGGGTTTGAAATACTCCAATTATAACGTTTTTTTAAAATATCATAATAAATAGCAAAAAAATTCGAAAAAATGTAAAATTTAGTCTCCAAGAATATTTTAATGTGGTGAATAACTTGAACGGTTCGAATTGAACATTTGAATTTTGAATCTCGAAAAACGACTCTATGGCACGAGAGGCTCTGTGCCATCTATGGCACATTAGCCATCCTCTCTCTCTCTCTCTATATATATATATATATATATATATATAGTTTAGCTACGGTGAGTCGCGACTCACAGACCCTCCGGTGAGTCGCAACCAAAACTCCTAGATCTAGATCAAAATGACCGATCCAAACCGTCCAATATGATCTCCCTATTGAAATCTCCATGTAGACCGAATTTTTTATTTTTTCGAAATTTTTAAGTATTTTTTTTTTAAATTTTAGAAAATCGTTAATCTAATTGGTTCTGAACCATTCAAAAACATCAGTTTTTTAAAATCCGAAAAAAATACTTAAAAATTTAGAAAAAATAGAAAAATTGGTTTGCACGGAGATTTCAATAGGGAGATCATATTGGACGGTTTGGATCGGTCATTTTGATCTAGATCTAGGAATTTTGGTCGCGACTCACCGGAGGGTCCGTGAGTCGCGACTCACCGTAGCTAAACTATATATATATATATATATATATATATATATATATATATATATATAGAGAAAACCTATGGTGCATACTAATGTACAGAAGCTTCGGTGCATACTGATCCTAACTCTTGGATCTATTTCAAAATGACCGATCCAAACCGTCCAATATGATCTTCCTATTATAATCTCTTTACCGACGAAATTTTATATTTTTTCGAAATTTTTAAGTATTTTTTTTCAAATTTTAGAAAATCGCTAATCTAATTTTTTCTGAACCGTTCAAAAATAGCAGTTTTTAAAAATACGAAAAAAATACTTAAAAATATCGAAAAAATGTAAAATTTGGTCGACAAGGAGATTTCAATAGGGAGATCATATTGGACGGTTTGGATCGGTCATTTTGAAACAAATCCAAGAGTTCGGATCAGTATGCACCGAAACTTCCGTACATTAGTATGCACCATAGGTTTTCTCTATATATATATATATATATATATATATATATATATATATATATATAGAGAGAGAGAGAGAGAGAGAGAGAGAGAGTGAGTGGATTCAATCAAATCGATTTGACCGGAGTCTCGGTTGAACCCCGTCAGATCTCAATTTCGAAAGGTCAAATGATCGATCCAAACCGTTCAATATGATCTCCATATTGAAATATCCTTGCACACCAAATTTTATATATTTTTTAAATTAAGTATTTTCAAAAACTGCAGTTTTTGAAGGGTTTAGAACAAATTAGATTAACGATTTTCTAAAATTCTAAAAGAATAGTTAAAAAAAATGTAAAATTTGGTGTGCGAGGAGATTTCATTATGGAGATCATATTGAACGGTTTGGATCGGTCATTTGAGCTTTTAAAATTGAAATCTGACGGGATTTAACCGGGACTCCGGCCAAATTGTTTGATCGAAGCCTATCTCTCTATGCAAAGCAGCATTAGGTCAATAATGTATAACCTAAGTATCTGAGGTGGATATAGAAAATTCACAAAGAAGATAAGGAAAAAGTACAGTTAAAATACAAACTGAAACATAATACATACCTTCAAGAAGATTAGGGCTAGAGCAATTGTGGCTCCAGGTGCAGTGACATAGAAGTTTACTTGCTTCCCATCTATTATCTGAAGAAGGGAATTGAGTACATGTTAAGACATGAAAAATTAGCTCAAATTCAAACAACACCAGCTATAAGTTGCAGAAGTACCGGTCCAGAATTGCGGATCTGTTCATTTGTAGGTATAGTTCTTTTGGCATATTTCTCCTGTAGAAAATTAAAATAATATTAGATAAAGTTATGGCATGAAAAAGAAGGAAAATAAAAGCATAGTAAGTACCGTGTAAAATCCTTTGGTGCCAATGTAGAGGAGAAGCTGGTCGACAAAAGAATTAGCAAAGCTGAACGCATTTGTACCTTGTCCTTTACAGATTCCATTCAACTCAGGTCAGCATGATAAATCTTTTTTAAATTATTTTCTTTATAGCATGAAATCATATTTGAATGTTTATTAGCCTTCATACAGGAAATGAGGAAAAGGAAAACTGAAATAAACAAGCTTTGTTTCCAAATGGGTAATTTCTCCTCAACATAACTCAGTAGGGATTTTTTCAACTCCTAGTATAAAGCTTCCTAAAATTAGAAAGTACTACGTAATAAGCCTTTTTTTTAATTACCTAATGCAACAAGTCCCAGAGCTGATCCTGCAGCAACAGCATATCCTTCCCATTCAAGTACATTTTCACCACTGCTTCTTCGTCCTATCTCACCCTTAAATATAATGAATATAAAAAGTTGAAGATTAAGAAAAAATAACTTAGATCTAAAGTTATTATATTTATTTTTAGATGGAAGAAAATATTTCTTACCAAAAGCATTTTCATTGTCAACGGGTGAGCTGAACCTTCAAAAAGAAGCCCAATTCCCATCAATGCGGCTACCTGGAAAAAAAGAAAAGAAAAGCAACACTGGTGACAAGTAATTTGAATTGTTAATAACCATCGACATTAAACACCTCTTGACAGTATCCAACTTAATTTATATATAGAAAAACAATGACACTTGATGCATTTCTTACAGCTGATTAAATGATTTCAAGTTTCCAATTGTCTGCAATCTCCAGCCTTTAATGAATCATCAACTCAAATTTCATAAAATTTGATTAATAAGCTACCTAGATGTTCAGTACCACTCCCATAAGCTATTCTAAGCTCCAATTTGAGTAAAATCCAGTACGAGGTGAAAAGAAGGAAGAACCTGTAGAAGTGTTGGCAACTCAATTTCTGGCTGTCGAGAAGGGATGTGAACATTGAGAGTCTAAAGTTAAAAGAAAAACCAAAATTAAAATATACCGCCAAAAAAATAAAACATCAAAGCATCAAATGATTAGTTCTCATTAAAATATACTAAAAAGACTTTAATTGTTTGCTAGGAAAAACAAGTCAGCGCAAAAGTGCTTTATTCTTGTTACCTTTGATATTTCTGGGTCCATGGTTCCCCTGTTAGATGCAGCAAGGCCAAGCAATAGACCCGCACTTGTAACATCATGCTCCTGGAAAGAAGTAAAAAACATTCATTTCTTTGCTAATCTTTCCTATTATTTCCTTTTCCCCACATCCTTTGGATGGGTCAACTTCCCAATCACAAATGTAATGGGATGATAATTTCGAAGGAAAAGATGATGATATTGTCCTTGTAATATAAACAGAACTAAGGGCCAGTGCAGTTTAGTATGTAGACAAAACTGAGCCACTGATATATTCTTTTGTAACATAGATGATAGAATCACATACCGAGTACAGAAGGCCATGCATTTAAAGGAGACTTTTGTACCCGTTAAAACCAAAAGGGTGCTACCATAGTAGACCAGACTTTGAAACTGAAACTTTGACTCAGTTTAAGTCGTAATGGTAAAAAAAAAAGTAAAGCTAATAAAATACAAAGAACAACCGAAATTAGAACCATTTGGACTATGAAGCATGCCGCCCATCAATACCACTGACAATTAATCTAGAGCACTGACGATTGCAGCTTCATTTTGGCACCACCCAATGGAAAATTTTATGCACAAACTCCAAAATGACAAACAGTTTGCCAATATAGGAATCCTGCACCAAACAGAACAAAATAAAAAAAAAAAACATGAAGAAAGAAATTGACTCTACCTCAGAAAGGTACCGATACGCATCAGTAGTAGCCAAAACCTTCAAGTGACCATGCAAACCTAATGCAAACAGTAGCCCAGCATGAGTGAAGCTAGGCTCCTCAGGTTTGTTATACTGTATCCAGCTCCTCAACATGTTACCCTGTAAATGTAATTTACCTATATAAGAGATGCCTAGAAAAACATCAGTTGTGCAGGGTAAAAACTACCATGAATGCGGATTTATTTGGGCTTGTTGTGACTTAGTTTGAGCTCTTAATTAGTGTTGTTTCATGATAACAATAAGCAGGTACTGTTAAGTTCTGTTTACCTGGAAAGGAGCAAGCCGCAAACCAGCAGCTACACCATTGTGAAACTCAGGCCATGAACAAAGGTCCGAAATATTTCTTATATTAGGGTCAAGATTAACCTAAACATCAAGAATAAGAAAAGTGAGAATTTCAATGTCAAAGAAAATGCAAGGCTACTTCACCTATAGCTGCCATACTTGAATTTTAGTCGAAAACTAGTCAAAAATCATATAAAAGACATGTCTAAATGAATGAACTAAATGTCTGACAGTGTTCAAAAGTTATAGTATGTAAGGGACAAGATAAGTAAAAATGTTTACTTCCTCGAGTATTTGCAAACAAATTTCTCTGAAATTTAAAACAAATTTACAACTTACATCACGCCATGTCATTTTTAATATTTTAACTAAATAATTAAAATACAATTATGTACTGTTGCATTTTGTTGCGCAGGCAATCGTCCAGCCAAGACCAGCTTAGGGATGCCAAGTGCCTATAAAGGAAGTACACGTAGAATTATACATGAGCAAAACAATGTCAAGATAGAGACATGGTGCAATTATATACCCTATTTACCTCTGTTAAGAGAGTATAAGTAGTAGACAATGTAAAAGCACCACGACCGAAGGGTAAAGCAGTAGTCCTCTGAGCAAGGTTCCATAGCTTTTGCTAGCAAGAGGTGAAGGGGGAAAAAATCACTCAGAGTAATGGAGCAGAAAATTAAGACCCAGAAATACAACAACAAGAAACAGCAATATAATTACAACAGATAGTGCAAACCTGCTGAACTTCTTGATCACTAGCGCTAGGGTTAATAGACATCTGTATAGCAACAGGCCTTGAGGAGCACAAGAGCCTTCTCACCTTTATCAAAATGAGTTAGCGACCAAAATTAAGCATAGAGTAGAGACATAAATTTCCAAAAAACAGGAAGCACAAACCTCATTGAGGCGTAAATCATGACCAAATCGTAGCTGGGTGCTGGAATTGAAGATATGCTCCATGCCATCTTCTACATTTCTGTAAAGAGAGTCTGGGTCCTCTGAATTAGACACTTCCAGCCAAGTATGTTCTGACGAAGAAGAGGGCACAGTCACTGGCTGTAGATGAAGCATGTATGGTACAGATAACGAGGCCAGATCAGCACTGCTTTGAGATCCGTGCTCCTTTCTCAATTTTGCCCTGGCGAGGTCCTCACGACCGACCAAGACATAAGCTGCAGCAGGCCAATCAAGAGGTGGAGAATCACGGCATATGTCCAATGCCTAACAGGAAAAATAAACCACAAATTGATTAGAAGAGAACTTAGAGAAGGCAGGTAGTGTGGACTGCAGAGAACCAAAATAAAAAATAAATATTTTGAAACTGACGTTCTATACTATACCTTTCGTATTTAAGTAAATAAACTGAAAAAATTACTTCTACAATCTTAATTATATAACTAAAATTGTTCAGTACATGAAGGGTATATTGGGCCACTGAAAGTTGTATTGAATATAATAACAAAGAAGCTATAAAATAGCACTATAATTTTATGTTGAATAAATGAAAGGTAATATATGGAGTACAGCCTAAATTGCACCCCTTCAATAAGGGAAATTGACTTTTATTATTCTTCAATATGCCCTTAAATAACCAATGTTTTGCACATAAAAGGCCAAAATCCAAAAATTAGAGTGGAGAGGTAGAGTGTATGTGAACATACATGACGGAGTGGGAGAGACACGCCAACAGGGAGCAAATCGAGATATTGGCGGCTGAAATTTTCAGCTACCATGGCTAAAACCACGATTTCCTCTCTACTTCTAGCAGATCCATTAGCAATTTCACAATTCACCCCAGAAGATATTGAGGCACCATTCTTTTCGGCACCCAAAAGAAGACTAAAAAAAGATAACACTTTACGGGCCCAACCCAACACTGGGCTTTTAGACTTACAAATTAAAGTAGGAATGTTGTTTGGATTGCTGACTGATATACATCCTTTCTTTAGAGAAGTCTCCAGCCAACAAAATACAGAAGGTGGGTCTGAACAGGCAAGAGTAAATTTGTCATCAAAGTTTGGAGGGGGATCGATTCTTAATTCAATTAAGATCTCAGGGAAGTCTCTATAATAGTAATCAACATACTTGGTCTCCCTGAGATATATGGAAATGGTACACAACAAAGAAGCAAGGTGCTCCACATCCCTAAAAGTTTTTAGTAATATGATATGAGAAGCAAAATTTTGACATGAAATAGCAAAAATGAGAAGTCAATGCACTTGATAAAAGAAAATATTAAGAATCAGGTCTTACTTCTTACGCAAGATATTAAGCTTCAGACTCTCATACAATGCATGCAATGAATTCAACATCTCCACAAACCGCAAATGATAAGATCTATCCTCAAAACCTTGTTCTCTTAGACAATTGTCATTATATACACCTGAAATTGGTTCTGAATCTGCCAAAATTGATAGCAAAGAAGCTGAAGACTGCTTCCTGTACTGGGCATGAAACCTGCTGCCAAGCAGAAAGTCCCATGCTGTCTTTTCCTTTAAAAAGTGCATCGGGTTATCCCTCTTTAATGGTGGATGTACATGTTCATTGCAGATTTTTGAAATTTCAGAGGAGAAAGATTCCCACTCTTGATCAGGATGGGAGTCTGAATCAGCCAGGTATGACGAACTGCTGTCACCCCAGAGAAAAGAGAGAAAGTGTGTGTAGTAAGAATTTTGCAAACCCTCAGCCATGGCCGTTATGCAATCATTCACCAAAGAGGAAAAAGGGTATTTTCGTAAAGCGCACCGAAATACCTATTCATAAACAAATAATAAATCATTGAAAAAATAGTTAAAGGAGACGAAAGTATGGAGTCTGAGGTCACAAAGACTACCGTATATGAACTTAGGATCACAGTAAAATTTTGTGCATGGCATGCTGAAATGCCCAAAGACCCCTTTCTAGTTTGTTCAACTCATTTGTTAGGTCCTCAATCAACATTTGAGCTACTCTTGCTTTAATTGGGTTGAATTGTGACACCGTTGCTGAAGATAATGATTCAGCATGAAAATTAACAATTGTAAAGAAAGGCTTAACAATTGCAAAACTGAGGTTTATTTTGGTATACTTCAGCATTTGTGATTAAGAAAAAGGATGCCCTTGATCGTTGGTTTAACAGTTTCAAAATTGAAGGTTACTCAGACACTTAATATTGACTCCCACTAAGAAACTGCACCTGGCCATTGTTACAAGCTAAATTTATGCGGCCCTCAACAGAATCCTTCACACCTATAATCTTCAGGTCACCTCTTGAAGGTTGTAAACCATGTGTGGCAAAATCCTTGCCTAAACCGGCTGGTAACGTATATCTACAAAGGCACTGCTTTCCAGACTGCAAACAGACATACAAGCATTGTTATTAACAAAATAAAATTTACAACAGTTATTGTACACACCAGTAGACACCATATTAATCCTTTTGGTGAATTATAGTACCTCCTAAGTTGCATCGAGTAAGACATTTTGTCAGCTAGGCACGTAAAATGTTTAGGATAAATTAAACACTTCGACAGATCCAAGAACATGCACCGTGAAAGTTATGATGATAGCCAAACATCATTCTTTTCTATTGAAAACAAAATCTTACATAGAGATAGAGGTGGTTTTCTGTGCTCAAGATAACTACATCACTGAAAGGCAAAGCTCCAGTTCTAACTCTGAAACATTTGAATGTACAAAGGTAAATCCACAATATCCCAATGTTTGTTAACATGGCAGAATGTTGATGTACAAAATTCATGCATGGTACACCTAGGTCGAGTTACAAGCACTGGTGAAGCATCAACAGCAGGAACACTCCAAGTGGTAAGAGGTTTAATATCAATAGCACCCTCTTCATTAGCCTCGTCAGTACAAAGCCTAATTCCAAGCAGCATCTTCTGCTCAGAAAACAAGAAATACAGAACTGGCATTGCATCGATATCTGTTGCCAAGAACACCTGAACAATGATATTGACGATATAAAAATTTCAGAATCATCAGAAGTGGACAACATTGTGGGTGAATATATATTTCAGAGGAAAAGAAAAGACGGATTTGAAAGACCTTACTGGCAGGAGAATGATTCTTCCCTTGCCATATCCTCCTGAAGACAAAATGATGGAGACACTTGTCAGCAGGAACTGCTGAAGAGGACCCAATAACAACAGCCTGCCAAAGAGAGTACTGATGTTTTCCTGAATTAAACAATTATGAGTATTAAAAATGATAGAAAATGTTAAAGAGAACAAGGGAAGATATTTCAGACATAGTACAGTATAGGTAGATTACTCAAAGACTCTGTATTGTATTACAAATAATAGAACACCTTTATTGCAAGATGCCATTAGAGGTATCTGATCGCTTGTCCATATAATTTTCTCCTCGAAATCTTTCATCAAGCATAACTTGCCCCTTTCTTCAAAATAGGTAGCCTGAAAAGTTCATATTGACAGATCTATTGAGCTGAACAGATTTGAATGTATGAGAGACCATTAAATTAAATTGATTCTTCTAGCCATTTCATGTTAACGCCAAATGAGTTATCATTTTCAAACCAAACTGAATGCTTCACATGTTTCACATTTGTTAATAACACCCAGAATTCTTTTACAAATCAAACAAAATCCACTAATCCAGCCATAAACTTGTTTGATTGTAAAGAAACATTCCATTAAGCATTGACAAACTTGCCCTCATATATGATGCCCACCTTTTTCCATATATACTGCGATATGAGCTCCAAAATTTAGCTTGCCTCAGTTACTTAAACAGAAAAAACTTCAGGTAGATTTAGGCACTTGTTTGCTTAGAAAATTTCATAAGTTACTGACATTTGGGAATTAGCCCGGAAAATAAGAAATGTCAGTTACTATTATCAGATAAATTATTAGCCAACCATTATTCTCAGAAAAAGTTGCAACACGTCAATAGTACACCAATGAGGACAGCTGATTAGTTCAGTAACTTAATTAAAGCAGCCATGTGTTGCACTGAACCGCCATCACAAAACAGGTACATGTACGCAGACAGAAAACTCACAAATATAACATACTCACAAGCACAACAATAAAGCAAGAGGCAAGAATACTGTAAATAACCTGAGGTTCTTCAAGAGGATGCCTTAAGACCAAAAGAGAAGAGACCATAGCTGGGTCATCCTTGACAGGAGGCTTCAAGTGCCTGAGCTTATGCTCCTTATTGGGCCTGGATATGTCCCTTCCGTGTAAGGGAGGGCTGGATGTTGATGCGGCACGGTTGACATCAGCAGCTTTCTGGATAAGAAGGCCAATTTTTGATGGCCATATTGAAGCCACATAATATGGAAGTGGGGTGCAAAACACATCTCCTAAAATTAAAACAAGATTTGCAACAAATTAGATGCAGAATTACTTAAGAAGGTTTGTACTGTTATTGTTTGTTTGGACATGTTATCGTGGTTGCACAGAAACATCTTTATAGTCTTGCTTCTTTCAGACTACAATTTGCAACTGGATGGAACTCGCTGTATTTGTAGGTGATGCAGAAGGCTGCATGCATGGTATTCCAAGAGTTTATGCCACAAATCTGCCACTGATAGCTTTCATTCAATGTCTCATGTCTTTCTAAAAAGGTCAGTTTGGTGCAAACCGAACCAAACAACATCAAACCAAATTTGGTTTAATTTGCCAAAACACAACCAACCAAGAGCATTGCATGCACTGTCTGAGGAAAATTAATATAAAGGCAAAAGCATCGTTTCTAAAATAATATTCTCTTTGCATCTCTCTCAAATTCTATTTAAATTTCTTCAGTGTCAACCCTGCTTCTGGAAGACATCGGAACATCAACCATTTGTTCCAATTGCAAGGTCCCTTTCTTACCGTAAAGATGCAATGGGCAAAAGACAAAAAAAGAAATAGCTAACCTTGAGCTGTATAAAATGACAAGCAATCAACTTGCAATGCACAGAGTACTGGTTCTGATATAGAATCCATGCGACACCAGCATACCTGAAAAACCATGGCGGTATTATCTTCCGAATGGCACACACTAAACCATCATCATTGTTATAGTTTAAATGAGTTGCATAATTAAATGGAACCTACCATGAGAACTGCACTGTCGGCGGTAAACCTTTTGTAAATCCTGTTGCCCATGCTCCATATAATCCTTCCAGGAGTGAAAACAATTAATAATCAATTGCATGCAATAGAATCTCTCGCGAAATTTTGACATCACGAGTAACTAAGAAATGTTACTGGTACCTGTTACCACGAACAAAGACCTCGTGTTCTCCAAATTCACTAGAGGAAGCTGCGGATGCATCACTGGACAAATCGATGCTAGCGGAGAGTGGATCTGGCGGAGTCTCACGAGTGACTTCGGGGCCGAAGAGGTGATACTGATACTTCTCCGGCGCGATGGAGGATGTGGAGGCCTCAGAGACTTCGCCGTCGGCCTCCTCCGCCGTAAAGCCGAAGGGTATGAACTCGCGCAGCACTGTTAGCTGCCGTACTTTGAGCGACATTGCCAGGGACTGAGATTCTGAGAAGAGAGATTGAAGTGGCTTCCCGCCTCTTGGCGCGCCAAGTTTTTGCCAAGCTAAAACCCTAACATTGGGTAGGGCAGAAACAGAAGGCTTAACGATCTAAGCCGGAAAAATTATAACTAACGTTACTGTTCACTCGAATTTCGATAATAACAGTTAAAAATTCAAAATTTAAAAAATAACATCGCTGGATCGTCATCCGGATTGAAGAAATCGCAAAATCCTTGGATCGTCATCTGGTTCCAATTGACGATCTAAAGGAAACGTTTATTTCTATGTTTTAATAATCAAAACACATGTATGAATCATTTATTAAAGGAAACATTTCAGAGCACCAGACATTTACATGTATAAAAATGGCTATACGTATTTGAATAGAAAAATTGATGAAGTCAATTTACATGTATAAAAATGGCTATATGTTTAATTTGAAGTTTATTATAATTTCAGTATTATTTGGTTATGCATCCAAAACTATTTTATTTTAATTTAGATCTTTATCCTTACAAATTTAAATCACTTCATTGAATAATAAAACATTTTTTATTATAGCATGATAAAAAAAAAGTCTATCAAATTTGCTACACATTTGCTAAATGATTAGCATGACCAAATGATCTTGCGATTTATTTTTTTATTTAATAATTAAACTATAATACAATAATTAATTAAACATTGACATTTCTTGCAAGACAAAATATGATTATTTAGGAAGACATTTAACGTCTATATAAATAATAACAAACAATTTAATAAATAATTAAATATTATTACTATTATACATGTAATACAAAGAATCATATCATTGCAACCATTATGAATTTATTAATAATCAAAATCAATTTATAATAAACATAAACGTGATGTTAAGTCATTTGCAACAAACACCATAATAATCAAACTAAAGAAACTACAATCATCCATGGCTTAAAATGCAAAAAAAAAAAACTTAAAAACTATTAGTCCTTCGAAGTTGATGCATCTCTTCAACTTCAACAATTTTGCGTTCGACATCCGATCTGACCCAACTTTGATCTTCTAAAAAGATTGCATGGTACGCCTCATGTTCAACCCCTTCCAGCATATCTTCATTCCCCATATCTTTAACTACAAAAAATGTTACTTAAGGAAAATGAATTAATGATCTAGTACAAGTAAATAGAAATTACCTCTGATTTGACTTTATAAATTGATTGTTTGAAATAATTATAATTTAGTGAGTCATATAATTTTCTTATTAAATTTATAGATAGTGTTATATTATTTTATTTGAGTATTCTATTAATTTGAGCGGCGGGCAAGAATTTGGCGGCCAAAACAAACTCATGGTATTAAATATATTGACCTGAATCATACTCTTAAACAATTAATCTTTGTAATATTAATTCACCATAGAAGAATATTGTATTTGTTTCATATGCAAAGATTGATTAAATATTAATGTCAATAAAGAAAATTGCACAACACATTATTTATTAGTTAAAATAAATAATTTAATTATATGATTTTAAATAAGGTGGAATTGTACAGTTATGTAGAGAAACACTTAAGGTTCTATATGGAGGAATGCTAGAATATTACGCGTAACACGGATTGTTCCGTGCTATGCATTCGTTCTATATGTGTAATCGAATGGTTTAAATTTTGATGAAAAAATATATATATTTAGAAAAGTCCTTAAATAATTTGAAAGTTTATAATTTTTTAAAAAACATTTGAGGTTCTATTTGTGAAATATTTTGGACGTGGAAAAAAAAATTGACATCATTAAATTATTTATTAAATTTTTTAACGCGATTATAAATTTTTATGAAAATGAATTTATGAAGACCCCCAAGCAATAAAAAAAATAATATTTTTTCTGAAAATTATAAAGCATACAAATATTGTGAATTTTTTTTTTAAAAAAAAATCCAAAACAGAGTAATTCCATATCATAAGATTTATTATATTTTTTTATTATATAAAAAAAATGTTTTTATGCACAAATAAAGTGCATCGAATTTAACACATGTATAGTTGACTTGATTATTATATGACCAATAGAGGGATACTATTTATAAGAAGTACAAGCATAAAAAATAAAAATAATGACATTATATGACCAATGAGGGATACAAGGGTTTAAGAGCAAATAAATGTCTGGTGCTCTGAAACGTTTCCTTTAATAAATGATTCATGCATATGTTTTGATTATTAAAACATACAAATAAACATTTCCTTTAGATCGTCAATTGGAATGACGATCCAACCTTGGATCGTCATTCCGGATGACGATCCAAGGATTTTGCGATTTCGTCAATCCGGATGACGATCCAGCGACGTTACTTTTAAAATTTCGAATTTTTAACTGTTATTATCGAAATTCGAGTGAACAGTAACGTTAGTTATAATTTTTTCCGCGATCTAAGCCCCAATTTGGGCCGAACCCGACCCGGCCCAGTTTATAGACTTATAGCCCAGTCCATGAGATGTCGTTATGGGCACATTTTTTCAAAAAAAAAAAAAAAAAAGGTGTAGTTTTAAGGTTCATTTTAGGGTCGTTTGCATAATAAAACCCAGGAGGCCAGGACTGCACTGCATCTAGCCATCTAGGTGGTGTTCACCTTCAATTGAAATGGATCTGTACTATTTTTTTTTTCTTTAGTTTTTTGTTGGATTGCGTTACTAATTTTTGACTTTAATGAATGCAAGCAATCAAAGTTATTGATTGCTTTTCCTCAAAAACAGAAAAAAAAAAACACTTATGAGCATACTGCTCGCTATTCAATGGAATGTGCATTTTATGTACCCAATCAGGTAGATCGAACTCTGATTAACAAAATAAGAGGCACAATTTTATTTTATTTTTTGAAAAGAAAAGGGTACAAAAAGGTTATCAACCCAACAAAACAGCAGGACCCCTTATGAATATATATATTAAATGAAAGTTGAAGCAACTAAAATTTCCATTCAGCTCTCGTAATTCTACACAACGCAAAGTAAACAACAGTACATATGGAGCAGGCGACACTTATTTAACTAACATAGCTCCCAAAACTTAAATGCGAGCCTGCATTTTCTAATTTATTTCCTCTTATTACTTCTGGTTTAGTAGAAAATTGATGACTATCTATCCTCTTGTAAGTACTTTTGTTCAAGATACATCTCATTACAACATCAGTATCCTAAAATCTGGCTTCAAGAGAAAGGCTCCAGTAAATAGTTTCTTTCTATCTGCCTTCTAATATCATTATCATCTGATAAGATGCCAAATTGAATTCTTAATCAACAGGCTGCAGCTAAGTTGTCTTGACTGGCCCTGCAGAGACGAGACACACAAAGAATTGTGAATCAGCAATTGAAATACAAAACATTCAATAATTTGGAATTTGTTCATAATCCGAATGTTTGCCCCCACAACTATGTTTCTAAAAGTTGAATATGTTCATTGTTTAATCATGTACTACAAAACCCACTTACTTTTTTTAGTTCAAATTGGTACCAAAACTCACTTTGATGTCAACAGAAGTTATTAAGTCCATTAAGTGATAACAAGTAAAAACATATTTTCAAAAATTCAGCGACCCTGCTCTTAAATTATGAAAACAAGAGAGCTTTGACTAACCAGCAGATGTGACAGCATGGCATATCAGTGTTGATTTCAGGGATCCACGTCTTCAGGTATCCTGGCATTACCTAAATAAACAAGCTGCATCTCATCTCTCCAAATCTGCCACATACACAAAACAAATCACAACCAATATATCAACAAAGAAGGCCCAATAAGTGGCGTAATAGATACAGAGCTGGGTTTTGTATGAGTTTCACTTACCATGTGTCTGAATTCTATTCTGATGTGAGGGACATTAGTTTTATGTATATCATTGCCATCTGGACCTCGTATGTAGTAATTTCTACCAATCCAGTGTGACTAAAAACAAACAATATAAATAAAATAATTTGTATCAGTAAGCAGATGTGAGAATTCACACAGACCCAAACAGATAGACTGAATTTGTATCAGTAACCACCTATTTTATAACCCTTTCAAAACCTGACCTTAAGGGCATGAGAAAATCCCGACTGATAGACTGAATTCCTAGCAATCTCACATAAATCACAGGAACTGAGCTTCCACAACTGCATGACAATAAAAAGACAGATGATCGTCAATAAAGTGAGCATGACATGTATGTGAATGAGAGAGAGAGAGAGAGGGAGAGATAGTACAGAGGCAGCAATGCTGTATTCTTCAACAAGGGGCTCCTTGGTGAGGTGAATTTGCAAAGGATCATCGGTCGAGAGTGACACATTAAGGCCTCGTTGGAAGAAAGTTGGGAATGGGTTGCGGTGATAGTCCAGAAAGAGTGAATTATTGCTCAAAGGAGACATTGCTAGTCCAATCTAATAATGAGATTGGAAATTAAGATCAATCTTATACATGCTCATAGCAAATTTGCAACAGTGACTATAAAGTATATTTAACAAAGGAAAGTAAAATTAGTATTAATGATTTACCTGAGCAAGATAGTACAAGTACTGAAGGACAGGTGACTTTCTTAGGTTGATTCCATGAGAAATGTTGTTAGCAATAAGAAATGTTGCAGCCAAGTGATCAATATCTCCGGCCTTTACATAATCAAGCGAGAAAGAATTTAATACCCACCAGAAAGAAATGCTTAACAATAAAATATAACTTAATAGGTAATCAATTAATAAATTAATACCTCTCCAGCATGCGGACGGAATTTAATAGTAGTCATACCCTTAGACTCCCGGAGCTGCACTTGTAATAGAAGAGAAAAGTATGACTAAGTTCCTTCAAAAGCATTATACTAGCAACACATGTGCTTCAGATACCAGACAAACAAATAGAACTAAAGCAGAATAGTCTATGTACTGCAAGCACCAATATTAAATGGCACAGAATAAAGTTCCAAGCTTAAACCAAATAAAAACTCCATGACTTTTATCATTTTAAATAGGGATTACCTTGTTAAGAGTATACAAATTAGCATAGCAGTAGTAAGCATAATAGGAGAAAGCCGGGTTAAAGACATTAGTCCATTGTTCTGGTGTAGGCATGTGCTTTGTTGGACGTCGCTCTGGCTTGCTCTCATCATCAACCAAATCCAACCCCACAACCTGAACAGAGAAAATAATTAATTACAACAATTGTGCATAATTTGTAACGTATGTCTACATGTATAATAGAGATTGTTGTACTTGTACCTGTTTCAGGAAAACATGCAGCTGGGGGTGTGAATCTGGATCGACTGTGACCTCAAAAAGAGGGAGAAATATATTATCAAGCAGATTCTGAAATGAAGTCACTGTACCCATTTCCTTGTACACATTATAAAGTCTGGGAATCTGTCAGAATAGAGAATTGAGTAGAAATTAATATTTAGCCATGAGGTTTTTACTAAAAAATATACTTCCTATAATAGTGAAGGGAGAGGAAGCACCTGAATTAACCAAACAACGTTCTCACTATATAGTTCATTATTGACTATCCAACTTGCAAGTTGATCCCACTCACTTTGCTTCCTTCCATATACAGATATTCTATATTCTGCCATCTAATAATCAAGGAAATTAAGTATGCAAAATTAGAAAAATGGGTGCCTTACGGCGTGTTTGGTTTTGGGAAAAGCGAAGGAAAAATACGGAAGGGAAGGAAAATACCATTTTCACCTCGTTTGGATAGCGATATTTCCGAAGAAAATAAATTAACCGACGGAAAAAAATTTCCTTCTCTATTTTTCCTTTCTGTACTAAAATCTTCTCCCCCGATTCGGGGTGTAAACGGACGGAAGAAAATCGAAGAGAATCGAAGCTTTTCTTCTTGGACCAAGATGCCCTCGCGACTTCCTCCTTTTGGCGTGATTTTGGCGCGATTTCTGCCAAGGTTTCCCTCGCGATTTGGCGCAATTCCGCTAGGAAATTTCATCGAAGTACTATAAATAAGATCTCAACCTTCTTCTCTTTTCATCATCTAGGGTTTGCTCTGATCTTTTTTATTTTACTGGTCCGTATTTTTCTGTTCCTCACTTTTCCCCAATTTTTCATTCCTCAATCTTTTTTATTCAGTGGTTTTATCAAATAATAAATAATATGATTGATATTTGCCTTCGATGCATAACAGTACCTTGAAAAATGAATCCTAACTGAGACATTAGGGTGTTTTAAATGTAACTTGATATTTGCGACATCTAGGGTTTGCTCTGGTCTTCAATTTACTACTTGTAAATTTTTGTTCCTCTATTTTTCCCAATTTTTACTTTTGTATTTGAGATTGTATGTGAATCGATTTGGCTCTTGAGCATATATCCGATATCTTGATTGCTTGGTTTTACAATAAATGCTTGTTCTTGGCTTGTTGATCTGTTGTGTGACAAAATTAGAGTAGTTAAGCTTGAATTGTTGATGGCTATACTTAATTTGTGTTGCCTCCTCTCCCTGTACCTTGAACTTGTAGCAGTATTTTCTGGCAATACTCTCAAAATCGCCTCTCCTCTTTGTAGTTGCAACAAGTACTAGCCATGTCTGGTGTTTTTTTTTTTGTCATATGTTGGCTTTTTTTTTTACTTACTTTTAATCTTTTATATGGTATGAATACATGCACAGCACTATAAGAAGGAAGAAAAGTTGAAGCACCATTGAAGAAGGAGAAGTTGGAATATCATCTGAAGGAATATTAATTTTGAATAATCAGGTATGTGCCTTTAGGCCTTGATCAAATACTTTAAAAAAAGAAAAGAAAGGAATCATTTATCTCATGGATAATAGTCAAAATCTAGTTAAAAGATGTGAGTAAATATGCTATATTAATGAATAGTCAAGCTATTTTATTTTAAACAAACTTCTCTTTTATTTTGTTTTCTACATATATGTCCTTTGTGGTTGTAATTAGAATATCTAGGTCCTATCATTAAACTTATATATTTACTTAAATTTGGCATTGTTGCACACTATAGGTAATTTGAAATGAGATCTTCAAAAGCACATCAAAATAGACGCTTGCGCTTCCTCATGCATCATTTGCATTTAATGGCTTTAGTGCAAGTATATTGTTTATTAGTATATTGGTTAATGCTAGAACTAAGTACTGATAATCAACCTTCTCGAGAAGTAAGAAAAGAGAGAGAAGAAGTGCGTCGAAAATTACTATATCAAATCTTGACTAGTCGTAGAACACGTGAAGTCTTTAGGATGGGTCCTAGGGCTTTTCTATATTTATGTAAGAAATTAGAAACTGAAGGTGGCCTTAGACCAACCCGACAAGCTTCAATTGAGGAGCAAGTTGCTAAGTTTCTCTATATTGTGGGACATAATGTTAGAAACCGTCCCATATGTTTTTTCTTTCGTCGCTCTGGAGAGACTAATTTTCGACACTTTCACAAAGTGTTAAAATCAGTAATTATGTTGGGAGGATCTTACTTTCACCAACCCGATGGTTCTGAAGTTCCTGTCCAAGTTTCATCAAATCGCAAATATTTTCCTTATTTCAAGGTAATAGTCAAAATCTGAATTTAGTCAATTTACATAAGTTGTATAAAGTTCAATCAGATTAAGTAAATATTACAATATAATAGGATTGTCTTGGGGCTATTGATGGAACACATATACGAGCAAAAGTTTCTCCTTTGGATGCACCTAGATATCGTGGAAGGAAAGAATACCCAACACAAAATGTACTTGCAGCTTGTACTTTTGATCTGAAATTTACATATGTGCTGCCTGGTTGGGAGGGGACAGCATCTGATTCAAAAATTATCAAAAGTGCATTAAATCGACCATGTCCACTCATCATTCCAGAAGGTAAAATATTATCAATTTTATAACTAGTCATCAAAAATAAATTTAGTTTCAAGTTAATAAATCAAAACATATATTTTTTAGGAAAATATTATCTTGTTGATGCGGGGTTCATGACAAAGACTTCTTTGCTTACACCATATAGAGCAACACGATATCATCTCAAAGAATATTCTGGAAATCCACCACGAAATGCTCGTGAGTTGTACAATCTCCGACATTCATCTCTACGCAATGCCATTGAGAGAGCATTTGGAGTTCTTAAGAAGAGGTTTCCGATAATAGGAAGTTCTAATCAAGCAAATTACAGTGTAGAGGTGCAAAAAAAAATAATTATGGCATGTTGTGTGCTGCACAACTTTTTAATTGAAAGAGACCCAGATAGACGACTAATGGCTCAAGTAGATGTAGAAGTTGCAAACCGATCTGATGGACAGAGAGAAACAAATGCAGTAGAAGACCCTCAAGAGATAACTAGAGGCGAGCAATTGAGAGATGAGATAGCAGCTGCTATGTGGAGGGATTATAATAATAATAGAGTTTAGAAAACACTAGAATTTCATATGTGGTTTTAGATTATTTAGATTTAGATTGTTTGATTTGTTATGGTTCTGTTAGAATTTTTGTTATGCTACTATTTTTGTTTGATTTGTTATTAGTCAATTTACAAAACTTGATAAGATAATTTCATTATATCTTAATTCCATGGCTATAGTGTACTTTTTGTCATTATATCTTAATTTTGTCATATTAGTATACTTTGTTCAAATTGAACTTCGATTAACAACTACTATTTTTGTTTACCTTTTAAATATCTTTCAGATGGGAAAGACAAAAAGAAATTCAAACTCAAGTCTAAATGCTACTGGTGGGGGTAGGGGAGAGTCTCTAGTGTGGACCCACAAAATGGATGAGGCCTTAGTTGATGCTTTTGTGCTTCAGCATGATCTCAAAAATCGTAATGGAGGCACTTTCGCATCTCATGCTTATGACCAAATTGTGAAAGAGCTAAAAGAAGCATTTCCAGATAAACCAATAGATAAGGAAAAAGTGAAAAATCGTATGAAATACATCAAGAGGGGTTTTGGAACCTGTTATGACCTCTTTAGGAACATTAGTGGATTCGGGTGGAATCCCATCACGCACATGTTCGAAGCTGATTCGGATGTCTGGGATCGTCTGATTAAGGTATGAATTTTCAAAACTGTTTTGACTTTGTGTGTTTATAAATAATAATATTAGCACATTCAAATTGTTTTTCATCCTTGATTTTGGGAAGAGACTTTAATTGTAATTACTAATATATGTTGTACTTGGTCAGGATCATCCAGAAGCAGCTGAATGGATGAACAAGCCTATTCTCCATTATGACAAACTGAAGAGACTCTATGGAAAGGATAGGGCTAATGGGGACGGTTCTGAATCACCGGAAGAAATGATGCAGCGATTGACACAAGAGGACAACCAACTAGAGGGTGATGTCATATCGGAGATCGATCGCTTATTATCAAGGAATGAAGCAACACTTCAAGATCTTGATGATGACACTTCCCCAGATGGAAGGAAGAAGCACAAAGGCAAAGCCACAAAAGAAGAAATCCAAACAGAAATAATGAAAGGAATTCAAGGAATAGGTGAGTATATCATGAAGTCTACAGAGGCAATGGTGAAGGCACATAATTCACAACTTGCAGTGCCTGCAACAGAAATTTGGGATGTGATCCTTGCTTTAAATCTTGATCCTAACATTGAAATGATTGCTTATCGTTTCTTGATCAACAATTCTGTTGAGGTTGAAGCATTGCTAGGGTGTCCTTTGGAAAAAAGAAAGGATTATCTCATCCGCATACTACCTAGGTAATTAGTAATTACACATGATTTCTACTATTGTTTTTGAATAATCAATTAGTGAATACTAATGTACTGCTTGTTTACTAATGGTTAGGTCCTAAAGAGATTGGCAATGTGGATTCAGACATGGGAGGATGCATGTTTTATCAAGTTTATCTTACTATTTAAGTTGAGTTATAATTGTAATAAAATAAAGTTTCAGGATTTTTTTGAAAAGATTTTTATCATCTTACCTGCGCAATAGGTTGAAGTTTCAGGGTTTTGCAATGTATGCCGTTGAGTGGATTTTCTAATAAAGGTTCAGTAGTTGAATTATTTTAGTAATATATGCTTATTCAATCAGATATGCTTGTGCGAGTTTGAGTTTGATTGCTTGAGCTTTCATGTGGGTTACTCTAAAAAATGAGAGAGTGATCAAAGGCTTCTAAAATCATGGGATGAGAAGTTCAGTTCTTATTTTTATTTTGCAGTTTTTAGAGGACATTTTTGCTCATTTTTGTGTACCTACAAGGTGATAATAAGATTTCTAAACTCTGGAGCTGAGTTGATGTGCATAAATATTGGTTGTGATTGGTGAATTGGTAGAGCAGTTTAGATATTTCTAATACTTTACTCAATTGTACAAGGCAGGTATTGGGCGGTATAGAATGAGATGTAGGTTGGTGTCTTAAAAGAGATATACTTTTTGGTACTAAGGATGAAGTTCCACTGGTACTGTTTTATTTTTTTGCGAATTTTGAACTTTATACTGGCTTACTGTTTCATTGGTTGTGAAATTTACATTCTTTACACTGTGATATACAAAGATATTAGACAATTACAGATGTAATGCCAATCATGGTGCGACACCTATACTTGATTGTATATCTTCAAAAAATACCTATACTTGATTGTATAAAAATTAATATCTTTTTTATTCACGTAATAAGAAAATAAATTTGTGTGCTGGTACATAGTAAGCAATGTTCGAGAAGAGAATTGGATACTAAATTTGTGTGTCGGTACAAGTCTTTTTTTTTTTAAGGAGAGCCCGTAGGCTGTGCCGGTACAAGTCAAATGTTCAAAATCAGACTAATGAGTCTAAGGACAAAATAGTCATTTATTATTAATTAGTCATAATTTACATCCTTTTGATTTGTACAACCAAACGGGAGAAATGAAGAGAAGGGAAACTTTTTTTCTTTCCTTTCATTAATAAACCAAACAGATGGATGGAAATAATTTTCCATTCCATCCTATTTCCATTCCTTTCCTTTTTATATTTTTTCTTCCTTTCCATCCTTTTTCCCAAAACCAAACACGCTGTTAAGTAATTACAAAGTACAAAGATATGAAGTAATGTGGAGCTTCTGTCATAATATATTAATAATATCTTAATTTTCCACTCTGTTTAATCTTGGTGTCCTGTTTGCTTTACTATGATCGGTCAAGGTCTGAAAAATTGCTTATTATCAATTAGCAAAAAAGATTACCTGATATTTGCTTGCAGAAAGGTCTGAAAACACTTGTTTTGTCAATTCAGCAAGAAAGCGACCTACATGGAATCAAATGGTAACATGATTTAGCAACTAAATTTCCCATTCAAAACAAATAATCTGAATAACAAAATTTTCCTTGAAGCAATATACCTTGAATAAGATTATCCTGTTTAAGGAAAATCTCCCTAAGCCGACTTTGACCACAAGGATTGTATTTTAGGTTAAATTTGTCGAAACGGTGAAAAGTACTCTTGTCAGCATGGACATCCAACAAGTCAACATTTAGATCATATCTGAGAAAAAAGAAAGCAAACAATCAGCGGTCACCATCCAAATATACATTGTCAATCAATTCAATTCAAATTGATATCTGCAACCCTCACCCAGTTAAGTCCAAGCTCTCAAAAACCTCCTTCAAAGTCATATAGGTCCCATCTCTAAAAATCACAACCTAAAATAATGCAAATTCTTAGCAACATTTTCAATTGAAATTAACAAAACTACCCCAGTCACAAATATATGCCAAATCCAACCTCATCAGGTTCTTTCCTAAGCTTGGATTTGATGAATCTCAACAGGTGTTTTTGGTTCATGCATGCTGAGTGGTGCACATGCGTATCAACCTTTCTGACATTATAAAAATCACGATGTGGCGCACTTTTTTGGGCAAGGAACTCCTTATCCGCATTAAGCATCAAATGGAATTTAAATTTCTGCACATATTCACAAGCACAATTAAGCAAAGAATCAAGGAACAATGAAACTGCTTCAGTTATTATCTAATTGACCTGGGCTGCAAATCTGCCAGGAACTTTGTGGGTTACAATTTGATCAGCACTCAACACAGCACAGATCAAATCAAATCAGATTCAAGTCAGAAGAGAAGACCATAAACCAACCCCTGTAGCAAATAGCTTTGTAATCTAATTATAAGTCCAGAGTACACTCCATAATTGGCATACAGACCAGTCAGTTCGACCATTCAACCTACCAAGTTTTAATTGACCAGTCAGTTCTGCACCGCCAGATATCAGGTTGGCACTCAACCAAGTTTATGACTTAATAGAATCATTGGCCCAACAGAAAATCAATCTCTCATTTCCAACCATAAATGAAAAGATGAATTACATGTTCTAGAAGATTCAAACGGTTGTGACACACGGTCCTGATATTTCCTGCTGCAATTACTCGAAGGATGTAATGTAAATCAGTGAAAAAGGTGGTAGCATCAGCTATAGGGTATAGCCTCTCTTCGCAATCTTTGTTTGTGTATACATGCACCACACCATCCACCATTTGAAAATAGTGCTGCGTTTGTACAAAAAAAAAAAAAAAGAAGTTACTACATAAACTGATACACATAAGATAAATATATTGAAACCTTCTTATCTAATTACTATTGAACTACTAACCTCAGTTTTCTCTTCAGGGGTATAGCTAAATGGATTAGGGTTAGGTTTTGGTGTGCTAGGGTCAGTAATGACTTCCTTCTCCCACGGTGCAACATTCTCTCTAAAAACATAACTGTCCCTTAAATCAAGACACATCTGGAGGGTCTTGTACACATCAATTTCATCAATAGCTGGTGTCTCTGTAATTGAATGTTAGAAGTTAGAATTCAACAAGAGTGATTCACCAACCTTAGAAATCAAGGCACTTTACCAAGTCAAATTTGAAATTTGCATATATATTCACAAGTGCTTTACGCCACGCTACAGACCCAGACAATAACTATTGATTTGCTTTCGATGTGAAAGAGATCTCCTTATCCTTTATTACAAGTAGAATGCATGGGACCAAATTTTTACTAAATATAAAGCATTCCAAGCACTGTGGATAGAGATGCTAAGGGAGGTCATACCGATTGGAGTGATATGCAGTTTGGTAAAAGACTCCTGTTCAGGTTCTTTTCTCAGAATGTCAGCAGCTATTGGGTCAGGTTGGACGCCATGTAGATCACCTGAAACACTGTGGGATCGGATCATGGCTGAAGACAAAGCATTGGATTCTCCGTTCTCAGTCTGATTACCCTTGGCTTCATTTTCCTGCTTACCATGAAGCAAAAACCTACTTATGGTACTGCATATGTATGTATTACATAGATATGTCTTCGATAAAAGAAAATACTTGTTTTGCAAAGGGCATGAACTAGAAGAAGAACTCGATATTCATGAATAAGCTGAATAGGCACAAACCAAACGACATGCGAATAAGATGAATATCCCTATTCAGTAGCGAATAGCTATTCAAGCAAAAAGGTCAAATAAGAATAGAACGTCTCTGTAACCCTCTTTGAATATTATTAAATAAGTGAGACGACGCACTCTGATGAGAGAGAATGTATGGATGGAAGTAAACTATTAAACAAAATGGGAGATGTCTCATTTTGAATTGACGTACAAATTTTTTCTAATGATATGATTTCATTAATAATAATAAAACAAAGCTTTGAAATGAGATAATGGTGTACAGATTTCAGTCATATCATATAATTTGACGCAATAAAACGAACATTTTTTTAAAAGTATTAATATTAACAATATCATCATCATTGATATTATTACTATTTTATCCTTATGTATGTACTCTATTATTACAATTATTAACTATTTTTCGTCAAAATAAGCATAACTCTATTTTAATGTTATATTACTATTTAATGATATCACTATACACTAACAAGCCTCAGAACAGCTAGTTCAGCTTATTCACAAGTTGTTTGGTACAGCCTTCTTCTTCCTTGTTCGTGAACAGCCTTATTCGAGGCAATGCCAAACACAAATGTGGAGTGAATAAGGAATAAGGATTTTGGGCTTATTCATATTCTAGGTTTTTGTTAGAATATGAATACGCACCCAAATAAGCCCAAAATCCTTATTCATGTGTTGTTTGATTTCACACAAATAAAGCTCATTTGTGAATAGGCTTATTCAAATGCAAACCAAACACACTAAAATGAGCTAAGACCAAAATTAAATGATGACAGATATTCAAATTAAAACTTAAAAGGTGCCATAGAATAGTCAAGATACAGGAACAAGTCAAAGCTATAATGTTGAACTTTTCAAAAAAGGCTTAATTTTTTGTATGCCCCTCGACTCTTTCCTATTTGTTTATTTCTCCCTATACTCTTCTGTATTTGAGGGGCATACAAAAAATTAAACCTTTCAAAAAAGCATTCAAAATGAAGGCATTCCATTAAAAATGTCAAAAATAAAATAAAATATTCAGAAGCGAAATAAGATACAAATTTGGTATTGCATAAGTAAATTTCAAATATTTATGGAAAAAACAAAATTCACAGATTTCTATGAGTAAGATAATTTACAGCCTAAGGGGTGTCATTTCTAGCCTACCCAACTTGTTCGGGATAAAAGGCTTTGAACTTAGTAGAACTTAGTTAGATAATTTACAGCCTAAAATACAGAAAACATGTTGAATAGTTGGCAATATAACAAAAATTACGAAAATGCAACAAAACAACTCTTTTTTAACCACATTGCCACCTCCACATTTAGGTGCAGGACAAGTTGAAAGCATCTGTCAAGCTTTTCAGTAAAATAAAATACTTTTAACCAGAAGTCCAGAACAGATTGACTTACGGCGTTTCCATTGGAATGCAAATAGATAGTATCCAGCTTGGGATCACTGTGTATGACATCATCTTCATCTGATCCTTCTAGGCTGCCATAGGCACTTGCACTTGCAACTGGAGACTTGGGAGAGGTTGGTCTAATTAAATGTGTCATCCTTTTGGCTGAACCCGAGTGCACGATAGGCCTAGCACCTGATATGTTTACAGTCACAATGTTAAGCTGATTAAGATTATGAGGATAAGTGAACTAATTTGAAGTAGGTGGAACTTTGGAAATACAAGTACACTAGAAAACTTTGATAATAATGTAGAAGTAATGCGCAGATTTTTGCATGACAAAGGTGCAAGAGAATGAAAATGCAAAATTTTCCATGGACCGAACCCAACATAATTTATATATTTATTTAAAAATTGAAATCACTCAAGCATGAGGAAAATTCCAAAGCCACCGATTTTGTTGCCATTTTATCATTAAAACCAAAAAAAAATCAGAAATGGCGAAAAATGTAGTAGATGAGATATAATCGCTTTATACTTGCAATGTAGTTAATGACAACGCAACCACTCATTCATGGGCATGAAAAACACAAAAACCAAAGCACATGAACTGTCTAAGCCAGCAATTGCTAAGAAACCTCTTGACTTCAATGAAAATGGAACAATGATGTCAATATCTTAATTCCATGTATAGTAACTCTACTAATCACATTTGTCAGATTTATTACAGCAATTCATGTATTTTTAACTAATTTTTAAAGCTAAAGGCAAAATGGAGACACGAAAAGGGAAGGAATATAAAACCTCCTCATTGATTAGTAGACAAGAGCATCACCTCTTTCCCTGACTGGGATCAATCTATGCAATCAAATTTATACACGCATATGCAATTTCATAAATTGAACAGTCTTTCAACAAATATACAGAACGGGAAATCCAAAGTTTATTTCTAGTCACCAATAAGTAATCAGACCTCGCAAATAATAAAAAAAAAATTCCAATAAGGAACATAAATCGACTAATACTATCTCCAGTCATAATAATCCAGTACCACACTAGGCATTCTATAAAAATTTGTTCTATACTAATACTACAAAATTTCTCACTCAGGCGAGAAATCAGAAAAGAACTTGGGTGAGCCATAGTGGCAATAATCAATACCTTCTCTGGAAACATGAAGCCGAGGCAGCCCAGGAGGAATCGAGATACCCCCATTCGTCACCTGACCAGTGGGCCCCTTTCCCCATGCCACCTCCTCCTCTTCCTCCTCTTCCTCTTCCTCCTCGTCTTCCCCATCCACGTCAGCAACGGCACTTATGTCTGGAAGCGACATCACGCCTCGCTTGATTCGTTGCTTCTTGCGGCGCTGGCGTGGCGGGACGTGATTGGAGGAGCGCTCGCGCGCGAAGTCGAGGAGTTGGTTTAGGGTTTTGCGGTGCATGTAGTAGGCGGATACGGCGGCGAAGGAAGCTCCGACCAGCGCCGCCATGGCGAGGTGGATAGCGTAGTAAGAATCCATGGAGATAAGTGGAGAAGAGAGAGCAACAGTTTGTTGCTTTCTTTCTGTGTTAATTTTCAAATTTTCTTTTTTTTTTATTATTATTATTTCGTTTTGAAAGAGGGGAAGTGGGACTGAAGAGGTGTGGCCGCCTGTGCTTGAAAGAGGGAAGATGTGGGAAGTGGGGTTTATTTATAGCGGGAGAAGAGAACAATTCGGAGCGAATATGTGGGGAATTCCGCATTTCTGTCCCCAATCTTTTTATTTTATAATTTTTTAAAATATAAATTCTGAAAAATTATAGGATCGAGGCGAAATTATTGGTAGCCGACTGACGGTGACGGTCATCTGTTTTGTGGGGTCTGTTTCTGTTCCTGCTCCTGTTCCTGCTTGTGGGTCCACCTCTCTGTGATTGTTGAACAAATTTTTTTTTTCGAAATTGAAAAAAAATATTCAGTAATTAATGGATGTCAAAAAAAATTAGTAATTAATTTGGAGGCTACTCTTATATGTTCTTAGGCACTGGGAAAAATTTTAACTGCCTCAAACAACTCTGTTTTATATATATATAATATATCAAATAACATTCTACGATTGGGGCTTAATTAGTTAATTTAATGTATGCCTTTTCAAACACTGTTTTTGTTAAATCAATATACAATTTATAAACATGGTTGAGCTTTTTGATAGCTTAGGGTCTGCTCCAGAAGGAGTAGACTTGGGTTAAGGAAAGGAAGAGTAAGGAAAATAAGATGAAGGAAGTGAATTCAGATCTGGTGCCGCGCGGCACACCGTGTAGCGCGGCATCAGAGCCGTCTGATCAAGATCCAATGGACAAGGGAGCTCCATGCATGTAACCTAGATTGATAGGCCCGTAAAAAATGAACCGTCCGATCAAGATCAGACGGCTCGTACGCGCGCCATACGGTGTCCCGCGCTACACCGGATTCGGGTCCGAAGGAAGTGTAGGAAACTATAGATATCTTATTTCAGATTTCAAAGTGTATGTGTAGTGTTAATGGTTGTAATCTCCTATCTAATTTATAGATAGACAATATTGTTCTTCTGTTTTAATTGAGATTGAATTTTGTGAATTAAAAAACAAAAATATTTTCGATAAAAAAAAAGTTTGATTGTGAGTTTTCTTTGTTACACTCCGATTTTGAAGTAACAATATCATTCTCCTTAAATAAGGTTTTAAGAAAATCTTGTTTCCTTCCATTATTTTCAGTTCATCCAGAAATTGAAATGGGAGCAAAATACTTGGCTTACTCTACCTTTTCTTAGTCCAGGTTTACTCCTTTTGAGACCCTTAGTCATGCCACCTCGTGTGCATTTATTTTTTTTTCGTTTCTTTTTTTTTCTTACTGGGTTAACAAAATTCAATGATAGTACTACATGCATCAAATACTTTCATGGGATGGTTCATCGAATGTACGGTTCACTTCATTCAATGCATGATGTAATTACTTCAATGTGACTCGGAAATCTGTGTACATATTCTCACATGTATTATATTCACGGCCTTTATCTTAGTTTGCAAATTGAATTCTTTCTCCAACAAATGATTATGTTTTCGTAGCAAAGTTTGAAGAACAATTCTGGTTTTAAGAATTAATCAATTATCAGCTGGTTGATTGAAGTTGGCCGTTTTTATTTTTAAATTACCTTTGAAATATATATTCGTTACGAACTTACGATAAAATTAATTGATATTGATAACAAATTGTTTGAAATATATAATATTTTTCAAGAAATATGGACCTTTTTTCTATATAACAGTTTTTTTTTTTGGGAAATCATATATGACAAATCTAATGCGCGTTCAAAATTAATTTGAAGTTCTAATGGATATTTACGGTACAAAAACACAAACCTTTAACTTTCAAACCGTGTGATGTTCATTGTCATCAGTAGCAAATTCTATCAATTCCAGACCATGTGTCTAAATAAAAAAGGATTGAAACTTTGAAACAAAAAATCAAAGGTAAATGGAGTTCAACTCACATTTTTACCATCGAATGGATAATTGCCTTTGATAATTCCATATAAAAATGGGTCATGTACTCATGTCTCGTGTGTACCTGTCGATCCGCCACGTGTCTTTTTCGACTGTTTTGTACGTATCGCTATTAGATATGTATCCGACAGATACAGCTGCCACCAAGTGCCAAGAGATGGTGGAGAGACTTTGTCCACAAAACTACGTGACTGTAAAAAACTAAAAATAAAAACCGTTTGCCTATACCAACATTTTCGGAAAAAAAAATAACTGTAAAAATTAAATTTGTTTTGTTACAATATTGATAAAAATAAACCTTATAAAAAGAAAGGAGAAAGACATAGGTACTGATCATACAATAGTATTAATTTTTTTTTTGAACAAAAATAGTGTTAATTTTCTTTCCCTTATCGTAAAAGGAGGCCTCTAATTTAAACACGATTCTGTTAGCTTCCTGTCTTTTTCTTTACAAGTTGTTTTTATTACAAATTTACGTTGTGAGTACGTAAACAATTATCTTCAAACTTTTTCCCCTACAAGATTAAACAAACATCTATAGCACTTTTTTAAAACACAAACTATAAAAATTATAAAACTTATCTTCAATCCAATAGAAATTTTTCTTTCCAAAATAATAAATTTGAATTAGAATTGCGATATACATTTGAAAATTTGTATCCTTATATTTCATAGATGAATTTTATATTCGGAATTGTTTACCGACATCCTTTCAAATTCCATCATCTCCGTCCAGCTCTCACGTTACCCACCCTAACTCCCAGCATTTACTCACCCCTTCCATCTTTGATTCTCATTTCCTGTTATCTAGTGCGTATCTACTCCATCCCCTCTTAACGCCTACACTTTCCTGCCTCCCTTCCCTCCACCTCATGAAATCCTCTAAAATATTACTAATTGTCCTATATTATAATACTAGTTGTCCTAAAAATTAGGACAATTAACTTTTACCCAGATAATCATCATAAGAACTAGGACAATTAGTTTAGAAAATTAAGATAATTAGAAAAATAATATTAAATGTTCTAAAAAAATTAATCGTCCTGGAAAACGTTATTAGTTGTCTTAAGAACTAGAACAATTAGTTATAAAACTAGGACAATTAGAAAAATAATACTAACTGTCTTGAAAAAAAATAATTGTCCTGAAAAATGTTATTAACTGTTTTTGGAACTAGGGCAATTAAATTTTATCAAAAAAAAATAGCATACAAAATGAGGATAAATTAGCATTCAGAACTAGAACAATTATGAAAATAATATATGGGGGAGAGAGGGTGGAGTAGAAAGTCAGCATGAGGCAGACCGTGGGGAAGGGAAGGAAAGATAGGTGCTAGGATAGGAGAGAGGGAGTACGCTTTGGGTGATATGATGAGCAACAAAATTAGAATGGTAATTAACGTTAAATTCTAAAAATAGAAAGGAAAAACGCGTTGAGGATGATCGTTATCAGACCTTATTTTTATTTTATCTCTAATTACAAACTCGCAAACATTACCCTATTCCAAATTTTCTAATCTCAACTGCTATCTTTTGTAGAACATAGTAAAAAAATAAAATTTCTATACGGCTCCGTTTGGATGAGTGCAAGAATAAGGTAATAGCTTCTTCATACTTTCAAATTTATTATAAACAATCCAAACTCTTCACAAAGTTACACACTTCCCAATAATTCTTCCCTTATTGCTCTTATTCCCACACCATCCAAACGGAGCCTACATGAAGAATATGAAGTTGAGAAATGAGAACGCGCCTAAAAATCCAAAAAGATAACTATTAACAAAATAGTAAGATTTACCATACTAATGTAGTAGCGACTTGTTGCTTGATTGCGCAATTAGTCTACAAATTCACCTTTTTTTTTCCCTCTCACCGTCCCATAACAATTAGCACTATCCAAGAAGCCATGTAACATCATATATGAAAAAAAAAAATATGAAGCGATCACCCACAATTAATAGCGTAACCGGCGCCTACGGGCTTTTTCTTAAAAAAAAAAAAAGCGTAACCGGCCTAAATACTACCAGAATATTTTATTTCACTCTGAAAATTTTTTAAATATTCGAGTTGATGCAAACAAAGAAATCAAATTATTTAGGGACAGGTACTCCCAGGAACAAAATTTTCTGTGCGGCAACGCAGTGTTGTTTTTTTATTTGAACGGTCCGATCACTAATGAATGTCCCGCGATGGATATCAGAACTATCGAAATTTATGCAGTCCGTAAAATCTGCCCATCAAAATTAGATCGGACAGTTCGGATTAGATGAAAGTGGATTAGGGCCTTGCAAAGCATTGTTGAAGATACAAAGCAAACAAAGAACATTATGAGCATTTCTATAAACATGATAGTGGATATAAAACAATTTTAATTATTCAAAATAAAAAGTACCCCAGTGTAGCTTCCTTCTGTACTTATGTGGCACAGATGTAGGACCCTCCTACAAGAAGCACAAATATATAGATAAGTAGATGACAATTATAGATGATTGTAATACCTTGACCATTATATTTATGCAAAAAAAAAAACACTGACATAATAAGCAACAAAAAATTACCAATTCAGCTAGCATAGGAAGTTAGAGTCCAAAAAGAGCACCCAAAATCACGGTCAAGACAGTCAGAGCAGAATTTTGTTATCACCTGCAAATTTTGATTCAGTTGTGGAAGAATGGATTACCATCATCAAAATGTAAAAATTCTCATAAATGAATAAATGGTAAGCGAAGTACCTTTAGGCTCTCAACAACCCCTTGGAAAAACCTCATGCTCCAATCCAGAATATTCTCCTTCAGTATTCTCTCTGATGACAACAATTTAGGCAGAAAAATTTTCTGGTAAAAAAAAATCAGCACTATTAGTATTAAGCTTTAGTGATTGAGGCTAGGAAGATATCTGATAAAAAATTCAGCAAGTCGCTCTGTGCAAATAAAAATGTCATCCCAGTCAATCCCACGGTCCAAAGACTAATTTAAATAGGCACTATACAATTAGAAATTTACAATAGATACTAAAGCAACAAAATATATTGTTGCTACAATCTGCCCACGGGTGTTTAGCATTGGCCAATGCTGTTGGTATGAAAACCTCATGAACCAATCAATTTCTTTGTCCAAATCCCTATTTCACATATCTCATGAACTCATGCCTCCCTAATCAATTACATGAACCCATCAATAGGACAGAGCAAATTGACGAAACTTGGACCAATTTCAAATTGAGAACTCAATTGAGGGAGGAGGTGATGAGATAGAGCAAAGAGAAAACCTCTTGAGTGATCGAAGAGAAAGAGAGTGAGGAGAGAGGTCAGCGAGCACCAGACACAGCCCATACGGACGCTACATCCTTCGCACCATTTACCTTCGAACCCTCATCTGACGAGCAAGACGATTTCTAAAAAATAGAGCACGCAACCTATATAAATTCAAGTAGTATATGAAAAAGAAGAGTGACCTAAAGCAAAGCTTGCCAAGATCGACAAAATCTAAGCGACGATAGGGTTCTGATTGGGATTGACTGAGCCATAGGAGCCGACAGAGTTGGTGCTAGCGGCATGCCAGGGACACGGGTGCGGAGGTGGCGATCCGTGGGTCCTTGGGTGAGGGTGGCAAACCGTGAGACTTGGGTGGGGGTGGCGATCTATCGAAGGATGGGGGGTGATGGATCGTTGGATGGGAGGAGATCGGTGATTCATGGTGAACCGACTCGAGTTAGGTTTTACGAAGGACGGAAGAGATGAGAGGAAGAGAAGAGACGCGGCTCTTTATTCCCGAAAATAAAAAAGAATTGAGGCGCTGAAAAATGAAAATTAAAAAAAAATCGCTATTCTGTGCGTTCCGATCAAATGAGATGAACCAATGTAAAACATTCTCTTCGTTCTGCGATATAATCTGGTCCCCTTATCAAGTTTCTGTTTTAATAATCAACGATGTAGATTACAAATTTAAAACAATCAATGATCCAGATCGTTCAGATCAAGGTTGTATCTTTTGATGTTACATCCTTCCATTGGTGCTTTTAATATAGTATATATATATATATATATATATATAAACATTCCTGCATTTGACTACTCCTTGTGGGATAAATAACGTGGTTCTTTCCCAACAGCCAACTGAACGAATATTTGTCAGGAACTGATGAACTCAACGTGAAGACTAAAAATAAAATTTTATTAGAATTTTGAGATTGGAATTTTAAAATTGAAGAGTTGTACTAGAGGAAGATTGTGCATGTACAGTGGAGGAGATACATTGATTGAATGGGGGTCAATTGACCCCGTTCAATTTCATAAAATAACATTCAAATTTATACTTATATAAAATGAATATTTTTATAGTTAACTTAAATTTGAACTCCACAAAAAAATAAATATTATCATACTATTGAATCCCATTTGGTTCATGGTTGCATTCTCATGAGTGTTTTATTATGTAAAGTTAGCAATTCTTCTAATAAAAACTTATTTTGAGACAAAATAATTTCCAATTAAGTTAGCAATTACCCTCATTACTTTTAAGGAAAAGCATTCAATAACTTTTTTTTTAATTTATGAAAATTTCTTTCTTTTGGTGTTTAAAAAAAAGATAAAAATAGATAATGGTGTATGAATTTATTTTAATAAAAATATTAATATTATAAATTTGTTGAACTCTATTGCAAAAAATTCTGGCTCCTCCACTGTGCATGTACCGAAAAAGGAAACAGCTTCATAAATATTGAAAAAATTATTGAACCTTCTCGGCAGCATTTAATGTACTGCTAATTTATTTCGCAAAAAGAAAATCTGAAAAGAAAAAAAAAACGAAACTAAGTAAGGTTAATTTGATTTTAAAATAATGAAAGATGCAACTGTTAGATTTCTTTTAGAAGTTGTATCAGAAAATAATAGAACAATTTTGAAATGATTAAAACAATTTAGAAATATTTCGAACTTTTATACGACCTTTTATGGGTAATTGGGTACAAAATGGTCGTTACAAACTACACCTCCTAAAAAATATACAGCAATCAACAAGCTTTTCCAAATAGACATATAATACAAAATCATACCTTTCCTTAAAAAATAATTATGTAGAGTTTGAAAAACGAATTGCAATTTTTATAATTTTTTTCCCAATCTGCTCCGCATCACCCGTGATATGACACTTGTTTAGTTGCAAAATTGCGGAGCTAAGAATCTGATACTAATAAGAAAGTGGAACTGAAAGTGGATGTGCATAGCATCCAGTTTGGATTAATGGTCCCTTCTCTCGGTGATTGGATAAGAGGGATATGCGCATGCTAGTGTTGTATCGTCTATCAATTATCATCTCGTAGTACATTCACATAAATTATCTTTTTTGATTTTGTAACATAAGCAATGATAGCGGCTGCTTAGCGCTTGCACGGACCTATAAGAGTGGAATATGCTTTGGAGTTGCTTGCTTAGTAGGGTGCAGATGCTTGTTTTTTTTTTTTTTCCCCCCAATTCCAGATTCTCCGTAAATGAACAATAATTGAAGTATGAAACCATTTGCAACATGCCTTTTGCTCAAAACCTACATTCTAACGTACTTATTGTATTTTATTTTTACTTTATAAAAAAAATGCAAAAGGTATGTGTAGGTGGTTTCTTTTCTTCTTTTTTTTTTGGTTTTTTAGGGGGAGGGGGGGGGGGGGGGATTTCATGTTGGCATTTTTTTTTACTAAAAGGTGCGGACGTACGTGTGGTTAATTAGGTTTTCTTTTGTATTCCCTTTTTCATTTTAATTGAAAACTGGAATCTGTTAAAAAAAAAATAAAGTCTTCCGACTCGAAGTCTAAATTGTCCAGTTGTCAGACTAGCTTGCATGGGGGGGGGGTCATGTGTCAACTGAGATTTTTTTTTTTTTTTAATCTCACCGGACTCAATCCGATTGCACCAAAATTAATTTTACCTTGGTTGAAAGATTTATTGATCAATCATAAATTCATAATTCAGATCAGATTGGTTACAAATTATATGTCGCTTATATATCCATCTTATTGCTCAAGTTTTCTACGAACAAACACAAGAATGAAATGAATTTTAATTGTGTTGGAAAAAGTGTGCCGCTCTCATTGAACGACCTAGCGGGTCGCTGGTAGGGCCAGCGCGCGAACAGCTGGAATTGTGATCTATATGTCTGTTCAGACATACTCTTATATATATATACTCCTCTAAACAAAAACACCTCTCTAGTAATTGAATCTACGTTCCACAGAGAGAGGGGAAAGTGACTCATAGCTAGGGAGAAAGTCATCCGACTGCTCGGAGCAATCAGATCACACACACAAGTCGAGACCGACAAGTGAAAGCGTGGAAGGTGACATCAAACCCTAACTTGAGGCGATGATGTACCGGGTGCATACGGAGAGAGACAAGATTGCAGATTCGAACTCTGACAAGAGGGTCTAGACGTTCGATCAATTCCGCTGCGATATATCTAATTCCTCGTATTTACATTCATAGAAATAGATATGCATATAGATTTATATCCTAGTTAAACTTTCAAATTGGATAGGCGAAAAGATAAGAAACAGACTCGCCAAAAATGGTGAATCTAAAACCATGTCCTTAATGTGAAATTATGAATGCAAGTACCTTAATTCAATTACACATCGTTTACCTGTAAATTAGAGATAATAAAATAAAATAAAATGAATCATGTCAGCTCTAATCCATGTAAAAAGGAAAAATCAAATAGTATTAGCCAGACCACAATTGATTAAAGTATCAATACATATTCTTCTTTGAAAATAAATCCAGATGCTCAACCAATTTTAAACAAACGTACTATAATAGACTCACACTAGCTAGCTCACAATAAAATTCTTACTATAATTCTATAAATGTCATTGCAATGTATCTGATGTTGGTTGTGATTCAAGCAAATCATACCACAATAGCGCATTGCTTTTATGGGGGGAAAAAAAATCTAACCACGGCAATTGGCAAAGGGGATGGAGTTAGGAGGGTGACCCCACACAAATTACAAAATTCCATTAGTACTGCTCGCGTAACAGTTTAACAAGATTTTTTGTTCTAAAAAAAACAGTTTAACAAGATTTGCTAAACGTCTCTAGTTTGATATGTCTTTGCCCCCACTGAGAATGAGAGGCGAGTCTATTTCCTTCAAAGTTTTTTTTTTTTTTTGAGAAAAAATGAGGGTCGTGCCCTCATCTTTTTATTAAAAAGTATAATAATTACAAAAGTTTAGCCAGAGGCTAAAAGAAACAAAACAAAAATACGGTGAAGATTATTTCCTTCACAGTTAGGATACATCAATTGTTGCGTTTGTATAACATTTTTAATAATCCATGTGCTTTTAAAATTTAGAAATAGGAAACCATGTAAAATTTGTATTGAGAAGGGTCACATGCAGGGGAGGCAGGATTTTGAAATAAGGGAGGTAAAGAGTTGCTTACATTAAAATTTTAAGATTGTGAGGGGGACAAATTGAATAGATCATATAGAATTACATATAAATTTAACACTTTTATGAAATTATTTGTAATTCATAGGGGGGCAAATGTCCAATTTTCATTACATGTGGATCCACCCCTGGTCACATGTCTCAATACACAATGCTCTGTTTTTTAATTCTTAATATAAAATTATAAATTTTAAAAGTATAAAAAAAACATAATTTTTACAAGTACTTGAAAACAATGTCCATGAATTAGATATATCAATACCATTTCACAAGATCTTGATGATAATGGAAATAAATTTAAAAATCATAATTTTTTTATGCGCGGATAGGAAAAATAATTTTGGGACGTTTGGATCGCTTAGGAATTTGGGGAATTTGAGAAATTTTCAATTCTTAGACATAAATTTATTGAGAAATGTGTAAATTTGTGAAGAGTTTGGATTGTTTATGTCTCCGTTTGGATGAGAGAAGGAGGAAGAAGGAAGAAGAAAGAAAAAAAATCATAAACAATTCAAACTCTTCACAAAGTTACACACTTCCCAATACTTCTTCCCACTTCTTCCCTTCTTCTCTTCTTCCCACACATATCCAAACGGAGCCTATAATAAATTTATACCTAGAAATAGGAAATTTCTCAAATTTCCCAAATTTCCACTTCAATCCAAACGGCCCTAGATCATATGAATTTCATATCCAACAACTTTTTTATATATAAATTTTAATATTGTTAATTATTAAAATTTTTAAAATTGAGACGTATTGGAGGCATAAAAAGTTGAAAGCATTTGAACTCTTCGTCGTCTACAATGTACGATGATGGGAGCCCAAACTCAATAAATTATCACAACCTACACTAATACATAATAAAAAATTCAAATGTTGAGCTAGATTTTTCCTTTCTTCTTGAGTTAGGAGTATGCTTCAATATAAGAATTTATAAATTTTCCGTTTTACAAATTAATTGTCATAGTTTGCTTAAATTTGTTCATTCTATCTACTCATAATTAGTCATTTTACAAATAAACTATAAAAATTACAAACGAAAATCTTAAATGGATGCGTTGCTGGTAAAGAGAACAAATCAACTACTTAATTTATTACTTCAAATTTAAATTATAAAGTGTTTACTATACATAAGAAATCGAAAATAATCTGACTGGTTTGACTTGAGAAACTTTGCAAAATGTTTAAAGAATATTAAATTAGGTTTCACTCTGCTTTATGAACGATTATATATGTTTTGCATACAAATATATAATATCGACAATTACTTATTCTGTACTGTTTTTTTTTTTAATTCTGTCTCCACTCTTTTAAACATTTATTATTTTATCACTATTAATAGAAATTCGTTGGTTATCCTTCTTTCTACAAACTTGAAAGTGACACCGATCAATTAAACCAAAAATATTTCACCAAACCCTCGTAAATTGAGATCCGCTGCCGCGCGACACATGGTGTAGCGCGGCATGCTGGCCGTCTGATTAAGATCTAATGGATAAGGGAGTCCCGTGCATGTAATCTATATTGATAGGCCCGTAAAAAGTAAACCGTCCGATCAAGATCAGACGGTTCGTAGTGCGCTACACCGTGTGTCGCGCAACAGCGAATCCGGATTGAACCCTCGTTATCCTTTTACGTTCCAATATACTATTATTTTTCTGCTCGGAAAGACACGTTGAAATTGATTTTGATCCGCATATAATTGAGGCCAATATTATATGCATAACTCACCTCGGTGTAATTGAGATCCTTTACAGTGATTAGTTTGCGGCAATACGTGCCTCTTGCATGTCACGGGTACGTAGCACTTAATGCCGCCCGAGCCCCTACAAATTAACAATACATGCATTAATTAAAGTATTAAACATTTCATATTTTTTAATTAAAATAGTTGTTATATTTTAAAAAAATAATTCAAGATAGACAAACAATATATATATATATATATATATATATATAGAGAAAACCTATGGTGCATACTAATGTACGGAAGCTTCGGTGCATACTGATCCGAACTCTTGGATCTGCTTCAAAATGACCGATCCAAACCGTCCAATATGATCTCCCTATTGAAATCTCCTTGCCGACCAAATTTTACATTTTTTCGATATTTTTAAGTATTTTTTTCGGATTTTTAAAAACTGCTATTTTTGAACGGTTCAGAAAAAATTAGATTAGCGATTTTTGAAAATTTGAAAAAAATACTTAAAAATTTCGAAAAAATATAAAATTTGGTCGGTAAGGAGATTATAACAAGAAGATCATATTGAACGGTTTGGATCGGTCATTTTGAAGCATATCTAAGAAATCGGATCAGTATGCACCGAAGCTTCCGTACATTAGTATGCACGATATGTTTTCTCTATATATATATATATATATATATATATTGGAAATGGATCAGCAAATATTTTTCGTCTTACCTAGTTACCTCATTTAGCGACATTTATTATACCTCTAATTCCTATTTTACTACAGTTCGGTACTCAACACAAAATGGAAATCTAGCATGTGTCTATTTAAAGAAAGCGATTTTGTTTTGACGTGATCCACTTGTCCTGTTGCGTCACTATCGCTGGTTTGATCAATAAATTATTAAATTTATATTCACGCAAGTGTCATTTCTATTGCATAATTCAGTATTTCTTTTGAAGAAAATTAAGGATTAAACCCTTAACCTTTTTTATAGGAAAATTAAGAATTACAATTTTTGCATAAATCGGTATTGTTAGGCTGTTGAGAAATCAAGCTTGGGCGAAATGAATCGAGTTGTAATTTGATATGATTATAAGTCCAGTAGTGCTTAAGCTCGAGTTGAAAACTAATTATGAGTTTGAACTAATTTTGAATATGCATCTATTTTGAATTCTGTTAGAGCTCAATTATTTAAATTTTCATATTATCTTGAATAATGGATGCGGAAAATAATTAATATTCATTCTTTCCCCGATTACATTCATGCAATTGCCAATATTTTGTTTTGTTTGCATAAAGTTTGAAGGAACATTTTCTCCAAAAGATATAAAATTGAAGAAAATTGACATTTGTACTGGAAGTTAATATGAGTTTTGTTATGGTGAGTTGCAACTCACCAAAGCGTCTGTGAGTCGCGCTTAAAATTTCAAAATTTAGTTCAAAATAACCGATCCAAACCGTCTAATACGATCTCCCTATTGAAATCTCTGTGCAGACCAAAATTTATATTTTTTTTGAAATTTTTAAGTATTTATTTCGGATTTTTAAAAACTGTTGTTTTTGAACGGTTCAGAACTAATTAGATTAATGATTTTCTAAAATTTTAAAAAATACTTAAAAATTTCGAAAAAAATATAAAATTTGGTCTGCATGGAGATTTTAATAGGGAGATCGTATTAGACGATTTGGATCGGTCATTTTGAACTAAATTTTAAAATTTTGAGCGCGATTCATGGACGCTTTGGTGAGTTGCAACTCACCATAGCAAAACTCAGTTAATATATATATTATGTCATAATAGAGGTTAGATGATATAATTCATTTAAAAATATTACATGTCGAGCTATTTCAAGTTGAGATTAAACGAGTCAATCAGATGAATCAAGCTATTTCAATATAATTCCAAGTATTCGAGCTGATAAAAAAGTTTAATCAGATGAATCAAGCTTGAACTAGGAGTGAATCGATCTCAAACGAGCCACAAAACTGCGAAAATTTTTTTTTGCAGTCCCAAATATGGAACTATGTCAATAAATTAATAAAATAAATTGTCTGAAACGGATTGCTATCCCAGAGTTACAAGGTCTGGCGATGGAAATTAAGTTGGATCAGATCGGATGACGTGGATTTGACAATGGTCATAATTGATAGGCATACCATCGCATAAGAGGATAAAGCTTATTCTGATATAAAAAATTCCTTTATAGGAATGTGAAATGCATTTGGGTATATGGCATTATTTCTTTATTTATCGAGTACAATCATTAGTGAAACAAATTACGAAGGCAAAGTCAATGCTTAGACGTTAAGTAAAGGGGTATTTTGGATACATGAAAACTTGGGAAAAGAAAACAAATCGCCGGAGTCTGGACTATCATTCGGTCCGTGTTTTTGTACGGTCCTTGATCTATATGTACATCTAACCTATCATATATGCATAGAATTCAGATGTACCGCAACGGAAGTTGATCGATTGTCTAGATTCTTCTCAAAGCCTCTCTACAACCCCTCCTTGTCTCTTGGTCTTCCTCCGTATGCAACTGGCACACCACAACCACAAGACAGGGCTTGGCGTCACCTTTCACGAATCCAGATGCTGGTCAATTCGTGCGTGTGCTTCCTATTGCTCTCCAAGCAATAGGATGGAGAGCAATAGGATGACTCCTCCTTTTTCTGATCTCTCTCTTGTCTCTCTAGGATGATGGTTATCTCAAAAGACACGAATTCCAACCTTAGAGTCGCTTCAGAAGAGAGGGGTATAAATAGCTAGCCTGGAAAAGACTTTCCAGATTTATAACCGCCGTCTGGAACGGTCCGGTCCAGAGTTGGACCAGGCCGTCCCAACCACAGCAAAACAATCTGGTTACCCAGCAAACCAGTCCATTCGGAACATGACTCCACACACTTTTTCTAACAGTTTTGCAATATAATTTACATAATATATAGACACATTACTTGCCACCTAAATATTTTTCAATCACAGCCCAAACATAAAAAATACAGTATAGTTCCATTGGAAATTCTTTCACAATCTACCAAGTTCTAAGGGAATTATGACGAGTGACTCATGGTTTCAATAAAGAATAATATTCCTCTATTTGCACTGGAATCTTTGCGCTCATACAATATCCATCATTGACAAAATATAAATGACGATGAAACTTAAACCTACCGTTTTTATCCGCAAAAAGACCTACTACAAAAGGATATGAATCTCATTCAAATGTCGTGGGCAAATTTTACAAATGGTGCTATAAAATATTCTCCGGTCAGTTGCATACTGGAAATATATCCAAGCATAGCTATAACGGACCTTGAAAAACAATTCCAGTTATTATTCATTTAATTCTGGCAAACAGCATAACCAATTCCAGTTATTCAAAAGAGTTCCCTTGTTATAAAAAAGAAGGGAAAAGGAACATTGGCAGCACTAGATTACTAGGGGGCTATGTTGGCAAAAATCTTGGAATTGGAATTGTTTCAACAATTCCTTGGGTACTAAATCAACAGTATTGAACCAAGAATAAACTTCAAACTAGTTTTAACAGTGTAAAACAAGGAGGAACGAATCTGATACTTATGAAAGAAGTTTAAGAATATACTTGGGAATTTAATAGCCACACATCCTCCAAATTGGAATTGGAGTAACTGATACTCCACAAAGCACAAAGTAATTTGCAGGATTTGGCGTCTGACTAGGACCCAACAACTGAAACCCTGGAATATTCTAAATGGTTTATATTTTCCAAAGTACTTGCCCAAAAAAGGGAAAAATTTTTGGTCAACATGATTGCATTTGCACAAAGTTATAAACTATTACCAACAGAAGAAGACACAGGAGTAATACGCATAAGCATTTTGACTTTTGAGCAAGTCTAGCTAAACTACGCAAAGTAAAAAGAAAAAAAGAAAAAAAAATGTTTCCTTTCCAGGAAGCAACAAGATCAACAGTTGAAAAAAGTGCCTCCATATATTCATTATCTAGTTTTTTGTGCCTCTAAAATATAACTCTTTAATCTTCTTTAATTAATCTCCCCAAATTCACCACTAATCCTGAGATGCAGTCTTAGCTTTATGTGCCTCCACACTTGCACAAAAATTATCTCTACTGCCCTCATCTTTGAACTTCAATGCAAACATAGAAGGACCTGTTTGCCCCTCCCCAGTACCATTAACACAAACAAAAGTCGCCCCTTTCTTGTCCATCTCCTTCAATGCTATGTCTGCATAGAGACTCACATTCAAAATTAACCTATAATTACCCCTTGCTCGCATCACAAGCCTCGCTTTGTTGATACCGGTGGTGGTGAGATTAAGCTTAAGCTCACCCTTCCCCCTCTCCTTCCAACCCCCATCTAAATACTCATACAGAACGGCATCAGCTGTAAAAACTGCCTTCTCATTCTCTTCACCCGTCTCCACATGCACCTCGTGCATGGTTACTTTGTTGGTTTCAGCGGGACTTGCATTAAGTCCAGTTAGAGAACTGAGAGAACTCCCATTGTTTGTAGGTACAGCCCCGAACACAGATGTAGAAGTGGTACTTGAGCCAAAGGTAAATGAAGTGGTTGAAAATCCAGTACCAGCAAGTCCAGAAAATGCATTTTGGCTGCTCGAGAGGTGTTGAAAGGAGCTGAAATTAGTGGCCGGCTTAGGATCCTCTTTTTCGTCAGTTCCATTTCTACCCCCTTCAACTATACCTTCTTCCTTCTCTCCTCCTACATTTTCTTTTTCTCCACCACACCGTTTGTCACCCCCATCGTCTCCCATTTCACCACCAACTCCCTTTCCCTCTCCTTCTACATTTTCTCCCTCACTGGTAGTTTTCAGCTTATCTTTATTAGTGACTTCCATGCTCTCTCCTTCGACATTTTCTCTCGCTACATTAACCTCAGATTTCTCAGCTTCCTTCATATCCTCTTCAGCTAGAACTTCCTTTGTCTCTCCATCATCCTCTTCTTCTTCAGTCACCCTTGTACTTGTGCCACTGCCTTTGTTTATTTCTCTATCCACAACCCGTTTCTTCCGTAAAGGGCCCACTTCTGGCTCATCACTAAAACTAACCCCATCTGGACGCTGGTCTTTGTATACTTCTGTATCCGCAACCCACTTTCTAGAGGAAGTAATTTCATCATCGGCCATCTATAATCAGTCTGTATAGTTTCAAAAATGAGTATAGGATGTTAATAATTGGGGGAAGTCAACAACCAATTAAATTAATGCACTGGGCACATAAAGAGCCAACACAAAAAGTGAAATGTATTAACAGCCTTTCCAATAACTAAATAAATAGGAAATTGACAATAGAAGCCTAACATCAGTAAAATTTGAGCAAACTGGGATTGGGAGCATTATTTGTTAATTTAAGGTTACAAAAATGCAAGAAGCATCTTGAATCAAACTAAAATTTGATCAATATTTTTCTAAATTATCTCCAGATGTAGTTCCATTCCATGTCTTAAGTAGGTTCTGGTGACCAATTATCTCAAAATTTTTAATACCCAATACCTCATCCTCAACAAAGAAATTAGTAACACTTCAGGATTGCAGTGTAAATCTAGTCAAATAAGCTATTTGCACTATTGGCGACCAGCATTAACCAAGAAAAAGGGCTTATAAAAAAAGAACAAAAACCCTACACTACTGATCCAAGTTTACGAAATAAAGACAGTAACAGATGAGTAAAAAATAGATAAATGTATGAGAGTGAGAGAAAAAGAAGGTAGATAAGAGGATTACCTTACTTGGGTATGAGTAGAGAACACCTCAAGCGAATTTTGGTCGAAAGGGAGCTCGGTGCGAGAAGAGAGTGAAAGAAAAGAGGTTCAAGAATCAAGAGGAGAACTTAACGAAATGAAAAATGATAAAATAAAATGAGAGAGAGATGGGCCCTTGAGCTCGCGTCAACGGTAAGGTCTGAAGCCTGAAGCCATGATTAGGCCCAATAAAGATAATGTGGCAAGATAGAACATTCAAAATTTCAAAGCTTGTATTTTTAATCCCAGAGTACAATTTCTTTTTATTTATTTATTTATTTTTGATAAAAGCACTTCAAAACAGAGCGCCCTGCATCCATTTAAGCATGCAAGAAAAAAAAAAGTCGATACAAAGTAAGTCACACAGCTGGTGACAAAAGTTTAAACGAAATTAATGCTACTCATAGTCTCATACAATATAAAGTTTCATAAAAACAGAAGTACAACCAACCAACAAAACAACCAACAAAAACAACAAAAGAGATAGACTGCAACAAAAACAAACAAAGCAGCTAAAATAGCAGTAAAGAGCTCAATTTAGGAGATTTTCATCTGCCCCTTCTTCTCCCTGTCCATCTCTATTTGCTTGAAATTGCTGCTCTGATCCTGTCTTTTGACCTGTCAAAAAAAAAAAAAATACAAACTTAAGATTGCAATATATAGACTAGAAGTATTAATTTCCCCAATTTCCCTTGCAATCTGAAAAGTGTATTTGATTCTAAAATTCCAAGTTTCCCAGAGAAATGCTGCCAATAAAGTTTTGAAATAAATTTGTTGCTCTCTATTGAGAGTACAACAATAATGCCACAATTCTTTCAAACTACCAGTATGTACAAAAATTCCCTTATTATTAAAACTATTTAAAGTGGACCAAAATCTAAAAACTACATGACAATGCAAGAACAAGCGATAATCCTATGGGTCTAAAATCTACCTTTAAGAAAAACACTTTGTTGAGAACCCACTATTCTATTTAGTATTGGAGCCAATCTTGTAGCCAATACTTTAGTAAAAAATTTATAACTATTGTTTAGTTATCCTATGGGTCTAAAATCAGCTACTTTGCAAGCATACTCGACTTTTAGAATCAAGATATTATCTAATTTTCTCTGCTTATACGAAGCTCCCCAAGAAAGGGACCCAAAAATGCAATAACTAAAATAAAGGTACAAGTTACAAGCAACGACTTAAAGGCTCCGTTTAGATGGCTTCTTCCCGGAATAAGGAATAAGGAATAACCACTTTTTACCAATAAATTTATTTCTAACCATCCAAACTCTTCACAAAAGTTACACACTTCCCAATAAATTTACCCCTTCCCAATAAATTTCTTCCCTTCTTCCTTCTTCCTACCTTATTCTCAACGTATCCAAACGGAGCCAAATAGAAGCAACAGAACAAATCCAAACCCCTGACTAAACATATAAGGAAATGAGCAAGTTCAAAAGCTCCTAAAAAGCATCCAAAAGACAGCACAAACAGAATGAGTTCAATCTAAAATATCGTATTTAAAAATTGTATTCTCAGTCGGATTTCAAACAGTATCAACATATTATTCCATTCAGAGCTACGTTGATTTTTCTTTAAAGATACAGTAAAGATCATTTGGATAGATTGAGAGCCATGTTTTTGCAGTTTGACTGAATTTTTTGAATTGTTATCATATTGAAAAGATGAATAGCGATAATACATTTTGGAAGTTCCAAATTAACTGTCATCATATTTATATAACAAATAACACACTGTTAAAGATTGTCCAAATGCAATTTCAACCTTGATCTTAGATGATCTTTTTCATTCGATAGAAGAGCATGAGCCTAAAACATCTAAGGCTGTGTTTGGATGGTGGAAAGTGGGAAGAAGGAATAAGGAATAAGGAATTTTTTTCAATAAATTTATTCCTAACCATCCAAACTCTTCACAAAAGTTACACACTTTCCAATAAATTTACCCCTTCCCAATAAATTTCTTCCCTTCTTCCTTCTTCCTACCTTATTCTCAACACATCCAAACGGAGCCTAAAACCAGAACCATGAGTGACGGAGCTACATAGGGGCAAGCTCAGGCACGTGCCTGGGCTTGTTTGCCGAAATTTGTGGTGCAGTTAAAACTTTTTGCAAGTTAAAAAACTGAGAGTGTCTAGGCTTGGATTATACATGTGCTTGGGCATTGGTCTAATTTCTTTACAGTCTGCTCAGGCGCTCTCCTTTCCAAATGAAATGACTGGTTTTTCTTTATTTTTTTTTGTATTTTATATTATTCTATTGTTGGGGTTTGCTACATTTAATGCATCATTGATTAAAAATGGAAACGACAAAATCAGGAGAGAGACCATTATTCCAGATTATTTTTTCCCCCTTCCACAGTTCCACTACGTACATCAACGCATGTTGCTACATGAGTTCAAACTTCCAACTTTTGTTCAATTCATGCTCAAACAACATGAAAAAAATAGAATATAAATCAATTGCCTTTAAGGATACATAATACTTTTATTTACGCCAAAAAGTAATATTCTTTAATTATTTTATTTTATTATTTAAAATATTTTCTTAATATTTAATTTATTAATTTGTGATGGTGCCCAGCCTTAAATTTTGGCCGGCACCATTCCCTGGAACCATCCAATGTGGAAACATCCTTCACTCATTTCTTTTTTTTTTATTCACATGCAGAGCAACAGACAAAAATTGATTCGAAAAAAAGAAGTTGTGCAAAGCGAAGCAAATGCGAAGAGTAACAATTGGTGAGCAGAAATGAAGGAGAGTGAAAGAACTAGTGCGTTAGTCTAGTCCATTAATCACGGAATGACATGCAATGCAATTAATTGGGATGACAATTATCGGTTTCGATTTTTTTATATGCGAAATTGTTCATTCAACATATTTGGAAAGACATACTATTTTGACTTTCTCCAACATCCCTGCTACAATACGAATATTGATATCATAATCAACTTTAATCATTTTATATATACCTAGCCCTGGTCGAAATCTATTTAACAACAAGTAGTTTGATAAGTTTGACAGCCGTTAAAAGTATTTTATATTTTTGAAATCCGACACTTACTACAGACATATCATACGCATAAGAATGATGTTCATAAATCGGGTTCAATATTACAAGTCTATATTTTACTACTTTTAAATTAAAATGACACTTAAATTACATTAATTTGTTATACGACCAATTTATAAGACTAACATGCCTATATTTTCGGACTAAATCGAGAAAGCATTGGGTTGTCAAAAATATTTCTAATTTTGTAATCGGGCACTTAAAATATGATCTATACTATATTTACATTATAGACATGAAAATTTTCAGAAGTTCATGCAAGTTTTACCGTTCATCAATTAAGTTAAAATTAATGGTTCATATTTTACAACTTTTAATAAAATATCAAATGACACTTAAAATGTATTAAATTTGATGTACAACTAATTTATAATCAATACTAACAACATGTGTAAAACATTTTTAAGAACTAACTCTTGGTCTAGTGACAAAGAACAATGTATCTTTGAAATGTCACAAGTTTGAAATCCAACTAGGGGTTTTTTCATAGCATTTAATTTAAAAATAAGTGAGGTGGCTTAGACCCCGATTTATCTTCATTTTTTTATTTTAAACAATTTTTGACTTAAATAAGAAAGCGTTGACAATATTTTCAATGATACTAACCCTTTGTTCTGTGAATAATGCTATCTAGATCGCAATTGTATCTGTTGTTTCTGACCTTTATTTGTTTATTTTCTGTTCTTTATTTCCTTCTTTTCCCCAGATCAAGTGTTTACTTTCCTTCACTAGGTAGCTTCTGCCTAGCATTTCAAAAAAAGTGTTTACTTTCCCCCAACCAAGCGTTTCTTTCTCGATTTATCAAACGCAATTGTATCCGTTGTTTCTATATACGGTCTCCTATTTCCTATTTAATTTAATATTAATATCAATAATAACATAGATATGCGTATTAATTTAATATATACACAGATGGAGAATTCCAGGCACGCGTGTGCACACGTGGCACCACGCGCTCTTTTAATCTTATTTGTGAATTAGATTTATGCCACTGTGAAAATTTGAAATTAGTAAAATGCCATCACTAAATGGCAAATTAGTTTTATGCCATTATAGAATAGATAAAATTAGTTTTATGTCATTGGTCAATTGATATGACAATTTTACTCTTTTTAAATATGCCACTACAAAAATTTTAAATTAAAAAAATACCATCATTAAATAAAAATTAGTTTTATGCCATTATAAATTAACAAAAATGAATTTTACGCCATTGTAAAGGGAAAAAAATATAAAAATAAAACTTATGCCACTTGTGCATTACAATATATAGTGGCAAAATAAAAAAACTTTGTATTATTAAGAACAAATTAATGCGCTCAAATTAAATTTCACCCATTAATAATGTAATTTTGTTATTTTTATTTGAAATAGATAAAGTTTTATAATAGAATGGTTCGGCTAGAAGACCAATGATTAATTAATTATATTATATTATTAGAGAATACGAACCTAAAGCATATTTTGATTATTCTCATTTCGAATTCTTTGGCGGCTCGTCTATGGTACATCTACTATGCTATTTTTTTTTTTTCCTTTGTGTGCTACTCGATAAAACTCCAACTCACGTTTGTCTAGTGCTAATAAAACCCCAAATCACCAACTGCTAAAGGCTCTCGCGTAACTCACGATGTGGGAAAACAAGTTGGAAATTAAACCTAAATATTGGGAATTAGAAAACTTTCACGATACGGGAAAACAAGTTGGAAATTAAACCTAAGTATTTAACATATCCATGATGGTTTTATCTTCAAAAAAAAAAAAAACATATCCATGATGGTTTATGGACGAAAGCAAGCAGAGGCAGCAGGGTAATTTGGGAATTTTTACAAATAATGAGAGATGTGGGGATGACATTTTTAGAATTTAATCTTTTTTAGAAAAAAATAATGGCAAATATCTAATTTTAACAATTTGATGATGGCATAAATCTAATTAGCAATTTAACAATGGCATATTTCAAATTGGCTATTTTTTATGATGACATAAATCTAATTATCTCTTCAATTAATTAACACATATCCATGTTTAAAACACACATTGTCGGTCGAACTCTTGATTCTTCAACTCACTCCCTCTCGCTTGCTCTTTGTGCTTCGTGTGCGTTAATTACTCTATCGTTGGATTTCAAATCTGAAATAGATTCGAGAGGGGAAAATTTTTGTAAAAGACAAAAATGTCCCTGACAATTTTAAAAAAGACAAAAGAGTCTCTGAAATTTTAAAAAGAGCACAGCTATAGCGGTAATTGCAGTACCGTTATAATTCAGTCCTATAGCGACAATAGTATTACCGCTATAGGGGACTACAGCGGCATTGCTATTACCGTTATAGGCCTTTTTTTTCGAGCTAACACTTTTTTTTCTCCTTTTTCTCGGGATGACAACTGTGCTGAGGTTTTGTTTTTTTGCACTATAGTGACAATAGTAATGCCGCTATAGTGGTTTTTTTTTTTTGGCTGACACTTGGGACTTGGGAGACATTAAGAGTGGGAGGGACTTGGGCTGACAGGTTTTTGTTTCACTTTTTTTTTTTTGCCGCATTTAATAGCGTGGGTGGGAGGGGGGTTGGGTAGTAATGTGTTAAGAGGCTTATGCCATTTTTTTTTTCTGCCGAGAGCAATCAGAAAAGAGAGGAAAGAGAGGAGGAGAGGAAGAGGAGATTTCCGGCGTGATTTTTGTTCTTGGTGGCCGCCGCACACAGAAGGAGGAGAGGAAATCTATCGGTATCAACCAACCGCCAACGACTCGGTGGAAATCTATGTTTTTTTAATGTAAATTTTCATGTAAATTGTGATGGAAATTGTATGGAATTATAGATGAAACCTTTTTATTGGAAATGGTATGTATGGAGATTATATGAAATTTTTTTGCGTAATAGGATATGTTTATGAGGAATTATTGAATAATTTAGTCTATGGAAAAAATATTTAATGTTTTTTTAATTTTATTTTTGAAATATGCAATGTAAATTGTGATGGAAATTGTATGGAATTGTTGATGAAAATTATTGATTGCAAATGGTATGTAATTGTTGGAAAATTAAATGGAAATATATGGAAAAATTATTTAATGTGAATTATTTGCTAAATTAGTATATGGAAAAAAATATTTAATGTTTTTTAAATTATATTTTTGAAATATTCAATGTAAATTATGATGAAAATTGTATGGAATTGTTGGAAAATTAAATGGAAATGTATGGAGATTTGGAAATTTTTTTTTGTGTAATGGAAAATTGAATAATTTAGTTTATGGAAAAAATATTTAATGGAACCAATTTTATGGAAATAATTTATCCAACCAATTTTTAACTGTGTCCTTGTACTATATTAGTTTTGTTTTCATCTAGAACCAAAAAAACCATAAATGAATATTAAAGGCAAAATAGAGAAGTTGAAGAATATGAGAATTTTAAATTGTATAATATCTGACCTTGACATCACTAATATATGAAGGAGAAAAAATCACAACAACTAATCTCATATTTGCGCAAAAAACAAAAAAAAACTCAGACGTGTCAGCGCAAAAAAATAAAACCTCAGCACAGTTGTCAGCCCGAGAAAAAGAAGAAAAAAAAATGTCAGCTCGAAAAAAAAATGCCTATAGCGGTAATAGCAATATCGCTATAGCCTCCTATAGCGGTAATGCTATTGCCGCTATAGGGCTGAGTTATAACGGTACTGCAATTACCGCTATAGCTGTGCTTTTTTTAAAATTTCAAAGACTCTTTTGTCTTTTTTAAAATTGTTAGGGGCATTTTTGTCTTTTATTAAAATTTTCCTTCGAGAGGAGTACAAATTCTCACCATGAAAGGAATCATAGTAGAGATGAGACACAATCTGAGAGGAACTCGCGCGAGCAGCGAGAGATTACAAAATAAGTGAAATTAAAAGAACTGGATTGAGAAAGAAAGAGGAAAAGAGATGCAAATAGAGATGGATAAAAAGAGAGAGACGAGAAAGCATCTCAAAGAAGGGGAAGATTGCCAGAGGCCTAGAGAGAGAGAGAGGTACAATTGAGTTGTTTATTTCTATCTACATCTATAGTTAGTTACACAGCTCAAGAATTATATGCACCATGATTCATGTGATAATTTATCAAATAATGTATCATGGATAGATTTTTCGACTGGTTGCTATTCATGGATAGATTGTTAATACAAGAGAATTTAAAAAAAAAGTGTTGGCCTTCCATACAGCAATGTGTCATGGGCAACATGTCAGAAAGAGAAACAACTTGACATCTTTTTATTCACTGTGCATTCACTAAAGAGGTTTTGGATAGTACAATGGGCAATGGATGGATAACACAACCAGGCGATGACATAATGGATTTCTAAAAAAGAAATAGCTACCTAATTAAAAGCAAGTCAACTTTAATTTATGGATGGATGCTATGTGGAGAATTTGGAAGGATAGAAACGAGTGTATCTTTCAAGGATCTAGGCCAAATGTACACACCTCTATACGGAGGATCACGCAGGACTCTATACTTTGAAAAAAAATACGATTAGAGATAATACGGTGGATTAGCTAGGGACTAGGACCAGGCTGATTAAACCTTTCGTATATACTTTTTTGTTCCTTTTTGTACAATTTTACTTTAATTTATTGAAAATGTTACAGGGGCCACCTTACCCTACAAAAATAATGGGAAAGCCTTACCTTGTTAGGGTCAGCCAAAAAAAAAACACTAGGTAGAGTTGTGTCATTGCTTGAGCTACCGGCCTACCGCTATCCCAAATTTGCCCATTTTTTTATCTAAAAAAACTTGGTAGAGTTGGCCATATTATAAATCTTCCAGATCAAATTCAACTGTTACATATCTATATAATATGTCCTCTGTGCCCTTTCTATAGTCTGTACCCTTCATTTCATCCAAAAATCACAAGCTTTTTCTACATTTTTATTGATTGCTTAATCGTAATTTATTCTTTTCTATTTTATCTAAAATGACAATGAAGTCTCCTTGCTCATGGCGACGGCAGAAGGTGGGACACTGACAAACAAAAGGCAAACATGCCAGATGCTCTCACTAGCCCCACCGGTACTGACATCTACATCCCGTGGCACCTTCTTTCTCGGATTATGCACGATATCCAAGACAAATCGAGCAAGGCCTACCAGCGGTTGAGCTAGGATGCTCTAAGAAAGAGCATTAACATTCTGGTCAACAAGGTCAATGCTACAAACATTAAGTACATTAAACGAGAGCCCTTCTCAAAAAACCTTATCAGGGGACTAGGGCTAATTTGCATATCCCTCATGAAGTCCTAGTTCGCATCTCTAAGTTTCACTATCATCTTCGCAGCGCTTGTGGCAGTAGTCAATACCAAATTTCCTAAGGCGGGGAGTCTGTTACCTACCAGGGTAGTGTTGTAGCTAAAGAGGGCCTAAAAGAGAAATGATAATGTAACCAATTTTATCCAATTTATTTCAAGGTTTTAAAATGCAATATGTGCGGTTTGACCATTAGGTGGTGATTTAGCGTTTATCGGTGATAAAACGGTTTAAATGACGATAAAACTAATAAAACGATAGTGCAGTATGAACCAAAACTAAGATAAAACGACGATAAAACGAAAAAAATAGTATTTTTTAAAAGCTTGATTTATTTTTACTTTGCCTTCTGCTTGAGAGATTAATTGTTGTACAACACCATAATATATAACCTTTCGTATTCATAACATCGGTTACTTACATATGTACCTTTTAATTTAAATTATTTGTGCGCAATTCTGCATGAAGCCTCAACTCCTTGCTACGACAAATTAAGTTTATAGCACACTTGGTGAACTAACAAGTGGCGCATGAGATTGTTACACTTGAGTTTGCTCCGTACGGTGCATATTCATATTTCGAACTTAGTATGCATGGTGCAGTATATATGATTTCACATCCAAGTTTAATAGATTTATCATGATTCTTTTTTTTTATATATAAAAAAGGCTATCATCCTAGTAATAGTAACTTTTGATGTTGTTGTGTTGAAAATGCATGGTTTTCAGTTATTCGTCAAGAACTTGATCCTGTAGAGCAAGAGGATCAAATCACACATGAGATATCACTTGATGATGATGACTTGGACCCTCTGACCAACCTTGGTAATTCTAGTCTTATTTTCTTCTATTTTTTTATTATATATAATTATATACAAATTCAATGCCTGCCTCCCTCCAAAGTCCTAACTCGTAAGGGTTGGTTGTGCAAAGCGAAGAAAATGCGAAGATGAACAATTGCTAAGCGGAAATGAAGGAGAGCGAAAGAGCCAACGCGTTAGTCCAGTCCATTAATCACGGGATGACATGTATTGCAATTAATTGGGATGAAAATTATCAGTCCCGATATTTTTGGATACGAAGTTGCTCGTGCAACATATCTGGAAAGACACACTATTTTGACTTTCTCTAACATCCCTGCTATAATACGAATATTGATATCAAAATCAACTTTCATCATTTTATATATACCTATCCCGTTTGGATGAGGTGTGAGAATAAAGAAATAAAAAAATAAATTTATTATAAACGATCTAAACTCTTCACAAAATTACACACTTCCCAATATTTCTTCCCACTTCTTTCCTTATTCCTCTTATTTCCACACCATCCAAACGGAGCCTTAAAGAATAAAGTAGTTTGATAACTTAGACAACCGTTAAAAGTATTATATATTTTTGAAATCCGACACTTACAAATGTGATCTATACTACAGACACATCATACTCATAAGAAAAATGATGTTCATAAATCGAGTTCAATATTACAAGTCTATATTTTACTACTTTTATATTAAATGACACTTAAATTACATTAATTTGATATACGACCAATTTATAAGACTAACATGCCTAAAATTTATTTTTTTCCTATTTTAAATATTTTCGGACTAAAGTGAGAAAGCATTGGGTTGTAAAAAATATTTCTAATTTTGTAATCGGACACTCAAAATATGATCTATACTATATTTACATTATACACATGAAAAATTTCAGAAGTTCATGCAAGTTTTACTGTTCATCTATTAAGTTAAAAATTATTGGTTCATATTTTAGGACTTTTGATAAAATATGAAATGACACTTAAAACGTATTAAATTTGATGTACAACTAATTATAATACTAACAACATCTGTAAATTTTTTTTTTATTTTAAACAATTTTTGACTTAAATGAGAAAGCGTTGACAATATTTTCAATGATACTAACCCTTTGTTCTGTGAATAATGTTATCCAGAGTGCAATTGTATCCGTTGTGTGTGACCTTTATTTATTTATTTTTCTGTTCTTTATTTCCTTCTTTTCGCCTAATCAAGTGTTTACTTCCCCCTAACCAAGCGTTTCTTTCTCGATTTATCAAACCTTTCTTTTTATAGGCTTTGGATTCATCAGTCATGTTTTAGGCATTGCAGTAGGCAGTTTTTACTTGATAGCTAAATTATGCGGAAAAGGGAGGATGCGATAAATGGTGGCACAGCCGCACGGATCAGAATCCTGTGTCGCGCGGCACAGTTACAGCGCAGTAGATCTGAACCGTCCACATAATCCAACGATCAAAGCATTTTTCCCCTCCGCTCCCCCCATATGTGAGTTGCATATCGGATCCGCTCCACAGTCGGGCTAATTGGAAGGTTATTAGGTTATTATTTCCCTTATCGGACTTCTCAGCCTTTCGTATGTGAACCCGTTACACCCTTCTGACCAACTCCGGCTATCGGAGAAGCTCTATCACATCGTGGGAGTGAGGAGAATACAGCCCTGGGGTGAGTTTGTGATGCGTCTCATTAGTTTGGTGGGGACGCCAAGCACCGGTACGGCAGCACAGGTGAGTGGTACTGAAGGTGAAGGGATTGAAGGTATTGAATGTACCATAAATGGGTCTTTTAGCATCAAGGCCATAAGGAATGTTCTATTAAGCTGGTATATGGCTCCGAATCACAAGAGGCAGATGATGATTATTTGCAAGATGTAAACACCTTGTACATTACATGCTGCTCAGAGATGTTAGAGCCCATCTTTTGGGTATGTTTATGAATGGTTTTTCCTAGGTCCTAAATTCCTAATGATGTACTGATAATTTATGGTAAAATAAACTGAGATGAGGAAGCATTTGCAGTTTTATTTTAACTGTTTACAAACAAACTTGACTAGCATTTCACCACTCTTAAGTAAGAAATCGACCCATTTGCAGTTTTATTTTTTTATATTTTAGGCTATCGTAAGATCTTATAGGCATATACCAGACTAAGCATGATTAACAAGGCTGAAACTCTGTTGAGAGAAATTGGTACCGGCATGATTAATCCTACTTGTATATTAGTTCCAAAGATTGGTACCGGCCTTGTATACATGCTTGTTTCCAAAGAATATAAGTTCATAGAAGAAGTTAATTTAAAGGCCGGTACAAGCCTTATTTGAAGTTAATTCAATTCAAAGAATATAAGTTCATAGAAGTTAATTTAAGTCCAAAGATTGGTACCGGCCTTGTATACATGATTAACCCCTACTTGTATACATGCTTGGTACCGGCCTTGTATTTTGTGTTGTCATGTACAGAGAAGAAGTTAATTTAAAGGCCAGTACAAACATGTTTTTCAACAGCAATTCATACAAGCATTTTAATTTAAAAGCCAGTACAAGCACGTTAATTTTCTCTCTTTATTGCTCTTTCGATCTCGATCTAGGGTTTTTCGGTATCGCCACTGAAATTGGAACGGAGGCGGCAATAAGGCAATAAGGGAGGAAGTGAGGAGCGGAGGCGATTTTCTCTCTTTCTATTTTCTTCCATCTTTCAGATTGTGCTCTTTTAATTTGGATCGGATACGGGAACGGAGCCAAACCCAATCCGATAAGCCATCATGAGTTGGGAGCGGAGAGAAAAATAACCCAGAACGTTGGATTTGGTGGACGACTAAGATTTCCCGCGCTGTACCTGTGCCTGTGCCACACAGGCACACAAATCCTTATCTCCTCCTGCGCGGGACCGTCCAGCGCAGTCTACGAACCGTCCGATCTGATCTGGACGGTTCGGGCCTACCAATCAGGTTACATGCACGGGGCTCTCTTTGCTATTGAGATTAAATCAAACGGCTCACAGCACTGCGCTGGACAGTCCCGCGCGGGACGGGATTTCATTTCCAGGCGCACAGCTAGCGACTTTTGGGTGCTTTGCTGAATTTAAAATATTATTATTCAACACGCATTAATCATCAGTGTCTTTAGAAAGAACGCAATGAATATCCTCTATATGAGGAGGGTTCCGGTGCCCCCAATTTTCGCTGCCCCCAACTGCCACGGATCACGAGCCGTTGGATCAAAACTTGACAAGCGGTTTGGATCTAACTCATTAATCATTTTATCGCTTTCAAAGAAAGAAAGGACAAAAGAGAGAAAACAACAGCCTCCCGCTTGCGTCGCCTCTCTCGCCGCCGATGGTCGATCTCTTCTCGACTCTGCCCTCTTTGGATCTCCCCATCCTCGTCACTCTAGCTCTCTTCTCTTATTCAAGCTTGTGCTCTTACCTCTACTGTTGCGATCCCAAGAGACGAGAGCTCGAAACCCTAGGTTCTTCACCATCTCAATAGTTGATCAATTGCTACTAAATTTCACTTACAGAGGTTATAATACCTTCTTTTTTTCTTACTTTTAGTGTGATGTTTGTTTGAATTTTCTGGACAGGTTTATAGATGGTCGGGATTTATTCATCAAAATAGCCGAGCTGGGAGTTTGAAGGTACTTGATAGTCTTATTGATTGGCCTCTTGAAATTGCAACCTCTCTCTCTCACACACACAATTAAAATGATTTTAATCACTTTTAGTTTATCCATCTGACGCTATTCCACATTTAATCAAAATGATTCTTCTCATTTTGTGAATCAATTGATGTTGTTTAGCTTGTTTTAGTATGATGCTTTTAATTTTAAACAATCTGATGCTTATTTTCGTATGTCAGGATCCATTGTTATGCATTAATAATGAAGAGTTTTTAAACACCATGAGAATTGAATGGAGAAATTGCTATTGAGGTGGAGTGTGAAAGCAATAGAATTTAAGCTAGTAATAGAAAGCAGATCAAAGTATCGACGGCCTGAATTTTTCTGTTCAGGGATTTGGTAGTCTGGTACGAGGTGTGATAAAATTACTGGTTCTATCCATGGGTTTCAATAACCTACCGGCATCCATACCGGTCAGTGACCGAAATCCAGTATTTTTCCAAAATTTCCCGGTATTTCCTCTCTAAATATCGGATACTGCCATTTCGACCACCATTCCGGTATCCGATATTACCGGAATTTTCCGGTAAGCGGTAGGGTATTGAAAACACTAGTTCTATCAGCTATGGTTGCAAATTAGTCCAACTTCGGTTAAGACTAAGGCTCTGATCAGAACTGCTTATTTAACGAGAGAAATGGAAAGGGAAATAGGTCATTCTGTTTGGTGCTGTCAGCTTTATTTATTATGTATCCCTTTCGATGTGTAAAAGAATTTCTAATATCTCTTATATTTTGTAGGCTGGCTAACCATACAAGAGTTGTTTGTGCTGAATGCTAAGGCAGTAATGAGTTGCTAGCTTTTTTAGTTATGTCCTTGATGTCAAAGATATTGGATATTTTTGTTGTTATATATTTTTTTATTGCTGAATGTACATTTTATTTTGTTCAATTTGAATGTAAGCAGAATGTAAGCTTGAACCGATTATAAATCTGAAAAAAAATTGTTGTAAGAATGATGACATCTGGCTTAATGTAAATTTGCTATAACTTTTTATACTTCTCGACTAATTTAGTGTCTTTTAGTCTGGTAAACTATGTTAGTACGGTTGAAACATTTTATAATTTGCACAAATTTATCATTGCCTTTTAAGTAATTATAAAAGGACAAGGCACTGAGAAATTAAGTATAAATACAAAATGTAACAAATCGTAAATATTACAACAGAGACAGATTAAGACACATACATATTAGAAAGCAAAGCTATTTTTATATCTATAACCAACTGGTAATATGAAACACCAAAATTATATCTTAACTACAAAATCAATGGATAGATGGACAATCGTCAGTTCTAGGATTTTATTGTATTCAGACCATCAGTATTTTGATCAATATGCAACTTGGCGAATTAGAATCCTCCATAGACACAATCTTGGCCAATCCATGTCTATTCTAGCTGCCAATGTATGAGGTAGAGGATGACAACGACCTACGACATTCAAGTTCTGACATAAGTAACATTATCATGCCTTCTTTTAGTGAGTACTGCAATGAGTCATTTATTGAATTCATACGCATACGTTAGTAATTGAGAAATAGAAATTAGTAACTAAGTTGGACCACCTGGAAGAGTTCATTGTAGCTCATGACTGTCCAACTAGCACAAGGAATTTTATAAAAGGCTGCTTTGATAGATTATCTTCACACACTTGTTATGCCAAGGCAGCAACACCCATTTTTCTTGCATCTTTCATACGACATGTGCACAAAATCTGTCAAGGAAATAAGCAATTCAAATAAATTCTTAAAATCAAGCATAATCTCGAGACCACATAATGCAGTCACATTGATCTCAATACTATTTTGAAAATTTATCGAGATATATTTGTTAAAAAAGACATCCCATAATTGAAATATGAGTCAAGAAAGTAACAGAAAGTGCATTGCAATATTTTTTTCTGATTTATAACAAAGGGGACTTGAGGAAAAACATAGCTATGCATGCTCAACTTTAAAAGAATACCAAGGAAACAAACAGACCACTAAAAATTGTTCAGAGAAGTAATAATAGTAGGTCAATGACAAAAACTGTTCAATAGGAAAAAGAAAATCAGCTTCATTTGTTCTTTGTACATATGCAATGAATTAGTTTATTCATGAACTCCTACTGTCAAGCAAATTTATGAGCCCACCCTGATTATAATCCATTTCAAACAAATTAATCAGCATACGTATGATACTCTAACCTCCGTAAATGAATTTCAGTAGCAATTGGTCGACTATTGAGGTGGCGGAGAACCTAGGGTTTCGGGCTCTCTTGTGAAAACGATAGTAGAGGCAAGAGCACGAGCTTAAATCGGAGAAGAGAACTAGAGCTACAAGGATTAGGGGGAGAGCCAGAGAAGGGAGAGTCGAGAAGAGATCGAGCAACGACGGCGGAAGAGGCGACGGAAGCGAGGCCGTCGGAGGTTTTCTTTCTATTTACCAAAACGGGACCAGGGATAGAATGTTTAATGAGTTAGATCCAAACCACTTATCAAATTCAGATCCAACGGCTTATGATATGTGGCAGTTGGGGGCAGCGAAAATCGGGGGCACCGGAACGCTCCTCATAATATATATAGCTAGCCTGCGAACTATTTTTTGCAAAGAAAATTATAATGTATATTTTATTAGATGTTATGTGAGAGAGCTTGAGAAGATCAACCATATTTAGAGACAGCATAACGCATTGTTATAGGAGTATCAACTATAAGGCTCCTGTCCGCGTTTGTTGGTGCATTAAATTGTTGTCAGATATTAACTTTGCAAAATTTTCTTTTATAATGATTAGGTCAAATTTCTCAATTTATTTTAAAATTTAAATATTCATAAAAAACTCTTAGTCGGATTTCAAACAGTATCAATATATTATTCCTTTCAGAGCTACGTTGAATTTTTTTTAAAATATATATTAAAGATTATTTATTGGCAGCCATGGTTTTGCAGTAAAATAAATTTTTAGAATTGTTATCATATTTCTAAAATATGAAAGGAGTGGCTAGTGTCAAACATATATGATACGTACACTTGTCCAACGCGATAAAATTTTACTTTTTAAAATTAGAATGGCCGATCCAAACAGCTCAAATTGTTCTATGTTATAAAATCTTCATGGAGACCAAATTTTATATTTTTTTTCAAATTTTTTTACTATTTTTTTGGAATTTTTCAATATGCTCAATCTAAAAAGTTCTGAACCCTCCAATTTTGAAAATTTGAAAAAAATAGTTAGAAAATATGAAAAAAATATAAAATTTTATTTTCAAAAATATTTTAATATGGAGATCATATTGAGCGGTTTGGATCGATCGTTTGAAATTTTAATATTCAACGTTTGGATCGTGTTTGACGTCTTATATGTTTGATTCTAGCATTACTCAAATATGAATGCCAGAAGTTATGCTTTTTGAAGTTACAATTTATCTGTCATCATATTTATATTATTATATATATCAAATAATACACTGCAAAAGACAGTTCAGTCGCAATCACAATCTTGATTTTATATACAGAAAGCTAGCTGATGAATCTCAAATTATTATTATAAGTTAAAATAAGTCCAATGCAAGCTCCCTTGTAAGGAGCTCAGAGGAAATTTAAGCAAGACTGAAGTCGCTCCCAAAAACAATGTCATATGATGTCTTACTACACTGCCGATCCATTATGTTTAACAGAAGAGCAGGAATAAAGAGTAGGAGCCTAAAACTGTCTATTTAACTTCCATATATAAACCCTTTCCTTAGTTTGGGGCAGGATCTAAAATGGTAAGACTGCCTTTTTTTTAAGCTCTGATATGTTCTGTGGTCACTGGAGAAACTCAAAATTTTTTTATTTTAATCTAGGAACGGAAATAAAATAAAATACAAGGAAAAATAAATTGGAAACTAGGTTTTAAGAAAATCAACTCGTTAGTAGAGATTTTCGCCTCTTTGGCTTCTTTCATTTAACATTCAGCTCCGTATAATTTTGACATGGTATGGCGTCCCACTACACTTCCGAAAAATCACAAGAAAAACATCGGTTTGTCCTTTCAAGTGCTTACTATGCAACTACACTTATTAACTGAGGCTCTCCGTTTGGATGGTGTGGGAATAAGAAGATGAATAAGAAAAAAAATATTGGAAAGTGCATAACTTTGTGAAGAGTTTGAATTATTTATAATAAATTTGAAAGTAGGAAAAAACTATTCCCTTATTCCTAGACTCATCCAAACACAGCATGAAGTATTTATAATTTTTATTTGGGCAAAATGGAAAAAAAAATTGCATTTTGCATTTTAACCTTAACAAGCGTCTAACCCATTAAGACTTTCATGGCACCTTAAAAATGTATGTTCAGAACTGAGTAATAGCTGCTAAAGAAACATATCTACGTAGAAGTATATGACAGCCGTCAAGTACATTCATGCGAGTCTTAATAAATGTTTAATGCAAATGCTCGTGTACAATTTAGCCTCCAAAATCTCAGGGAACTATTAACAATTTACCGCTCCCATAAAGAATTTAGCCTAACATTGGAAATCCAACCTATTTTATTCTTCGTAACTAATTATGTACAATTGAAGAGGTCAAAAGAATCAGTGAGGCAGCTAGCTCCACTATTATCCCTCAGGCTGTCAGAATATATAAAAGCTATACATGATAACCAAATAAATATTTTCCAGATCAACTAAAACAAAATTTGCTTTCTGTAGAAAAACCTTCTAGACCATGAGAAAAGAAAAAAATGGAAATGAAAATTAACTTCAATCACATCATGAAATTGAGACCCCCCAGGTCATCCAATGGAATATCCAGTCCTATGCAGTCGACCTCCTGGAGACCATCGTCCATAGTTAACCAAGATGTAAGATCTTGACCATTTCCAGTAGTGTCTCCCACTAAATCTATGTCCGGCAACTGCAAACCAGACAAGTCAGGGAGAGGTTCGAGTTCTTCTTCCCTCTCCTTCTCCATCTGCTTTGACCCAGACTTGGTTGGCAGGGGTGGCAACCCCTCACGTTTTCTGTCGTTTGGCCTTGGTGCTAGCTCGGCAGCTCCATTAGAGAGAGTACTGGCTGAGGTGTTTCTCTGTTTAGGTTTGGCCTTAGGTTTTCGGTCGCCCTTCGGAATTGAGGAAGAACCGCGGCTGTTTTTGTTATTTCCTCTGGCATCCCTTTCACTTCGCTTTCCTTTGGCCCCACTGCCCAAAGAAACGGAACCAGTGATATTGCCAACCACATCGTCCAGCAACAGTTCCTTCTTTTTTACTCCAGCTGACCACTGTTCATCCTTGTCGAGCAGTTCTGTGCATCATAGAATGAAGTAGGTAAAAAAATGTCACACATTGAGAGAGAGAGAGAGAGAGAGAGAGAGAGAGAGGATGGATGGGGACCTTGAGGGGACTTGTCTTCACAAGTAGGGTCACTTTGCTTGGAAAGAGAGTTGAGAAGCAACTCCTTTTCATCAAAGCAACTCGTACCATTGCTCTCAAACTCCTTGCACCGTGCCAAAGTACGGTTAACAAAACCCATAGCACTTTGTCGTGCTGCTCGACTGCCATGCTTGCCACGAGATGTCTACATTAAGTAACATCACCACATATTAATAAAAAGACCCATGATAACTGCTTCGAGAAAAGTACCATTAAAAATTAAAATAATATCCATTTTACAAAATGTGAACACAATGAGATTGAATAAATTACCACATATTTCTCATTTGCTTTGAGTACGAGCTTATCCAAAGCGAGATGCGAGAACTCTCTGCACAAGCATTGCAAAAAATGATCAAGAACAACATTTAGGACAACTTGAACAACAAAATTGGCATAAGTTTTTGTAATTGCAACATACCTCTCCTGGGTCTCCTTTGCAGCTCGAGCTTTCTGTTCTGCCCTCAGCAGAGCTGCTTTCCTCCCAAAAGCCTTTTTTTTCGAGACAATGAAAGCAGGAATAATTAATCACGACATTTTACTGATCCAATAGATTATTACAAGAAGGAAAAAAGAGCAGAAGATTCTCTGTCGATTGTACAAGAAAATACTAAATTTAAATTATATTGCCTTAATAGAAAAAACTACCTGCTCCGATAGCCGAGCCTCCAACATTGCTAACTCATCATTGATATCATCCTCATCAGTCAGTGTTAGGTCAGGCTGAAAATAACACAATTAAATATGTTACAATTCACCTAAGATGAGTAATAACAGTAACGCCATAAAGAGATTCAACATTATCTTAGTAGAAGTGAAAATTAATACTAACAACATATATAGATCTATTAAACCTCATCTTTTAATAAGTGAAATTAATATAGATCACATAAAAAAAAAAAAGGAATGATGTTGCTTCAACTTACCACATGCTCACAAGGATCGGGGTAAATGCCAATCTGATTCAGCTCGAGGAGGATCCTATCATTGATTGACATCTGTTCATAAGGGCAGTCAGGGGACATCACATCTAACCGGACACCATTACGCAGTTGGTTCCTCTCAGACTCCTGGTGGGCCAGCCATCCCTCCTCAAGCTCAAGGCATAAAATGTTTGAATCATGACCATTGCTACGCTCAATCCTCTCCAATTCTTCTTCACTAATTATTGCCGACATTAGCTTCTGACAGATCGAAAAGCTTGTAAAGGGCCTGATATCAGAACCTGCACCAGATCCAGTATCCATTCCCCGGACAAGTTGCTCCAGGATTGGCTCCACAGCATCATTCTGCCAGGCAACAATTCCTGTTGCCTCCCCATTTGAGAAGGGAGCATGGCCATTTGGAGTTGAAGGAAGAGAGACATAATCAAGATTTCCCTGGAACAAAATATATATCATGATCTTCGAATGTAATAAATTTATAACATACAAAATCTCAGCTAGTTTACTTCATGAACAAATATAATCATGGTGGGATCATGTGCACATCTAATGCCACTTAATTTAAAATACATCAACTGGAAAGAAAATTGTCAAACAATTCTTTCGAAGATTTAACTTTCCAAAGGCCGGATACAGCAATATATAATACTCAACTTTGCTCTTCATTCATTAAAAAAATTGAAAATTGAAGGAGAAAGGCGAAATGTAATTAGCAGGTCATTTTCACCTTCTTGGAAGGTTCCAGTTCATCTGCTTTTCTACTGCAACTCTGTTCTTCAAGATGAGCAATCTGTTTCCCCAAATCAGAAGTTATTACTTACAAATAAAATTAATATAACAATAAAGTGAATAAAATTCTAGCTCACCTCTTTACTTAAGAAGCTCATGTCCTCATCAGCGATAAAACGGAAGTACCCGTCATTCTGCTTCCAAAGTATCGCTGTAGAAGCATAGCCTTCGAGGAAATGATAAAAAAAAATGTACAAAATTATTCAGAGTCAACAAAACAATACCTCATTCTCCATAATCTATATCTGAGAAGTATATGAGGCTCTAGATGAGGTCAGCTTCCAATTTACTAGAGCTCCTTCAAGTAAAGTAAGTTAATAGTTTTGCAATTGAAATGATACCTGGAGCAAAAGCAGCATTTGCAGCAGCCAGTAGCTCTTCACGATCATCTTCTGGTTGTCCTGAAAGCAAAGGTGAAACAAATTACAATAATTGAACTCCAAACAATTTAGTTAAGGTCGCCATCAAACTGAATCAGATCACTTAGGGCTAGTAAATACTAGAAAGATCCATACACCCTTCTTTTTATTGTCTTCAGGTTTACTGGACAGGTTTTCTGATTAGAAAATTAATGTTTTCTGCAAAGCATGACTGACACCTTGCCTACTAAATGAATTCAACAATTCAGTTACAACCAAAAAGTAAATGCTTAAATACCTGTAATATCCAAGGGCGAGTCCATAGCTGCTTCTCGTACCCGATTGTTACTCTTTCGTTCAGAGAATTTCTTCACTGGAGGTCTTCCAGGCCTACTGCCAGATAATGATTAGAAATTGTAAGAATAACTTTAAATAGCAAATCGTGTCCTAAAACCTAAAGAGAGGCACTTACATACGCAAACTGAATGTATGTATTAGTACAATCAGCCAGATATATACCAATACATAATTTGCTTATCTATAAATGAAAATAAAAAAAGCCATTTCCATTCTTACCCTTCTGAACTAGATCGGACACTCCTCTGCTTAGTAGTGGTGCCACTTGCTTCAGGTTTCTCTACTGAAGTGGGCCTACCTGGCCTAGGAGGTGCAAAACCACGTCCTCCACGGCCTATCTTTCTGACAGCAACCTCCCCAATATCATCTTCCACAACTAATTTATTCTTTTTCAGGGGATGCCCTGCAGTTCCCATCCTCTGAATCAGGCCATTGTTTTCTTCAGCCTCTACAGTTCTTTTCCTCTTGTTGTCTTTCGGCTTGTGAACAACAGCACCTGACTCTTCACTACTTGATTGTGCATGATCCCCTTTCGTGACATGGTGTGTACGTTGTGAAGGCGTAACCATGGTATTATTCTCAACAGAGTCTGGCACCTGAGGCCCACCACCCTGGCTACCGATCGGAACTATGTTTGACCTTCTTGGTACACGGGTTTTTGGAGGCCTCTGGCTAGCCCATTGGGGGGCAACAGGAGGAGAAGGAGAGAGCGCAGATTTTGCACGCTTAGAGCTAGAGGTACCACCAGCAGATGAACCAGACTTGTTGCTGGGAGAAGGGCGATCCCACTCGTCAGAGTCAGGAGGAGCTCTGGACATGCTTGCAGAAGCCTTTGGCACTGTGGCAGGAGTTGACCGAGGCCCCCTGATGGAGGTATTTGCCCTTGAAACTGAAGTAGTTGGGCTACCTTCTTGATCATTAAGCCTAGAAAACCCCAATACATTATATTAAAAATAAGGTAAAGTTTCACAGAATAAAAACAGCGGTGATCGAGAGAGTAGGAATAAAGGTGTAGGTTCATTACTTATTAATTGCCTTGAGGTTTCCGATTTCAAATCCACCCATTCGTTCTCTTTTGTTGAGAGATAAGACTCCACCATCTTGACTACCCCTAGGCAAAGGCCGGGGAGATTCCAGACCACCTTGCTCAGAGTCTAATTTCCCACTAATTCCACCAGCTGCTAAAGAAACCCCATACCTGTGTAGTTACACAGCTATGTGTTTAGCATCCCACTTAATACAACAGTCAATTTAAGCACTGAACTTGAATAGCCCTCTAGGTGAAATAAATAAATACTATAGCAAAATCCAATTTATGTCATCTGAACAGGGAGCAGATCAAGTTACAAGTTTGTTTACTTTGTTTTACAGTTCAAATTTACATACATCTTTTATTTAAATTTTTGCTTCTCAGATTAACTGAATGCATAAGCTGAGGTACTGTCCTAATTTTGTACAGCTGGTGGTATCAGGGTCATGGAATTATATAAACAACAAATTCTCACCTAGAACCACTGGGCCCTGCCACCTTTGCTCGACCATCACCACCGAGCCTAGGCAGCGCCTCTTGCTTCCTCTCTCTGTCTCTATCTAGTGAGCGAACCGGACCAACACTAGTCGAGGCATCCGTCTTAATCACAGAACGCTTTTTCTTCAATTTTGGCTTCTCCCAGCTGTTATTAGCTGCCAGTTCCTGAGTCTTTTCTTCTCCTGAGTTCCTACCGGTAATTTTTGAGACGTCTCTAGTTTTATCAATTGAGCTTCTAGTAGCTCCAAGGTTCCTTGTATCCATCTGAAAAGGTAGAAAAACACAGTTTAACTAACAAATTCTAGTTAGCCAGTGACATAACATGGAAAGGGTCAAACAGGGAGAGACAAACTACTGAATATACAGGAAATGAGGACCCATCAAAACAGTCTGGCAAATGTATCAAGACATTGTTTCCATAGGCTCAATTGACATGGGTCAGACAACTTGATTCAAACAAACTATGTCAGCATACAAGAAGAATACCAACGGAATGGACATGAGCATTGACAACAAATGCTGCATAACACTGACAAATATAAGTGGTTGTAAAACAAAGCGAAGTCAGAGAAGTGGTGATGTTCAGAAGAACTACTGCAACCAATCTAGCAAAATCAACAAGAGTAGAACATACAATAATTTGTTTGCCTTTGCAATTAACTTCCATGTAGCAGTTAAATGACCGTCAATTATAATTGGGCCAAGTTGTTTGAGTAGATCATTTGTTGAACATTCCTTTATGCCAAGTTCACATGCTAGAAGCTTCATATGTTGCATGATTTATGAGACTACATTGCCTAATTTTAAGTTTCAATTAGACAAGCAGGTAAGTAGCCCGACGAACAAATGAACTCCATTCAAAATATTTGCGGGCTGCAAAAGTGACCTGATCAAGTCACAAGGCCCTGTATGCAACTTGGACAGTGACAATAATGGACCAACGGAATTCTTTACACTATAAAATTTACTTCCATATACCTAATAGTTCTAAGTAAGCTTCAGAAGTGATAAGCATTCGATCTACTATCTCAGAACTGAATAAGCTACTGCTAGCCAAAGAAATCATCGCTACATCTGGTTAGTATCTAATTATTGATTGAGGCTAAAGGTAATCTACAGACGAAAGTATATCTTAAGAAAAGAAGACAGTTGTCCAAAGTGACTTTCAGAATTCTGTTTTATCTAGACAGCACAAGTTCAATTAAAAGATTACAAAGTGGTCCACCAGATTAGTTTCTCTAATACCTGAAGCAAGCACATTTTAGTTTGCACCCAAAAAGAGAGAGGAGTAAAGTGTATACCAATACAACACAGTTTACCTATGTTATTATCTCATACTTTATTCTGGTGAAATTCCCAACTCAAAATGCGTTGATTAATTAAGCTAGTGCCCTTAAAATGGTAATCTATGTCAAACCTAGAAACTCACACAAGAATGATTTGTATTGCATGACCTGCTGGGTGAGGAAACACAATAATTTCAAATAAGACAACCAAAACAATGCAGGAATAATGAAACAGAATTACAATGCATCCAAATCACATCAATTATTTCTAAATCAATTTCAGATATGAATCAAGATAAAACAAAGGGAACGATATAAGGAATTTATACTTCTGCAATGGAGGTCCGGGCCCGTCTGTTCTGTCCTGAACTTTTGGTTCGTTCAGCTTTCGGGGGTCCCATCTCTGACTCATCTGTATTCAATGAATGACTCTTCTGGCCTGCCCGAGAGACACCTCGACCTGATGATGGACCACCAACTCCACCATTCGAGGATAGGTCACCATGTGGGCGTTTGCGCGGGTTCAACTCCTTGTCAAGTTTTGACATAACCCCACCGAGAGTTTTGGTTCTTACCCTGCAATAAATGAAACAACAGAGAGCAACCATATCTCATTAAATAAACTGAAATATTGCATGTTCAAATCAAGAATTCCTTGAAAATGACTACCGTGGCAAAGAAAGAAAAAAAGAAAAGAATAATACATAAAGTCATAAATATCTTTCACTTATGGAAATAAATTGATGCATACTGTTAAGAACATAAATTGCAAATAGTAATCCTTGCTTTTGGAGATAACACAGTGAACTCATTAGTTTGATTACCTGCTTAACCGAAACTTTTGATTCCTTCCATTTTAAACAATCCAAACAATATGAGAAAAGTACCACCTAATTTAAAAGCTTTAGGAAGAAGATACAAACCTGCGACATTTGCAAATCTAAATGTTTTCCTAAACAGCTTTACGACGAGTAATCCTCACTTTTGCTCAACTCAACCAATTAATTTGCTTCATTTTAAACAAATCAAACAATTAGAAGAAAATACCAATGAACAAAAACAATAATTAAGATATATCAAAATTCAAAAGCTATAGAGAAAGCTACAGACCAGGCCCATTTGTAAATCTAAATATTACTTATTCCTAAACAGCATTACCACGATTCAGATTGAATTTATAAGACCACAGTCAGAAAATTTAACAGAAGCATACCTAGCCACGTTGGTGCCTTCATCAACCTGAACTTTAAACCTTTTGGACTCCTCAGTAGAGCTGTTACCCACAATGGACCCTACTATCCGTTGCATTTGAGCAGGACGCGATAACTTCTGGTCAGGAATCACCGCTTTCACTTCAGAGATAATAGATTGGACAAAGCCAACAGGGTCCACATGCGCTGATGTGGCAGCTGACCTGCTGGTGCCAAGGGCCGAAGACTGTATGCGGTTTGCAATGCTCTCACGCCCCGGCCTTTCTAGAAAGGCGGCCCCACGCGGCCCAGAGGGAAAAAGGGGTCCGTCGGACCCACTAGTTGACATGTCTGATTTGTTACTCACGCTCATTAACAAATATATACTAACTTTATATATCAGTAATACCAACAAATCTCATTCGTCGTGGGAAACAATCCTGCAGCATAAAAACCTGCGATAATCAAAATTGCTATAGTCAACACAACCAAATATTGCTAGAATTCAATTAATTTGAGTATAAAAGAGCTAACAAAAACTAATCAGAATCGCAATCTCTCCATTAAATGACCTACTTGACGAATACTCAATCGTGGTCTCCCAATTAGCAACAATTGTCGCTCAAACCCTAACTCTGGTATCGAGAAAAAAGAGCGAAATAGAGCGACGAATCAAGGAGGAGAGAAACTTACGATCGATCGCCGGATCGGAGCTGGAAAGGGGAAGAAGCGAAACCCTCTCGTCGTTCGCAACTAACGAAGAGAAGGAAAGAGGCACGGTGGAGTCGGGAAAGGAGAGAGAAGAAGGGGGAAACGTCGACGAATCGAAGAGAGAGAGAGAAAGAAAAAGAGAGATGTTTAATAAAGCGAAGGGAAAACACGGCTCAAGCGGCTTCCTCTCCAGTTCTGCCTCGTGCTTATCTCTTATGCTCTGCAATAGAGAACGTGCCATGCAGATCTTGATCGCGTCAAGATTCGTGCTGTGAGGTCATCGCTTGGAAATTTTGTAAATCGGACGGTCCAGCAGTGCGTGAAGGTCGTTGCAGGTTACAGCGCGTGAGTGGAGTGGCTGGACTTAGTGGACTAGCGGGTTTTTGTTACTTAAGTAGCCTCGTCTTACCTTGATAAGTCGGCGCAGAGGGGACTTGGGTCGTTCCTCTTTTTACTGTACCTGCTTATATATAGGTTTCAGATAGGATACAATGTTTTCGGCCATGTTTAATCTAATAATTATTCTTTTGTCGGAAGTGATTTTTGTAGAGTATATTTGTTTTAAACTATTCTGTCACTGTTTACTCAAAGCATAGAACGAGTTCAAAATAAAATGTACGTTTACCAAATTAAAAATAAAAATGGAAAAAGACGTAGCTCATTAAATGTTGCGTAGTGATATTTGAAAAAAAAATTAATTCATGAAACTATAAAATTTATTAGTTGGAGATATGCCATTGTTAAGACAATAATTAGAAAAATATTACAATGAAATTTAAAACTTATTTGGTGTCATCATTTTTTTTCTCAAAAACATACTACATACGAATATGTCACTCTCAAATTTGTCATTATTTTTAAATATTTCCAAAATACTTTTATTAGATTATAAGTTATAACTAAAAAAAAAGTTTATGGTAAAAAGAGATGAGATGTAGTTTTAATGTCTAATTCATTAGATAACAATAAATTCTACAATAAATTCTAAATACAATTCAGATCTTAATTATTCAAAATATTGCATTATATATTTAGAGTACCCATATAAATTGTTAACAAAGTTTATTTTGTGTATCGTTTGAGAATTTCAAGTAGTGAAAGTCAAAAGGACCGGACTGGATTTCAAAGGACCGGACTTGACAGGTTTGGTAGAAGGGCCAGATCGGACCGGGTTAAGAAAAAGGATCGAGATGAGACGGGTTAGACGGGTTTATTTTTTGAAACACGAGACCGGCCCTTCGAAAACCCGGCCATTATATGTCCTTGGCCCTTCTAGTCCTTCTAAAATAATACCAACATTTAATTTTTTAATAGTTTTTTAATCTCTATTATCCCATCATGATCAAATAGTCACTACTATTGAACGATTTGGTCGGATCCGGCCCTTCAACATCCGCCTTTAAAAAAAATTAGACCCGGTCCTTTCAAAATACGGCCCTTCTAGACCCTTGTCCATCGAAAAGCCCTTCGAAGGGCAGGTCCAGTCCGGATTTTAGGACGGTCTTCCAAAGGGCGGGCCAAGGGCCAAGGATTTTTGGACTATCACTAATTTCAAGTGGTTGCGGATTCGTTTTAAGTAATTTTAATACGTATATATTTAAGCATCTTATATGGTCTAAAATATGATTCATGTCTTATTTATTAAAAATTATTGTATTACAAGTAGTAATTATGCATATAATGTGCAAATAATGAATGTTCCTGGCATCATTTGTGCATTTCAAGGGATTCTTCATTCATTTCTAAGTCATTTGATCTCTCTAATCTATATTTAAACTTTTTATAATGTCCACAATATAAACTACATCATACTTATTAAAAATGTTGCGTTATACATTGAAAATAGGCATATGGATTGCAAATAAACCTGATTTTTTTTTTGTGTATCGTTTGAACATTTCGGTCGTTTTTACATTCATTCTAAGTCATTTCATCACAATAATCTTCATTTAACCTCTCCATACGGTCTAGAATATGATTCAGATATTACTTATTCAAAAAGATTGGATTTAACATAATAATTACGCATATATATTGCAAATAATGCTTATTATGAGTATCATTTGAGCATTTCAATAATTTCTACATTTATTCAAAGTTATTTTATCATAATAATCTACATTTAAACTCTCTATACGGTCTTGAATAAGATTTAGATCATACATATTCAAAAAGATTGGATTATACCAAGTAATTACGCATATAAAGTGCTAATAATGCTTATTTTGAGTATAATTAGAGCATTTCAATCTTTTATGCATTTATTATAAGTTATTTTAACACAATAATCTACACTTAAACTCTCAATACGGTCTTGAATATGATTTAGATTTTATGTTTTCACAAAGATTGGATTATACCAAGTAATTACGCATATAAAGTACAAATAGTGCTTATTCTGAGTATCATTTAAGCATTTCAATCATTTCTGAATTCATTCTAAGTTATTTCATTACAATAATCTACATTTAAACTCTCTATACGGTCTAGAATATGATCCAAATCTTCTTTATTAAAAAAGATGGGATTATACCAAGTAATTATGCATATAAAATGCAATTAATGCATATTCTAAGTTTCATTTGAGCATTCCTATTGTTTATGCATTCATTACTAAGTCATTTCTATTGGAATTATGTCATAGAAGTCAATAATTTAATGACTTAAATATTAGTTTATGTTATTGATGATATTTGATCATTTGTTTCTATGATTTATTATTGACAGATCATTCAGGTTGAGGATCTGAATTGTGGATCATTCATTAGAATGATAATAATATTGATAATTAACAAGGAACATTAATTATCATATAAGATTAGTATGCAAGTTAAGTAATGATTAAGTCCTACAAATCATAGGTAAAGAGTTACCAACTTAATTGCATATGTGTATATTACTGGAACATAGCACATGACTTGACCCAATGAAATAAACATATGGATTGTGTTATGTGTCATTGTTTATTTCATATGAGTTTGATTCTAAGTTTGAGATGGTTCAATCTTTTCATATGAGGATAGGTTCTATAAATATCGTCTACCGTTGATTCCTGATAAGGGCTGCTATACGGACTTTATTTATGCTCTCTCCTCTCCCTCTCATTTGCTCATGTATTGAGCTCCATTTCTCTCCTCTAAATTAAAGTATTAATTGCAAGAAGAAAGAAAACCAAGAAGGATTACGCTTGTTCTTTGGGTATGCTAGCACATACCTTGTAGAACGTGATTAACCTCCTTGGTGGACTCGAGGCCGGCGGCTCAACAGCGGTGGTGGTAGAGAAGGCAGGCCATCGACTCCCATGCATTCGTCGAGCCTCACGAATACGATTTCGCGAAAGGTACAATTTCACCTACCTTTCTCTCTTGTAATTGTTGTGTTGATTGCTTGGCAAGATCCTATTTGCTCGATGTTAATTAAGTTAATCAGTAACTAAAATTAAAATTGAGCACTTCCTTCAATTTCATCACGAATAATCTACATTTAACTTTCCATACTTTCTAGAATATCATTCAGATCTTACTTATTAAAAAAATGGATTATACAAAGTAATTTCGCATTTAAAGTGCAAATAACGCTCATTCTGAATATCATTTGTGCATTTCATACGTTTCTGAACTCATTCTTTGACATTTCATCACAATAATCAACATTTAAACTCTATGTACGATCCAGAATATGATTCATATCTTACTTATTATAAAATATTGGATTTTACATAGCAATTACGCATATAAAGTGAAAATAATGCTTATTTTGAGTATAATTATAGCATTTCAATCGTTTATGCATTTTATTATAAGTTATGTTATCATAATAATCTACATTTAAAATTTCTATACGGTCTTAAATATGATTCAGATCTTACATTTAAAAAATTTTACGCATATAAAAGTGCAAATAATGCTTATTCTAGGTACATTTGGGCATTTCAATCGTTTCTGTATTCATTCTAAGTTATTTCATCACAATAATCTACATTTAAACTCTCTATACGGGTCTAGAATATAATCCAGATCTTACTTATTCAAAAAGATGGGATTATACCAAGCAAGGTTTTAAAATGTGATTTATGCGGTTTGACGGTTGGGTGGTGATTTAGAGTTTATCGGTGATAAAACGGTAAAAAAAATGGTTTATGAGGTGATAAAACGGATAAAACGATAGTGCAGTATGAACAAAAACTAAGATTAAACGACGATAAAATGGAAAAAAATGGAGTTTTCTTGAAAGCTTGATACCGAGTAATTACGCATATAATATGCAATTAATGAATATTATGAGTATCATTTGATCATTTCTATTGTTCCTATATTCATTCCTAAGTCATTTCATCGCAATAATATACATTTAAACTCTTCATACGCTCTAGAATATCATTTAGATCTTACTTATTATAAAAGATTTGATTATACCAAGTAATTACGCATTTAAAGTGCAAATAACGCACATTCTGAGTATTATTTGTGCATTTCATATGTTTCAGAACTCATTCTTAGTCATTTCATCACAACAATCAACATTTAAACTCTATATACGATCTAGAATATGATTCAGATCTTACTTATTCAAAAAGATTGAATTTTACATAGTAATTACGCATATAAAGTGCAAATAATGCTAATTTTCAGTATAGTTAAAACATTTCAATCCTTTATAGATTCATTCTAAGTCATTTTAATCACAATAATCTACATTTAAACTCTTTATCATGTCTAGACTATGTTTCAAAACTTATTTATTCAAAAAGATTTGATTATACACGTTAATTACGCATATAAAGTGCAAATAATGCAATTCTGAGTATCATTTGAGCATTTTAATCGTTTATGGATTCAAACTAAGTCAAACAATTGAAATTCTCAAACGAACCTCACAATTGGATTGTTTGCACTTTATATTCGTAACTACCATGTATAATCCAATCTTTTAAATAAATAACATATGAATCATATTCTAGATGGCATAAAGAGTTTAAATGTAGATTATTGTGATCAAATGACTTAGAATGAATCAAGAAACGATTGACATGCTAAAACAATGCTCAGATTTGCATTATTTGCACTTTATATGCGTAATTACCATGTAAAATCCAATCTTTTTGAATAAATAACATATTTATGAATCGTATTCTTGACAGCATAAAAATTTTAAATATAGATTATTATGATCAAATTACTTACAATGAATCCAGAAATGATTGAAATGCTCAAACGATGCTTAGAATTGCAATACTTGCACTTTATATGCGTAATTACCATGTATAATCCAATATTTTGAATAAATAACATATGAATCATATTCTAGACAGTATAAAGAGTTTAAATGTGGATTATTTGTTGGAACATTTGTAGAAAACTCAAAATTCATTTTATAATTATCCTTTTGATAATATAATTAATTATTATTTCCCTACTGATTTGTCAATTTGATTAAATCAATTAATTTATGTCATGATTCTTTACTTTACCGTTTTACCGAATTTGTAAATAAATATAAGTCGGTACAAAACATTGCATCTTTTCGGCATGTACAGTTGGCATTAGCCGACGCCAATTTTATTGGCCACTTTTCATTATTTTTCTATTCCTTTATGCCTATATATTATGGCTCTTTGTTTATTCGGAGATTAGACAGAAATTAAAAGGTCTCTTTATACACTACTAATTACTCGCAACAAATCACTCTGCCAATTAATTTGTTGCTCATGCCGATTAGTTGATACAATATCTTCTTATCAATTTATATCAAATCCATTCTTCTACGATACTATTTCTCCATTGAATTATCGCTGAATATTGAAAAAGCATTCCATCATCTTCTCTTATAGACGTAACCCTAAAGAGAAAAACAACCCGCGGTATTTTGGGGTGATTCTGACAACCTCGTACGTGAGGGGAATACACCTTAGGACAGAGTTCACTCGCCCGGGTAAACTTGTTTCAATCTATTTACTTTTATTAATTATTCTGATTTATCAAATATTAATTTATTTGATTTTATCCTTAATCACAATCTGATATTTGAAGCATTTGTTCTAACATTATTGTGATCAAATTACTTAGAATGAATCCAGAAACAATTTAAATGCTCACACAATGCTCAAAATTGCATTATCTTCACTTTATATGAATAATTACCATTATTTTGAATAATAACATATGAATCAAATTCTAGACAGCATAAAGAGTTTAAATGAATTCAAAATCGATTGAAATGCTAAAACAATACTCAGAATTGCATTACTTGCACTTCAGATGTGTAATTATCATGTATGATCCAATTTTTTGAATAAATAACATAGTGATCATATTTTAGACAGTATAAAGAGTTTAAATGTAGATTATTGTTATCAAATTACTTAGAATGAAACCAGAAACGATTAAAATGCTCAAACGATGCTCAGAATTACATTATTTACACTTTATATGCGTCATTACCATGTATAATCCAATATTTTTGAATAAATAACATATGAATCATATTATAGACAGGATAAAGAGTTATTGTGATCAAATGACATAAAATGAATTCTGAAACGATTGAAATATTCAAACGATTCTCAGAATTGCAATATTTGCACTTTATATGCGTAATTACCATGTATAATCCAATCTTTTTGAATGAATAACATATGAATCATATTCTAGACAGTATAAAGAGTTTAAATGTAGATTATTGTGATCAAATTACTTAGAATGAACCCAGAAACGATTGAAATGCTCAAACGATGCTCAGAATTATATTATTTACACTTTATATGCGTAATTACCATGTATAATCCAATTTTTTTTAATAAATAACATATGAAACATATTATAGACATAAGAAAGAGTTTAAATGTAGATTACTGTGATCAAATGACATAAAATGAATTCTGAAACGATTGAAATGCTCGAACGATACTCAGAATTGCATTATTTGCAATTTATATGCGTAATTACCATATATAATCCAATACTTTTGAATAAATAATATATAAATCATATCATGGACAGCATAAAGAGTTTATATATATATTATTGTGATCAAATGACATAGAATGAATTTTGAAACGATTGAAATGCTCCAAAGATGCTGAAAATTGCATTATTTGCACTTTTTATACTTAATTACCATGTATAAACCAATCTTTTTGAATAAAAAACATATGTACTACGTTCTAGACAGTATAAAGAATTTAAATATAGATTATTGTGATCAAATGACTTAGAATTAATCCAGAAACGATCGAAATTATCAAACAATGCTCAAAATTGCATTATTTGCACTTTATATGCGTAATTATCATGTATAATCAAATCTTGTTGAATAAATTAGACAAGAGTTTAAATGAAGATTATTGTGATCAAATGAGTTAGGATAAATACAGAAAACGATTGAAATGCTCAATAGATGCTCAAAATTGCATTATTTGCATTTTATATGCATAATTACCATGTATAATTCAATCTTTTTGAATAAATAACATCTGAATCATATTAAAGACAGTATAAAGAGTTTAAACGTAAATTAGTCTCATCAAATTATTTAGAATGAATACAGAAAAGATTGAAATGATCACACGATGCCCAAAATTACATTATTTGCACTTTATATGGGTAATTACCATGTATAATCCAATCATTTTGAATAAATAACATATGAATCATATTCTAGACAATATAAAGAGTTTAAATGTAGATTATTGTGATCAAATGACTTGGAATCATTCCAGAAATGTTTGAAATGCTCAAACGATGCTTAGAATTACATTATTTTGCAATTTATATGCGTAATTACCATGTTTAATAAAATATTTTTGATTAAATAACTTATGAATCATATTATAGATAGCATAAAGAGTTTAAATGTAGATTATTGTTATCAAATGACTTAGAATGAATCTAGAAAGGATTGAAACGCTCACACGATGTTCAGAATTGCATTATTTGCATTTTATATGCATAATAACAATGTATAATCCAATCTTTTTGAATAACTCACAAATGAATCATATTCTAAAGAGTATTAAAGTTTGAATGTAGATTATTGTGATCAAATCACATAGAATGAATCCATAAACGATGGAAATGCTCAAACGATGCTCAGAATTGCAATATTTGCATTTTATACGCGTAATTACCATATATAATCCAATCTTTTTGAATAAGTAACATATCAATCATATTCAAGATAGTATAAAGAGTTTAAATGTAGATTAGTATCATCGAATGACTTAGAATGAATTCAGAAACGATTGAAATGATCACACGATGCCCAAAATTGCATTATTTTCACTTTATATGCATAATTACCATGTATAATCCAATCTTTTGGAATAAATAACATATGAATAAAATTATGGATAGTATAAAGAGTTTTAATGTAGATTATTGTGATCAGATTACATAGAATGAATTCTGAAACGATTGAAATGCTCAAACGATGCTCAGAATTGCATTATTTGCACGTTTTATGCATAGTTACCATGTATAAACCAGTGTTTTTGAATAAATAACATATGAACCATGATCAAGACAGGACAAAGAATTTAAATGTAGATTATTTTGATCAAATGACATTGAATGAATCCAGAAACGATTGAAATTATCAAACGATACTCAGAATTGCATTATTTGCACTTTATATGCGTAATTACCATGTATAATCCAATCTTTTTTTAATAAATAACATATGAAACATATTCTAGACAGTATAAAGAGTTTAAATGTAGATCATTATGATCAAATGACATAGTATGAATTCTGAAACAATTGAAATTCTCAAAAGATGCTCAGAATTGCATTGTTTGCACTTTTTATGCTTAATTACCTTGTATAAACCAATGGTTCTGAATAAATAACATATGAACCATATTCTAGACAGTATAAAGAATTTAAATGTAGATTATTGTGATCAATTGACTTAGAATTACTCCAGAAATGATTGAAAATTATCAAATGATGCTCAGAATTGCAATATTTTGCACTTTATATGCGTAATTACCATGTATAATCAAATCTTTTTGAATAAATAACATATGAATCATATTCTAGACAGTATAAAGAGTTTAAATATATATTCTTGTTATCAAATGATATAGAATGAAATATGAATTGATTGAAATGCTCAAACGATGCTCCAAATTGCATTATTTGCAATTTATATGCATAATTACCATGTATAATCCGATCCTTTTGAATAAATAACATATGAATCATATTCTGGACAGCATAAAGAGTTTATATGTATATTATTGTGACAAAAAGACATAGCATGAATCCAAAAATTATTAAAATGCTCAAACGATGTTCAGAATTGCATTGTTTCCAATTTATATGCGTAATTACCTTGTATAATCCAATCTTTTAGAGTAAATAACATATGAATCATATCAGGACAGTATAAAAAATTTAAATGTTGATTACTGCAATCAAATGACTTAGAATGAATTCTGAAATGATTGAAATGATCACAAAATGCTCAGAATTGCTTTATTTGCACTTTCTATGCATAATTACAATATATAATCAATCTTTTTGATTAAATAACATAAGAATCATATGTTGACAGTATTAAGAGTTTAAATGTAGATTAGTGTGATCAAATGACTTAGAATGAATCCAGAAACATTTGAAATGCTAACACAATGCACAGAATTGCAATATTTGCAATTTATATGCTTAATTACGATGTATAGTCAAATTTTTTTTGAATAAATCATATATTAATCATATTCTAAACAGTATAAAGAGTTTAAATGTATATTATTATGATCAAATGACATAGAATGAATCTAAAAATGACGGAAATGCTAAAATGATACTTAGAATTACAATATTTGCACTTTGTACTAGTAATTACCATATATAATCCAATCTTTTTGAATAAATAACATATTAATCATATTCCAGAAAGTATAAAATTTTTTAATGTAGATTATTGTGATCAAATGACTTAGAATGAGTCCAGAAATGATTGAAATGCTCAAACGATGCTCAAAATTGCCTTATTTGCACTCTATATGCGTAATTACCATGTAATATCCAAACTTTTTAAACAAATACCATATGAATCATATTCTGTATTGGATAAAGTGTTTAAATGTAGATTATTGTGTTTAGATGACATAGAATGAATTCTGAAACGATTGAAATGCTCAAACGATGCTCAGAATTGCATTATTTGCACGTTTTACGCGTAGTTACCATGTATAATCCAATCTTTTTGAGTAAATGACATATGAATCATATTCAAGAAAATATAAGAAGTTTAAATGTAGATTAGTGTGATCAAATGACTTAGAATGAATCCGGAAACGATTGAAATGCTCACACAATGCTCAGAATTGCTTTATTTGCACTTTATATGAGTAATTACCATGTATAATCAAATCTTTTTGAATAAATAACATATGAATCATATTCTAGAGAGTATAAAGAGTTTAAATGTATATTATTGAGATCAAATGACTTAGAATGAATCCAGAAATGAAAGAAATGCTCAAATGATGCTCAGAATTTCAATATTGCATTTTATATGCGTAATTACCATGTATAATCCGATCCTTTTGAATAAATAACATAAGAATCATATTCTGAACAGCATATAGAGTTTATATGTATATTATTGTGATCAAAATACATAAAATGAATCCAGAAATGATTGAAATGCCCAAACGATGTTCAGACTTGAATTATTTCCACTTTATATGCGTAATTACCTTGTATAATCCAATCTTTTTGAATAAATAACATAAGAATCTTATTCTAGACAACATAAAGAGTTTAAATGTATATTATTGAGATCAAATGAATTAGAATGAATCCAGAAACGAATGAAATGATCAAATGATGCTCAGAATTGCATTATTTGCATTTTATATGCGTAATTATCATGTATAATCCAATCTTTTAGATTAAAGAATATATGAATCATATTCTAGACAATATAAAGGGTTTAAATGTAGATTATTGTGATCAAATGACTTAGAATGAATCCAGAAATGATTGAAATGCTCAAACTATGCTCAGAATTGCATTATTTACAATATTTGTATAATCAAATCTTTTTGAATAAATACTGATGAATCATATTCTAAACAGTATAAAGAGTTTAAATGTAGATTATTGTGATCAAATGAAATAGGATGAATTCTGAAACGATTGAAATGCTCAAATGATAATCTGAATTGCATTATTTGCAATTTATATGCGTAATTACCATGTATAATCCGATCCTTTTGAATAAATAACTTTTGAATCATATACTGGACAACATAAAGAGTTTATGTGTATATTATTGTGACCAAAAGACATGGAATGAATCTGAAAACGATTAAAATGCTCAAACGATGTTCAGAATTGCATTATTTCCAATTTATATGTGTAATTACCACGTATAGTCCAATATTTGATTAAATAACATATGAATCATATTCAAGACAGTATAAAAAAAGTTTAAATGCAGATTAGTGTGATCAAATGACTTAGAATGAATCCGGAAACGATTGAAATGCGCACACAATGCTCAGAATTGCTTTATTTGCAATTTATATGCGTAATTACCTTGTATACTCCAATATTTTTTATTAAATAACATAAGAATCATATTCTAGATAGTATTAAGAGTTTAAATGTAGATTAGTGTGATCAAATGACTTAGAATGAATCCAGAAACATTTGAAATGCTAGCACAATACTCAGAATTGCATTATTTGCACCTTATATGCGTAATCACCATGTATAATCAAATATTTTTGAATAAATCACAAATGAATCATATTCTAAACAGTATAAAGAGTTTAAATGTAGATTATTGTGATCAAATGACATAGAATGAATCCATAAACGTTTGAAATGCTCAAACAATGCTCATAATTGCGTTATTTGCAATTTTTATGCGTAGTTAACATTTCTAAATCCAATCTATTTGAATGAATAACATATGAATCATATTCAAGAGAGTATAAAGAGTTTAAATGTATATTATTGTGATCAAATGACTTGGAATGAATCTGAAAAGATTGAAATTATCAATCAATGCTCAGAATTGCATTATTTGCAATTTATATATGCTCAATTACCATGTATAATAAAATCTTTTTGAATAACATACGAATCGTATTCTAGACAGCATAAATAGTTTAAATGTAGATTATTGTGATCAAATGACTTAGAATGAATCCAGAAACGATTGACATGCTAAAACAATGCAAAGATTTGCATTATTTGCACTTTATATGCGTAATCACCATGTATAATCCCATCTTTTTGAATAAATAACATATGAATCATATTCTGGATAGTGTAAAGAGTTTAAATGTAGATTATTGTTATCAAATGACTTAGAATGAATACAGAAATGTTTGAAATGCTCAAACGATGCTCAAAATTGTGTTATTTGCTATTTATATGCCTAATTACCATTTGTAATCCAGTATTTTTAATTGAATAACATATGAATCATATTCTAGAGAGTATAAAGAGTTTAAATGTATATTATTCTGATCAAATGACTTGGAATGAATCTGAAACGATAGAAATTATCAATCGATGCTCAGAATTGCATTATTTGCAATTTATATGCATAATTACTATGTATAATCCAATATTTTTGATTAAATAATATATGAATCATATTCTGGACATTATAAAGTGTTTAAATGTAGATTATTATTATCAAATGACTTATAATGAATCCAGAACGTTTGAAATGCTCAAATGATGCTCATAATTGCGTTATTTGCTATTTATATGGGTAATTACCATTTATAATCCAATATTTTTGAATGAATAACATATGAATCATATTCTAGAGAGTATAAAGAGTTTAATGTATATTATTGTGATCAAATGACTTGGAATGAATCTGAGACGTTTGAAATTATCAATCGATGCTCATAATTGCTATTTGCACTTTATATGCATAATTGCCATTTATAATCCAATCTTTTTGAATAAATAATATAACAATCATATTCTAGACAGTATAAAAGTTTAAATGTACATTATTGTGATCAATTGACTTAGAATGAATCCAGGAACTATTAAAATGCTCAAACGATGCTCAGAATTGCAATATTTGAACTTTTTATGCGTAATTACCATGTATAATCCATCTTTTTGAATAAATAACATTGGAATCATATTCAAGACAGTATAAAGAGTTTAAATGCAGATTAGTGTGATCAAATGACATAGAATGAATCCAGAAACGATCGAAACACTCAAACTATGCTAAGAAATTGCAATATTTGTATTTTATATGCGTAATTACCATGTATAATCCAATCTTTTGAATAAATAACATATTAATCATATTCAAGACATTATAAAGAGTTTAAATGTAGATTAGTGTGATCAAATGACATTAAATGAATTCTGAAACGATTGAAATGCTCAAACGATGCTCAGATTTGCAATATTTGCACTTCAGATGCGTAATTACCATGTATAATATATTTTTGGATAAATAACATATGAGTCATACTGTAGACAGTATAAAGAGTTTAAATGTAGATTATTGTGATCAAATGACTTAGAATGAATCCAAAAACGATTGAAATAATCAAACGATGCTTAGAATTACATTATTTGCAATTTATATGCGTAATTATCTTGTATCATCCGATATTATTGAATAAATAACATATGAATCATATTCTAGATAGAATAAAGAGTTTAAATATATATTGTTGTGATCAAATGACTTAGAATAAATTCAGAAATGATTGAAATGCTCAAACAATGCTCAAAATTGCATTATTTGCACTTTATATGCGTAATTACCTTGTATAATCCAAACTTTTTGAATAAATAACTTATGAATCATATTCTGGACAGTATAAAGAGTTTAAATGTAGATTATTGTTATCAAATGACTTAGAATGAATCCAGAAACGTTTGAAATGCTCAGACGATGCACATAATTGCGTTATTTGCTATTTATATGCGTAATTACCATTTATAATCTAATATTTTTGAATGAATAACATATGAATCATATTCTAGAGAGTATAAAGAGTTTAAATGTATATTATTGTGATCAAATGACTTGGAATGAATCTGAAACGATTGAAATTATCAATCAATGCTCAGAATTGCATTATTTGTAATTTATATGCATAATTACTATGTATAATCCAATATTTTTTATTAAATAATATATGAATCATATTCTGGACATTATAAAGTGTTTAAATATAGATTATTATGCTGAAATGACTTAGAATGAATCCAGATACGATTGAAATGCTAAAACAATACTCAGAATTGCATTATTTGCATTTTATATGCGTAATTACCATGTAATAATCCAATATTTTTAAATAAATAACATATGAATCATATTCTGGACAGTATAAAGAGTTTAAATGTAGATTATTGTGATCAAATGACTTAGAATGAATCAAAAAATGATTGAAATGCTCAAACGATGCTCAGAATTGCATTATTTGCACTTTATGCGTAATTACCTTGTATAATCCAATCTTTTTGAATAAATAACAAATAAATCATATTCTAGACAGTATAAAGAGTTTAAATTAGATTATTGTGATCAAATGACTTAGAATATGATATTGAGAATATGATTCAGAATAATCTACATTTAAACTCTCTATACGGTCTAGAATATGATTTAGATCTTACTTGTTCAAAAAGATTGGATTATACTAAGTAATTGCACATATTAAGTGAAAATAATGCATATTTCGAGTATCGTTTGAGTTTTTTAATCGTTTCTGCATTTATTCTATGTCATTTCATGACAATAATCTTCATTTAACCTTGCAATATTTCGGTCTAGAATATAATTCAAAATCTTTCTCATTCAAAAAGATTGAATTTTACATAGTAATTACCCATATAAAGTCGAAAAAAAAATTTACCAAATGACTAATTAAAGAACTTAACCGAAGATAAATTTACCAAAGAATTTAAATAAACTTTGTCTATAATAAAATTGGAGAAAAAAACTAGTTGAAAGACTAGGAATTTATCTAATCAAATAACAAGTCGGATCAAAGCAGGAAATGCTGAGAATTTGTCCAATATAGATTAAATGAACATATACTATGACAATAATCTGGATAATCTGATCCCAATTCAAAGCAAAACAATTAAATTTTCAGATTTCGATTTTATGTTTTTATTTTATTTTGGATTTTGTTTCTGAACCTTATCAAATTTAGAATTATAGTCAAATGAAATAAATAATGACACATAACACAATCTATATATTTATTTCATTGGGTCAAGTCATGTGTTATATTCCGCCAACACACACATAATTAAGTTGGTAACTCCTTAAGCATGATTTGTAGAACTTAATCATCACTTAATTGCATACTAATCTTTCATGATAATTAATATTTCATGTTAATTATCAAGATTAGGGACCTTTTAGAGATATTATTGTTATTCCAATGAATGATATATAGAGATCTATAATTTAGATCCTCAACCTGAATGATTTGACAATAATAACTTAAGTAGCAAATGATCTAATATCATCAATAACATAAACCAAATTAAGTCATTAAATATTGACTTCTAGGACATAACTCCAACATTTGGAACTAGCTACAATGCTACATAGAAAAATTTGCAGGCCGAAACCCCTAATTTATTTGAATTGCGTGAATTAACCCTAAATATGTGACAAATTAATTTATATTTACTTTAGAAAATTATTGAATCGTTTATTTCAATTACAACTTGTCAAATTAATTTTCCAGCACTTGTTTCATAAAAAATCTTCATTAATTAAGGAATTAGGTTTAGTGATTCAATCCGTTCCTAAAATCAGCTTTAGCTTTACCGCAAACAATTAGTCGGATAAACGAGATTATTTGAACTTGATTTCAGCCATGATCAATACCAATTCAAGTTGTTTTTCTTTTCCTTTTCAATGACCGTTTCCACTGAGCCTTTTTTGGTTTTTTTTTTTTTTTTGAAACAGCCACATTCCTAGTTAATAAAATTTTGCTAAAATAAAGTTAATAAAGTTTTTCAAAATAAAAAAATTATTAATATTTATCTTCACTCCTCATTGCAACTAGTTTTCTTCGTTCGAATGTTTGACTCAAAATTGTATTATTTTAATGCGAAATGTTGATCTTATAATAAGCAGATGTAGAGAATTTTAATAAAGGCATCTAGACCTAACTATGTTGGAATATTATATATTTTGGGTCCACGAGTCGTGATAGAACCGTACAAATCAATTAGTGACGGAAACTTAAATTTCAGAAGTAACGAACTAATCAGCCAATTTTCTCTTGTAAGTTAGACTGTCTAAATATTATTAGAGCCTAGACTTTTGAGAAAATGAGGTTTTAGAAGTAATGAAACAATCAACCAAACAACCAAATGCCAGGCCTTAGTTTTTGTTCTCAGATAAACATTCCCTAAGCCCAAATAGCATTGTTTTACAACATGAATTTACTGATTGCAATTACTTTTACTAAAGAAGGACCATTCTAGCAAGTACATATGCAAAAAAACACAGATTCAATTATCAAGAGCGCAACTCCAGTTTATAAAATTTCTTAATTTGGAAAATTAATATGGAAATCTTCATGTTGCATAAGGATTTCTAATAGCAGTTTTCTAAAGATAAATTGTCCTAAATATAGCCCTGAGAGTAAAGAACCGATCCCGTACCAACTGCTTTTTAGAACGTACACCAACCCAATTAAGTACCAAAACGTCATGTGCAGAGAAAAAGGAAAATGAAAATGAAACGAGAAGAGAAGAACCAATATTATTCCTCTGGTTTATTTCTATAATTCAATTAAAGATTTCAGATTTTCAGTTCAACTACACTGAAGCATTCTAACGCACTAACTAATACAAAATATACCAAAAGTGCCTTAGAACAGTTAATATACATTAACAGAACATAAAACTAAGCAGAAAAAGAAACGAGGATTTCCTTCTTAACATCCAAATTAAGTAATCAATTAAATCAATCATGCCTCTCCTGTACTGACTCCGGTTTGACAGCCGCAAGTGGCAACACAGCCAACGGCTCAGCTTGGCTCGCCTCCTCACTCCTAAACCGATCAAAGTAATTCCTCACCTCTTCCGCAATCATCTCCCGCACGATATCCACAAAACCCACCATATCTCTCTTCTCGATTTCCCCTTCCCACCTCTTCTCCCCTGCCATCTCGCCCGGTGGCCCAAGGCTTAGAGAGGTCTCTGGCTCGGGCATTGCTGACACATCCTCTGAGCATTGTCTCTTAGGTGGTGATTCAGAGTCTGACTCAGCAATATGCAGATCAGGCACCAAGTTGGAGAATCGGGATTGTTGGAGGCGCCGACGCCTGCGAAGGGATGAATTCCAATGGTTCTTGATTGAGTTATCAGTACGACCCGGAAGGAGTCGTGCAATCGTCGCCCACTTGTTGCCGTATCTGTTTACATACATTATGATGCAGAAAAGGTGGTTTAATTTATTTATGACATAATAAGTGTACAAAATTGATTTAGAATAAATTGATTTAGAATCTAAGAGGTAAGTTTGCAGAAAGATTGAAACTCTTTAATTTTTTTTTTTTAAATTGACGAGTGCACTGTTTTTTTATTATACAGTAATCCTGATAGATTCATATTCACATAATCACAATGCAATTTTTATTTGATCTGAACTTTTTCTTTTGTCAACTGTGGGCCTATGATCATTGTCACTACCGTTGATTAGATGATTGCCCTATTTAACAGAAATAGGAAACTAGAAGTGGCCATTCAAATCAATCAAACGTACAATAAAAAGAAAGAAGGTAGGAATACCATCTTTTCTATATCCGGTACAACAAAATCGGCACTAGAACTGCTTTTAGATGTACTATGCTGATCAAATCAAGTGTGATCATATCAACTACAAAAAAAGATTTATTTAAAAAAAAACTACAAAAAAAGATCGGTCATCAAATCAAAATCTCAACTTTTCATGTTCGACTTTGTAAGTCATGCATCTATTAAAAAAATAAAAAATAAAAAAGAAGTAAATTACACAAAATCTGATAAAAAAAACTTAACATAAGCAAAAGAAAGCAAATTGTGAAGGGCCAAGATATATACAAACTGAACCAAAAAAAACGAAAAGAAAAGAGAACTCACAAGAAAACAAATCAAACAGTGATCAACACTTCAATTCAATAGATATACAAAGATAGAAGCAAGCATATATACTTGGCATGAGCAGCAACAATGGTAGCATCCTCAGCAGGCGTAAAGGGGCGGTGGTGCACGGCGGGACTGAGCTGGTTGCACCACCTGAGACGACACGACTTCCCAGACCTACCCGGTATGCCCTCGCTGATCAGACTCCAATTCCTCGCTCCGTGCTTCTCCACCAGCCTTGTCAGCATCGCGTCCTCCTCGGGACTCCACGACCCCTTCACTCTCTGCTGACCCGACACCTCCTGCTGTACCTGTTGCACTTGCATCTGCATCTGTTGTAGATGCATCTGCATCTGCGTCTGAATCTGCTGATGCTGAGGCTGAGGCTGAGGCTGTGATTGCTCTCCTCCTTCCACCATCTCCTCTCAGCATGCACTTTTGGATTTTGGGATAATTTTTTTCTACCGGAAAGGATGTGAGGGTTTTAAATATGGATCGGTTTTGTTGGTTTCGTTTGGGGGATTAGGTGATGGGAGGCAATCTAAAATGGAGAAGGAGAGAGAGAGAGAGAGAGAGAGAGAGAGAGAGAGAGAGAGAAGCGGTTTCAAGTTCGCTATCAGAAACAACCGTTTCGGCGTTTTTTTCAGAGATGGTTGAGGGGGTGACTCGCATGAACCGTAAACCGCTCACCAATAAAATATTTATATTCCCTTCTCTTTTCTTTTATACTAGACTCTAACGCTCGAACTAACTTTGTCTTTGTGGGTTTATCTATCTATTTCTCCTTTTCTTTTCTCGTGTGTTGTATAACTTATTATGTTCTATGCATAGGGCTGTCAAACGTTGAAACGGAACACGGGACAGGTCTGTTCTATTTCCGTTCCGTTTCAGTCAACATAACTGAAATTAATTTCGTTTAACGTTCCGTTTCATCAAACGCAACACATTTCGATTCCGTTTAACGTTCCGTCCATTATTTACCATTGATTTCAGCGGAATTCCGTTTTCCGTTTCAGTAATGTTTATAAATTTCATTTCCGTTTCCGTTCCGTTTTCAGAAACGAAATTGAAATCTCTACCGTTTAACGTTCCGTTTGGACGGAACGGAACGAAAAACGGTGGCGGAACGGAATACTGACAGGTCTATCCAGAGGTTTAAATAGCGGCCGTAGCGGCCGCAATAGCGGCGCTATAGCGGTGCTATTTGGTACACCGCTACAACGCTACAGATTTAGCGGCCCGTCCGATAGCGCGACCTATAGCGGGAAATAGCGGGATATAGCGGTGAAATAGCGGGAAATAGCGGGTGATATAGCGGTATAATAGCGGAAATAGCGGTACAGTTTATAATTTGCTGATATAACAATAGTATTTTGGGTATAACTTTCGCATACGAACTCCGATTGACGTGATTCAAAATTCTATGAAAAGTTTACAAAAGTGGCCACAATTTTTATGTTTTGAACATTTTCAAATTCTTAAAATTTAATGCTCAAATCTGCATAGAAAATAAATATAATTTTAGTTAGCATTAATTAGTTGCATGAAATTATTTTAATTTTTTATTTTAGACTAAAACTAGACCTTCAAAATGCACTTGTGTGCGCAAATCCGCTATGGTCCGATAGCGCCCGCTAAATACCCGCTATCCGCTATCCGCTATGATATTAGCATGTCCGCTACGAGTCCGCTATCCGCTATTTAAACCTTTGGGTCTATCTATGCATGTATATCTTTCTATCATGACCTTGTCTTATTCTCACTCGTGTGCGATTACGCACTCCTACGCACGGAATATAACTGGTGTGCACGGGGTGAGTACAATTGCCGAGGCGGTTTGATTAATTACTTTACACTAATAACTTAATAAGAAACAAGGCGTTTTCTTTTTTTAACTTTTGGTTTTGCTTTTCTTAATTTACCAAGAAAAGATAAGGAGTGAAACCTATCTAGCTAGTCTTAATTAGTAATTAGTAACCATGTTAGAACCGCTTCATAAATAAATATGCTTTAATTAATAAAATTAATTAAAATATAGATTTAGATTAATTAATTAACAAGCATTATGATGACCTGTTCTCTGATCAAACGACATGGGTCGGTTCCAATCCTGTTGGTGCATTTAATTTGTCTGATACCATACCTCGGCCATTGTCTCGAATTAACTAAATTCCCGTTTGCTTAGTTTTAAATCATCCAAAAATTGTCTCGTGAAATTCGGCTGTTGGCATGAACAAAAGGCTGGTAACACATCATACATACTAGTAGGTAATGACCTCACCAAACCGACGTACAACAAATGGGGTCCGCACCAGTGTAACAAATGTAACCTCATGACCTCGTACCAAATTAACAAAACTTACCGCCTCTCTATTTTTTTTTCTTTTACATTTTCCTTTTCATGTTGTTCGTTGATCATAAATTCATAATCCATCCTCTATTCTTCTAGATGTTTAAGTCCGTTTAAACTCTAAAGTTATGCATGCCCCTTGTCAAGCCTGACCCTCCATTTTCATGCAATTGTCTTTCATGAAAGTTAGTTAAAAGTAATTTACGAGAGAGTGACGTCACTGTACGAAGAAACTAAAATTTATTATTGTAAGAAAAATTATAATTTTTATATGTAACCTATATAGATATTTATTTTCTAATAATTTTTTTCCCATTAGTGTGGGTTTTTTCTTTCTAATATTCGTGCAATTTAGATTTTAGATCCCACTTGAATCTTGATGATGAAATTTCTATGCTTGAATTTTATTAGTGTTGATAATTCCCTTTTTGTGAATTACTATATATTAGTCTGAGTGCATGGTATCTATTTGTCTTTATCAGGTGATTAATCATTAATCTTCAACAAGAAATGTATAATTAATATCCTATTTTACAAAAAAACATCAGTGGTTTAAATACCTCAACAATTCCAAATAAAAATAAAGAATTACAGTATCTAAAAAGGAATAAAAAAATTAGAGGTCCACAAAATATTTATTGATATACTATTGATCAGATGATATAAATATTTTTGTTATATATGTTATACACAACACAATTTGAATATTTCTGTATTCTTAACTTGGATATGATAGCGTGTTACAAAATATATATACACCTTTTTCATTCACTAATTGAAAGAAGTCCTAATTCGATGTACTAAATTACTACTACAGCAATGCACTAAATCAGATTATTATATGCTCTAAACACGCCTTCCTTTTAGCATAGGCCATATCCATTATCCAAGAGCCTTTTGCGGACCTTCACAAAAGGCAGCAATCTCGTATTCTCGTTACGGAGAAATAGGCAAAGAAAGCGCGTGCAAGCATAACGGAAACATAACGGAAACGGAGGGATTTAGGCGAAACGGCCCGACTCACTGACAGTCTCCTGCAACTGCAACCAAAAAAAAAAAAAAAAGAAGAGAAAAGAGAAAGGGATGTGTTGCGTTACTAACAGAACTAAAAAAATATTTATAGCGCCGGCGGTTACGCTAACAGTACCCACCACCACCGCTTGGCGCTTTCTATCGCCAACTCATTTTTCAAATGCCACGTCAGCTTCCTACCAGTTGTTGCTCTCTTCGGTTTCCTGCTACCCCATCCGTTTCTGTTACAAAATTTACCATTTTGAAAGCAATTTTGTTCTTTGCTTTTATTTGTCTCTTTCCAAGGGAGAATATATTTATTTTAAATGAGTGTGAATGAGGATTTTTATTGTTCCGAATTGAATAAAAAAATTGAGCACGCTACTAGCGTTCAGCTACAATAAAATGATGAAATTATACATGTCTTAAATTTAATTCGCATATGGTCTTACTAGTCAAAAAATAATTATGTCAGGGTAGACACTATAAAAAAGGCTAGTTTGCTCATGTGCTCGCCAAAACTTTTGGATCTTTTTTTTCACAATCACAATTCTAATTTATTTATTCTTCACAAAAATTCTAAAAACATTTTATATTATTTTATTTAATTTGAATTCTTTTGGTTAAAACCACTGAGTTCATCATTAACCTTGTCTGAAAGACAAATTTCTCATTTTACGCTAATCTCTAACAAGTAAGATTGTATTTAACGTTGATATAAAAATTTTCATAATTCTTTTATTTGTTTCACATATGCCAAGGTAATTTAAGGTTTTTGCTGGCTATAGAGGGTAAGGGTAAAACAGTAATTTGAACCCCCAACAGAACATGATAGATGAATTAAATGAAGTGTAATTAAGATGAGAAAACCTATGGTGCATACTAATGTACGGAAGCTTCGGTGCATACTGGTCTGAACTCTTGGATCTGCTTCAAAATGACCGATCCAAACCGTCCAATATGATCTTCCTATTATAATCTCCTTACCGGCCAAATTTTATATTTTTTTCAAAATTTTAAAGTATTTTTTTCAAATTTTAGAAAATCGCTAATCTAATTTTTTCTGAACCGTTCAAAAATAACAGTTTTTAAAAATTCGAAAAAATACTTAAAAATATCGAAAAATGTAAAAAATTTGGTCGGCAATGAGATTTCAATAGGGAGATCATATTGGACGGTTTGGATCGGTCATTTTGAAACAGATCCAAGAGTTCGGATCAGTATGCATCGAAGCTTTCGTACATTAGTATGCACCATAGGTTTTTTCAATTAAGATTACTATTATTAAATGAGAAAAAGGAAAATTGTGAATGATTTTCGAGTTTTGATGAGAAAATAAACAATTTCATAATTTTGATAAGGAAACAAATTACGGACACATGAACAATTAATATTATAGAAATGATATGCTATAACTTAATATTTCTATCTGCAACGGCGCATCAGCAGGAACTTACTTGAAACGCAGCCGTTTTTATCATTGGGTGCGTTTGGATGAGAGAAGAAGAAGAGGAAGAAGGAAGATGGGAAGAAAAAAATTATAAACAATCTAAACTCTTCACAAAGTTACACACTTCCCAATACTTCTTCCCACTTCTTCCCTTCTTCCATTCTTCCCACACCTATCCAAACGCACCCATTAGTACTTTTGTATGTTGTATGCTGTTTGTTGCTGACCTTATGTGTTTTGTGCTGGGTTTATGCTAAGTAGTTATAGTGCCAATTAGGGATATATGGCACCTCTATTTCTCTTGTGCTCCTATCCAAATAGCTGTCCTTAAGATAGGCTATACAGATTTGGGGCGTTTTTATGGTTTGTACTGACTTTTATCTTTCAATGGAAGTCCATCTCGGGCATCTTTCTATCAAAAAAAATATATATTTCTATCTGCAATTTTGATTGCAGACAGAAATAATGTGTAACAAATTGTTGTCAAATTCTAAGCACATCTTTCCAATATGTTGACCTAGACATACATCTAACTCTTAAAGAAGGACAAAGTAGGGGAAGAAATTTTTTCCCCAACTTAAGCCCAGTATCTAGGGCTCTATACATACTAGATTTATGCAACTGCATCATCAAAGTGTCCATTATCGTCTTCCCATATGTTGAATCGCTCCATCCATGTAAATTTAGAAAGCTTATTATATCAGAAATTATTTGAAATATATAAAATAATATTAGAAGAATGATAATTGAAAGAATTTATATATGTAAATTCCATAAAGACAGATGAGTTTCTAGATTTCCATTGTTGGAATTGTGTTCTAAAAGTTATTTTATGGTGATTACTTTTATATGTTATATTTATGAATTGGATGTTATTACCTTTTGTTCCATGAGTTTATATTCTTATTTAGAAGTGTTCAAGAAGATGCTCTTGGTCTTGAACCGCAAAACTCTAAATAAAATGAATATATATCTCTAAAATGTTCACAGGGCTTGGATATTAGCATGAACACTAATATGCCATACAAGACTGTCGTGTTGATTAAAAGTACGTTGTAGTTCTGTAAACGTTGATAAATGATTATCATTTAATAACACGAGTATATGAAAAGTTTCATATATTGAACAGACCTAATTGATAAAAATATTATATGGATTGTGTTTGTGTCATTAATATTTTTATCGTGTCATTAATTCTAAGATTGATATGATATATTTTCACATAAGGAATATGCAACGTGATTATTATTTGAAGCCATATAAAACTTGTGGTGATAAAAGTAATAGTTCTTTGTATATAACTTGTGTAGGAGGAAAATATATATGTCAATAGCTAATTGCCACTCATGAACTGAGGAATGATATTATAAAGGGCCCCTTGGTAAAGTAAGATTATAAATGGATCAAATATAACTGAAGTGCAGTTATAATTATATAATCCTACTTATTGGAGACCAAGAAAAGATTATAATACGAAGATGACACAACCCTACTTTGTATAATAATCATAATATCATATGGCAAGGAATAGACACAAGTAATGTTAATAGCATTACTAGAAGGATCGTGTTTCGTAAAAGAATTTGCTAAACATCTATATTATTTGGGTAGCTGTAATGTATGCTAGAGTACCGCTTACAGTTTATGAAATAAAATATTTTATTACATTGCCAACATAATATGGATCCTCAATATAGGTCACACCAACTGAATGGGAAACAAGAAATATATTTTCTATGTACAAGGTTTCATGTTGTATGAAACAAAGTGTACAAATAGAAAATTATATCACATGATGTGATTAACTAGCAAGAAATAAATTTATTGATATGTGAATACTATGAGTATAATATGTGTTTCACATACTATAATAATATATGAATATTAGTATGAGAATACTATGAGCATAAATTTATTTAAAGCCCAAGTCCGATTATTTTAGCAAATGAAGAGAGAAAGAAGGTTTTAAATTCGGGTCAGAATTTGAGCCAACTTTAAACTGACAATTAGTATAGCAAATGATAACCAAATTGGACAAATGATATATGCAAATTATAGCCCTGGAAGTGTAGAATCCAATGGTTCAAGTTTCATGTCGTTTGGAGTTTCCTACAGAGAGTTATCAATATTTTAGTGCTGCAACATCAGAAATTAAAGTGCTGTTTTAATTTCTGATTAGTGGTTTTAAATGCTATACGAATTTGAAAGGTTTATTTTGATGTTTTAAAAGTAAAACAGATCAGAAAAATTAGAACACAAGTAAGTTTTCATGTGTTGAAGCTTTGACTTTCTCTTTCTCAAAATATTTGTTAAAATATTCTATCGATTAAGTAATCGATCAAGATACGGGTGGTGGAGCTAAGTGTTGACGGGGAGTTCGCTAGTACGGATTCAACTGTCATTCTTGTTTCGGATTGTTATCGATTAATAAAATTCTTGGCTCAACAATCCTTCTTATAGGAATATATGTGATTGTGATGCAAATATAATATAAGAAAGTTAGCGATAATAAGAACGATCTTAGATGTTATCGATTAATAAAATTTTTAAAATTACCCGATTCACATAAATCCTTCATTCCGAAGCATATATGCCAGTATGCCACGTCATTTCTTTTTACATCAGTTGGATTTTTGGTTAGATGTCGATGTATGATGATCTAATAGGTACGGTGCGGTCATCCGTTTTCTACATGCATTGGAAGTGGGTATTTATTAATTAATTCCACTAGTGTATTTATTATTTTGTTTCCTTTATCATTTTTTATTTGGGAAAATGAAATTAACATTAAAGGCCCAAATCATCTCTGCGGGCTTTTGACAATTCAGATCACTCCTGTCAAGATTGAGCAGCCCATATTGCTGCCATTTTCTTGGGATACTTTTTTTTTTTTCTTCCCCCTGCTGATTCTTCCTTTCCGGGTTTGAAAACCACAGAAAGCTCAAAAAGCATTGGACATCAGTTGAGTTCTAACTTTGCCAAAAGGCCGAAAACCAAGGTAGCTCTGCTGGTATTTTTATAATTCAAGACAATGGTTCTCAAATGCCTAGGGAAAAAATGAAAGTTCTTCCGCAAATTTGCTTAATTTAAATTGAACATAAAATTTAATTGATACTTTGTTACAGTATTTTTGATATATCAGCCCAAAAAATAACAGATTTTATGTGATATCAAATTAAAACGACTTCAGACCAAATAACATAATTTTTTTCATATATTTTTGTTCGGCCTAGTGGTTCGGCTTTACTAATTGGTCTTGGTTAGAAGACGGAAAGCATTTTTTTTCCCATATTTTCTACTAATAATTTCGTTGGTTTCAAACTAAATTTTTAACAAGCAGAATTTTTGTAATGATCGGAAAGAAAATTTTTGTGCTCTTCTATTTTGTGAGAATTAAAGACAGAAAAAGGAAGGTTTACTTCTCCAAGTTTTCTTCACCATAGAGTGAATTTATTGTTTCTGAATTAGAGCTGTGGGGAGTTATCTTGAAAGGTTGGATCCAATGAAGACGCTCCAAGCTTCAAAAATATATCCGACCTTATTTATCGTTTTTAAATAAGAAAAATATTTGTATCAGATCGCATAATCACCGAAAATGAACGGAGGAAATGTGAAATTTAAAAAAAAGTTCTGTGCATTGCAAGTTGTAGCTGACACTGAAAATTTACATTGATCATCATGCTTCAACTACTCATGCTAAAACAAATGTATGTTGGATTTTGTTAAGGAAAATTTTAAAAATTTTCACGATGAAAAGATGAAAACAGGCCTCATCTTAATTTTTTTAATTTAATTATATTATTCGTAACGAAATCATACTACAAGATTATGGTTTTTACAATGAGTTTAATTCTGGTTACACGACAAATCTGTCAGGAACTAACATCTCGTTGCCTCCTCTTTAGGCGGAGGCGATTACTGATTATAGCTTTTCATGATAACTCTCATGGATTTTCAGTATGATTGATGTCCTGAATTATTAGCAATAATACTATTACCATTTTTAGTAATTATTTATGAAATGTTTTAAAAACCAATTCATGATAGTAATAAAAATTTTTAATTCTTTATGTGTGCGATATAACTATGTAAGAGATATAAAACCACTGATATTCACTCTACAAGATAGGAGATTAATTAACACTCTGTTTTCCCCTAATCAGCACAATAGAAGGCTTCGATTGTAATTTTTATTTTTTATTATTTGTTTATTTTTATTTTATTTTTTTGAGAGAGAGGCCCCAGAAAAACATTTTAAAAAAAAAAAAAATTCAGCTATGAGATGAAAGCAGAGATGAGCGCAAAATTTCATTAAATTAAAATTTTAAAATATAGCTAATTGTTACACGTGGAGAAATGAGAAGTACTCTTATTTTCTGATGGCATACGAATCTGCTACGCCACCACCTACACCAATTTCCATCCATAGATTGAAAAGCTGAGCGTCGCCAATTGTTTTCTAGCTCGTTTTCATGTTTCTTTTCACTTGTTGGGTTCTTTGGCTCACCAATTATGTCTGATCGGAATAATCTAGGCTTCCTTTTTGCGCCTCTATTTTTCAATTGTTATTTAAAGGCAATTTCAAATTTCAGTGCCTGAACTTTCTATAAAAGTAAATGAATTGGTTTTTCTATTTTTATTTTCAATAAACTAGTCATTGAATTATTTAAAAAAAATCAAATTGGTATCTAAAATTGTGGTTTCACCAAATTACTCTTTGAATTACAACAAAAAAAAGTTATCCCTTCAACACTTTTCAAGTTAAATAAATAATTTTCAGTTTAAATTATATTTTTTTAATTCCAAGGACTAATTTGGTGCAAAGAAAATTTTAGAGACTTAACGTTATAATATTTTCAAAGTTGAAGGACCGACATGTAAACTAAGGTTTTACAGTATGACATAACTCCAAATCATACTTTTAGAATCGTAAAATGTATCGTGTATCGATGAATTTAGTATCGAACCGTGTATCGTGTATCGTAACGAATCGTTAAAGATACGTTAACAATGATATGTTCATCCATTTAGTCATCATCAGGTGGGAGTATTGGTTATTACTGTATAATTTGTCTAATTTATTTGAGTAACATCATCTGCATAAACTATGAAATTATATTGTAAATTACTGTATTATTATTTACATTATTATATCATTTTTACTATATAAAATATAAAAATTGTAGTCATTTTAATCATTATATTTGTACTTGTATAATATTATATTATTATTATTTTCATATTCATTACTAATTATTATATTGTTTATAAAATATTATACTATATAATATATTAGATTATAATTATCATAATCATTATATTCTATTTTATATATTATTAATTTATTATACTATGTAATTTATAGAAATTATAATTAGTATAATCATTAATGATTAATAATGTGGATTATGTAATATAATTCTATAAATATCTGAAAGTTAATTGGTATAGCTGGAATATAAATATCTATAAGTTAATTAATATAAATATCGTATAATTCTCTAGCTGAAATAAGACAAACAGAGGGGTAAAGCCCACTTGAACCCATTTCTTATGTCCAATTAATATGGGTCCCACATGTCGGTTTCTTTTCTTTCCCATTCACATTTCTTCTCCTCTGGGCTCTGGCGCACGGAGAAAAGCGGCGACCAAATATTTTATTGGAAAATTGAATCGTCGCATCTATCTCGTTATCCGATTGGTTACTACCGTATCGTTCGTATCGCACGATTCGATACGATACGTGTATCGCTCGTTGAATCGCGCACGATTCCGACGATACCCTCCATCTTCGATACACAGGCACGGTACGTCTCGATTAGGCTTTAACTCGTACCGTACCGTGCGATACGTAGCGTGAATCATACGATACTAAAAACTATGCTCCAAATGATTAGAATATATTTGTACTATTTTATTGCCGCCCAAAACTAACTTTTTTTCCCCAATAATTAATGATGGGACCTGAGTGGAATATTCAAATTTTAATGAGAATATATCTATACTAATTTGTTGCCAACGCTATTTTTCTCAATACTTAATGATATGATGGGACTTTAGAATATCCCAACATTAAATTAAATATATAGACCCTGCATCTGATGACCAGTGGCCTTATAATTTAGCCTCATGTCACAAATGTGGTTTGGGTTGTTGCCAAACTTTAAAAAAAATTCAGTTTTATCTGTTTTATCAGTTTAATCATGGTTTTATTACCGCACAACTATTTTATCGCTGTTTTATCACCAATAAAAATTAAATCACCACCTAACTACTAAACCACATAAATTGTATTTTTTAAATCTTAATTGGAACATAATACTAACATTAATTGTAACTTTATTTCGACGGCTCCGTTTGGATGGTGTGGGAATAAGATGAATAAGGGATGCGTTTGGATAGGTGTGGGAAGAAGGGAAGAAGGGAAGAAGTGGGAAGAAGTATTGGAAAGTGTGTAACTTTGTGAAGAGTTTGGATTATTTATAATTTTTTTTTTCTTCTTCCTTCTTCTTCTTCTTTCTTCCAACGATCCAAACGCACCCAAGGAAAGAAGTGGGAAGAAGTATTGGGAAGTGTGTAACTTTGTGAAGAGTTTGAATTGTTTATAATAAATTTATTCTCTTATTCTCTTATTCCCACACCTCATCCAAACACAGCAGACGGAAAAATAAACCTCATTAAATTGAACTTAGTAGACATCTAAATGGAGATGATCCTAATGCAAAATCCTGTTTGTTTCTGTCTTAAGAGGCTACATAACTCACTATGCATCCTTTATGCAACCAAATATTTATTACATAAAAATGAATAAAAATACATAATTTATTACATCTAAAGAGGTTACATAACTTGTACAAAATATTTCTCCATTATAAATTTCGAACTATACCTCTTTCATTAATTTCTCACCGCGAAATATTTGTCTTTTTATATGAATATATAAATGCATAAATTACTTTTTTTTTAATAACTAAACTCCTGTTACATAGCAATATACAAATACTTATAGTCTTATACATCCTCAAATTATACCATTTTTTACTGCACAACCAAACACTCCCTTATCGGTAAGTTCAGTGCATAGAGCTTATGACCGAAAGCAAGTGGGATTCTCCAATTTGGGATTCCGATACTTGCTACCACCACGTGTGATTCTTCGCCACGTATGCCGAATTTGGTCGGTCTAGCCTTCTAGGGGAAAAAGATTAGTCACTGCCTAGACTCGTTCTACTGAGAACCAAGGCCCAATCTAAAAAAATCAAATCAGTAAGATGGTTTTTCGTTTTTAAAACATATTTCCTTGAAGCCAGCATTTTTCAAATATGCTTGGAATCAATGGCATGCTGTCTCAAACTTTTATTTCGGGTATGCTCACCACCTCATCTTCATCGGACATTGCGAGAGATATCACTAACTAGAGATATATGTTGAGATTGGAGGAACCACTAAATATAATAAACAACAGTGCTAAATGGGCGTGTGATGTGACTAATATTAGATAGTTCACATCAAATTAAAGCCATTGAATTAAATTCTTTCATTAAGATTGTGCACATTTTTCTACCATTGGATATATATATGATACACTAATTGAGGCGTCAATTGAAAGGGATTTGATGGGCACTTATATTAATTGTATCCATTGGAATTGATATTAAAAAGATATTTATTCGAAATACTAAATTTCATTAAACGATAATATCGTGCTGTAAGAAGATTATAATTACTCAATAAAAATATCGGTTGTGAAAGAAATATCAATGAAATTAACAAAAATATTGCCATCTGTTCCTAAAAAGTGAAAAACTAATTCAAATATAACTATTCCGTATTTTATCATCTAGATATGATTAGAGATGCTAATTCAAATAACAGTTCCACATTTTACTATCATATTTTGAATTTTACTGGGGTTCAAATTTTTACTTGTATACTATTTCTGGTCCGAAAAAAAATTAGCGCTTTGAATTTGGATATTTATAGTACAGCGTTCAGGTCATTTGTACAGTTTTTTCAATAAGGTTTCTGTCTCCTATTTATTAGTACCCATATTTATAAGACTTATCAGCAGCAATTCTCTGTACGAATGCGACTTATGACCAACCATATTTATGGAGCTGATGTTGCCAATGTTATTGCACACGTTCACAAAATTTGTGCTTCCTTTTTGCTGGAGCTACTTGTGGCATGTACAGCAGTTCTCTTAAATTATGAACTATACGAGTACTGCTTCTTGTGAAAGCAGGGTTCAATACACTTTTAATGAAAAATCAGGATGAATGAGCAAACTTGCACAAGATAATTGTAGGCCGTCTTTTCGGCCTTCAAATGTAGTAAGAAATTGAAACGCATGCTTGAACCGGTTGCTAGAAGACGAAATAATAAAGCTCAACAAGTCCCTTTTAAATGGACACGTCCTTATTTTCTAAAATTAGAGTGCCTTTCTGTTATGTTATTTCCTTTTCAGTTGCTTTTCAATCATAAGAAGTTCCCGAAGGGGCAAGGAAAAACGCATGCTTAGACATGCTATACAACTCCAAAACGGCGCCAATCAAGTTGGAGATGATGTAGAGTATAGCAGAATGAAACAAAAAGAAACACACAAGAGAGAGAGAGAGAGAGAGAGAGAGAGAGAGAGAGAGAGAAGTGACCATTTTTCCAAAAGATGCTTATATTTTAGTATATCTTTGATTAATGTAAGATACTCTTCTCGACTATCAGCAAATAATTATTAGTTCTCGTAATATCCTAATCAAAGCTAGAACCTATCTAAAGCAAGATACTCGTCAAGGTTATTATTATTTTTTTCTTTTTTGCTTTTTCTTTTTCTGTTTAAATAGAACCTCATCAACGCCAGAGACAAACTTTCAAGTTCTTTTCATGCCCATAATGACAGTTTCGAACTCCGTACCAGTTGGGCTCCTCACAAGCCACTCATCTCTCTTTAAAAGCTAGCCTTTTCTCCTTTGTTTAGTAAACAAAAAAAGGAATAGCTTTATGTTTAAAAGTTTTGAAGTAGATGGCTTGTGGTGCAATATTGCTCTGTTTTCTCACAATGTCACTGAGTTTTCATGGATCAATGGGAGAATCTCCTCATGATAAGAAACCACGAAGGCTTCTTGTCGATACTGACATGGATACGGATGACTTCTTTGCACTTTTTTATTTGTTGAAGCAGAACAGATCAGAATTTGATCTCAAGGTTAGTCTCTCTTTCTCTGCTTTTCTGAACTTTGGATCTAATGAAAGGATACATGAGTTATGGTTTGGCTCTTTAAAGTATAACTGAAGTTGGGTTTTGTTGGTTCTTCATTTAGGCACTATTATTATTAATTATTATACAAAGTAGCCCTTGCTCTGAGCCTCATATAAAATACAATGGTATTATATCCAAATAGGTCAATATATAGGCTTCCTTGTAAGTATATAAAATATATATTTTTTAGCAACTCGTAACTATATAAAATAGAGATATATAGGAATGCTGGTTCCTTTGAAACTTTGCATGTTATTTTCGTTCCTTCGCAAAAAGATCTTGTTCTGTTCTTATTTTAATACAAAACAGACAAACTGGCCCCTAGGTGGCATGTCTTTGAATAATTCTTTCTTTTTCTTTTTAAGAAAATGTTCCTTTCGGATAACTACCATTTATGTATTTGACTTTGCACTTTCGGCAGGTAAAATTTTCGTTGGAATTTTGGATAAAATAAAATACAACATCATATAATATTGCGGTTTGGTTCTAAGGAGCACTTTGATTAATTATCATTTCTTTGTTTCTTTTATAACCGTATCTGTAGGTCATATATGGAATCCTACATCAAATAATCAAGTGCAGCTTTGATTAGTCATTAAAATTAGACCTCAAAAAACATCATCCATGGTTGATATATAATGGGACCTTCTTCTGTTATGTTTTTACAAGATAACTCAAATATAAAGGAAGCTCGTATATGGTTAATTCTTAAGTTTTTTTCTCGGTACAGGCGGTGACTATAAATGCAAATGCATGGTCAGATGCTGGACATGCAGTTAATCACTTGTATGACATTTTGTATATGATGGGTCGTGATGACATAAGAGTAGGAGTAGGCGGAGAAGGCGGTATATCAAATAAAGGTGATATACATCCTGATGTTGGGGGCTATCTGCCTCTGATTGATCAGGTATGAAAACAATTTTGCATGTAACTACAACTATATCTTCTCTTGAACCTGATGCTTAATCCTGCTACAAATCTGATATGACCAAGTTTATGTTTACATGTGAAAGTGTGATACAGAGTATGTCAACAGTAGGCAACTGTCGTTACAGACAAGCTATTCCTGTGCGGTTAAATATTGACACAAATTTTGGACTCAGAAGGAGCTTTCTTCCACAGGTACAGCTGAAAATTGCATGTCAATATAATACCAATTGTTTACATCTTGGAAAAAAGTCGAGCAGAGAATGAAGTTTTTTTTTCACTACTGCTCCGGTATTGCACACTCATGTTTAATTCGAGATATTTTTTACAACAGGGTAACAGACGATACATACCACTTGTTCAACCGACAGCACAACAAGTAATGATAGACACCATTTCTGATGGTCCGACAACTGTTATTCTGATTGGAGCACACACAAATTTTGCAATTTTTCTCATGACGCACCCTGAATTGAAGAAAAATGTTGAGCACATATATGTCATGGGGGGTGGAGTCCGATCAAAAAATCCGGTAGGCTGCTGCCAGGAAAATAACACTTCTTGCAAGCCTTCGGGACAGTGTGGTACCATTGGTAATTTGTTTACAGGATACACGAGTAATCCTTATGCAGAGTTCAATATATTTGTGGACCCTTTCGCTGCATATCAGGTAGATATAGAAGTAAAATATAATTTATCTATTCCTTTTTTTTTTTTAGGAGGTTCATCTATTGCATCGCCTTACGCACAATTGAACATGTATACCAGGAAGCACAAGGGAAAATAGATAATACAGTATTAGCATTGAAAAAGAAGAAGAGAAAAAATTTCTTAATTATGAGATTTGAATATGTAGGTCATTCACTCTGGCATTCCTACTACCCTTGTGCCACTCGACGCAACCAACTCCATTCCTATAACTGAGCAATTCTTAGTCGAATTCAAGCAGCATCAGAACACTTTGGAGGCACAATACTGCTACCAGACTATGAAATTCTATATTGTAAGCTCTTCTATTGCATCAACCTGTGACAACCTGGCAGGGTAATAATCATTTTTCTAATGTGATTGTTCATTAAACTTGTCAGGCTTCTTTCATGTGGGATTCATTTACTTCAGGCATAGCTATCTCGATTATGCGCAATGGAGATAAGTACAATGGTGAAAATGAGTTTGCTGATATGGAATACATGAACTTAACTGTAGTCACCTCCAACAAACCGTATGGTTTAGATGATGGCTCTAACCCATTTTTTGATGGACGAGAAGTCCCCAGATTTAATTTAACAAAGTATGGAGTACACAGTGGTCATGTTCAAACAGGACTTGATGATCCCTTTTGCCAGATCAATGGAAGAAATACAGGCAGATGTGAGGTAGTTTTGAAGCTCGCTTTACTAAAATTTGCAAATTATTCAATATTCTTTATATAAATACTTCCATTGGATATCATATTTCTAGGACGGGTTTACCAAGGAAGAATGTGGCCCAGAGGCAATCCAAGTTCGAGTAGCGACGAAAGCAAAAGCAAATCAAGATCCTAAAAGTTCACTTGATAGGGAATTTTTCAAAAGTTTTCTGGAGGTAATTGCTTATATACAAACGAAATATTAATATCTTGTTAACAAATGTTTTTTATCTTGTACAATTGAGATATAATGTTTAATATGACATACATATTGTCATAGGTTTTAAATCAACCTCAACAAACAGGACGCTTTAATTTCACAACCGAGTTCCCATATTACAAAGAAATTCTTTACAAGGCAGATATTCCTGATAAATCTAAAGGAAAACTTATTGTTTTCGACATGGACATGAGTGCTGGAGACTTCCTTTCCCTAATATACCTTATCAAAGCTCCAGCTGATCAAATAAATCTCAAGGTACATTTACTCCACAATTTTTTTTAATATTCTCCACACAAATATGATGATTCAGCAATGATACAGTTTTATTCGGTCAAAAATTTAACTCTGATTCTTCTTTTAATTAGGGCATCCTTGTTAACGGCAATGGATGGGCAGATATAGCTACCATAGATATTATTTATGACGTGTTACACATGATGGGTCGTGATGACATTATGGTTGGCCTCGGAAGTACTAATGCACTGGGTACACCAATACTTGGTTGCAACTATGTTAAGGCTATACCAAAGGGCAGTGGTGGATCACTCGATTCAGATACACTTTTCGGCCTTGGTCGTTTATTGCCAAGAAGTCCTCGAAGGTACCAAATATATGCAAGGAGGCTTTCTCATTCCTTCTGTTTCCAGAGTGTATATGATGTAGTATCATATTTTCATTTCCTTGCAGATACACAGCTGAAAAATCAACTGAACTAAGACAGCCATTGGCATTTGAAGTCTGGCAGTCCATTACAAGCAAACTCGATCCAGATGAAAAGATCTTAATATTAGCAAATGGACCTCTCACTAACATAGCTAATATAATCCTCGATAAAAAAGCAAGCTCAGTGATAGAGGTCTGTTTCTTACTTTTTTCTGATATTTTTGAAGAGTAATTCCTATTAATCACGTCAATACTAACAGATCTGCGCAATTTAATTTGATATATAGAATATTTACATTGTCGGAGGCAATATCAAGGATGAAGAAAATGAAGAAGGAAATGTATTTACCATTCCATCGAACAGATATGCAGAGTTCAACTTCTTTCTTGATCCTCTAGCAGCCAAGACTGTACTTGAATCGCATATAAATATTACTCTTATCCCACTTCGTATTCAGAGAAAATTAAACTCATTTATGTCAATGATTGAAGCTCTAGAACATGTCAAGGGGACTCCTGAAGCCCATTTTTCATACCACTTGCTATCCTTGATGCAAAGGCTTAAACAGAGACATGTAGCATATCACCATATGGTAATTAAAATAATATAGTTATATTTGGTTTTCATCATCATTCTTGAATTCTCTATCATGCAAGAAAAGAATAATCCTTATTTGGAAATCACATGTTCTGGCAGGATATATTTTTGGGTGAAATTCTTGGGGCAATTTTTCTTGTAGAAGGATCGAATTTAAGTCATGAGGTGCTGATGAAGTCAATTAGAGTATTGAGCAATAACAACATCAGCGAGGATGGACAAGTTATAATAGACGACGATCATGGGAAACTAGTGAAGGTAATAACTGACATTGAAAAGGAAGCATACTATACAAATTTTGCTGATGCATTAAACAGTAAAAGACAGTCTGCGGTGATTGCTAGTTTTGATGAGCAAAAGAAACTGTGGAGCAACCAATCTGAATTCTATCTGTTATGATTTTCAAAGATTTTCAGTATTTAAAGGAAAGCAAGATCATCTACACTGTAATTAAGAGTGTATATATATATATATATATATATATATATATATATATATATATATGTATATATAGGTAGACAAAGCAATTATATACGTATTGGTTCATTTCTTATTGCATGTACACATATTTTTTTCTTTACGTCCCCTTTTTGGTCTTTTTTTATTTTTTTCATTAGTGCTTGGTCCATATGCCCTGCGGCGTAAAATTAATTGAAAACTAAAATACCACAATGTGAATTCTTGAGATTAGTCCGGGCTGAATTGATGTCTAAGAAAGGCGGTTCGTCCACTTACAATATAACCTACGTACATTGTAGTGTTTCAACACAATTAATTGTAATTTTTCTTCGCCGAAGGATTTTTTATTTTTTGGAAAGTTTTTTTTTTTTTTGAGAATTTTTTTTAAATTTTTGAGATAACTGGACAGTTGAGACTTGAGTACATGTTTTCATTTGACTGAAAATAAAGGTTTTTATACAAGGCAAATAGAAATGTCTGAGAGAAAAAAATATCCTCCGTAATTGAATCGATGGCAGCAACGATTTGTTTTTACTTTTGACATAATTCATCCATACAGTGAAATGATAACCGCCATTTACAGTTTTGACATCACTTATCATTACTCGAACAAAGTGAACACATAAAACAAATAAGGTGAATATATAGATGATCAAAATGTACACATATAAAAAGATAAGTTTTATCATCACTTGTTTGGATTTTTATATGCATATTCATCTTATTTTCATTAAACTTATTTGTTTGTATGTATTCACTTTGATCATTTATATATTCGTCTTGTCTATTTTATATGTCAGTTTGTCATCGCTTGCCATCGCTTGAACACAATGAACACATAAATAGACAATATGAAAAATAAATGATCAAAGTGAACATATACAAATAAATAAGTTCAATAAAAAAAAAGTTAAATATGTGTTCACCTTGTTTATTTTATGTGTTCATTTTGTTCAAACGATGACATAACTGTAGATGACAATTATCATTTGATAGAAATTAAATAAATTCATTTCATGTCACTACTAAACTTGTCAATTTTAAATATGTCGTTTTTAAATGTCAAAATTAGTTTTACAGCACTTATTATTAAATTATATATTTATCATTCTAAGATCCATCAATCAATTAAAAAAACCTCAAACTATTCTTATTTAATTGAATAGTTCAACTAGGTTAAGAAATCTTACAGAAAAGAAAAAAAATAATTAAACAAAAACATAGAAGGCATGCCTCCATCCCCAAAGCATATCAGAATTCTTTACCCAAAAATAAAGATTGGAATTGTTCTATATGAGAAATTAATCAAGGAAAAATTATAGCATATTTCTTTTGAAATAAATTATTTGTCAGAATAAATATTTATTATGTAAGTTTGTTAAGCTAAATTTGATTTAATTAGCTTAATAACGGTCGTTGCTTCTCTGTATTAAAAGTCAATAGCATGGAATTTTGATATATGCATTATTCTTTGAGCAATAAGAAAATTTATTAAATATAAAACATCAAAGTTAATAATATGTGAAGCACTAATAGAACTCAAGAAATATTTTTTTATGCAGACGAGGAACTATTATTTAAGGTTCAGCTTTGTTATTGAGAAAAGAAAACAAAACTTTTAGTTGCATAAATCAAACTTTAAGACACAAAATGGCATAAAATCAATTTTTTATATTTCTTAGTGCTATAATATCCATTTACAATGGTATTAAATACATTACTTTATTAGTTTATTTGCTATAGCATATCTCAAATTTAGTGTTTTAATTATTTTCTTTTTTTTTTGTATTGGCATAGAAATAATTAGTCATTTAGTGTTACGAAATTCTATTTTTTTTTTGCAATAGCATGAACCAAAATATTAAAGGATTTCTATACACCGTCCAGTAGGTAGGGAATTGCTGACAAAGGGCTTTTTGCTACTTTCAACATAATATTTTTTACAAATGACTAAAATGCCCCTCTGATCCGTCTAATCCCGCAAAACAACTTCAACCTTCTCTCTGCCCAATAATTAGTCTTTCGACTGTATTTTTTTCTATTTATTTATTGAAATTCAGCTAGCACATACCAAACTATTCTATTAGCTTAAAATAGGTATCGAGGAGGTGTTATGAAGGTTTTAAAGTGAGAAGTACGATATCAGAAGTTTTGCATTCTGAAGATGATTTTTAATTTTTTCTTTTTTTTTTCTTTTTACGTGTTAAGTCTTTTTTACAATTTAGGGACTATATTTTCGGGACTGATAAAGATCGTCTCAAAACGCGTTTTTCATTTTTAGAAAACGCATAATTAACTTAATTTCATTTTCGAAAATTAATTAAATTCCTGTCATCCTCATCCATCATTTCTTGGAATCATCCCCTCTTTCCTCTTTGTTTCGCTAACTTTCCCTCCTCTCCCTCTCTGATTCACTACTATCCAGAGCTCATCTCTCTCTCTCCTCTGTTTTGATATGCATAACAGTTCTAGTTAATATAGCAAAAATTCTAGTTATATATGAAAACGTTCTACTTAATATATATAAATGTTCTACTTATATATATATAAATGTTCTAGTTAATATGTATAAAAGTTCTATTTATATATATAAAAGTTCTAGTTAATATGTATAAATGTTCTAATTATATATAAAAGTTCTAGTTAATATGTATAAAAGTTCTACTTATATATATAAAGGTTGTAGTTAATATACATAAAGGTTCTAGTTATAAACATAACAGTTCTAGTTAAATACATACTGTTCTAGTTAAAAATATAACAATTCTAGTTAAATACATATATGTTCTATTTAAATATATAACTGTTCTAATTAAAATGCATAATTGTTCTAGTAAATATAATTCTCTCTGTGACTTATCCCTTTTCTCTCCTCCCTCCCCCCTCCCCCTTTCCTGCCTCCCTGTCATTTTCGTTATGTCTCCATATTTCGCTTCCTCCCCTCCCCTCTCCTCCCTGTCTCTCATCCTCTCTGTGTTCCATCATCTCCATCATTCTCTCTATTGACGCTCATCCCCTCTCATCCCTGGACTTCCAAAAATAGAAAATGTGTTTTCTAAAAATAGAAAGGGATGACGAGGATGATAAAAGAAGGAGAATGATAGAAAGCAATTTCGTTTGCCAACTATTAGTCACTGACAAAAATATGATGAAATCCATCGGATTTTGACTTAGAAACAACACTATACAATCAACGAAACAATAATAGTTATTTAGAAATTGTTACCTCTGAAAGAAGATTGTTGGTGAATAAATTTTATCTCCACAAGTAAAAGTAAAAAAAAAATGAAACTAAATTGCAAATTTTAAATTTCTTAGAAGAAGGAAAAAAAAAGACGATACGGTTATTGCAAATTCCAAATTCCAAATTTCTTAAAACATTTGTACTTATCTTTTAATACTTATTAGAGGGAGATTACAATTGTCTCTTATTAGACCGTGTTTGGATGAGCTTAGGAATAAGAGAATAACTTTTTTCTACTCCCAAATTTATTATAAACAATCCAAACTCTTCACAAAGTTACACACTTCCCAATACTTCTTTCCTTATTCCTCTTATTCCCACACCATCCAAACGGATTAGAAGGAAATTATCTAGAAGAAAAGGAAAGTATTATTAAGGAACTAATTTATGGTAAGGCAGGTAAGCTTAAAGAATAAAAAAACTTAATTAATATTAAGGACAGTTTAGTCATTTGAAAAAATATTTCAAATATTAGGTTGCAAGCAGCAAAAAATCGTTTGTCAAAAGCAATTCCTTTATATTTGATGCTTATTTGATATTTGAATATGCCAGCTGCCATATCTGACTTGTGCCGTGTGCAGTTTTGGTTAAGCGGATTAAAGCACATCAATCACATTAGGTAAGATTTGTTTCATTCGTCCTTTGTTTCTCTATAGAACATAATTTATGTGTACTTTAGTTAGAGTTATCCTTTTTTTGTTCATTAAACATAACTGTTGAAAATAAAAATTATTTTCCTTGTCCTCACTTTTAATTATCTCATCAGATATAGTCCGAAGTCATTCCAACTTTATTAATTAATCGATTATTTTTTTAAGTTATTTTTTAATTATTCTTTTAATTCATTTATCAATCAATCATCTACAATCAAATAAAACGTTAAAAAAAACTAACAATCAAATAATACGCAACTAGTGTTACATAGAAATATATATTCCGAAGACGCTGGCAACAGTCACATTTGTTAGAGATATGTCCTAGAAGCCAATTCATTAGGCTACTTCTATAGTTTATGTTATTGGTGATTTCAGATCATTTGTTCTTTGATTTACTCGTTGACAGTTCATTCAGGTTGAGGATCTGAATTATAGATCACTGTTATTCATTTAGTAGTAAATGACAACGATAAATCTAAAAGTCCATAATCTTGATAATTAACAAAGAACATTAATTATCAATAAGATTAGTATGCAGATTAAGTGATGATTAAGTTCTATAAATCATAGGTTAGGAGTAACCAACTTAATTGCATATGTATATGTTATAGAACATAGTACAGGACTGGACCCCACGAAATAAATATATGGATTGTGTTGCGTGTCATTATTTATTTCGTTATGATTTTGGTTCTAAGTTTGAGATGATTATCTTTTCCACATGAGGATAGATGCTATAAATCATGTCTACCGCTGATTCCTGATAAAGGCTGCTATACGGACTTGATTTAAGTATTCTTGAATCGTGCGGGGAAAAGCTAATTATCAAGAAAACCGTATGTCCCTCATTAATTCACTTAGTGAGTGACGATATCTGTTTGGGCCCCTTGATGGAGATAGATTGTTTGCTAGCAACTGATACAATTATCTCTAGATCAAGAAACGTATAATCTGCAAGAATGACACGTTCCTATCTTGGATTATACGATGATATCGTGTGACATAAGAATCAAAATAGAGAAACCATTTATTCTCTCATGCAGGATTGAAATATTGTAGCAGTACATTATTTATGTGAATTGGGAATCATAACGTGTTGCTAGATACCGCTTATGATTATTGGAATTAAATGGCGATTTAATTCCATGTCCAACATAGCATAAATCCTCAAAGGGTCACACATAATAAGGTGTTTAACCACATGTGCATTAATTATTTATTTGCAACAATTGGTTTTGCAAAATATGATAAGTTGATTAATTAATCGTATGCCGTTATGGACCGTTATGATTAATTAAGTCAAATAGATCATATCGAAATAATTAGATGCATTGACTAATTCCATATTAATTATTAAATAGTTAATAATTAATAATAATCAACACATTAAATAAATTGAGCAAAATGGGCCTTAAATTAATTAGTTGATTTAATGCCAAATGGAAGGTGTAATAAAATGGAAGGCAATTGGGCTCAACTTGTCTTGAGGCCCAACCCACAAAGGAGGTAGGTAGGGTGCGGCTACATGGGGGTATTTTGGTCCTCCAAAATTTGGATGAAGAGCTAGGGCATGAGGTCTATTTAAAGGGGTGTTCCTTGGGAGCAAACCCTAGCCTCCACACACCTCTCTCTCTCCTTCTCTCTTTGGCCGCACCTCTCAAGAGGAAAAAGAAAATTTCAGAATTTTCTATTCCTCTTCCTCTCTTCCACACACCACCTAGCTCATGTGTTGAGCAAGCTTTTCCACCAAATTAATTGGAGAATTAACTAGAAAGGGAAAGCTTTGGAATTAGGCACAATTCTCTCAATTACTAGCATAATTGATTAGAGAAGGTGGTTAATTCCTTAGTGGACTCGAGGAGCACGGCGTGGAGGTTCTTGGAGAGCACGCCACCGACACCAACGCATTGGAACGAGCCTCTTGGTTGCGATACCAAGAGAGGTAGACTTCCAATCCCTTTTTCTCGTGCGTTTGAATAGCTTGTGTACTAGATCTTGTGTGTGCTTTGTTTTGCTTGGTTAATTAATTGGTAATTAGCATAAAATTAAAATTAGCACACTTTCTAACAGTGGTATCAGAGCCTTGGTCGTACTTAAGCTATTTTAAACACTTAATTAAGAGAAATTGGCTAATTAATGGATTAGTAGAGATGATGCGTTTGTTTGCTGTCTGGAAATGGTATTTTCTGTGTTATTTCGCATTTTTCTCTGTGATATGTCCTCTGGAAGATCTTTCCATCTACATGAAAGTTGTAGATCTGTGGATTGTGATTCTTTTGGCGTTGGATTCACATTTTTCTGAATTAGTGTAGATTTACTGTGAATAAAATGGCGACAGTGCGCAGAACCAGTTTCTGCTTGCACTGTCCTGTTTGAATGGCTTGAAAGATTTATATTTTGAATATAAGTACCAGTGTTCTATGGCTAGAAATAAAGAGGACTTGAAGCTCTTTCTGAGAATGTAAAATTTGTTGCATGACTCGGATTAATTTGTGGGTTTTCAAGTATGAAAAAGAAGATCTTATCAGATCCAGTTTATTGAGCAAATCGATTGTTCTAATAAACTGTACCAACTGACAACTCCTTTAAAAATTCTGTTTAAATGGAGTTGTTCTATTTTGAGTTAGGATTCCAGAAAAATTAATTTTATAATTTTTCGTGGATGTTTGGACCTTCAACTAGGTTAAAACCTTTCAATTGACAGTCTGTTCCAGTACAGAATTTGTTGATTGTTTAGGCTGTAACTTAATATTATTGAACTGAACTTGGTTATTTTCTTTTCATGAATGGATAGCCTGTAGTCTAAACAAGTTTTTCTATGTATATTGTATATATAAAAACTGGATAGAAGGTGGTCTAACAGACCAAATGGTTGAGAGGATAATCTGAAAATCTCATAACGGTGTTTCGTGCACTTGTAAGAGATTTGTCTTTTTTTGATTCTCCCAGATGGTTTAAGATCTCTTCTTGAAATTTTTACTGGTAGTCACAATTTTGATAAGGAGCTTAAGTAATTTATTTGAGAATTTTTGGAGACCGAAAACTGTTGTTTTTGTTGGATTCCATTAGTTACGTTTTTTGGTAAATTACTGTTTTTCTAAGTATTCAAACTAGTTGAAATTAATTAGAAAACTCCTTGTTTGATCTCCTTTCTGTTATGGGATGTTGAAAGAACTTTCTAAATGAATTTAAACAAGGTTGGTTGTTTAAAATTGAGGATTTGTACACGGAATTTACTTATAGCAAACGATACGCAAAGATGCTTGAAAATCGTTAATTGGAAACAAAGTTCTTGTATGTGCTAACTTTGTTTTGTAGGTGGATAGTGGGTTTAGTATGGCTCAAGACTCAATGCCTTGTGGTTGTAAATGAATGCATGTGTGAATGTTTGTAATGCGGCCTTTGGTGCCATTAATTAATTTTGATTAATTTTTGATGTAACTTGTGAGGCTTGCATGCCCCTAAGGATAGGAAGGGAATAGGATGTTTTCACATGTATTTTGTAGCTTTATTTTATATAGGATTTAGATCCTTATAGAATTTAGTGGGAGGGCATGGAGTAGATTAGTTTTGCTTCATGGAGGATGTGGCGAAACTAATGCAAGCGGGAGCCATACAAACCCACAACTATGAGATGCTTGTATGAATGCTTGTGTTAGGTTAGGTATGGGTGTATGATTACACGACCACCAAACAAAGCGTCATATGAATTGTTTGTCCCAAACTAAAAAGAATTAAGTCTAAACAAAATTCACTCTCCTTCTTTCTATCCCCTTCTTACGTAGTATGATCGGTCATTGATGTATTCTCGCCGACGCGGGACATCGTGATCCATCATCCGTGTCGGGGTGTAAATCGGATTTACTAGGAGCAAATAGAAAGAAGTGACTTAACAATGATTCAAATCGGATTGGTCATTGGAGTGAAGTTCGTTAATCGAACCAAGAATCATAGGAACGTATGATTGGTTGGAGAACCTATTTCACATTTGTTGGTGCAATGTTCTGCCGACGCCGTCGTTGCATTAACAAGTTGTGGGAGTCTTGGAAATTCACTACATTTAGGGACATGATATAATGTAGTGGAAGTTTTACTTAGTTAAAACAAATTTTAAAGCATAAACTAATTGACCTTAAAACTTATGTATTGTTGTAGATGTCTTCCTCATCTTTTACGCTACGTTCTCTTGTTGAGAGAGAGAAGCTCGCTTTTAACGGTGCCAATTTCTTGGATTGGCATCGCAACCTAAGGCTAGCCTTTAGGTATGAGAAAAGAGAGTATCTCCTCACCACTCCCATGCCATCGGCTCCAAAGGCAACCGCTTCCCAAGAGGAAAAGGATGCCTTTGCGAAGCATGAAAACGAGGACATGGAGATGTCCGTCGTGATGGTGGCAACCATGGAAGCGGAACTCCAAAAGGAGTTCATGGATAGTGGCTATGGAGTGTTCGCCATGATCACTCGCCTATCCAACATGTTCCAAACAAAGGCCCGCACCGAAAGGGCCCGTCTCATCAAGGCCGTCGCCAACACTCGCCTGGCCGAAGGTCATGATGTCGGGCCACACGTCATGAAGATGGCGGGGTTGTTTCGGCAGCTTGAGAAGCTTGATACGCCCTTCCCTTCGGGGGCGATACAAGACTTCATTCTCAATTCTCTCCCTCCAAGCTTCACCGGTTTCGTTGTGAACTACCGGATGAACGGCATGGACAAGAGCATGGATGACATCCAAAACATGCTCATTGAGACGGAGGAGAGTCTTAAGAAAGAGAAGGGCCCCAAGGATGTTCTTGCGGTGAGTGGGAAAAGCAAGAAGATAAGAAAGCGTGGCCGCAAAGGCAAAGGCAAAGGCCCGGTGACGCCCCAAGGTCCGGCCAAGGGTGCTCCCGTGGGTTCTAAGAAGAAGAAGAACCCGGCCTCTTCCGAGACCGTTTGCTACTACTGTAGCAACAAGGGCCATTGGAAGAGAAACTGCCCAAGGTACCTAGCTGACAAGAAGGCGGGAACTGTCCAACCTTCTACCTCAGGTATATTTGTCATCGAAACCCTTCTCGCTACTTCTCACACAGATTGGGTATTTGATACTGGTTCGTGTGCTCACATTTGTCGAAATGTGCAGGTACTAAAGAATAGAAGACGGCTCGAGAAAGGCGAAGTTCAACTCCGCGTCGGTAACGGCACGTGCGTCTCCGCTATGGCCGTTGGGAGCGTGGAACTAACTTTGCCTAATGGTTTTGTATTGGAACTCAAGGATGTTTTTGTAGTTCCATGTATCACTCGAAACATTGTATCCGTTTCTTGTTTGGATTTGGATGGTTATGATGTTGTAATAAAGAACAAGTGCTTGACTTTGTTTCGAAATGAAGTTCGTTTTTGTGATGCACATTTATTGAATGGTCTTTATGTGCTCGATTCGAATGGATTTGTTTTGAGTGTTGAAAATGACAAAAGGAAACGTAAGGTTTCACATGAGAATGCGACTTTAATGTGGCATTGCCGCTTAGGTCATATCAACGAGAAACGCATCAAGAGACTACAATCCGTTGGTCTCTTGGATCAATTCGCTTTCGAGCCAATTGACACTTGCGAATCTTGTTTGATGGGAAAAATGACCAAAGCGCCTTTCCCCAACAAAGGGATAAGGGCAAATGGATTGTTAGATCTCATACATACCGATGTATGTGGACCTATGAGCATTTGTGCACGTGGAGGTTTCTCATACTTCGTCACGTTCACTGACGATTATAGTAGATACGGGTATATCTACTTGATGCGTCATAAATCTGAAACCTTTGACAAGTTCAAAGAGTTTAAGAGTGAAGTTGAGAACCAACTTGATCGAAAGATCAAGGCCTTACGATCCGATAGAGGTGGTGAGTACTTGAGCCATGAATTTGGTGATTATCTAAAGGAGTGTGGAATCATTCCACAACTCACTCCACCAGGAACACCACAATGGAATGGTGTGTCCGAAAGGAGGAATCGAACTTTGCTAGACATGGTTCGATCGATGATGAGCCAAACTAATTTGCCTATGTCCTTTTGGGGTTATGCAATTGAAACCGCAGCTTTTACTTTGAACCGTGTTCCATCAAAGTCCGTTGAGAAAACACCCTATGAGCTATGGTTTGGTTCGAAACCTAGCATGATGTTTCTCAAGATTTGGGGTTGTGAAGCTTATGTGAAAAGGCTAGTGAGCGATAAGCTTGGACCCAAATCGGACAAATGTCATTTCGTAGGATACCCTAAGGAAACAAAGGGTTACTACTTCTATAACCGTGTCGAGAACAAAATAGTTGTTGCACGACATGCGGAATTCTTGGAAAAGGAGTTTATCTCAAGAAGAAGTAGTGGGAGCAACGTGGTTATTGAAGAAATTCAAGAACCGCAACAACAAAACATACCTCAAGTAGGTAATGTAGTTGTTCCAAATATAGTGCCAAATGAGGTTGCACCGAACGAGATTGTAGTCGAACCCATTCCTCAAGTTGTTGTGGAAGAAGAGGTTCAAGAACAAGCTCCCTCAAATGAATACTCAAACATATCGCGTGTCGATAGTGTTGAGGACGCACCTATACTTGAAGTTCAAGAACAAAGCCCACAAACCGTTGTAGAGCAAGTTCAAGAACCTCAAGCATCTACCCTACGAAGATCGGCAAGGCCAAGTCGTCCACCTATAAGATATTTAGGTTTGCACGACGTTCTCGTCATGGAGAACGATGAGCCTTTGACCATTAATGACATGAAAAGAAAACCAGACTCCAAGGAATGGCTTAAGGCCATGGAATCCGAAATGCAATCCATGTATGACAACAAGGTATGGACCTTGGTTGATCTTCCCAACGGAGTAAAACCCGTTGAGAACAAATGGATCTTTAAAAGAAAGGTCGACATGGATGGCAACTTGACCATTTACAAAGCACGACTCGTAGCGAAAGGTTACAAACAAGTTCATGGTATTGACTATGAAGAAACCTTCTCGCCCGTCGTTATGTTCAAGTCAATTCGGATCATGTTAGCAATTGCCGCATTTTATGATTATGAAATATGGCAAATGGATGTCAAAACCGCCTTCCTAAATGGAAATTTGGAAGAGGATGTGTATATGACACAACCCGAGTGTTTTGTGGATCCAAAGAATGCTAACAAGGTATGCAAACTTCAAAGGTCCATTTATGGATTGAAGCAAGCATCGAGGAGTTGGAACAAACGTTTTGATGAAGAAGTCAAGAAATTGAACTTCGTTCAAAGCGAAAAGGAACCTTGTGTTTACAAGAGGATCAGTGGGAGCGTGGTTGTGTTTCTTGTTCTATATGTTGATGATATCCTCTTGATCGGGAATGATATCCCCGAATTGAATGCAGTTAAGGATTCATTGAAGAAGGTGTTCTCAATGAAAGATTTGGGCGAAGCCGCCTATATCTTAGGAATCAAGATCTATAGAGATAGATCGAGAAGGATGTTAGGCTTGAGCCAAGATGCATATATTGACAAAGTGTTGAACAAACACAACATGGCAAATTCCAAAAAGGGATTCTTGCCTATGTCACATGGCATTTTTTTGAGCAAGTCTCAAAGTCCGACCAATGATACAGATCGGGATTACATGAAGAAATTCCAGTATCCATCTGTGGTCGGATCGATTATGTATGCCATGCTATGCACTCGTCCTGATGTGGCACATCCGATTAGCGTGACTAGTCGATTCCAAGCCAATCCTGGCATGGCACATTGGACTGCAGTCAAGAATATCCTCAAATATCTCAAGAGAACAAAGGATAGCATTCTCGTATATGGTGGAGACCAAGAGCTCGTTGTAAGTGGTTACACCGATGCTAGTTTCCAAACCGATCGAGATGACTCAAAATCACAGTCCGGCTTCGTATTTCTGCTCAATGGTGGTGCCGTAAGTTGGAAGAGTTCCAAGCAAGATACTACGGCCGATTCCGTCACCGAAGCAGAATACTTAGCGGCTGGTGAAGCAGCGAAAGAAGGTGTATGGATCAAGGAGTTCTTGACCGAGCTAGAGGTGGTTCCAAGCATCTCAGGTCCAGTGGATATTTACTGCGACAACACGGGAGCCATAGCTCAGTCCAAGGAGCCTAGGTCTCACCAAAAGACTAGGCACATTCTACGACGATTCCATCTCATCCGTCAGTTGATCAATGATGGATGGGTCAAGGTCAAGAAGGTGGACGGTGCCGCGAACACAGCGGACCCTCTGACAAAGCCTTTATCTCGAGCCGCACATGAGTTGCACGTTGCATCCATGGGGATTAGGCGTATGCCTGAGTGGCTTTGAGTTGTATCTTTTATTACTAGGCTTTAGTATGAGACATGTATATTTTGGATATTACATTGAGTACTATGCACTTGCTAGAAGTCACTATTGATTGACTCTAGGCCAAGTGGGAGATTGTTAGAGATATGTCCTAGAAGCCAATTCATTAGGCTACTTCTATAGTTTATGTTATTGGTGATTTCAGATCATTTGTTCTTTGATTTACTCGTTGACAGTTCATTCAGGTTGAGGATCTGAATTATAGATCACTGTTATTCATTTAGTAGTAAATGACAACGATAAATCTAAAAGTCCATAATCTTGATAATTAACAAAGAACATTAATTATCAATAAGATTAGTATGCAGATTAAGTGATGATTAAGTTCTATAAATCATAGGTTAGGAGTAACCAACTTAATTGCATATGTATATGTTATAGAACATAGTACAGGACTGGACCCCACGAAATAAATATATGGATTGTGTTGCGTGTCATTATTTATTTCGTTATGATTTTGGTTCTAAGTTTGAGATGATTATCTTTTCCACATGAGGATAGATGCTATAAATCATGTCTACCGCTGATTCCTGATAAAGGCTGCTATACGGACTTGATTTAAGTATTCTTGAATCGTGCGGGGAAAAGCTAATTATCAAGAAAACCGTATGTCCCTCATTAATTCACTTAGTGAGTGACGATATCTGTTTGGGCCCCTTGATGGAGATAGATTGTTTGCTAGCAACTGATACAATTATCTCTAGATCAAGAAACGTATAATCTGCAAGAATGACACGTTCCTATCTTGGATTATACGATGATATCGTGTGACATAAGAATCAAAATAGAGAAACCATTTATTCTCTCATGCAGGATTGAAATATTGTAGCAGTACATTATTTATGTGAATTGGGAATCATAACGTGTTGCTAGATACCGCTTATGATTATTGGAATTAAATGGCGATTTAATTCCATGTCCAACATAGCATAAATCCTCAAAGGGTCACACATAATAAGGTGTTTAACCACATGTGCATTAATTATTTATTTGCAACAATTGGTTTTGCAAAATATGATAAGTTGATTAATTAATCGTATGCCGTTATGGACCGTTATGATTAATTAAGTCAAATAGATCATATCGAAATAATTAGATGCATTGACTAATTCCATATTAATTATTAAATAGTTAATAATTAATAATAATCAACACATTAAATAAATTGAGCAAAATGGGCCTTAAATTAATTAGTTGATTTAATGCCAAATGGAAGGTGTAATAAAATGGAAGGCAATTGGGCTCAACTTGTCTTGAGGCCCAACCCACAAAGGAGGTAGGTAGGGTGCGGCTACATGGGGGTATTTTGGTCCTCCAAAATTTGGATGAAGAGCTAGGGCATGAGGTCTATTTAAAGGGGTGTTCCTTGGGAGCAAACCCTAGCCTCCACACACCTCTCTCTCTCCTTCTCTCTTTGGCCGCACCTCTCAAGAGGAAAAAGAAAATTTCAGAATTTTCTATTCCTCTTCCTCTCTTCCACACACCACCTAGCTCATGTGTTGAGCAAGCTTTTCCACCAAATTAATTGGAGAATTAACTAGAAAGGGAAAGCTTTGGAATTAGGCACAATTCTCTCAATTACTACCATAATTGATTAGAGAAGGTGGTTAATTCCTTAGTGGACTCGAGGAGCACGGCGTGGAGGTTCTTGGAGAGCACGCCACCGACACCAACGCATTGGAACGAGCCTCTTGGTTGCGATACCAAGAGAGGTAGACTTCCAATCCCTTTTTCTCGTGTGTTTGAATAGCTTGTGTACTAGATCTTGTGTGTGCTTTGTTTTGCTTGGTTAATTAATTGGTAATTAGCATAAAATTAAAATTAGCACACTTTCTAACAACATTGTCATCTAAGGGGCCGTTTGGATGTTGTAGGAATTTGGGGGGCGTTTGGATGGAGTTGGAATAAGAGGGAATTGCAAATTCCCGGAATTTCATATGCCAAATTTATTATAAACAATCCAAACTCTTCACAAAGTTACACACTTCCCAATAAATTTATGCCTAAAATTGCAAATTCCCCAAATTCCTACAACATCCAAACGGCCCCTTGGGGAATTTGCAATTCTAGGCATAAATTTATTGGAAAGTGTGTAACTTTGTGAAGAGTTTGGATTGTTTATAACAAATTTGGCATATGAAATTCCGGGAATTTGCAATTCCCTCTTATTCCAACCCCATCCAAACGCCCCCTAAGTGCCTAGGAATCCTTATCCGCTCTCGCGCGTGATCGTCCTGCGCGGCTTTCGAACCGTCCGATCTGATCTAGATGGTTCGGGTCTATCGATCTGGTTACATGCACGGGCTCCCTTTGCCATTAAGATTAGTTCATACGGCTGTAATTTGTGCACTGGACGATCCTGCGTGGGACTAGATTTCATTTCAAGTGCCTAGGACTTTCTCTCATGGAAAAAGGAACAAGAAAAAAGCATTGTCAATCTGAGACAAAAGTCGCTATAACATAAATAATTTCAGAATAATTTAGTAAATTTTATTTAAAGTTTTTCATTTCTCATGATGGAAACTTTTTGACGAAGAGTTCAACCGTCATTACTTTTAGACTTGCATGGAAATAACATAAATCATGTTACGAAACACTCCTTAGATAGAGGTTGTCACTGTAATGGTATTATTTTTCCGATGAATTCAAATTATTTGTTTGTTGTTATTATACTATCAATAAATTTCAAAGTCAACAAGGACTAATACACATAGAATGACAGAAAGTAAGGGATCAATTAATGGACTTGAAATTCAAAATACGTGATAAAATATCTTGATTTAAAACCACATCGCCTTTTTGGTTAAGTTAATGAATAATACAACGAATTTATGATCAGTAGAATTAGACAAAGAGTTAAAGCTGTCCGCAAAATTTTTTGTTGTTTTAAAATAGATGTATTGATAATTCAAATTAATTCCATTTAAGAGTAGTCAAAAGTGTTAATCATAAAAATGCCAGAAATGTAATTTATTTTATTTTTCTTTATTCTTTAATATAGCGATGATTTTTATGTAATAACGGTCACTAATTTGATATATATATTATATATATAATTTCCTTGTTTCTAATGTGGCCAATATCATTTTAATTTTTCATAAAATTTCGTCCGAACCTTAGAAATCCAATTTGAAATTTTTGAACCTAAACATCAAACAAAACTACTCTAAGCATCCTTTAATCAGCACAGATTAACTTTTTTTTTAAAAAAAAAAATCAATTATTTATAGAGGCGTAGCCCACTCTGTGAAATAGAGTTTCTCTCTCTTCCACGTCAAGCAGGAATTGAATCCGTTACCTCTAGAAAAACAGCGAAGTCACTGACCATCTATGTTAGACTCCCACATTCCACAAATTAGTTATTAGACAAGAAAAAAAATGTAGATGTATAGAGGTAATTGTTAGAAATTGAAAAAAAAATTGAAACTAATTTGAAGTTTGAGATATGTGGAAATGAGAAGGGATTTGAGAGAGATAGGAGGTGCTTTGGGCAACATGCATTTTTCTTAGAGCAACATATTTTCATTTGAAATGACTGATTTGTCTTTCGGTATTTCTCTTAACAAGTTAGATCTTACCACCAACTTTTAACCCCACAACAATCTTTCATCTCCAGACTCCAATCCCTCTCCCTCTCGTCATAATCAGATCTCTTTCTCTCTTACCTTTTCTATTGCAATATAGTGTAAGCAACAATTTTGTTACTCGTACTTAGAACCAAGTAGCTTCGGATGATAATTTTTTCTATTTTTCTTTACTTTTGTTCTGTTTTATATATATAATTTCATGTTTTTATAATGAAACAGATAATCTAAAAAAATCACTATTTTAAAAAATAAATAATTGCTATATACAGTGAAATTGTAGATTGATATTTTGCAATTCATTCATATTTTTTCCTCTTGCAATTCAATCCGGCCTACTTCTTTTTTAGTTTATGACTTCATGCATATTGATAGTTAACAACGAATAAAAAAAAAATTTCATTTGCGCAGGGTGGTTTGATCATTTGAAATAAAATAATGTTGCTCTAAGTTAAAAGTCTGTTACCCAAATTAAGAAGGAGCTAGTGTGTTGTCGAAGGAGAGAAGAGGAGGCCGAGAGGAAAGGAAGAGCAAAGGATTAGAGATGAAAGGAGAGGAAAGAGGATATGAACTAAGAAAATTTTAAATCTAGGCAAAAAGGCATTTGCGCAGGGTGGTTTGATCATTTGAAATAAAATAATGTTGCTCTAAGTTAAAAGTCTGTTACCCAAATTAAGAAGGAGCTAGTGTGTTGTCGAAGGAGAGAAGAGGAGGCCGAGAGGAAAGGAAGAGCAAAGGATTAGAGATGAAAGGAGAGGAAAGAGGATATGAACTAAGAAAATTTTAAATCTAGGCAAAAAGGCATTTGCGCAGGGTGGTTTGATCATTTGAAATAAAATAATGTTGCTCTAAGTTAAAAGTCTGTTACCCAAAATTAAGAAGGGGCTAGTGTGTTGTCGAAGGAGAGAAGAGGAGGCCGAGAGGAAAGGAAGAGCAAAGGATTGGAGATGAAAGGAGAGGAAAGAGAATATGAACTAAGAAAATTTTAAATCTGGGCAAAAGGAGAGATCCTGCATATTTTAAAATTCAAAGTTTAGTAAAGTGACTATTTTTTTATAATATTTGGAGACTGATTTTATTAAAAAGTGTTGTTGAATTTAGTGATTATATTTTGATAAAAAAAGTCACTAAATAATTTTTTTATTCATTTTTTAACAGACATTCAAAAAAATCGTCCTCATTCATCATAATTACGGCAATGCCACTGCTTTTCCTCAAGGATATCAAAATATCAATAACTAAATGGGCGTGGCAAAAGTATTTGCTTTTATAGTAGTGACAAGAAAAGTATGTTGCTCCAAATTCAGCTTTCAGAGTTTCAATTACCACACTTTTTAAATAATAAATACTGATTAAAAAAAATGTCATTCTATTAAAATATAGGGCCAAATTGCACATATTGGAGGGAGCATTAGGCGATATGAGATATTAATAATTTGTAATTTATATTAATGTTTGTATAGTTTTCAACGTTACCCGAAGACCAATTTGAACATATAGGATGTCTTTGTATAGATTCCTGTGATGATATGAAGATTTTTTTTTTTTGAAGCAAAAATGGAGGTCATGCCTCCATCTTTTATATTAATATAAAAAATTTTAGCAAGTTGCTAAAAGTACAAGGGAGTAAAAGTTAAAAAAATCAAAAGTACGGAGTAAAATGAGAAATAGTAATCTCAACGCATGAACCAAAAACTAAGGCAATAGAGAATATTAGATCTTATTTTTCGAAAAAATATATGGTGTCATGAAACAAGCTTATCACACATACATTGGCAAATAGACAGAAACAAATTTTAGGACTTTAGAGCTAACAACGAAGCAAAGTAATTAGATTTAAGGACTAAGAGAAAATATCTTTCCAGCATAATATAAGTTTGTTTATTTCGAACCAGAATTAAGTTTGCTTGACAATCCCACACTTAGCCCAAAATCAAGAGGGCTTTATTCAAAGACAAACCATGAAATATATTATAGATAAGATAAAGTTCATAAATTACAAACACCACAAAAGCAACTCCTGGTTCATCAAATCACAGTTATTCCAATGCAAGAAACATCACTGCATTTTAGGAATCGATCCACCAGCTGCCTCAATTTGTTGCTCCATCTACAGTTAATGAAACGAAAAAAAGTATCAAAAACAAACTAAAAACACAAATATAAGGAAAATTTCATAATAACCAAAAAAATTTCAACCGTACTTTGAACTCCGATCAATCATAGTCATTCGTAATAATGAAAAGAACAGTCTAAATTTCAATCCATATAAAAATTTAGTCCATTGCTTAAATATAATGTTAATAATATGAAACTTAATTTAACCAAAAAAAAAAAAAAGATTCGTGTATTACCCTAAACAGAGTCTCAAGTTTAGTCTTGAATTTCAGAAACTCTAGATTGAGCTGCTCCATGCAACTGAGGAAGCTGCACGAGATATTGGTTATTTAAATTATACTTAACATTTGGACGGTTAAAAAGCCACTTAAATTACATGTAATATATCAGCAATATATCAAAGAGCGAAAATACAAGATCTTACTTTTGGAGATCATATCCATCACAGGCATTGCGGAGGTTTTCACATGCAATTTCAACATTTTGGGCGCCAACTCTGTGTCAAGAAAAACATCAACACAAAAGTTTTTATTATTTTATTATTAAATAAAAACGATCCTTTCGACAAAAAAATTAGTATTATTCGGACGTCTATTGAAACAAACAGCTTTAACAATTTAGCTTGTGATTTGAATTTATTATTACTTTGTCACCAGTTGTCACTTCTTTTTAAAAAGAAAATACGATAAAACAAACAAATTTTCCTTCTTCTTTAAACATGGACCAAAAATCAAAACTTTAAATAATAGATACAAATTTAAAGCGAGTGAACTTAGATTAAAATTACCGCAATCTGTATTTGCGATCAGGGACGGAACTGTAAATATAGAATGGAGGAAGTCAAGAATCAAGATGTCAAAACTTCAAAAAAAAATTGATATAATGAATTAATAGATAAAAAAGCGAGCAAACTTTGATTGAAAATACCGCAATCAGTATTTGCGATCAGGGATGAAACTATAAATATAGAATGGAGGGAGCCAAGAATGAAGATGTCAAAACCTCAAAAAAAATTTGATATAATAAATTAATTCAATAGTGAAAGGCTTATGAAAAATTGTCAAAGAAGGCCTATAAAAGTTTATTATTTAATTAATCAATTTAATTACTTAAAATGTACAAGTTAGAGTGTCAGACTAATTAATTCTGGAATCTTCAATTTTTTAGTTGTTTATTTGATAATAGAACAATCATGATAGTTTTAGGGAAGGCAATATAGCAATACGTCTAATTTATTACCGACCACATCTCTATAGATTTAGTAACTATAACCTAGATTATAGTGTAAGGTAGGCCTATTTTCGCCCCCCCCCCCCCCCATGATCCAGCCCTTGTAAATTGAGATCCTCCATGAAGTTTGAAAATATTAGATGCGATTAAAATATATATATATACATATAACATAGTAGCGTCATAGAATATTCTTTTGGGGCAGACCATATAATGAATAAATCAGCAGCGAAATTATCAAATTTTTCATAATATTTGTATCTGACGTATCACAATACGTACAGAAGTGAGAGGGAATCCAAAATAAAATTGTTTTGGATGATAATTAGTATTCAATATTCATATACATAGCCTAAAGGAAACGAAACATTTTAATTTGTTCCGATTTCCAAGTATTTGAATCCATCGATATTTGTGACATAGAGGAAATAACTTTTTAATTCTATTACCAAAAGTTCGTATAAAATTAAAGGAACAATTACAATTAATTGCAACCTCTAATATTATTAAAGCCCGTAATTTGCTATATGGGTACTTAAACAAAAGAGGCATAGTTTATGGTAACCAATGCTAAATTATATGCATCTACTAAAAATAGATTTTAAACAAACTTACGATTGGCTGCTACCCTTTAATCGGAGAAGAAGCGCCTTAATCCTCATGTAATCTGTAGCCGGTTGATTGCTTGACAAATGACAATATAAATAAAATTAATAAAATAATAAAATACCATAAAAACTATTATCTTTGTGTGCCAAAGAGAAACTGAGAAAGAGAGAAATCACCAGTAAGATCTGATCTCGTTGATCGATGTTCTAGCATTCTCAGTGAAGAGAGAGACTACATCAAAGAGAAACGTTGGATTGTTCTCATCTTGTAAAAGACGCAGCTCTTTGAACTGTTGGTTGAGGATTCCCTTGTAGCAAAAAAGATGAAAGAGAAAAATTTCACAAATAATTAATCTCATAAAATTAAATGAAAAGAAAATTTATAGGAAAAATTTATAAAAGCTTATGTACCTCGTCAAAAAGAGAAAGGAAGTGATTTGAGTAATTATGTTGCAAACGATTGACATCCATGGCTCTCCCTATCACCCTCATTGATCTCTATTTTTTCTATTTTTCTTAAGTCTAGCCGTCTAGGGTTTAAACTTCGAGCAGAGAGACACTCTAGTGGTGGAGTTATTTAAAGGAAGTAAGATGAAAGAAACGGTCACTTCTAGAAGGGTGTGGCTCTTCTCCATTGCACATACTTAATTGACACTCTTTTTGTGATCTCGAGTATTTATTTATCATCAGACGGTCCTAAACAATTTTGACAACAAATCATGAAAAATTATTCTTATGGGAAGATAAGAAGATAAAGATAGAATTTATTATCTTACTTTTTTCTTTGTCCTCGATCTTTATCCACACGTTAGGGTCGTGAGGTGAGTTAGGTGGGTGTTAAATCCAAAATTATGGTGACAAAAAACATGGAATTTTGTTGTATAGCATAATCCCTTGTTAATCTAAATATAAATATAGAGCAATAGGTTCAAATATCTTTGTATAACTTCACGTCTAATATCGTCTATTTAAGTTTTGGAATAATATAATGAAATTAAAAAAAAAGAATAATATGATGAATTTAATACAATTTGTTCAATTTATAATGAGGTAAATACGTCCAATAGTTTTCATTGTATATGTAAATTAGAAGGGATTATAATTCAAATTATTTCCTTCAGAGGAATGGTTCAATTTTAAAAATGTTAATCGTAAATTCGTAATTAAAGACTACCAAAATTTGTTATATAACCATAAAGACTAGCAAGGTACGTGAACAAAATAATATTTGAGGACTTGCTGATAATATATATCTTCAATTTATTAATATTAAAAAGCACAATGAAATGTTTCTAATTCTGCTTCTCAAAATTTTCATTGAATCTTTGCATAGTGGCAAGTAAATTATTATGTTCCTTTAGATTCAGCTTTCGTATTATAAAATCAATAAACGAATAAATTTTTTCATTAAAAATACAAATTTGCATCTCTGTATAATATAGTGCCGAATTGCACATATTAGAGGGAGCATTAGGTCACATGCCTTTTGTTTATAGGCGCGAGCACTCATGGATTAACGTTCAGAGGTTATGGAAAAAAACAAAGGGAGAGGAATGCCATTGTCAACTTATATATTTGTATAATTTTGTCTGTTACCCGAATACCTATTAGATCATACACAACTTCATTTGAGTTCCTGGGCAAGCACAGAAAAAATATATATATGACAATTTTGCAAAGATTCTTATGGTATATATGCAGATTATTTTAAGTAAAATTAAATTCGAACTCTCTTGGTCCAAAGTTCGATCTGCACGCGCGGCTAGATTAATATTTGCTACTATATTTTCATTTTTCATGTCCGTGTAAACTTTTCTTGTGTTTCTAGCTTTGTTGTAAACTTGACAACCGATATCTGTCTTTAAAAAATAGCAAATGGGTACAAACGATACAATGCATTATATTTGAAACCTAGCAACGAAGCAAATTAGAAATAAGGAATGCGTGCAGGTTCATAAGCAAGATTATTTATACAGTAATTAAGAGAATATATATTTGTAGTTAAAACATTTTTAGGTAATTGGTTCATTTTCTTGTATGTGCACGCAGTTTTTTTTCCCTTTACTACGTGTCCTTTTTTGTGTCATTCTTATTCTTTGTTTAATCTTTTTTTTTCCATTGGTCCATATGCCCTGCGTGTAAAAACAGTAGAAAAGTAAAATACCACTATGTGAACTCTTGAGATAAGTTCGGGCTGAAGTATAGACAATGAGTGCGTTTGGATGAGAGAAGAAGAAAAGGAAGAAGGAAGATGGAAATAAAAAAAAATTATAAACAATCCAAACTCTTCACAAAGTTACACACTTCCCAATACTTCTTCCCACTTCTTCCCTTCTTCCCTTCTTCCCACACCTATCCAAACGCACCCAATAATGAGAAGGTGAGACAAACATGTTGTATAAGCCTGTCAATGTTCCACCGTTTCGACGTTTTCATTCTGTTCCGTCCGAATGGAACGTTAAACGAAATAGAAAATTTGTTTCGTTTCTGAAAACGGAACGAAAGCAAAAATGAATGGAACGTTAAACGGAACACAAAAATAGACGGAAATGGACTAAAATCAATAAAAATTGAAGAATAGAACGTTAAACGGAACACAAAAATAGACGGAAATGGACTGAAATCAATAAATATTGAAGGATGAAACGTTAAAAGGAACGGAAACGAAATAAAAATTTATTTTCGTTGCCAAAACAAAACGTAAAAAAACGTAAAGAGAATGGTCAATTTCCACTTACTGTTTCGGAGTTTGACAGGCCTGGCTGTATACAAGCCGAATTGATGTATAAGAAAGGCGGTTGGACCACTCAATATATAACCTAGGTACACAATAGTTTCAACTCAATTAATTGTAATTTTTATTGGCCAATGATTTTATTTATTTATATATTTTAATTTTTTTATAGTAAGTGAACATTTGAGTACATCTTTCATTTAACTGAAAAATAAAGGGTTTTTTTTTCTAGCGAAATCATTGATGCGTGACTAAAGTTTAAAAACAACCACAATTATATTTTTATCTTTTAGTTAAAACAGCTGTGCTGTGCTTCAGCCCAATAATTACTGGGCTGACCCATTGCTCTTGATAGCTGAACAAATTTGTTGGTTTTAGACACTTTAGATCATGCTCGATAGAAGATTAATACGAAGTAATATATAATAATAATAATTATTAGAGTTATTTCATATAGATGTAATTAACGTAGTTATAGAGTAGAGGAATAATATTATAACTCTTATTACGAGACTTTCGTATTAGATGAGAGTCATGTTCTACAGAGATGCGCATACAAGTATTAATTGTACTAAACACGATACACATCAAACACGATATAAATAATGTGATTCGACTTTTTTTTTTCTAAAGTAAGATTTGATATTTTTTCTAACCTAAAACGTTATAACACGATAATCCTTTACGTATAAAATTTAACCTAAAATAACACGATGAGAGTCATCAAGGAACCCAATAGATATCATCACTCACTAAATTTACTAATGAAATAAATAATGACACCTAACACAATCCATATATTTATTTCATTAGATCAAGTCCTGTGCGATGTTACGATAACATCCACATATGCAATTAAGTTGGTAATTTTGTACCTATGATTTGTATAACTTAATCATCACTTAACTTGCACACTAATCTTTCATGACAATTAATGTTCCATGTTAATTATCAAGATTAGATCCTTTTAGAGAGATTATTGTCATTCTGAAGAATAATCTAAAGAGGTCTACAATTCAAATACTCAACCAGAATGATCTGTCAATAATAACTCAAAGGAACAAATGATCTGTGACACCCGAAATTTTTACTGTTTCTGAAATTATTTTTAATATAAAATTGGATGCACTTGGTTGGTTTTATTTTGAATAATTTCTGTGCTGGAAATTAAATTTTTATACTTACTGGTATTCTTAAAATAAGAATATGAAAATTTCTAAATTTTTAGTTGGCATTATAAAAAGATTAGCTATTTTTTTCTTTTGTTGCATAATTGTTTTTATGCATAGAATATTGATTTTTGATGTATTGGATAATTTCTGAATTTTGTAAAAAAAAAAATCGGAAATAAAACCCAGCTCTTTCTCTCTCTGTCTCTTTCTGTGCGCAACCAACAGAGAGGCTTGCGCCTCTCTTTCTCAAAAAAAAAAACCGAAGCCTCCCCTCAAACCCCAAACTCCACCTTTTCTCCGCCGTTTCACCGGATCGAGGTACCCACACGTTCGCCTCACCGCCCTCTCGCACTATCTACCTTCGGATCGTCGATTGATGGCCTCTCCTCGTCGTATTTCTCGACGGAAGTTTTTCGAAAATCGAGGCGAACTCATCAATTTTGGTCGTCATTCGACCTGGAGCACTCTGGGACCCTCTCCGTCGATTTCCAAGTGGACTTGCAAGGTTCTGTCGAAGTTAAGTGGTAAAAATCGAGAAATGGCGAATTCGACTCTTTTTCTCGCGTCACCGGTCTTTAACCAAAATTGAGTGAGTAATATCTTTGGATTAGTTCTATACCGTTATTCCTTGCTATTTCCTTGATTTAACTGCAAGTTTTAATTGAGATGGAATGTGTATGGAATTTTTAGAGTTTATCGTGAATTTTATGAAATTTGATTGATATGTACCATCTGAGTAATGCGAAATTGAGATGGATTGAATACTTGTGTGTGATGATTAATATGTGGGAATTTTATGCATAATAGGAATTGTTAAGCATAGTTAAGCATATGACATTATTTTAATTTAAGTATTGCATTTATTTTAGTATAAATAACTGCATGTATATAAAGGGTAAAAATATAAGGTTTTGCATGTCATGCATTTGGGTTGGATGATTATTAAGTGTGTTGTAATATTGATTTTTTTATGGATTTTAAGGGTTGATTATGAAAAAGGGATTATATTGGGTTTGGATTAGGGTTTGGCCTCAAACCTTGATCGACACGCATATCGTGCATGCATGTATACATTAAGGAAAGAAAAATGATTTCTAAAATAACTAATGGTATTTATTTGAATTGATTGGAAAAGTAAGCATAATAGATTCTAATAAACAGTGTATTAGCATTTACATGAGTATTGCATGTGAGATGAGATGTATAATTGGTACTCGAATCGTACCAATTGAGTTGCATGGCATAATCTTGACTTAGAGGCATGGTAGTATGGTTTATAATTTATAAAGATTTTTAAGTGGCATACGTTGGGTGTTATAAAAATTAAAAAGGAATTTATATTTATTTTAAAGTCAGGTTATTATGAGTCAAAATTTAGAAACAACTTGCTTATTGGAGGCTTTGTTGAATCAGTGATTTCTTGCTTGCTTTTGTTTTGGATTTTGCCTTGCTATCAGGTACGGATTCCACTTGAGTTTTAATTATATGTGATATATATTCTGATTGTTATTATTATTATTATTATCATTATGCATTCTGAATTCATAATTGGAATTTTCTTCATGAGATCATTTTGTGAAATTGTATATTGATGCATGATTGGAAAGTGGCATATTGAATGGTATCTGATTGAAATGTTGGAAAGTGGCATATTGAATGGTATCCGAATGAAATGTGATTTGATTGAGGTAAGTACAACTTGTGTGGTTGAGATAGACACTCGTAATGTTTGGAGGTAGGGTCATGACCCATCCTACCAAGCACCGTGTAATAAGCGCTTATGTACCGGGACTCAGTAGGTCTAGTCTAGAATGGACCGGAGTGTGAGTGTTCCCAGCTTGCTTGTACGTTTGGTATTTATTGATTGTCTTATATTTGAATTGAATTGGTCGGGGTAGCCCCTCGTAGAAGGTGCTCGCGACATATTGACTTTGATAATGAGAAAAGAAACCAGACTTGCATACTAGAAAGTTGTCCAACCAAATGAGTCGACATTTGTTATACTTTGGAATTTGAATTGTTATGGAATTGATTGCCGAGCTCACATTGCATATTGTATGGATTTAATTAATTTTGACATTGTTATTTCTGCTTTGAACAAGAGGTGAATGTTTTTACACGATAATTGATACACAACGATTAATTGTTTTTCTAAGGAATTGAAATGACAATTGGTATATTCTGAATTTTAAATGATTTTGAATAGTACTAAATTTATTTGTCTAATTGCATTGCTTGATCGAAAGTCGAGTTTTAATGTTATTTGCAATAAAAAGAAATGGAATTTGATTCGGAATTGATTTGACTTAGTCTTGTATTTAGTTCCAACGCATGATAATCAAAACTCAAGTGGCTGGAACTGAATATCGTACTGAGATAAATTTTATTTATCTCATTCCGTGCTTTTGCATTGTTTTTCACAATTGGTTGTGGGTTCCAGGTTTCAGATCAAGTAATGGACAGCAAGACGAGTAGCGGAGCATTGGATATTGTGGTTAGTAACCTAAATATACCAGACCTTTATAGGATTTACTTTATATTTAAGTAATTAATTATAAATTTCTATTTGATCGGTATATTATTTGAGTAGAATCAATATTAATTGGTAAATTAGGTATTAGTAAGCCTTGCGGGTGCAGCAGGAATCCGCGGCGGGCACTCCGTTGTGTATTGTCCAGTTACAGTATTCGACGGGGATAGGGAATTGCTGACAAACGGCTTATTGCTGCTTTCAACAATCAACATAATATTTTTACAAATGACTAAAATACCCTCTGATCCGTCTAATCTCCGCAAAACAACTTCAACCTTCTCTCTGCCCAATAATTAGTCCTTCGACCGTATATTTTTTTCTATTTATTTATTGAAATCCAGCTAGCACATACCAAACAATTTTATTAGCTTAGAATAGGTATCCAGGATGTGTTATGAAGGTTTTAAAGTGAGAAGTACGATATCAGAAGTTTTGCATTTTGAAGAGGTTTTTTAATTTATTCTTTTTTTTCTTTTTTGCGTGTTAAGTCTTCCTTACAATTTAGGGACTATTTGCAAACCATTAGTCACTGACAAAGATATGATGAAATCCATCAGATTTTGACTTAGAAACAACACTACACAATCAACGAAATAATAATATTTATTTAGAAATTGCCACTACCCAGCTTGTCAAAAAAAATAATATTTATTTAAAAATTGTTACATCTGAAAGAAGATTTTTGGTGAATAAATTTTATCTCCACAAGTAAAAGTAAAAAAAAATGAAACTAAATTGCAAATTTTAAATTTCTTTGAAGAAAGAAAGGACGATACGGTTATTGCAAATCACAAATTCCAAATTTCTTAAAACATTGTACTTATATCTTTTAATACTTATTAGGGGGAGATTACAATTGTCTCTTAGAAGGGAATTATCTAGAATAAAAGGAAAGTACTATTAAGGAACTAATTTATGGTAAGGCAGGTAAGCTTAAAGAATAAAAAAAAACTTAATTAATATTAAGGGCATTTTAGTTATTTGAAAAATATTATGTTGCAAGCAGTAAAAAACCGTTTGTCAAAAACAATTCCCGTATATTTGATGCTTATTTGATATTTGAATATGCCAGCTGTCATATCTGACTTGTGCCGTGTGCAGTTTTGGTTAAGCGGATTAAAGCACATCAATCACATTAGGTAAGATTTGTTTCATTCGTCCTTGTACTTTAGTTAGAATTATTTTTTTTTGTTCATTAAACATAACTGTTGAAAATAAAAATTATTTTCCTTGTCCTCACTTTTAATTATCTCATCAGATATAGTCCGAAGTCATTCCAACTTTATTAATTATTCGATTAATTTTTTTAAGTTATTTTTTAAATTATTCTTTTAATTTATTTATCAATCGATCATCTACAATCAAATAAAACGTTAAAAAAAACTAACAATCAAATAATACGCAACTAGTGTTACATAGAAATATATATTCCGAAGACGCTGGCAACAGTCACATTGTCATCTAAGTGCCTAGGGCTCTCTCATGTAAAAAGGAACAAGAAATAAGCATTGTCAATCTGAGACAAAAGTTGCTATAACAGAAATAATTTCAGAATAATTTACTTAATTTTATTTAAAGTTTTTCACTTCTCATGGAAACTTTCTGACGAAGAGTTCAATCGTCATTACTTTTTGACTTGCATGGAAATAACATAAATCATGTTACGAAACACTCCTTAGATAGAGGTTGTCACTGTAATGGTATTATTTTTCCGATGAATTCAAATTATCTGTTTGTTGTTATTATACTATCAATAAAATTCAAAGTCAACAAGGACTAATATACATAGAATGACAGAATGTAAGGGATCAATTAATGGACTTGAAATTCAAAATATGTGATAAAATATCTTGATTATTTAAAACCACATCGCCTTTTTGGTTAAGTTAATGAATAATACAACGAATTTATGATTAGTAGAATTAGACAAAGAGTTAAAGCTGTCCGCAAAATTTTTTGTTGTTTTAAAATTGATGTATTGATAATTCAAATTATTTCCATTTTAAGAGTAGTCAAAAGTGTTAATCATAAAAATTCCAGAAATGTATAATCATTAGGTTAAATAGCCAGAAATGTAATTTATTTTATTTTTCTTTAATATAGCGATGATTTTTATGTAATAACGGTTAGTAATTTGATATATATATTATATATATAATTTCGTTGTTTCTAATGCGGCCAATATCATTTTAATTTTTCATATAATTTCGTCTGAACCTCAGAAATCCAATTTGAAATTTTGGAACCTAAAAATCACATAAAACTACTCTAAGCATCCTTTAATCAGCACAAATTAGCTTTTTTTTTAAATAAAGTCATTTATTTATGAAGTCGTAGCCCACTCTGTGAAATAGAGTTTATCTCTCTTCTACGTCCAGCGGGAATTGAACTCATTACCTCTAGAATAACAGCGAAATCACTGACCAACTGTGCTAGACTCCCGCGTTCCACAAATTAGTTATTAGACAAGAAAAAAGTGTAGAGGTATAAAGGTAATTGTTAGAAATCGGAAAAAAATTGAAACTAATTTGAAGTTTGAGATATGTGGAAATGAGAAGGGATTTGAGAGAGATAGGAGGTGCTTTGGGCAACATGTATTTTTCTTAGAGCAACGTATTTTCATTTGAAATGACTGATTTGTCTTTCGGTATTTCTATTAACAACTTAGATCTTACCACCAACTTTTAACCCCTCAACGATCTTTCATCTCCAGACTCCAATTCCTCTCCCTCTTGTCATAATCTGATCTCTTTCTCTCTTACCTTTTCTATTGCAATATACAGTGTAAGCAACGATTTTGTTATTCGTACTTAGAACCAAGTAGTTTCGGGTGGTAATTTTTTCTATTTTTCTTTACTTCTGTTCTGTTTTATAAAATTTCATGTTTTTATAATGAAACAGATAATCTAAAAAAAATCACTATTTTCAAAAATAAATAATTGCTATATACAGTGAAATTGTAGATTGATATTTTACAATTCATTCATATTTTTTTTCTTTTGCAATTCAATCCTACTTCTTTTTTAGTTTCTGACTTCATGCATATTGATAGTTAACAACGAATAAAATATAATTTTCATTTGCGCAGGGTGGTTTGATTATTTGAAATAAAATAATGTTGCTCTAAGTTAAAAGTCTGTTACCCAAAGAAAGGGCTAGTGTGTTGTCAAAGGAAGGAAGAGGAGGCCGAGAGAAAAGAAAGAGCAAAGGATTGGAGATGAAAGGAGAGGAAAGATGATATGAACTAAGAAAATTTTAAATCTGGCTAAACGGAGAGATCCTGCATATTTAAAATTCAAAGTTAAGTAGAGTGACTAGCTATTTTTTATAAAAATTAGCCGTTGCTGCTTATTTGGAGACTGATTTTATTAAAAAGCGTTGCCGAATTTAGTGATTATATTTTGATAAAAAAAAAGTCACAAAATATTTTTTTATTCTTTTTTTTAATAGACATTCAAAAAAAATTGTCTTCATTCAGCATAATTACGGCAATGCCACTGCTTTTCCACAAGGACTGTTATCAAAATATTAATAACTAAATGGGTGTTGCAAAAGTATTTTCTTTTATAGTAGTGACAAGAGATGTTGCTCCAATTTCAGCTTTCGGAGTTTCAATTACCACACTTTTTAAATAATAAATACTGATTAAAAAAATAAATTTTCATTCTATTAAAATATAGGGCCAAATTGCACATATTGGAGGGAGCATTAGGCGATATGCGATATTAATATTTGTAATTGTGAAGAAAAGGAGTCGTTTGGCTCGGTCCGAGTTGGTCTGAACTCGGACCGAGTTGAACCACACCTCTTTGGCTCGGTCCGAGTTGGGCCTTCTGAATTTTCTTTTTTTGATTAATGCATATATGAAAATGTAATAAAAAGAAATATAAGCCTACTTATTATAAAGGAGGCGCCTCCCTCTTCCTTTCTGACCTATCTTCTTCCCCAAATCTCTCTTGTACTCCATTATTATTGAAAAGAAATAAAAAAGTGATGGTGTGTGTGTGTGTGGATGTAGGTACGATTTCGTACTGAACCACGTTAAATATTGTGTCTTTCTTTGTTGTTCTTTAAGTTTTCATGGTATCGGAGCGGTAGATCTTGACAACAGTGTATTTTTTATCCCTGTGCAAGTTACTGCACAGTTGCTACTTCTTCTCTGTGCGAATTACTGCACAGATCTTACCGAAATCTCAACCAGAACCTTTAATACCCCTCACCACGATCTAAACCATGAGTACCCCTTATGATTCAATCCCTAAAACTCCTATCCCTGAACCTAATCCACTAGATCCTATGACCCTTATTCAAAGCTTGAATAACACCTTGTCCCAATTGCTTACACAATCGAGACCTCCATCAAACACTCAAAGCCAAGAGGGGTTCACCTCCGCGATGTCGATCAAGTTAGATGGGTCGAACTTCTACCTCTGGTCGCAGATGCTGCAAATGAAACTCAACGGGCGAGATAGATTGGGTCACGTTGATGGGTCAACTCGGCCAAAGCCTTCAGACGAGGAAGCTTATAAACGATGGTCGGTGATGGATTCTCAGGTGAAAGATTTCATGATTAACTCTATGAACTCATCACTAATAGGTACCTTCTTACCTTACTCTACTGCACAAGAGGTATGGGATGCAGTCAACACCTCTTACTTTGATGGTAGTGATTTGTCTCAAAAGGCAAGGGAAGGCACACATGACAGAAGCCCAGACCACAGAAGTAAAGACCCTACCAGCTGCAAATTTGGCTAGTTTAAGTTCTGGAAAACTGTCTATTTTGCCCTCTGTCGAGAGGAATAAAGGTAAAATTTTTGCATTAAACACTTCTAGTACTGACTGTTCTTGGATTATTGATTCAGGGGCAACTGATCACATGACCTACAACAGGAAAGACTTGGTAAGAAAATCTGTTCCAAGAAGAAATGAGATTGTTAATGCAAATGGAGAAGTTTATCCAGTCACAGGGGCTGGAGAAGTTCAATTTTTCTCATCCTTAACTCTCTCAAATACACTCTTGGTTCCCTCTCTTTCATCCAAACTCTTGTCTGTAGGACAGTTATGTGAAGACCTAAATTGTGTAGTACTCATGCATTCTGGATTTTGTCTTTTTCAGGACCTCTTGACGAAGGAAATTCTTGGTCGTGGTACTAGAAGAGGAGGACTGTATCATTTAAAAAACTTGGCTGCTGGACAGGCACATTTATCTGCTGGTTTACACTCAAGTAGGAAGTCTTCTATTTGGATATGGCACAGGCGATTGGGTCATCCATCTTTTGGGTACCTAAGAAAACTTTATCCTAGTTTATTTTTTTGTTTTGAGAATGAGATATTTGATTGTGATGCGTGTATCAAATCTAAGAGCCATCAAGCTCATTTTGGAAAAAATTATGGATGATGATAATAATAATAGAGTTCCTTTTGATTTGATTCACTCTGATGTTTGGGGACCTTCCCCAGTTGACTCTCTAGTAGGGAATAGATGGTTTGTCTTATTTGTTGATGATAGTACTAGAATGACTTGGGTTAATGTGGTAAAACAGAAAACTGATGTGCCACTTGTCATTACTTCCTTCATTACCATGGTGAAAAATCAGTTTGATAAGAATGTCAAGGTTTTTAGGAGTGATAATGGTAGGAAATTTGTCAACAAAACACTAGGAGAGTTCTTTAAAACCAATGGGATTATACATGAAACTAGCTGTGTAGGTACACCTCAACAGAATGGTAGGGCAGAGCGTAAGAATAGGCAAATCCTAGAAATGACTAGAGCAATGATGCTAGAAAATAATATTCCTCATTCTTATTGGGATCATGCCGTTACCTCATCGGTGTATTTGATTAATAGATTACCTTCTGCTGCTCTTAAATTTCAAACACCATTGCAAAAAACTCTACCATGTGATTCCTTCAGTACTCAATATCCCACCCAAAGTGTTTGGTTGCGTAGCCTATGTCCACATACAAAAATATTTGCGCTCCAAACTTGATCCTTGTGCTGAAAAATGTGTGTTCATAGGTTATGGTTAACATCAAAAGGGCTATAGGTGCATGAATCCATCCTCTAGAAAAGTCTATACCACCATGGATGTGACATTTATTGAAAATGAAGGGTATTTCGGTAAAAACCAGACTCATTCTCAGGGAGAGAGTGTGATAGACAATGAACTCTGGTACGATATAGTAAGGAATGATGTTTTTGGTTCGAAATCTGATCTTTGCCCAAATGAACCTGTTCAACTCGGTCCGAGTTTGGATCATCTCGGTCCGAGTTCGGGCCATCTCGGTCCGAGTTCAGCTGAATGTGAGCATTTGAATCTAGAAATGGACCCATTGGTTAACTCGGGTCCATCTGAAGAAGGTTTGGAAAGTGAAGATGAAGAAATGATACAGTCTCCTACTTCACCACGTGATCAATTACCTGAGTCAGAGGTAAGTAATTCTTAACCTGTTACGTCTGAACCTGTTACTACTAATCATGGTTATCAGTTAACTTTCAGAATCAATAGAGGCAGACCACCTAAAAGATACAGACTGGATGAGAGTGGTGAAGGCAGGTATGCAATGGCAAATTTCATGACTATGTCTCACATGCCAGAATCTGTGAAGGAATTTGACAGAACTCTTGCATCAGTTCACATTCCAAACAACCTGAATGAAGCCCTTGCTGATAAAAAATGGGTAGATGCAATGAAGACAGAAATGGATGCTCTTGAGGAGAATAATACTTGGGAATTGGCAGACATACTGACCAAGGGTGTGTCCAGTACTAACTTTCATGAAGCAATTGACAAGTTGGGCATGCGAAATATCTACCTGCCAACTTGAGGGGGAGTGTGGAGAAAAAGAGTCGTTTGGCTCGGTCCGAGTTGGTCTGAACTCGGACCGAGTTGAACCACACCTCTTTGGCTCGGTCCGGGTTGGCCTGAACTCGGTCCGAGTTGGACCTTCTGAATTTCTTTTTTTTTATTTATGCATATATGGAAATGAATAAAAAGAAATATAAGCCTACCTATTATAAAGGAGGCGCCTCCCTCTTCCTTTCTGATCTATCTTCTTCCCCAATTTTTTTTGTACTCCATTATTATTGAAAAGAAATAAAAAAAGTGATGGTGTGTGTGCGTGTGAATGTAGGTACGATTTCGTACTGAACCACGTCAAATATTGTGTCTTTCTGTGCTGTTCTTTAAGTTTTCAGTAATTTATATTAATGTTGGTATAATTTTCAATGTTACCCGAAGACCAATTTGAATAGATATAAAGTACATGAGCGAGCACAAATATATGATGTCTTTGTATAGATTCCTGTGATGATATGAAGATTTTTTTTTTTTGGCTTAATTTTTTGTATGTCCTCAAACTCTTTTCTATTTGTTTATTTCTCTCTATACTCTTGTGCATTTTTTATTTGCCACTAAATTTTTCTAGATGATTTCTTATTTGCCCTTCAACTTAAGCATACATAATAAACTGTGGTTATCTTATAAAAAAACTGAAAATCATATCAGAATTAAATTAAAAGGACGAAATTACCCTAAACTATTTTTTTCATTTCCCTTCGTTTTTCCCTTTCTAGCTCCAGAATATTTCCCCGAAACAAATGATTACTTCTAATTAATAGAACCATGATCGTTTTCAACCCTTTTATATATCTCACTGTTCTTCCTTATCTTTGTAACTTTCATGTTAATTTCCTTGTTGGCAGTACTTGAGATATACCATTATCTCTTTGTTTAGTGTATCAAGTTAGTCTAGGTTTTGAATAATGTATCTTAGATCGTTAGTTTCTTAGGCTATATATACGTGTGCATCTGCTCTAATAATTGTAACGATAGAAACTGTAATCAACAGTTATTACTCGATTACATTTTTCCTTTTTTACTGGTAATCCACTTCTGTTCAAGACCAGTTTCAAGACGAGAAACTCTATTTTGTCCTTGTCAAATAAGTTAGTCAATTCATGGGCACAAACCTAATTTATCTGATTCTAAGTAGCTTTAACTTTAAAGAAATTCTTAAGTAGCTTTAAAACCCTTGTTCTAAAATGATCACTTGAATCCTAGATTTTGGTTTGAAAATTACTGTCCAACTGCACACGTCTCTACGTATATAACAATTTAGACGAAATTACCTCACTTAATAATTTCAGAATAATTGATCATGATAATTCCACATGCTTCCTGAGAATTCCATATTAATCCACTGTCAATTAACCACAAACATGTGTTTCTGAAATACAGAGTAGCATGTAGCAGTAGTTTGTAACGAAGAAAAACGAATGGAAAAAAAAAATGAAACAACAACAATTCAATTATTGCACCAAGTTCAAAGAGTAGAATAACGACATATTAAGACAAATTGATTTTTATGAGCACAATGTCAAGGGACGGATGCTTAGCAGGAAAATTTTCTCGTGGAGCAGGGAAGGAAAAACAAGGGGAAAAAATGGTTTAGGGATATTTTTGTCCTTCTAATTTAATTTGGAATTAATTTTCAGTTTTCTTATAAGATAACCATAGTTTATTCTATTTGATTAGGTTGAAGGGCAAATAAGAAATTATCTAGAAGAGTTTAGTGGCAAATAAGAAATATACAAGAGCATAGAGAGAAATAAATAAATAGAAAAGAGTTTGAGGGTATACAAAAAATTAAGCCTTTTTTTGAAGCAAAAATGGAGGTCATGCCTCCATCTTTTATATTAATATAAAAAATTTTAGCAAGTTGCTAAAAGTACAAGGGAGTAAAAGTTTAAAAAAATAAAAGTACAGAGTGAAATGAGAAATAGTAATCTCAACGCATGAACCCAAAACTAAGGCAATAGAGAATATTAGATCTTATTTTTCGAAAAATATATGGTGTCATGAAACAAGCTCATCACACATACATTGGCAAATAGACAGAAACAAATTTTAGGACTTTAGAGCTAACAACGAAGCAAAATAATTAGATCATCACTCATTCTTCTTCTCTCATCCAAACGCCCCCTAAGAGAAAATATCTTTCCAGCATAATATAAGTTTGTTTATTTCGAACCAGAATTAAGTTTGCTTGACAATCCCACACTTAGCCCAAAATCAAGAGGGCTTTATTCAAAAACAAACCATGAAATATATTATAGATAGGATAAAGTTCATAAATTACAAACACCACAAAAGCATCTTCTGGTTCATCAAATCACAGTTATTCCAATGCAAGAAACATCACTGCATTTTAGGAATAGATCCACCAGCTGCCACAATTTGTTGCTCCATCTACAGTTAATGAAATGAAAAAAAGCATCAAAAACAAATTTAAAACACAAATATAAGGAAAATTTCATAATAACCAAAAAATTTTCAACCGTACTTTGAACTCCGATCAAACATAGTCATTCGTAATAATGAAAGAACAGTCAAAATTTCAATCCATATAAAAATTTAGTCCATTGCTTAAATATAATGTTAATAATATGAAACTTAATTTAACCAAAAAAAAAAAAAAAGATTCATGTATTACCCTAAACAGAGTCTCAAGTTTAGTCTTGAATTTCAGAAACTCTAGATTGAGCTGCTCCATGCAACTGAGGAAGCTGCACGAGATATTGGTTATTTAAATTATACTTAATATTTGGACGGTTAAAAAGCCACTTAAATTACATGTAATATATCAAAGAGCGAAAATACAAGATCTTACTTTTGGAGATCATATTCATCATCACAGGCATTGCGGAGGTTTTCACATGCAATTTCAACATTTTGGGCGCCAACTCTGTGTCAAAAAAAACATCAACACAAAAGTTTTTATTATTTTATTATTAAATAAAAACAATTCTTGCGACAAAAAAATTAGTATTAATCAGACGTCTATTGAAACAAACAGCTTTAACAATATAGCTTGTGATTTGAATTTATTATTACTTTGTCACCAATTGTCACCTCTTTTTAAAAAAAAATACGATAAAACAAATAAATTTTCCTTCTTCTTTACAAACATGGACCAAAAATCAAAACTTTAAATAATAGATACAAAAGCGAGCGAATTTAGATTAAAATTACCGCAATCAGTATTTGCGATCAGGGACAGAACTATAAATATAGAATGGAGGGAGTCAAGAATCAAGATGTCAAAACTTCAAAAAATAAATTGATATAATGAATTAATAGATACAAAAGCGAGCGAACTTAGATTAAAAATACCGCAATCAGTATTTTCGATCGGGGACGGAACTATAAACATAGAATGGAGGGAGCCAAGAATCAAGATGTCAAAACTTCAAAAAAAAATTGATATAATAAATTAATTCAATTGTGAAAGGCTTATGAAAAATTGTCAAAGAAGGCCTATAAAAGTTTATTATTTAATTAATCAATTTAATTACTTAAATTGTACAAGTTAGAGTGTCAGACTAATTAATTCTGGAATCTTCAATTTTTTAGTTGTTTATATTTGATAATAGAACAATCATGATAGTTTTAGGGAAGGCAATATCGCAACACGTCTAATTTATTACCGACCACATTTTTATAGATTTAGTAACTATAACCTAAATTATAGTGTAAGCTAGGCCTATTTTCGCCTCCCATGATCCAGCCCTTGTAAATTGAGATCCTCCATGAAATTTGAAAATATTAGATGCGATTAAAAATATATATAACATAGTAGCGGCATAGAATATTTTTTTGGGGCAGACAATGTAATGAATAAATCAGCAGCGAAATTATCAATACAGAAGTGAGCGGGAATCCAAAATAAAATTGTTTTGGATGATAATTACTATTCAATATTCATATACATAGCCTAAAGGAAACGTAACATTTTAATTCGTTCCGATTTCCAAGTATTTGAATCTATCGATATTTGTGACATAGAGGAAATAACTTTTTAATTTTATTACCAAAAGTTCGTATAAAATTAAAGGAACAATTACAATTAATTGCAACCTCTAATATTATTAAAGCCCGTAATTTGCTATATGGGTACTTAAACAAAAGAGGCATAGTTTATGGTAACCAATGCTAAATTATATGCATCTACTAAAAATAGATTTTAAACAAACTTACGATTGGCTGCTACCCTTTAATCGGAGAAGAAGCGCCTTAATCCTCATGTAATCTGTAGCCGGTTGATTGCTTGACAAACGACAATATAAATAAAATTAATATAATAATAAAATACCATAAAATATTATTTTTTGTGTGCCAAAGAGAAACTGAGAAAGAGAGAAATCACCAGTAAGATCTGATCTCATTGATCGATGTTCTAGCATTCTCAGTGAAGAGAGAGACTATATCAAAGAGAAACGTTGGATTGTTCTCGTCTTGTAAGAGCCGCAGCTCTTTGAACTGTTGGTTGAGGATTCCCTTGTAGCAAAAATGATGAAAGAGAAAAATTTCACAAATATTAATCTCATAAAATTAAATGAAAAGAAAATTTATAGGAAAAATTTAGAAAAGTTTATGTACCTCGTCAAAGAGAGAAAGGAAGTGATTTGAGTAATTCTGTTGCAAACGATTGACATCCATGGCTCTCCCTATCACCCTCATTGATCTCTATTTTTTCTATTTTTCTTAAGTCTAGCCGTCTAGGGTTTAAACTTCGAGCAGAGAGACACTCTAGTGGTGGAGTTATTTAAAGGAAGTAAGATGAAAAAAACGGTCATTTCTAGAAGGGTGTGGCTCTTCTCCATTGCACATACTTAATTGACACTCTTATTGTGATCTCGAATATTTATTTATTATCAGACGGTCCTAAACAATTTTGACAACAAATCATGAAAAAATATTCTTATGGGAAGATAAGAAGATAAAGATAGAATTTATTATCTTACTTTTTTTCTTTGTCCTCGATCTTTATCCACACGTTAGGGTCGTGAGGTGAGTTAGGTGGGTGTTAAATCCAAAATTATGGTGACAAAAAACATGGAATTTTGTTGTATAGCATAATCCCTTGTTAATCTAAATATAAATATAGAGCAATAGGTTCAAATATCTTTGTATAACTTCACGTCTAATATCATCTATTTAAGTTTTGGAATAATATAATGAAATTTCAAAAAAAAAAATAATAATATAATGAATTTAATACAATTGGTTCAATTTATAACGAGGTAAATACGTCCAAATTTTTTCATTGTTATGTACATTAGAAGGGATTATAATTCAAATTATTTCCTTCAGAGGAATGGTACAAAATTTAAAAATGTTAATCGTAAATTCGTAATTAAAGACTACCAAAAATTGTTGTATAACCATAAAGACTTGCAAGGTACATGAACAAAATAATATTTGAGGACTTGCTGATAATATATCTTCAATTTATTAATATTAAAAAGCACAATGAAATGTTTCTAATTCTGCTTCTCAAAATTTTCATTGAATCTTTGCATAGTGGCAAGTAAATTATTATGTTCCTTTAGATTAAGCTTTCATATTATAAAATCAATAAACGAATAAATTTTTTCATTAAAAATACAATTTGCATCTCTGTATCAAATATAGTGCCGAATTGCACATATCAGAGGGAGCATTTGGTCACATGCCTTTTGTTTATAGACGCGAGCACTCATGGTTTAACGTTCAGAGGTTATGTAAAAACAAAGGAAGAGGAATGTCATTGACTAATTGTCAACTTATATATTCGTATAATTTTGTCTGGTGCCCGAATATATTTGATCATACACAACTTCATTTGAGATCCTGGGAGAGCGCAGAAAAAGTAATATGACATTTTTGCAAAAATTTTTATGGTATGCAGATTATTTTAAGTAAAATTAAATTCGAACTCTCTTGGTCTAAAGTTCTATGCACGGCTAGATTAATATTTGCTATTTTTTTTCCCATTTTTCATTTCCGTTTAAACTTTTGTTGTGTTTCTAGCTTTGTTGTAAACTTGACAACCGATATCTAACTCTTTAAAAAATAGCAAATTGGGTACAAACAATACAATGAATTATATATTTATATTTGAAACCTATCAACGAAGCAAATTAGACACGAATACAGGTTTATAAGCAAGATTATTTATACAATAATTAAGAGAATATATATTTGTAGTTAAACATTTTTAGCGTATTTGGTTCATGTTCTTGTACGTACACGCATTTTCTTTCCTTTTACTACGTGTCCCTTTTTGTGTCTTTCTTATTTTTTGTTTAATCTTTTTTTTTTCCTTTTGGTCCATATGCCCTGCGGTGTAAAAACAATAGAAACGTAAAATACCACAATGTAAACTCTTGAGATAAGTTCGTGCTGAAGTATAGACAATGGCTCCGTTTGGATGACTTCTTTCCGGAATAAGGAATAAAGAATAACCACTTTTTACTAATAAATTTATTTCTAACCATCCAAACTCTTCACAAAAGTTACACACTTCCTAATAAATTTATCCCTTCCCAATAAATTTCTTCCCTTCTTCCTTCTTCCTATCTTATTCTCAACGCATCCAAACGGAGCCAATGAAAAGGTGAGACAAACATGGCCAAGCTTCAGGGACGGTTCATACACTACAAAGTCCTTTTACAATTTCGTTAAGGCTCACCCGAAGATTAACTCGAATATTTCGAAAATCTGGAAGTTCAACATTGCCCCAAGGATTAAAATCTTCATCTAGCAAATGCTACAGGATAAATTAGCAACGATAGATAACCTAAAAAGAAGGGGCTGACAACTCCCTAATCGATGTTGTCTCTGTAAAATTGCTGAGGAATCGGCGTTGCACCTGTTCAAAGATTGCTCTTACTTCATCTTTTTAAAAAATCATACGATCTGCCAAGATGTGGACATAGATTCTTTCAAAATCTTAACTCTTTCTCCTGCAAGCAGTTTTCAAAAGGATATTATCTCCATCATTTGCTTCATCACTTGGAGAGAGCGATGCTCTAGGATTTTCAGAGGAGTTGAAGTGCGAGCTGTTGATCTGTTAGATGAGATAGCAGTGGAATGGACAGCAAAAGAGAAAGAAACTCTGGCTTTTCTTAAGATCCCCGACTGGAATTGGATGACCCATTTCTTATTTTGTAGAGCTGCACAACTTCTACTTACTTTTGTTTTTGTTTTGTTTTTGTTTTTTTTCTGTTTTTAATTTAGCCACTGGCTAAATATTGTACTCTGGACCTTTTACTTTTAATAAAAGATAGGAGCCCGACTCCTATTTTCCTTCTAAAAAACATGGCCAAGCTGAATTGATGTATAAGAAAGGCGGTTAAACTACTCGATATATAACCTATGTACACTATAGTTTCAACTCTTAATTTTATAATTTTTTTTGGCCAAGAAATTTATTTATTTATATATTAAAAAAATTATAGTAAGTGAACAGTTGAGTACATCTTTCTTGACTGAAAAATAAAGGGGTTTTTTACAAGGTAAATAGAATGTTTGAGCGAAATCATTATCCTCCGTAATTGAATCTATGGCAGCAACGATTAGTTTTGACATAATTGATGCGTGATTAAAGTTTAAGAGGAACTCACAATAGAGAAATGATAACTACCATTTTTTATAGTATTGCCATTGCTTGCCATCACTTAAACAAAGTGAGCACTTAAAATAGACAAGGTGACTATAGATAATCAAAGTGAACACATAAAAAAAAAAGTTTTACCATCTTTGTTCAGATTTTTATATGCATATTTAATTTATTTTTATTGAACTTATTTATTTATATATGCTCACTTTAATTATTTATATATTCATATTATCTATTTTATGTGTTCATTATATTCAAACGATAGCAAAACTACGGCAGTAATCAATTTCCCTAACATTATTTTATCTTGCAGCTAAAACACTTGTGCCGTGCTTCAGCCCAATAGTTGCTGGGCCGACCCATTGCTCTTGATAGCTAAACAAATTTGTTGGTTTTAGACACTTTAGATCATATTCGATAGAAGATTAATTAATACGAAGTAATAATAATAATAATAATAGTTATTTCGATAGAGAAATAAAGTAAAGATTAAAGAGGAAAAAAAATGTAATTCATAGTTGTAATAAACGTAGGTATAGAGTAGAGGAATAATATTACAAGTTTATAACTCTTACTACGGTACTTTCGTATTAGATGAGAGTCATGTTCTACAGAGATGCGAATACAAGTATTAAACACGATACACCTACTGTGATTCGACGTTTTTTTTTTAATTAAAATTAGATATTATTCTAACCTAAAACGTTTTAACACGATAATCCTTTACTACGATACTTTTTATTATTTTTGCATGGGAAGCGTGTATTTATATCCAAACAAATCCTATCTGTTTCAGCCTATTTTGCTTTTTTTTATGCATCTATTGCGGCTTTGGTACTCCTTGGTGGCTGAGCCTACAATCTTAGGACTCGCCAGCCCTCTTCGCAGTGTTAAGTCAAGCTTTCGAGATATGCATTCGTTTATATAAGCCAAATTAAAGGGGAGTGGAAAACCTAGGAGGAGGGCCTACGATAAATTGCTGTGCTTCCGCTCCTGTTCTCTAAAAAAGGGTGTCTGCTTTCACCGTGAATAACCACAATCAACGAAAGATTTCGCCGCATCTTAGGCGGAAGCCTAAACCCCAAACCCCCAGGCGTTGGCTATCCGATTTCTGATTCAGATCTAGTTCTTGCTCTTCTTGGTGGTCTACCGAAGAAACTAATGTACTAGAAATATAATTATAGTTACCTGATCTTCAGTCATGAAAAACAAAATTTTATTAATAAAAAGTTTAATATTTTTTCTCTAGAGAGATAATTTCTAAAGAGTTGGAGGGGCATCTGAAGAAACAAGGTTCTATGGACTATTTTGACTCGTGAGCGTAGCAGAGCATTACAATTCAGAAAGGGGAAATTGTTTTTATGCCACTCCAAAAGTCAAAAGAAGGAAATTGTGAAAATGCCACTCAAAAGTTAATTCTTCTATAAATGCCACTATGACCATATAAAAGTGCTACATGAACCCCAAGAATTGTCCCCAAGAAGAACCAGATGGTATAATCAAACCTGAAAAGGCCGACCTAGAATATTTTTGAAATAAAAGTCATTTAAGAATAAACCAGTAGAAATTCTAAAAATCCTTATAAAAATTTTATTTTCCCTATGAGCGATTGGCGCCTCAGCGCGAACAGCACAATTTACAGAGAAGCACTTAAAGCAACCGAATCAATCCATTCACCGGCGGTCGGTTTTGTCAAGCCACAGGACATAACCGGGAGGACAACAGAAGTCCAATTTAAGCAAAATAACACAATCATACAATTGTTGCTTAAATTGACTGAACAAATCGAGGATCTGAAGGTAGCAGTCAAAAGGCTCGAGGCTGTGAAAGGAAAAGAAGGCACTCAACCTGACGACCTGACTGACTCTCTGGACCAGATCCAGCAACAACTTCAGAAGCTGAGCTTAGGAGAGCCCAGTAAGCCGGCAGTACCAAAACCGAAAGGCAAACTTTCTGTGTTCAAAAACCCAAAAGAAATATTTGAAGCCGAGAAAAAGAAGGCAGCATGAGCAGAACGCAAACAACAACAGAGGCAGCAAGACCATCAGTGTCAGAAAGAGACACAAATCAAACCCCTACTGTTGAAGACCAGATCCGTGGCTATCGCCTTGGATCTAGACTCAGATTTGAGGCTCAAAGGAGGCTCCCTGGTCAATCTCGACGGTACCAGCGAAGCCTTGAGTCACAAATGAATCCTGATGCTGAGCTCAACATCTCCCAATACAGACGAGCACAGCAAGTCCCAGCAGAAACTATGTACCAAGCTGGATGGTCAGAGAGCAGGCACCGAGTATACCAACATTACTCGGATGAAAGAACGTTGGTCACAGATGGCCAGCAAGTGGAGCTACCGTTCATCTCTGAAGAAAGTTTTAACAGACTTTTGCAAGAAGGGCTCCAACATCTGCATATCGGACTAATTATGGTTCGATTGTTCACGTTGCATAGGCGAAGTGCAGGTGTGAATGCACTAGTGTTAATCAGAGACACTAGATGGCGAGATGATAGAGCTGTCATCAGCTCTATGGAGATGGATCTCACATCTGGGACGCAGTTGGCATATACTGCCCCAGATATGACTCTAAGTATCCGTGACTTTAGAGATCACATTCAACTAGTGATTCAAACTCACGGGTATGAAGGATGGCAAGGTGGAGAGAGTAATCTTTTACTCTCAAGGTCTCTAATTGGACGACTGTCCAATACAAGCCATACAAATTTCAGATACAATGTTCAGAACGTGGCGGACCACCTAGCAAGTCGAGGAGTTCGGGCCATCCCTGGCTCGCAACATACAACCACAGAACTCCGTGGAAGGCAGTGGCTTGTGAGACCAGCTGTCATCTCACAAGCTCAGAATCCCCAAGTAGCACGAATCCGAGCAAGGACAGACGGCTCACTATCCGTCAGATTTGCGGGGTATGCAACAACAACCCCTGAACAAGAAGCTATTCGTGGAGAAAATGATGAGGAAGAACTCGAACAAGAATTCATCAATCTACTCACGCTAGATGATGATTGGCCATATGAAGATGATCCAGAATTTCCAGAAATCTATTCAGACCCTGAGGAATTCAGTGAAAATGACGAGACTGAGCAAGATGATGGTCCCTTATTGGGAAAATGGTTCTTGGCAATACTCAAAGCCGAACAAACTGAACCAACAGTTGAAATGATGGAACCTATAAATCCGTATCAATGGTTTGCTATTGAACAACTAGACAACGAAGACGAACTCGTGCAAATGACATTTGCAGAGTTTAATTGGCTAGAAACCGTTGATGCAGAAAGTGAGTGGTTTGAGGAACAAGCCCTCATGATGACCTGTCAATGGGACGAGTCGGACGAAGATGAGATACTCTCCACGGTGCAATTCCTGTCTCAATTGGGTGCACCGGCAAACCAAGATGAAGACTTGCTAAGTCTTCTAGCGAAAGGTGGTGGGGAAGATGTCAGTTCCCCAAATTCTAAAATAAAGTGGGACGAGGATCTATTCGAGACAGTTTATATGATAGAAGAGATGGAATACCCACAATTCAAAAACCTCAAAAAGAAAGTGGAGACTGTACTCTCAACTGCAGAGTCTTCACTTACAAGAATACCACCTGAACCAATCATGGGACCGGCCATGTACCCACCTGGTTCAAGGCAACCCCAGAACCTCCAAATCCCAGAGATAAAGGCACGGTTGGACAACATCCGCGGTGGCTATGCAAGGCAAATAAACGAAAGGTTTAACCTGCCAACAGCCCAAGCCAGTCAAGGCGCAATCCTAGTTTTACCAGAAGATATTGGGTTATACTCAGAAGTTATCTCCCGATGGGAATCAATCACGCTCAATCTGGTAAATGAGAAAAACTGGGCAGATAACAAATCAAAGGTCAACTACATCGAAAATCTCCTAGGAGAAACGGAGAAAAAGACCTGGATTCAGTGGAGAATGGCATTTCCCACTGAATATGAAGAACTAGTGAACATCGCTGATGATCCGCAAAATGTAATATCACAAATCAGACGAATGTTCCTGTTGGAGGACCCAACAACCGGGTCCACTGAAGAGCAAGATCGAGCGTACAACGACCTAGAGAGGCTTTCATGCCACAATGTGAAAGATCTTTTCGACTATATAAATGATTATAAGATCTTAGCGGCAAAATCAGGAAGGATGTTCATATCTCCTGAACTCTCGACAAAATTTTTCAGAAAGATGCCTCCAATTATTGGTGGAGAAATTGAGAAGGCATTTGCTGAAAAATACCCAGGCAATACTGTAGGTGTTATTCCAAGAATACATTTTACCTACCAGTACCTGGCAGAGCAGTGTAAGAGAGTTGCACTCCAAAGAAGCCTCAAAGATCTCTCATTCTGTAGCCGCATACCAGTGCCGGGTTACTATCAAAAGAACAAGAAGTATGGTCTTCGAAAGGCGAAGACATATCGGGGCAAACCACATGATACGCACATCAGAGTATTCAAAAGGAAGCACGCAGATAAAGTAAGAAAATGCAAGTGCTTTATATGTGGTGAAGAAGGACATTTTGCCCGCAACTGCACAAGGCAAAAAGGCAACATTGCAAGAGCAGCCATAGTCGAAAATCTAGACCTAGATGATGACTGGGATGTGCTCTCGGTAGATCAAAATGAACCAGATAGCGATGCAATCTGTTCATTTTCTGAAGGAGAAGGAGGTACTAGTCATTCTTTGATGGCTGGTATAAATGAGGTTCCGTACGAAACCGCAATGATGATAACGAGTGAAGAAATCTCATGGCGTGTGGTGACCTCAGTGCCCCAAGAAATCCAAAATTGTGCGCATCAATGGGAGGACAATAGTCCAGTGGCGCAAGAATTCATGAGGTGTCTATTCTGCAAGGAGCAGACTAATCCAAGGATGAGAGCACATTGCAGTTCATGTCATTTGACTGTCTGCCCAATGTGTTCGAGATTCAACCTGGGAAGAAGGTTGACAATACAAAGATCAAATCTCCAGTATGACAACAAGGATACCCTAATTAATGAGCTGATTGGGTATACAAATTTCCTCTTAGCAGAAAACCAAAGGCTAAAGGAAAGAATTGAAGAATTGGAGATGGGAAAGGATCTGGATGAAATGCGAGATCCAACAAAAGGAAAAACCCCTGAAAAGCAAATTCTTGAAGAGGTAGATTCGGATGATGAAACAATTGAAAACCATATCCAGAAACGAAATGGAGTGGTAATCAAGATGCTGACAGATAGAGATGAATACATCAGCACTCAAGTTCCAGATCCGAGAAAAAGGAAGAGAGTCTTAAACAGACTTTACAACATTGAGCTGACAATGGAAATACCAGGTGTTGAGAAGTTCAAAATCCAAGCAATTTTGGATACTGGCGCAACAGTTTGCTGCGTAGACCAGAATGCAGTTCCAAAAGAAGCGTTGGAACCAAATGCGTACCCCATTCAAATCAACGGGGTTAACTCTTCTCAAATAGCCAACCAAAAACTCAAAGGCGGAATAATGGCTATCGAGGAAAACCGTTTTCGTATCCCTTTCACCTATGCAATCCCAATGGAACAGAGGGATGGGATCCAAATGCTGATTGGTTGCAATTTCATCCGAGCCATGCAAGGAGGGCTTAGGATTGAGGGCCAAATGGTAACTTTTTACAAAAATGTTACAACAATCGCGACAAAAGTTGACGCTGAGGTGGCAGCTTCAGCAGCAATCGAAGAACTAGAGTTGTCTGAGCTAGAGTATTTTGAGATTCAGAGAATAACTGCATACTCCTGTGGTGAAGAATCGCAGAAATTCAAGGAAAGGTTCAGACCCCTTTTGGAGAGATTAGGAGAACAAGGGTACATTGGAGAAAATCCTCTCCAACACTGGGAAAAGAATCGGGTTAAGTGCAAGTTAGACATTATCAACCCGGATATCACAATCCAAGACAAGCCCCTGAAACATGTCACGCCAGCAATGAAAGAGCAATTTGACAAGCATGTTCAGGCGCTACTCAAGATTGGAGTGATACGACCCAGTAAGAGCCGACACAGAACCATGGCAATGATGGTAAACTCAGGTACATCAATAGATCCAAAGACTGGTGCTGAAATCAAAGGCAAGGAGCGTATGGTATTTAATTACCGCACCCTCAATGATAATACCCACAAAGACCAATATAGTTTGCCAGGAATTAATACCATCCTTAAGAAAGTCGGCAACAGTCGGATTTATTCAAAATTCGACTTAAAAAGTGGGTTCCATCAGGTGGCAATGGATCCTGAATCGGTTGAATGGACGGCTTTTGTCGTTCCAAATGGCTTGTATGAATGGCTAGTTATGCCATTCGGGTTAAAGAATGCACCGGCAATATTTCAAAGAAAGATGGACGATTGCTTCCGGGGAACGGAAAACTTCATAGCAGTCTACATCGATGATATACTAGTGTTTTCTGAGAATGAAGAACAACATGCCAAACATTTGGAGGCCATGCTAACGATCTGTGAAAAATGGGGGCTTGTACTCTCCCCAACTAAAATGAAAATAGCTGTACAGGAAATCGAATTCCTAGGTGCAGTTATTGGGAACAGAAAAATCAAACTTCAGCCGCACATAATCAAGAAAATCATTTCTTTCGATGAAGAAAAATTGAAGGAGAAGGCCGGTATGAGATCATGGCTTGGCATCCTCAACTATGCCAGATCATACATACCGAAATTGGGAACATTACTTGGGCCATTATACTCAAAAACAAGCGAACACGGTGACAAAAGGCTCAAAAGCTCAGACTACGAGATCATCAGAAAGGTCAAGCAAGCGGTGCAGCAGCTCCCAGATCTCGAGCTACCTCCGGAAGGATCCTACATCGTCCTTGAAACAGACGGATGTATGGAAGGATGGGGTGGAGTATGCAAATGGAAGAAAGCGAAGCATGACCCCCGAAACACGGAGAAAGTTTGTGTGTATGCAAGCGGGAAATTCCCAGTGATTAAATCCACAATAGATGCAGAAATCTATGCTTGCATGGAAACAATGAAGGCACTCAAGATTCACTACCTGGATCAAAAGGAGATCACTCTCAGAACTGATTGCCAGGCCATAATTAGTTTCTATAACAAGTCAGCACAAAACAAACCTTCAAGAGTCCGATGGATTAATTTTGTTGACTTTGTTACAGGAACAGGAGTGCAAGTGAATTTCGAGCACATTGATGGCAAAATGAATGTGCTAGCTGATTCGTTATCACGATTAACAGCAAATATGGTGAAAACTGGAAATTGCTATTTCGCTGATGAACAATTGGCCGATTTAGAAAAGGTGCTCGAAGAAACAAAAGGAGCTCCTGAGGAGATAATCAAGCATCTGGCAACGATTATCGGGCATATTGATAATATGCTAGATGAAAAACCTTTCTTTCAAAACCTCTAGAGCAAGGCGATAAGCGGGCATGGTGGACCGCTGGAAAAACCCACTATACCCTGTATCTTAGGAACTGTCTGGTAGTAATCTACGGAAAGCTACTGACATTTTTAGTTTTCTTATAATTTTCATTTTGTGTGAATTTTATTTCTTTTTCAGAAAAATGGTGCTTGATCATCTGAGGAACCTCATGAGAATCCATGAAGGAAGTTCAACAATCGGGTTCAGACCAGGAAGCAGGCAAGCATTTCAGCAGGCCGAAAGATGGGCAACCTCAGGAAGAGAGTTAGACTCTCTTCGGGATTATGAAATAATAACTGGTGACTTACTAACAATGTACCCACGGTCTTTTCAGTGGGAAGGAACCATGCTACTTAGGCTTGAGGAAATTCATAAGGAGCAAATACAAAGGACCATTGATGAAGTCGAAAGGCTCATGGTCTTGAATTATTTGTAAAAGATTCGCCTAGAGCAGAAGGCATCCAAGGACAACTGGGCTAGTACTGCACTAGGACCAGTTAATCATAACATTGATGAGCTGTTAGCAATTCACCAAAAGATGCGATCGATCCAGCAAGGCCATTATTATTAGTGAGTCCCACCATTATAAGGGAATCACATTATTGTGTTTGCTTTCGGTGCCACTACGGTAGTGCGCATCTTTTCTTTTTCTTTACTGTCACATGGGTTGGCACGAAATGAGTGGTTTGCTTTTATTTCTTTTTGGGCAATTATTGTACTAAAGATGCCCACTAGTTTGCTAAGGACATACCAACTGTGGTAGACGAATAATTGAAATGGACGATGGGGCCCATATGCGCACCCGCATTCAATTATCGAGCTCACCAACCGGTAGCGTTCCTTCTATATAAGCAGTAGGATGTTTCACTAAGAGGGCATCACCCAACTTAGTAATCATCTCTTCTTCTCCTGTATCACTTCCAAGATATCAATAAAATTCCCTCATTCTCTTTTCAAAGCTTTGGAACCAGTATTCTTTAGTAATCAGAAGTTTCAAAGTCGATCCGATCGTTACTATTCGATTCTGGTATCAGAGCGAGGTTTGTATTCTTAATATTATGGCTTTCTAATTTTCTAATTATTCTGGGTAGGCACCTAGGGGGAGATTATACCAAACTAATAAAATTGTTTAAATTAATCAACCAGAAAACGTCAGTTAAAAGTGAAATTTTAAGAAACCAAAAGAATCATCCTGCCGTACAGTACCTAGGAAAAAGGGGAAGATCGCGGGTAAACACGATGATGTGAGGTTATAACCAAAGTAAACCAACTTAAAATTGGCAAAGTAAAGGAAGATTAATTAATAATCTGGGTACACAGTTTTTGGTACACATAGCAGAAAATTTTACTCAAAGTGGCAAAATCATAAGGGTGACCACATTTTTGGGTGGCAAAAACAGAAGGTTTAACTTTCGGGTGGCAATTGCTAGATTTCACAAATTTTGGGTGGCACAGAAAAAATTATCCCATTCAGAAAAGAAAGAAAACATTAAGTCAACTGAATTTTGTTTTCAAACTGAAAGAATCTAAGATCAACAATGCAAAATAATGATGAAGTGATATTATAGACATATTTTAACGGGGCTGACAAGGATCATCTCCAATTTCTATCATTTTCATCATTCTCAAAACACATTTTTTATTTTTAGAAAACGTGTAATTTCTATTTTCTGAAATGTCTCTCCCAACGCTCATCCTCTCTCTCTCTCCAGCGCTCATCCCTTCTCTCCCTCTCTGTTTCCCTCACTTTCCCTCCCCCTCTGCCTCCCTCCCTTTCTGATTCACTATCTTTCTCTGTTCTAGTTAAAACGTATAACTGATCAAGTTAAACCATATAACTGTTTTAGTTAAAAGGTATAACTATTCTGGTTAAAATACATAAATATTCTACTCAAACACATAAATGTTCTAGTAAAATATATAACTGTTCTGGTTACGATATTAATCAGAATATATATATATATATATATATATATATATATATATATATATATATATATATATATATATATATATATTGTTGTCCCTAATTTAAAGGCCTAGAGGGGGGTGAATAGGCACAAAAGCAAAGTTCTAAACCGGTATGTTCAATATTTGGTTCAATTCAAACTTGGTCTAACAAAAACAACAAGACACAAGCAATTCACAATGCAAGGAAAGTAAAGAGAGAAGAAAAGAAGTGACACGCGATGTGATTACGGAGTTCCGACCCGCTAGAAGAAGCTAGCCTTAGTCGTACGTCTCCGGGAGTTCCGCTACCACGAAAGGGCGCACTCCGTTCAATTCCAACAAGAACGGGACTACAACTTCGAACCGAATCACCTCGTCACAAGGACACTCGAGGCGGATCGGCCTAACTCGAATGGCACAACGGCCTCAAAGGAGAAGAGCTCTCAACCTATTCCAACCTACACCTAGCGACAATGTCGGGGCGGTGGTGTTTAAGGCTACTAAATCTCTCAAGATGGTCTAGCTATGAAAAGCTCAAGTGGGAGAGTATCCCTATGCTCAAAGGCTCAATTCTGGTCTAATTTTGCAAAGTGAAGCTCTCTAACTCGTTGGTTGGAGAGAGAACAAGGGGTGGATATATATAGGGCTCGAAATGAGCAGTTCCCCAGCAAAAACAGGCCACAGCATTGTACAACGCTGATTAGCGTTATACAACGCTGGAATATGACCGTTGTAAATCTAACGGCTAGTTAATATAACCGTTGGTCTGTCAGAGCGTTGTGCAACGCTATTTGCCGTCGCACAACGAAGGAGTGTATAACCAAAGGAAAACTCCAACAATTCCGTTGGAAATTGTCAGAGCGTTGCTTGCCACTGAATGGCGTTACACAATGCTAAAGGGAGACAAAAGGAACAACTCTGACAGATTCAACAGAGCGTTGTACAACTCTATATACCGTCACACAACGCTAACGTTACCCAACGCTGAAAGTCGTTGGCTAACGTTAACAGAAACTTTGCATGTAAAAACGACTGTTTACATGGGACAGCTAACTTGGGATTTTTGTGGCGTTGTGCAACGCTATATGGCGTTGCACGATGGTACTCAGGAAATTTTCCAAGTTTTTTAACTGCAGCGTTGTACAACACTACTGAGCGTTGTACAACGTTGTGAATCAGCGTTGCCTAACTCTATATAGCGTTGTGCAACGTTGATTCACAAAAGTATGAATTTAGCTGTTCTAGCGTTGTGTGCCACTATCTAGCGTTGTACGACGCTAGGTCACTGAAAACAGGATTTTGCTGGTTTATTGAGCTTTTCGCTATCTAGACCATTTCAAGGATAAACAAGGACTAAAGTATACCTTCTATCCTAGTCTAAACTAGCCTACAAGCTCTCTAAAGACTTGATCTTGATCTTTCTTAAAGTTTTTATCCAAGTCCTCGTAAATTGTATCTTCTTCCTATAAAATTCAAAGAAGATTGTTAAAAGCCAAATGATATTGTTTTGTAATCGACAAACCTAGAGACGTTTAGTACAACATATATATATATATATATATATATATATATATATATATATATATAGTTTTGTTGTGGTGAGTTGCAACTCACCAAAGCGTCCGTGAGTCGGGCTCAAATTTTCGAAGTTTAGTTCAAAATGACCGATCTAAACCATCTAATACGATCTCCCTATTGAAATATCCATACAGACCAAATTTTATATTTTTTCGAAATTTTTAAGTATTTTTTTTGAAATTTTAGAAAATCATTAATCTAATTAGTTGTGAACCGTTCAAAAATAGCAGTTTTTAAAAATCCTAAATAAATACTTAAAAATTTCAAAAAAATATAAAATTTGGTGTGCATGGAGATTCCAATAGAGAGATCGTATTAGACGGTTTGGATCGGTCATTTTGAACTAAATTTCAAAATTTTGAGCGCGACTCACGGACCATTTAGTGAGTTGCAACTCACCATAGCAAAACTCTCTCTTTCTCTCTCTATCTCTCTCTCTATATATATAGTTCAAAATTTTGAAATAGAGAGAGAGAGTTTTGCTATATATATAGAGAGAGAGAGAGAGAGAGTTTTGCTATGGTGAGTTGCAACTCACCAAAGCGTCCGTGAGTCGCGCTCAAAATTTCAAAGTTTAGTTGAAAATAATCGATCCAAACCGTCTAATACGATCTACCTATTGAAATCTCCATGCTGACCAAATTTTATATTTTTTCTAAATTTTTAAGTTTTTTTTTTTTGAGATTTTAGAAAATCATTAATCTAATTAGTTCTGAACCGTTCAAATACAGCAGTTTTTATAAATCTGAAATAAATACTTAAAAATTTCAAAAAAATATAAAATTTGGTTTATATGGAGATTTCAATAGGGGATCGTATTAGATGGTTTGGATCGGTCATTTTGAACTAAATTTGAGAATTTTGAATGTGACTCACGGACCTTTTGGTGAGTTGCAACTCACCATAGCAAAACTCTCTATATATATATATAGAGAGAGAGAGAGAGAGAGAATGGCTAACGCGCCATCGATGGCACGTGCCATCAATTTTCTATCGACTCATTTTTTAAAATTTAAAAGTCAAACGGCCGATCCAAACCGTTCAAGTTGATCAAAATATTGAAATACCTTTGGAGACCAAATTTTACATTTTTTCAATTTTTTTTGCTATTTATTATGATATTTTCAAATTAGAGGGCCTGAAATACTCTAATCATAATGTTTTTAAAAATATCATAATAAATAGCAAAAAAATTCGAAAAAATATAAAATTTGGTCTCCAAAGATATTTCAATATGGAGAACAACTTGAACGGTTTGGATTGACCATTTAAATTTTGGATCTCGAAAAATGACTTGATGGCACGGGACCCTCCGTGCCATCGATGGCACGTTAGCCATTCTCTCTCTCTCTCTCTCTCTCTCTCTCTCTCTCTCTATATATATATATATATATATATATATATATATATTAACTAGAACAGTTATATCTAACAGTTATAGTTAATATATATAACTGTTCTAGTTATGTATATAATTATTTCGCTCTCTCTCACCTCTCCCATCCCCCAGCGCTCATCCTCTCCTCCTCTATTTCTCTCTGCGTCATCCTTTCTCTTCTGTCATCCCCTGGACTTCTATCATCCTCTTCTTCTATCATTTCTTGGACTTTCGTGATTTTTAAAAATAGAAAGAATTAACATAAAGCAATTCTGATATTTTAAAGCTTTAAATGGGCTTTGTTAAGTTTGATAATTTCTAGGGCAAAGTATTTTTTTCCCCCTTAATTATCATCAAATCTTATTACAAGTTATATGTAGAAAGAAGATTGATAAAGGAAACCAGGTAGGCAGGTACTTACTATGCTCGGTCTTGAACCGAATCTTTTCACCTGTCTACTCGACTTTGTAAATTGTAACTTTGAATCCTACAGATTACCAAAAAAGATAAAAATTAGCAAAAAAAAAAAAAAAGAATTGTATCCTACAGGTAAAATAAAAAACAGTAAGCTCATCTTGTAATCATGGGTTGTGTACTTGTGTGGCGCGCGATACAACTGCTCCAATTTCTTTCCTGATTTTTATGGCACATTCTTATCATGGAGACTTTGATCTATAAAAAAAGATACGAGCTAAGACCACAAAGAATCAGTAGCCAAATACACAAGAAAATTCACACAAAGACACACTTCCATGCCACATGAAATCCTGACAAAAAAGTTTAGGATTATTCTCGAATTTCAGAATGCGACTCTCATTTTCCAACACCGAACTCCTAAATCTTACGCGAACTTAACTCACTGCACAATAAACGGTACGAGGATGGACACAAAAGATCCGAAACGATGATTGGGTAGTTGCGAATCGAGGGATTATAATTCCTCCGTTGTAATTTGCTCGGTGTGTGTCTCGGCGCCTCTACTCCCTCTCACGGCCAACAATATCTGTCTCATTAGCTTCCAATCCCTTCCCTCATCACACGCACTCTTTTTCTCTCGCTTAAAACTATTTAATCCCGCTCAATTACCCGCGCTAATAAGTAAGGTATTTTAAACTCTCCTCCTTTCTATCCCTTCCTTCTCTCTCTCTCTCTTTCTCTCTAGGGTTTCAAACTCCGAACCCTTCCCTCTCTTTCTCCTATGGCTCCCGATCTGATTCTCTTTCTCTTTCGCTCTGTTCCAGATGGGAGACGAGGGGTCAGTCGAGATCCCTTCTCCTCCGGCCGCCAAGAGGTTGAAGCGCGTAGCTGAGGTGGTCATGGTGCTCTCCGGCATGGCTGAGATGCGAGGAGGGAGAGATCCGACTCCTGTGGAGAAGGCCATGGCTGCTGAGGCGAGGGAGAGTTTGACCGGGCTATGTGAGAAGTTCAAACCGAAGGATTTGTTTTCGAGAGAGGCTGTTCGGGCTGTGGTGGAGGATTTGGGGCTCAATAAGGATGCTGGTATGGGGTTCAGGCCGCCTAGGGTTTCAATTGTTGACAGAATCCTGCAAACCAAGAGAAAGGTTTTGTGTTTTTCTGTTTTGTTTAGATGAATATTTGATTTATTTCGTATAATTTATTGGGTTTTGGTGATTTCATGAATTGCTTAAGTTATCTGGGAATAATGTCACTTAAAAATCTGCTGCAACTAGAATTTACCAAAGCAAAATTCTGGTGTATTAAGTTACTGGTCTCATTTGATGGTATTTTTGAGCAAACGATGACTAATAGCTCTTAATATATATAATGGAAATAGGCAAACTTGTGTTGTTTTTAATTTAAACTAATGGCTTTTAGTTTCCATACGAGCAATTAAATCAATTTTCCATTCTCCCCCGTAATGCAACCACTTGTACTGTTAATTACTGATTTGGTTGGTCTTACTGAATACAGACGATCTTACTAGATTCATAACTATTTTGCTAGAGGGCAACACAAATAAGGCTTATTGAGCATTACTTGTGAAATTGGTCCCGCGCATTACAATTTCCACCTCAACTTCCAAGATTATAGTTCTTTTTGGTTAAATGTGAAATGCTTATCAGTCACACACAATGTTCATTTCCATATTGACATTTGTCAGACCTTCTATGGAACTTTTGAACCCATTCAATGTTATTTTATACAGTTGGAGGGACCCAAGGAAGTTCTGACGAACCAGTACTACCCGCCTCAGCATGTTCTTGGTGCAAGTCAAATATCAATACCAGGCGGAGGCCATCATACTCAGCCAATCTCTGGTTCTGTCCAAACTAGGAGGTCGCAAATGAACGAAAAGCCATCTGGAATGGCAGTATCCAGTCATCTGGGAGCTATTCCGCGTCCTGAGACACCACATCTGAGGCACAATGGGATGGCACATCTAGCTCAAGCTCGAGGTTAGTTAGGTTCTGTATTTTAAAATTTTTTGGTTTTTTTCTTAAATATTTGCGTAAATAAAGTTTGCTGATTTTGTCTTTGATTGTACCATTCTGAAGAATGCAATTTAGTGCAAACTGTCTGCATCTGCTGTTATTCTGGACTTGGATTGAGGGGCCTTACTTTTTCAGATCCAGTCCAGACCATCTGGTCCAAAAAAAACTCATCTGATTGACCTGCTGATGTCTTCTAGGGATGGACTTTTTGATATCAGCACATCGAGCTGGTGCATTTGTTTTAGATTGGAAAGTCCAGACTGGAAAAACAAGGCCTTCCTATAAAGTTCAGAATAACAATACAATGAATGCAATACAATCTCTGGATATTATGAATATCGCATGCCTTGAAATGCGAATATGGTAATGGGAAATTTATAACCAACAAATCTAAAATTTCCAAAAACAATAAAAGGTTGCTTATGAAAGGTTGTGATACTATATTTCTCACTTATCCCTTCCCAACCAAGGCCTCATGGTTTTACAGTAATTGTTATTTTATTTTATTTTGCTTTTGGCAACAATCAGTAGTTTTTCTATGACAATTGCTTTTTGTCTTTTTTCTGATTTCTTTTTTTCTTTTTATTTATTGTGTTAAAAGCACAAAAAGCGGCGAATCCTCAAGTTCATCCTGATCAAAGGGAGAAGTCGATGAACCACATGTCTCTGAGGTCAAACAGTACACCCCACGGAATTAACAGTATCCGCCCAGCACAGAACAATGAAATAAAACCACCTACAGTTCAGCCTGGTCCCTCCAACCTCCTTATTGGGCTCCCAGCCCCACAAGGAATTACATTTGTTACCACTCAATCACTCTACCCTAGCCATGGTGAGATCTCTAAAAAGGTGCAACAGTTAGTACTGGCTCAGAGGGACTCCACCCATCCAAGCTGGACCCCACCCTCGACTGAGTACATGAATAAGCCCCTTATCTGCCAAGTGTGCAATTTTGTTGTTACTGATGTGGATAGCTTGCTTATATGTGATTCATGCGAGAGAGGGACCCACTTGAGATGCCTTGAGGTAAATGGTACAAAGGTTCAGGTACCTAAAGCTGAGTGGCATTGTCAGAAGTGTGTTGCAGCTAGCCATGGCAAAGCATTGCCGCCTAAGTATGGTAAGGTGACACGTACTGTGGGAGCAGCAAAACCCACACCGGCTGTGCGAAAAGAAAATCCGCAGTTGAAGGATGGTCAGAAGAAGACAATGCCTAATGGAATTGTTACAAATCAGCCAAATACTGTACCTGGTGTTATTAGTAGAAATTTGAATAATGTTCAGGTGGTATCTAATAATCCTAAAGATGGCACGGTTACAGCATCCACTGGCACAGGTGTTGAAAATGAAAAGCATCTTTCTCAAAATGGGCAATCAGGTAAGGGTGACATAAATGATGGTAAATCAAAGGAATCTTCGGGGGAGAAAGAAGAAGCCTTACCAGAACAGCAATTGGACAAAGCTGATAATCAGGCAAATGGAGTTGTGATCAGTGAGAACCCTGCCCATCCTGAAATTTGTTGGGTTGGAGATGCTGGAGAAGTGATTGACGGGAAGAGTTACTACAGTTCCTGTTGTATTAATAAGACTACCTACAAGCTTCAAGACCATGCAGTGATCTCTTATGTTGGTGGCCGATTTATCCCATCAAAGATCAAGGCTAGTAACTGCTGTTTCAAACTAAAGTTAGCTTCAAATTGTAGTTTTCATATTCAATATTTAATCATTTACTAAATAATTTCTCTTTTGCTGACGTTACAGTCTTTGTGGGAAGGCAAGGAACCGGGTTCAAAATGGGCAGTTGTGAATCCTTATTACATCCCCAGTGACCTTCCTGAGTCTGTTAGCTTCTCTTCTGGTGGTGTTGAGGACAATGAGGTAAAGATTTTTTGTACGCTGTATACGCAAAAAAAAAAAAAGTTTTGGTGTTGTATGTTCTAGCATTCAGTGCTTAACTGGAACAGCTCTGTGGAATGCTGGGTGGCATTCTAAAGTTTACCAGCCCTTTGTTGAAATTTAAATACTTAAGTGCTTGGTATTCGTTAAAATCTAAATTCAAGAAAAAAATTTAAGAAGTATTACTGATTGCAGCTGCTGTAGAAGTAACAAGTCATTGGCTGCCAAAAGAGGAAAGAAAATATATTGTGCAATTGCATCCTTCTTAATTTGATTGTCTTGGGTTACAGGTGTATGCATCAGATAACAAAGAGACGATAAATATTAACTTGATCAGTGGTCCCTGTGAAGTATTGACATCTGACAGATTTCAGGAGGAGACTGAAAGGAGGTGCCAATTATCTGACTCGAGCAATAATTTGCCTCCAATCTTTGTGTGCAGGTATGTGCTTCTGTTTACAAGCAATGGTCACTTTGTCAAAGTTGAATTTTAGTTTTCTCAAAATTGTAGTTTATTGATGTTTCTGCAGATGGAAATATGACGACACCAATGGAATTTTAAGGCCGCTTACAAATTAACATGAAGCTAGGAATATTTAATCATCAGCAATAATATCTGTAACTACATTCTTATCTAGGTTTCTTTTCTCCAAGGGAAGTCGGAGAAATGAGGTTGGTTCGATTTTTCCTGATTTCTATCTTAAAACAAATATTATATTTCTGTGCTATGCTATTTTTCATCAACATCTAATATTTAATATTTTCCTTGTGGTCGCAGGTAGAAAATTGGCCTGGATGAAGTCAAAGAAGGGCCAGTGCTGTACATTATGTAGCTTTTAGATGTGTCAATGTATCTAGCTCATCTGTGTATTAATTCAATCTAAATATTATCCTACCTAGTTTCTGTTCTTGTTTTTGCTGAGAAACCTTACACTGGTGGCGCGCTGCCTGATGGATCTTGCTTCTACAGGGAAGATAATAGATAGTGTCTTAGTGTAATCATGATTCTTTGGATTGCAGTGTGTTTTTTTTATGTCTAAAACAAAAACTTGTCTTGTTTTCTTTAGATTTTCCTTGTTTTGTTCTTGGAAGTTGGACAACCACAAATTTCAAATTTTGAGCCATTGACCTTTAGAAGTGAAGTGCTGCATTGTGGACAAGCCTCACGAATTTCAAGTTTTTGAGTCATTGCCCTTTGGATGTAAATCTCTTACTGCCTCTGCAAATTTCAATTTCGAGCCATTGTCATTGAGACAGCGGTGTTGTGGGGCAGTAAAGAGATTTATTTGTCTCTCTCTTTGCTACCAAAGGGGAAAAAAGTGCCCTGTAATTTATACATATGTGGTTTCAGCTTATTAGCCTATTAGGTGCTTGTGGCATTTTAGCAAAATTTCTTGTTTGCAGTGTTAACAGACAAAGTTTCCAGAAATGAGATGTACTGCTACAAAAGCTGAAGGCGTAAGAGATTTATTAAGTGGCACCGTTGGTGCTTCAATCTGTTCTCAACTGATCACCAGGTTACTGTAGAACCATGTGTCCATGTCATATTTCACGAACTTAAATTAGAAAAGTTCATATCCAATTTAATCTTTCGAAATACTCCCTACTTTTGTATTCTATTTCCTCAATTAAAATGTGTTTCTGTCAGATTGTCACGGCTCGAACCGAAATTCGGGTGATAGATGCTATCAGAAAAACAAAAAATCAATGCTATTTGAAATTGAGAAATTCTCTTATGTAAAATTGTATCGGCTTGTGAACTTATTGAGTTCATAATTCACAATGTTTAGTGCTATTCCTTTTCTCATAAAGCACCCAATTTTTCTTGTTTGACAGGTTGTAGCATACTCACCGTTGTACTTTAAGGAATGTTCATTAGGTGGAATTGATTTTTTTTTTTTTTGATAAAAGCACCCTTAAGGCTTGCTCCAGAATGGTGTACTGAGAGCTAAGGAAAGAAAAAGTAACCAATGTTCCTTGCTCCAAGTCATAAAACTGGATGAACTAGAGAGAACGGAAGGAAACATATATTACTTAAAAACTGATTTAAAGAGAACTTTGGTTACATCTGAAATCGGGGTGTAACCAAGAAAATCCAGTGAATCAAATTACTTTTCCTACAATGTTCTTTGTTTATAAATTTATTATTTCCCTTCCAATTGAAAATAGAAGGGCAATATTGTCTTTCTTTATAATAGAGAGAACTGAGAAGATTAATACCATTAGCTTTTATGTATGTTTATTGAAACTCGGAGCAAAGTACTATCATTATATTATACTTTCTTAGTCTTTCTTTCCTTTCCATTCCTTACCTTAGCTTCCAGTACACCATTCTGGAGAAAAGCCCAATGGCGCCTGCATCCATTACACATGCAAAAAAGTTCTTATAGGTGGAATTGATATTAGAAACTAGTTTTGTTGATTCTGCTCTTTTATGCTTTGTTTTCAATCATTCTATAAGAACCGGTTTGGATATTATACGGAGGTTTTATCAAGAAAAAATCTAGAGCATCAAAATATATTCAATTCTTCAATGAAGATCAGTGTAGAAATTTACGGTGATGTGCCAATTATGATATGAGAGAGAAAATAAAAATTGACTAAGACAATTAAAGGAATCATATTAAATGAACATGGTCTATCAGATTTTGATATATTCTAAATGAACTTGGTTTATATTAATAATATAGGTCACATTAATTATAATTAATATATTAATTGTAATAGGTGTATGTACTTATCTCATGATCTCAAGTCAGAAATGGAATCCATGAAAATATCAATTTTGAGATTCAGACGACGAGTCTTTCACATCTTTTAATCTGACTTGGATGTAAAATATGCATATATACTAAATAAAATATGATATGGTCGGATGTACTGAAATTGTCATGAAATAATTCTAAAGAAACTAAACAAAATAACATAGAGATCAATAAGAAAAAAAAACATTATGTTAAAATAATATTTTTCGTACATTTTTCCAGAATAGGCAAGTGGCAAAGTTTCTTCGACCACATTACTCAATGATTCACCGTCTTATTATTCATACAGAATCAAGTAAGATTTCACGGATATTATATGATGGGTGCTTACGGGCGAGTATCCTCTGGATGGTTGAACAACCATCCAGTGGAGTCTTTTGATCCGAGCCGTCCGATTTAATCTTAACGGTTATGTTTTTTCGGAACTATCAATTTTGGTATCATGCACGGGACATCATGGCCGTTGAGATTAAATCAGACGGATGAGATCGAAAGCTATCTATGAATGGCCATCCAAAAAATGCAGTTCCGGGTGCTTACTGCTTACTGCTACAACTAATTATTGTTTGCTTCACTCAATAAAATAAAGGCAAAATTGGGTATAACCCCCTGTAAACTTTGTAAACTGGATATAACCCCCTGCACACTTGAAAATTGGATAGAACACCCTGCAAACTTCAGAGTTCGGAAAATAACTCCTTTCAATTAAATTCAGTCATTTATTTATTAAAGAATAATCAATTTTAAATCATATGACTAAAATACCCTTCCTCTTTGTCCCTTCTACTCCGTCGTTTCATTTTCCCTCCATTTTCCAGCGCAGGCTTAAAAAAGACAATATCGATATCCAATCAAAAGTTTCGTTATTTCTCTCCATGAACCAAATATAAGGAAAGGCATATAAAATTCATATGTAATCCTCTGCACGCACTGTGAAAGACCAAAAGATAGCGAAATTGTTTTATATATATATGAAACTTCTATAAAATTTATTGCATTGCCAATGAACTTTTTTTTTATAGATTACAAATAGGTGAGAATAGTGAAACCACATTGCTTTTAAAATTCTCTTTCGGTGGTTAGATTCATATGAAATAAGAGGGACATATTTCAATTTTGTGGCTAAATCTTTTGCGAAGGAAATGTGAAATCGATAGAAATTTCATTAAAAAATAGGCATACTATAGACAACAGCTGTACCGTACTAGCAATTGTACCGTACCAGCAGGTACCAGCAACTGTACCGTACCAGCAGTTGTACCGTACCAGCAGTTGTACCGTACCAGTAGGTACCAACAGCTGTATTGTACCAGCTGGTACAGAACTACAAAATAGTAAAACTAATGAAACGATGACAAGTATATCTGAATAATTTACCAAAAAAAAAGTAATCGGAATAATTGAAACTATTGTGCTAGAATCCAGAATGGCTAGTACCAATCAATCTCATCTGTAGTAGTTGAGAATACAAAACCTCACACAATTCTACCCAAGTTATTCAATTGAAAACATGCATCAATATAATTTAACAATTCAAATGCAAATTATAACAAAACTTAAACTAGTCTTTAATGTAAGGTAAATTCCAAAATTAAGATTGAACATGTCTAAATCGTATCATCTCTTCAGGAGCGAATTCTCTGATGTAGTCTTCTTCAACCTAATAAAAAGCAACAATATAAAAATTAGTAAATGGATAACCAAGAGTTTGACAAAATGGTCCATAAAATTACTAAATATGCCCAAACTTTAACTTTTGCTAGAATTCTTCTTGTTGGAGGATTCTAAAAATGCTTGTCGGACATGCCTTTTTCTTTGATCGAGTGTTACCAGTATTAACACCTCTACATGAAATACTATAACATTAGTAAAAATATTAATAAATAAGTTGATAGAAAAATGAAAAATTAACAAACCTCTTAGATTTTGTTTTAAGTATTTGAGAAGTGCCTTCGCTTTGTTGTGATGGAACAACATTTTTGCACGTTGTCTTGTAATGACCGTACTCGCCACAACGTGTGCACTTATTAGATTTCTTTTTTGGTTCATCCGAAGACCTGATCCTACTTTTACGAGGTCTTCCTGCTGGACGTTTTAGTGTTGGTGGGAGCATCTTGTAGCCTAAATCAACCGTCACCCAATCATTCCTACTCGGCATTGGCGGTATGCTTATAGCATAAGCTGTCTTAAAACAATCAACTGTAAAGTAGGAATGAACATAATTTTCCCATTTAGCATTCCTTATCGAGGCTATCAGTGTTGCTGCATGTACACAAGGAATGTCTCGAACTTGCCATGCCCTACAACTACATGTATGCTCATCTAAATTGACCGCCCATGTCAAACCATTTTTTTGTACTTCGGCACAAGAATCTGCACTTCTATGCACTTCATACGATTGCAAGCTCTAACAATATTTGAAAATCAGATTATAAGAAACTGAAGTACTTTAGTTGCTATTTAATTACGAATTAGAAAAATAAAAAAGCAAACATATTGTGGACTGGCCTTAAAATATTAGTTTTTATTACAATAATCTAAACATTTCAGGCCATAAATCGTAAAAGAAAATCAGATTACATAAATGTCTTTGTGTACCCGAGAAATGCGCCTTATCTCATCAGCCACCTTTGGTACTAGCGAGCCTTTCCATTTGTTTGCAATTCTTCTTCTATGGTCAAACTTCACCATTATTTTTTCCCTTATTGAGTCGAGCAAATCTATGACTGGTTTATGTCGTTCTTCAAATATCCAGGAATTGAATGTTTCTGCAATATTATTGGTGAGATAATCACATTTAGCTTCTGTTCCAAATTTGCTCCTGCTCCATATGTTTGTGTGCTCTCTGTTGAGGTATTCAATAGAATCGGGGCAAAGTTCCTTAATCTCATTCATTAAAGCACCAAAACGTGCTGTAGAGTATGATCTTGCTGCACCCCATAGTCCAAACTTGAAAAGATCTCCATGGAAATGTTTCTTGAAATTGCTAAAAAGGTGTCTCATGCATTCCCTATGCTCAGCTAATGGATACACTTTTGTAAGTGCATTTTGTAATCCTTTTTGCATGTCAGAAGAGATGACTAGACCATGCGGCATTTCTATTGCATTGTGCAAAGCTCTCAAAAACTATTCCCATGAATTCTCATTTTCACCCTCCATAACTCCAAATGCAAGTGGAAACATAAAATTATTTCCATCTATGGTTGTGGCAGCAACTATTACTCCTTTCCATTTTCCTTTCATGTGACAAGCATCAAGACCAATATATGTACATCCCTTAAGAAATCCAGTTATGCAAGCACCAAGAGCAATAAAAAATCTTTGAAAATGTTGGTTCCCTTCTACAAGTTCAGTTTCAAAATCCACAACACTCCCAGGATTTCTTTTCAATATCTCCTCCTTCAAAGCCCCTATTTGGATAAAAGAATCATTCCACTTTCCAAACATCTCCTGCATTGCTAGCTCTTTTCCTGTCCAAACTCTGTCATACGGCAACAAAACACCAAAATCTCTCTCAAGCTTATTTTTCAAATCCTTTGTTGCAATATCTCCCTCCCTTTTAATATCATTAATAATTCGGTCAGCTATCCATCCCTGTGTTGCATGTTTGTTTCCACCTCTATTACGCCCACAACAAAGGTGATTCGGTTGCATGGTTTTCACAACAAAAGTTATGCCATCTTCTTCAACTGATGCATGTACCCTCCAACAACACTCAAGTTTTTCACATTTTGCTGTCACTCGTACTCGTTCATTTTTAATGAAGACATACTGAAAATTTTTTATTATGGCATAGTGATTAAGAGCCCTCCTAAAAGCTACAACATCAGGAAATGTGGCACCAACCTCCAACATAGGATTATCTCTATCATATGTGTAAAACTCACCATTATATTCAAGGTCAATTTCTATATCATCTTCATCCTCTATATCACTATGTAGGCTATGATAACTGTTTTCACTATGATAGAAGTCTGAATCTTCTTCATAATTTTCATGTTATGTACTTTCAGCCTCAATATTTTCGATAAATCTCCAGTCCTCCCGACTACCACCACTCAACGGCTTCTTGGTTACGTAAATCACTACTTCCTTCTTTTCTTCATATATCTTAAGGATTGTCTTGATGCTCTCATCATCCTCAACTTGAACAAATAACTGAGTATTAGCGCGCTCATCTAAAAAACAGATTGACAACTCAGTGTCCCCGTCCAATTGACATAAACCATTCACTCCCTCCAACAATTCTTGAAAACCAAAGCTTAACTGATCTATATAAATAGTTCTTTGCCTACCAAAATAGTACTTCTTTTTGGTCCCATTCTTGATTAGTTTGAAGATACCATCATACTTCACCTTTAGCTTAAAACGAGACACTTTGTTGCTGAAAAAAAGACAGAAATTATGGTGATAGGTCATCTAATTTAGTTGATATTGTTAGTTAAGTGCATAATTTTCATTTTATGATTAAATACTACTAATTATCCATAAACAATCATGCACAAACACGGATCTTGCACTAAGCCATTCACACAAGAGAGAAAGGTTCAAGGTATACCTCTCTTGAACTAGTAATCAAGAGGCTCGAACCGGCTAGGTTGTAGGTGGTTGTGCTCACGTCTAGCTCGCGCCTCCTTGTCGAATCGCCTCGAGTCCACTTGGTATTAACCAAATCCTCTACAAGTTATGCTAGTAACTTGGAGGAAATGCCTAATCCCTAGTTTTCCCAATCTTCTAGCAAATGAACTAATTGATTTGAGGAAGAGAGGGGGCTCAACACATGAGCTAATGGAGAGGGAGAGAGGGGAGGCGCCGGCCAAGGAAGAGGGGGGCAGCTAGGGTTTGTGGGAGAGAGAGAGAGGGGAATTTGCTACCATATACCCCTTTATATAGAGCTCAAACCCTACCTACCTCTCAACACCTATTTACAACTTTGCCATCCCACCTACCACAAGCTATGGCCGGCCACATTATGGGCCCTTCATGGGCTATGTGCATTGCCTCTTGGGTCCACTTAATCACCTATTAAATGGCCCTTCTTGTTGCTCCCAATTTTGACTCCCTATTGGGCCTTTAATTAACTATTTAATTAAAGCCCTATTAAATGCATATGTGTTGAAATAAATAATTATTAACTTAATAATAATTATTTAGGGATTAGATAATGCATTAATTTATTTCTATATGATCCCTTTGATTTAATTAATTATAACGGTCTACAACGCTATTTAATTAATTAATCAACTCATCATATTTTGCAATACCAATTATTGCAAATAAATAAATAATGCAAGCATGGTTAAAACACCAATTCTGTGTGACCCTTTGAGGATTTATGCTACGTTGGACATGGAGTTAAATCGCTATTTAATTCCAATAATCATAAGCGGTATCTAGCAACACGTTATGATTCCCAATTCGCATAAATAGTGTACAGCTACAATATTTCAATCCTGCATAAGAGAATAAAAGTATATCTCTATTTTGATTCCTATGCCTCACGATATCATCGTATAATCCAAGATAGGAATGTGTCATTCTTGCAGATTATACGTTTCTTGATCTAGAGATAATTGTATCAGTTGCTAGCAAACAATCTATCTCCATCAAGGGGCCCAAACAGATATCGTCACTCACTAAGTGAATTAATGAGGGACATACGGTTTTCTTGACTATTTAACTTTTCCCCGCACAATTCAAGAGAACATAAATAACGTCCGTATAGCAGCCCTTATCGGGAATCAGCGGTAGACGATATTTATTGAACCTATCCTCATGTGGAAAAGATAAATATCTCAAACTTAGAATCAAAATCATAACGAAATAAATAATGACACCAAAACACAATCCATATATTTATTTCGTTGGGTCATGTCCTGTACTATGTTCAAATAACATAAACATATGCAATTAAGTTGGTTACTCTTAACCTTTGATTTATAGAACTTAATCAACACTTAACTTGCATACTAATCTTATTGATAATTAATGTTCCTTGTTAATTATCAAGATTATGGACGCTTTAGATTTATTGTTGTCATTTACTACTAAATGAATCACAGTGATCTATAATTCAGATCCTCAACCTGAATGAACTGTCAACACATAAATCAAGGAACAAATGATATAAAATCATCCATAACATAAAACCATAGAAGTAGCCAAAAAGATTGGCTTCTAGGACATATCTCTAACAATCTCCCACTTGGCCTAGAGTCAATCAACAGTGACTTCTAGCCAGTGTATAGTACTCAATGTAATATCCAAATATACATGTCTCATACTAACGCCTAAATAAAAGATACAACTCAAAGCCAATCAGGCATACGCCTAATCCCCATGGATGCAACATGCAACTCATGCGCGGCTCGAGACAAAGGCTTTGTCAGAGGGTCCGCTGTGTTCGCGGCACCGTCCACCTTCTTGACCTTGACCCATCCGTCATTGACCAACTGACGGATGAGATGGAACCGTCGTAGAATGTGCCTAGTCTTCTGGTGAGACCTAGGCTCCTTGGACTGAGCTATGGCTCCCGTATTGTCGCAGTAGATATCCACTGGACCCGAGATGCTTGGAACCACCTCTAGCTCGGTCAAGAACTCCTTGATCCATACGGCCTCTTTTGCTGCTTCACCAGCCGCTAAGTATTCCGCTTCGGTGACGGAATCGGCCGTAGTATCTTGCTTGGAACTCTTCCAACTTACGGCACCACCATTGAGCAGAAATACAAAGCCGGACTGTGATTTGGAGTCATCTCGATCGGTTTGGAAACTAGCATCGGTGTAACCAGTTACAACGAGCTCTTGGTCTCCACCGTAAACGAGAATGCTCTCCTTGGTTCTCTTGAGATACTTGAGGATATTCTTGACTGCGGTCCAATGTGCCATGCCCGGGTTGGCTTGGTATCGACTAGTCACGCTAATCGGATGTGCCACATCGGGGCGAGTGCATAGCATGGCATACATAATCGATCCGACTACAGATGGATACTTGAATCGCTTCATGTACTCCCGATCTGTCTCCGTTGTCGGACCTTGAGTCTTGCTCAAGTAAATGCCATGTGACATAGGCAAGAATCCCTTCTTGGAATTCGCCATGTTGTGTTTTTGCAACACCTTGTCAATGTATGCATCTTGGCTCAAACCTAACATCCTCTTTGATCTATCTCTATAGATCTTGATTCCTAGGATGTAGGCGGCCTCGCCCAAGTCTTTCATTGAGAACACTTTCTTCAATGAATCCTTGACTGCATTCAATTCGGGAATATCATTCCCGATCAAGAGTATATCGTCAACATATAGAACAAGAAACACAACCACGCTCCCACTAAACCTCTTGTAGACACAAGGTTCCTTTTCACTTTGAGAGAAGTTCAATTTCTTGACTTCCTCATCAAAGCGCTTGTTCCAACTCCGTGATGCTTGCTTCAATCCATAAATGGATCGTTGAAGCTTGCATACTTTGTTAGCATTCTTTGGATCCACAAAACACTCGGGTTGTGTCATATACACATCCTCTTCCAAATTTCCATTTAGGAAGGCGGTTTTGACATCCATTTGCCAAATCTCATAATCATAGAATGCGGCAATTGCTAACATGATCCGAATTGACTTGAACATGACGACGGGCGAGAAGGTTTCTTCATAGTCAATACCATGAATTTTCTTGTAACCTTTCGCTACAAGTCGTGCTTTGTAAATGGTCAAGTTGCCATCCATGTCGACCTTTCTCTTAAAGATCCACTTGTTCTCAACGGGTTTTACTCCGTTGGGAAGGTCAACCAAGGTCCATACCTTGTTGTCATACATGGATTGCATTTCGGATTCCATGGCTTTTAGCCATTCCTTGGAGTCGGTTTTCTTTCTCATGTCATCAACGGTCAAAGGCTCATCGTTCTCCATAACGAGAATGTCGTGCAAACCTAAATATCTTATAGGTGGACGACTTGGCCTTGCCGATCTTCGTAGGGTAGAAGTTTGAGGTTCTTGAACTTGTTCCACAACGGTTTGTGGACTTTGTTCTTGAACTTCAAGTGAAGGTGCTTCCTCAACATCATCGACTCGCGATATGTTTGAGTTTTCATTTGAGGGAGCTTGTTCGTGAATCTCTTCTTCCACAACAACTTGTGGAATGGGTTCGGCTACAATCTCATTTGGTGCATCCACATTTTGTGCAACCTCATTTGGCACCACATTGGGAACAACCACATTGCCTACTTGAGGCATGCTTTGTTGTTGCGGTTCTTGAATTTCTTCAATCACCACGTTGCTCCCACTACTTCTTCTTGAGAGAAACTCCTTCTCCAAGAACACACCATAACGAGCAACAACTATCTTGTTCTCGTTGCGGTTATAGAAGTAGTAACCCTTTGTTTCCTTAGGGTATCCTACGAAATGACATTTGTCCGATTTGGGTCCAAGCTTATCGCTCACTAGCCTTTTCACATAAGCTTCACAACCCCAAATCTTGAGAAACGACATGCTTGGTTTCTTCTTAAACCAAAGCTCATAGGGCGTCTTCTCAACGGACTTTGATGGAACACGGTTTAATGTAAAAATTGCGGTTTCAAGGGCGTATCCCCAAAAGGACATAGGCAAATCGGCTTGGCTCATCATTGATCGAACCATGTCAAGCAAAGTTCGATTCCTCCTTTCGGATACACCATTCCATTGTGGTGTTCCGGGTGGAGTGAGTTGTGGAACGATTCCACACTCCTTTAGATAGTTGCCAAACTCATGGCTCAAGTACTCACCACCTCGATCGGATCGTAAGACCTTGATCTTTCGACCAAGTTGGTTCTCAACTTCATTCTTAAATTCTTTGAACCTGTCAAAGGATTCGGATTTGTGACGCATCAAGTAGATATACCCGTATCTACTATGGTCATCGGTGAATGTGATGAAGTATGAATAACCACCACGCGCACAAATGCTCATAGGTCCACATACATCGGTATGTACAAGGTCTAACAAGTCATTTGCCCTTGTCCCTTTGTTAGGAAAAGGCGCTTTGGTCATCTTTCCCATCAAACAAGATTCGCATGTGTCAATTGGCTCGAAAGCGAATTGATCGAAGAGACCAACGGTTTGTAATCTCTTGATGCGTTTCTCATTGATATGACCTAAGCGGCAATGCCACATCAAAGTTGCATTCTCATGTGAAATCTTACGTTTCCTATTGTCATTCTCAACACTCAAGATAAGTCCGCTAGAATCAAGCAAATAAAGACCATTCAATAAATGCGCATCACAAAAACGAACTTCATTTCGAAACAAGGTCAACAACTTGTTCTTTATTACAACATCAAAACCATCCATGTCCAAACAAGAGATAGAGATAATGTTTCGAGTGATAGAGGGAACTAAAAATACATCCTTTAGTTCCAACACAAAACCGGAAGGTAAAGTTAAATCCACGCTCCCAATGGCCATAGCGGAGATGCACGTGCCATTCCCGACGCGGAGTTGAACTTCACCTTTCTCGAGCCGCCTCCTATTCTTTAGGACCTGCACATTTCGACAAATGTGAGCACACGAACCGGTATCGAATACCCAATCGGTGTTAGAGGTAGCGAGAAGGGTTTCGATGACAAATATACCTGAAGAAGAAGGTTGGACGGTTCCCGCCTTCTTGTCGGCAAGGTACTTGGGGCAGTTTCTCCTCCAATGACCCTTGTTGCTACAGTAGTAGCAAACGGTCTCGGGAGTGGCCGGGTTCTTCTTCTTCTTGGAACCCACGGGAGCACCCTTGGCCGAACCTTGGGGCGTCACCGGGCCTTTGCCCTTCTTGGTTTTACGGCCTCGCTTCTTGATCTTTTTGCTCTTGTCACTCACGGCAAGAACATCCTTTGGGCCCTTCTCCTTCTTGAGACTATCCTCCGTCTCAACGAGCATGTTTTGGAGATCATCCATGCTCTTGTCCATGCCATTCATCCGGTAGTTCACAACAAAACCGGTGAAGCTCGGAGGGAGGGAGTTGAGAATGAAATCTTGAATCGCACCCGTAGGAAAGGGCGTATCAAGCTTTTCGAGCTGCCGAAACAACCCCGCCATCTTCATGACGTGTGGCCCGACTTCATGACCCTCCGCCAAACGAGTGTTGGCGACGGCCTTGATGAGACGGGCCCTTTCGGTGCGGGCCTTGGTTTGGAACATGTTCTTGAGACGAGTGATCATCTCAAACACTCCATATCCACTATCGATGAACTCCTTTTGGAGTTCCGATTCCATGACCGCAACCATCAAGACCGACATCTCCATGTCGTCATTGACGTGCTTCTCATATTCCTCTTGCTTATCCTTTGGATCGGTGTCCTTAGGAGCAGAGGGAATCGGAGTGGAGAGGAGGTACTCCCTTTTTTCAAACCTAAAGGCAAGCCTTAGGTTGCGGTGTCAATCCAAGAAATTAGCACCGTTAAAGGCGAGTTTCTCTTTCTCAAGAAGAGAACGAAGCGTTAAAGAGGAGGAAGACATCTACAACAATTATCGAATTAAAGGTCAATTAGTTTTATGTTTTTAGTTTTAACAAAAGTAAAACTTTCACTACACTTTTAAAAGTCCCTAAGTATAGTGATTTCCAAGACCCCTATTTTCATCAAAATGGACCTGCTATGGCACGTCATCCAAAATGATTAGATAAGGTAGGTTCTCCAACCAATCATCTTACCATGACTCTTGGTTCGCATGAGCGAACTTCGCCCCGATGTCCAAACTCTAGTTGGGTCCATCGAAAAGTCACTTCTCACTATTTGCTCCTTGCAAATCTTATCTATTTGCACCCCGACTACCGAATTGGCAATCATGACGTCCGCTTGGGCGGACCGCGCCATGAGTGACAATCGGCGTGAAGGGGATAGAGAGAAGGAGGGCGATTTAACTTAATCGATTTAGTTTGGGACAAACAATTCATATGACACTTTGTTTGGTGGTCGTGTAAGCATACACCCATACCTAACCTAACAAAATAATCATATAAGCATCTCATAGTTGTGGGTTTGTATGGCTCCCGCTTGCATTAGTTTCGCCACATCGTCCATGGAGCAAAACTAATCTAATTCTTGCCCTCCCACTAAATTCTATAAGGATCTAAATCCTATATAAAATAAAGGTGCAAAATACATGTGAAAACATCCTATTCCCATCCTAACCTTAGGGGCATGCAAGCCTCACAAGTTACATAAAAAATTAATCAACAAATTAATTAATTAATGGCACCAAAGGCCGCATTACAAACATTCACACATGCATTCATTACAACCACAAGGCATTGAGTCTTGAGCCATACTAAACCCACTATCCACCTACAAAACAAAGTTAGCACATACAAGAACTTTGTTTCCAATTAACGATTTTCAAGCATCTTTGCGTATCGTTTGCCATAAGTAAATTCCGTGTACAAATCCTCAATTTTAAACAACAAAACTTGTTTAAATTCATTTAGAAAGTTCTTTCAACATCCCATAACAGAAAGGAGATCAAACAAGGAGTTTTCTAATTAATTTCAACTAGTTTGAATATTTAGAAAAACAGTAATTTATTAAAAACGTAACTAATGGAATCCAATAAAAGCAAAGGTTTTAGGTCTCCAAAAATTCTCAAATAAATTACTTAAGCTCCTTATCATAGTTGTGATTACCAGTAAAAATTTCAAGAAGAGATCTTACACCATCTGGGAGAATAAAAAATGACAAATCTCTTACAAGTGCACGAAACACCGTTATGAGATTTTCAGATTATCCTCTCAACCATTTGGTCTGTTAGACCACCTTCTAATTAGTTTTTATATATACAATATACATAGAAAAACTAGTTTATTCTATAGCCTAACTATTCATGAAAAGAAAACCACCAAGTTTAGTTCAAAAAGTTCGAGTTACTAACTAAACAACCAACAAATTCTGTACTGGAACAGACTGTCGATCGAAAAGTTCTAGCCTAGTTGAAGGTCCAAATCTCCACGAAAAATTATGAAACTAATTTTCCTGGAATCCTAACTCAAAATAGAACAACTCCATTTAAACAGAATTTTTAAAGGAGTTCTCAGTTGGTACAGTTTATTAGAACAATCGATTTGCTCAACAAACTGGATCTGACAAGTTCTTCCTTTTCATACTTGAAAACCCACAAATTGATCTGAGCCATGCAACAAATTTTACATGCTCAGAAAGAGCTTCAAGTCCTCTTTAAATCTAGCCATAGAACACTGGTACTTATATTCAAAATATAAATCTTTCAAGCCATTCAAACAGGACAGTGCAAGCAGAAACTGGTTCTGCGCACTGTCGCCATTTTATTCACAGTAAATCTATACTAATTCAGAAAAATGTGAATCTAACGCCAAAAGCAAGACCAATATATGTACATCCCTTAAGAAATCCAGTTATGCAAGCACCAAGAGCAATAAAAAATCTTTGAAAATGTTGGTTCCCTTCTACAAGTTCAGTTTCAAAATCCACAACACTCCCAGGATTTCTTTTCAATATCTCCTCCTTCAAAGCCCCTATTTGGATAAAAGAATCATTCCACTTTCCAAACATCTCCTGCATTGCTAGCTCTTTTCCTGTCCAAACTCTGTCATACGGCAACAAAACACCAAAATCTCTCTCAAGCTTATTTTTCAAATCCTTTGTTGCAATATCTCCCTCCCTTTTAATATCATTAATAATTCGGTCAGCTATCCATCCCTGTGTTGCATGTTTGTTTCCACCTCTATTACGCCCACAACAAAGGTGATTCGGTTGCATGGTTTTCACAACAAAAGTTATGCCATCTTCTTCAACTGATGCATGTACCCTCCAACAACACTCAAGTTTTTCACATTTTGCTGTCACTCGTACTCGTTCATTTTTAATGAAGACATACTGAAAATTTTTTATTATGGCATAGTGATTAAGAGCCCTCCTAAAAGCTACAACATCAGGAAATGTGGCACCAACCTCCAACATAGGATTATCTCTATCATATGTGTAAAACTCACCATTATATTCAAGGTCAATTTCTATATCATCTTCATCCTCTATATCACTATGTAGGCTATGATAACTGTTTTCACTATGATAGAAGTCTGAATCTTCTTCATAATTTTCATGTTATGTACTTTCAGCCTCAATATTTTCGATAAATCTCCAGTCCTCCCGACTACCACCACTCAACGGCTTCTTGGTTACGTAAATCACTACTTCCTTCTTTTCTTCATATATCTTAAGGATTGTCTTGATGCTCTCATCATCCTCAACTTGAACAAATAACTGAGTATTAGCGCGCTCATCTAAAAAACAGATTGACAACTCAGTGTCCCCGTCCAATTGACATAAACCATTCACTCCCTCCAACAATTCTTGAAAACCAAAGCTTAACTGATCTATATAAATAGTTCTTTGCCTACCAAAATAGTACTTCTTTTTGGTCCCATTCTTGATTAGTTTGAAGATACCATCATACTTCACCTTTAGCTTAAAACGAGACACTTTGTTGCTGAAAAAAAGACAGAAATTATGGTGATAGGTCATCTAATTTAGTTGATATTGTTAGTTAAGTGCATAATTTTCATTTTATGATTAAATACTACTAATTATCCATAAACAATCATGCACAAACACGGATCTTGCACTAAGCCATTCACACAAGAGAGAAAGGTTCAAGGTATACCTCTCTTGAACTAGTAATCAAGAGGCTCGAACCGGCTAGGTTGTAGGTGGTTGTGCTCACGTCTAGCTCGCGCCTCCTTGTCGAATCGCCTCGAGTCCACTTGGTATTAACCAAATCCTCTACAAGTTATGCTAGTAACTTGGAGGAAATGCCTAATCCCTAGTTTTCCCAATCTTCTAGCAAATGAACTAATTGATTTGAGGAAGAGAGGGGGCTCAACACATGAGCTAATGGAGAGGGAGAGAGGGGAGGCGCCGGCCAAGGAAGAGGGGGGCGGCTAGGGTTTGTGGGAGAGAGAGAGAGGGGAATTTGCTACCATATACCCCTTTATATAGAGCTCAAACCCTACCTACCTCTCAACACCTATTTACAACTTTGCCATCCCACCTACCACAAGCTATGGCCGGCCACATTATGGGCCCTTCATGGGCTATGTGCATTGCCTCTTGGGTCCACTTAATCACCTATTAAATGGCCCTTCTTGTTGCTCCCAATTTTGACTCCCTATTGGGCCTTTAATTAACTATTTAATTAAAGCCCTATTAAATGCATATGTGTTGAAATAAATAATTATTAACTTAATAATAATTATTTAGGGATTAGATAATGCATTAATTTATTTCTATATGATCCCTTTGATTTAATTAATTATAACGGTCTACAACGCTATTTAATTAATTAATCAACTCATCATATTTTGCAATACCAATTATTGCAAATAAATAAATAATGCAAGCATGGTTAAAACACCAATTCTGTGTGACCCTTTGAGGATTTATGCTACGTTGGACATGGAGTTAAATCGCTATTTAATTCCAATAATCATAAGCGGTATCTAGCAACACGTTATGATTCCCAATTCGCATAAATAGTGTACAGCTACAATATTTCAATCCTGCATAAGAGAATAAAAGTATATCTCTATTTTGATTCCTATGCCTCACGATATCATCGTATAATCCAAGATAGGAATGTGTCATTCTTGCAGATTATACGTTTCTTGATCTAGAGATAATTGTATCAGTTGCTAGCAAACAATCTATCTCCATCAAGGGGCCCAAACAGATATCGTCACTCACTAAGTGAATTAATGAGGGACATACGGTTTTCTTGACTATTTAACTTTTCCCCGCACAATTCAAGAGAACATAAATAACGTCCGTATAGCAGCCCTTATCGGGAATCAGCGGTAGACGATATTTATTGAACCTATCCTCATGTGGAAAAGATAAATATCTCAAACTTAGAATCAAAATCATAACGAAATAAATAATGACACCAAAACACAATCCATATATTTATTTCGTTGGGTCATGTCCTGTACTATGTTCAAATAACATAAACATATGCAATTAAGTTGGTTACTCTTAACCTTTGATTTATAGAACTTAATCAACACTTAACTTGCATACTAATCTTATTGATAATTAATGTTCCTTGTTAATTATCAAGATTATGGACGCTTTAGATTTATTGTTGTCATTTACTACTAAATGAATCACAGTGATCTATAATTCAGATCCTCAACCTGAATGAACTGTCAACACATAAATCAAGGAACAAATGATATAAAATCATCCATAACATAAAACCATAGAAGTAGCCAAAAAAATTGGCTTCTAGGACATATCTCTAACAGATATAATTCTAAAAGATACAAATGGTTCTAAACATTTGTTTTCACATACAACAAAAGAATATGAATTTTACCTCGAATCTTGATGTACTTTTTCTTTTCCTTTACGTCTAGTCTCCAATTTCTGATGAGATTCTTTATTGGTCAACATCATTTCATTTTCAGATAAGTCTTGTTGAATGATCACAAATGAGAAATAGTCATTGTTTGATTCTTCTGTCTCCATTGTATGTGTTGCACAAATATAAAGAAAGAAAGCTGCACTAATATCAGAACAATGCAAAACATGAGATGGTAGTAGAATAGAGAAAAGTACGCTCAATTAATTCATTGCAATAGTTCTAATACTAATTAATATTACGGTGAAATTTAAATTAAATATTCATATGAAAAGTAAGCCAACCAAATTCCTAGTCTAACGATATCCATCAATTTACGTCATCAATATATAATTTCTACATTAATTTATTTTCAAAAGTACCAGACTATTCTATTTGGTTCACAATTGTTCAGCCAACAAAAAGACAAAGGACAATGCAAAAGTAGACATAAAAAGGCCCAAAACTATACAGATCAATACATTGATCCGATCCGATCGCCGAGAGGAGAAAAAAAAATCAAACACAATTTTCCACATAAATATTTATCTGCGCAGATCTATTTGTAAGAATTAAACAATATGCAATATCGATTAAAACAAACCTGCACTTGCGAAGAGAAATAGTCCCAGAAGAAAATTAGTACTTTTACTGACTTTGTCGTGAAGAATCGTAAGAAGTTGTAGAACAAATAGAGAAGTAAAAATGGAACGATTGTATATGCGTGAGAGAGAGTATATCCTAGAGATTTAGAAAGGAAATCATTATTTTCAGCAATATCAAATTGGATATCGATATTGTCTTTTTTAAGCCTGCGCTGGAAAATGGAGGGAAAATGAAACGACGGAGTAGAAGGGACAAAGAGGAAGGGTATTTTAGTCATATGATTTAAAATTGATTATTCTTTAATAAATAAATGACTGAATTTAATTGAAAGGAGTTATTTCCCGAACTCTGAAGTTTTCAGGGTGTTTTATCCAATTTTCAAGTGTGCATGGGATTATATCCGGTTTACAAAGTTTACAGGGGTTATACCAATTTTGCCTAAAACAAAAATGAAAAAAAAAACGCGCTAATTCTTGTTCTCAGGTTCAGGTACCGCCAGTAGTAGCTAAAAAAGGCGGAATCTTAAAAACTTTTCCCCAAATCACTAGCCACGTCATCGATCCGAACCACAAACCCAATTCAATCTCCTCCGTTCATTTCCAATCCAAGAGCACTCTATACACAATCCACGGATCGACTCCGAATTCATCCCTCTCCACTCCTTCCCTATTAATACAAAACCTCAAACTCATTCTCTCCCCATCGCCTCTAATTTATTTCCCTCTCTCTCTCTCTCTCAAATCAAATCCCAAGTCTCCAACTCTCCAATCCGAAACAAGCGGCAATGTCAGGAAGAGGCAAGGGAGGCAAGGGATTGGGAAAGGGAGGTGCGAAGCGTCACAGGAAGGTGCTCAGAGACAACATCCAAGGCATCACCAAGCCAGCGATCCGGCGTCTGGCCAGGCGTGGCGGCGTCAAGCGAATCAGCGGCTTGATCTACGAAGAGACACGTGGCGTGCTCAAGATCTTCCTCGAGAATGTCATCAGAGACGCCGTGACCTACACTGAGCACGCCAGGAGGAAGACTGTCACTGCCATGGATGTGGTGTACGCGCTCAAGCGCCAGGGAAGGACCTTGTACGGGTTTGGTGGTTGATTGGATCTGGTGTTTGCTGTTCGGGGTTTAGGGGTAGGTGTAGGTGTTGTGTGTTCAGTGGGTGGTGTTGATGTTTGGTGTTTGGGGTGGGGTAGGGGGGCCACTAGGGTTTAGTTGATCTTTAGTTTCTGGATTTGCGTAGAGGAGTTAGGGTACTATTTGTGAGAGTAGTTTGTTGGTTGGGTTTAAGAATTGTCAAATGTTAATGTAAAGAAGATGGTTTTGTGATTAGTGAAGCTTTGAAATTGAAAGATTCGATCTTTAAATTTTCATAATGTCTAATTTTTCTTTTTTCTTTTCGTTAGATTGATTGTCAACTGTATTGTTATTAGCTTAGCTTCAATTTTTGTTTACTTTACAAAATTTCACTTCCTGAAATTGGGGCCTACGAATTATTAACATTGCAAATTACTAGATTACTGATTTTTTGGTTATGCTGGTAAAGGGAAATGAAAGGTTTTTTACATCAATTTTTCATATAATTTGTAACATTTCACCACCTCTGTATAAGATAATAGAGCATATAGAGAGAATTTGATTAGTATCACATTTTAACAAAGAGAGGCACTTAACCAAATAGGTGTCTTTGATACCATGTTGACAAGAAATCTAGAACTGGCTGTGTCTATTGAGAGAAAAATAGATCGGTGGATCAAAACCTCGTGCTACAAGAACTGTTTCAAACTGGTCTGAATAGTTTTGTAGATTATTATTTTAAACTTTGTTAGATCCGAGCCCGCAGGATGTCCTAAATTGATTTTGAATAAAATAGTTCTGTTTTCAGTTTTTGATTAAAATTCGATTCAAAAACATTGTTGATTCCGGTTTATATTTGGTTTGATGATAAATAAATGAATGAATTAAATGAACTGAATTATCAGAAAATATGTTACTAGAATAGTTAAATAACATACATTGATAATACAAAATATTATTAGGGATGAAATCATGAAAATACTACAAATGTATTAAGCAGAAGAGAAGGGCATGTATAAAAAGCATATCCAGCGCATTGCCGCAGTGGTGTGGATTATATGGGCTGGGCCCACACAGTTTGTGGCAGTTTTTTTCTTGGAGCGCAATGTCATTAATACTTGCACAGAAGCTGATCCGGATCGTTAATTCCACATCATTGTCCAGATCTCAAATACTCAGGATGCCAAAAAGAAAAATAAAAAAAAATAATGTTATGTTTCTTCTCCCATCCTTCAATTCTCAACGCTTATTAATGTAACTTGCAAAGTATTGTTTTTAGATAAATTGAGAGTTAAGTTTTTCAATAATAATTTTTTTAAGTAAATTTGACTTCACAACCCATTATCTGAGCTCATACAACAACCTTATGATGAGTTGATGACTGTATAAACATGAAGTTATGGTTAATAATTTCTTAGATCTTGGCTTTAACTTTTCAGTTTTTAATAAGTCTTGGTTTTACTCTTTGACCAAATGGCATTTGAGTTCTTTTGGTACATAGGTGGAATTTATCCGTTGACTCAACACAATCTCTGTTAGGAAAAGACGTCAGAGAATGTGTATTTGACTCATTTCAGAAATAAATCCAAAAAATTAAAAATTCAGAAAATATACACCTCATCCTCATTCCAAGCTTATATGTCTGTAAGGGGGACAGGAAACTCCCAAGTCTAGGCTCCGTTTGGATGCGTTGAGAATAAAGTAGGAAGAAGGAAGAAGTGAAGAAATTTATTGGGAAGGGGTAAATTTATTGGGAAGTGTGTAACTTTTGTGAAGAGTTTGGATGGTTAGAAATAAATTTATTGGTAAAAAGTGGTTATTCCTTATTCCTTATTCCGGGAAGAAGCCATCCAAACGGAGCCCTAAAGTAGACTAATTATGATCAAGAGGTGCATCTTCTTTTATATTATCTTGCAACATCTCTTAGTACTAGAACCTATTTTAAATCATCAATAATGGTTGCTGTTGCTGACCGAAAACAAGATCAGATCCCACAGAAATTTATATAGTTTCAAGGATTTATTAAGAATAAGAAATCGTGCATCACCTGCAATGTACATGTACAAAGCATCCCAATTCTTAAACAACTCAGAACAATACTCCCCATCCCTCTATTATTATTATTATTATTATTTTTAAAGGATAACATATCCATCAAATCATGTGCATTTTTTTTTAAGTGTAGATGCAAGTACGTTTTTTTAAGTGTTTAGAGGATACGAAAAGATACAGTTGTCAGATTAATCATGCTGCAAAATATATTTGTATAATTACGCTTGCAACTAAAATATTAAATTTATACGACATGATGCAGTGGTGGGTTAGAAAATTGAAGGATGGGCATAAATTTAAAAAGGAGAAATTATTGCATTAGTAATGTTTTGTTTTGTTTTGATGGATGCAAGTCCACAAACTTAAATTAATAAACTATAGGTATATTCTGCAAGAACACGAATCTCGGCTGCAAACTAACAGACCAAAACCTTGCTCGAAATTCCACTGTGGTAGAGGATTTGAAATCGAGATATAACTAGTTCAAATTAAATCAAATTTAAACTTAATAACCTGTGTGAACTAAGAGATGGATTCGTTTCAGCTGCTGTTCACCATCCAGATCATTTGATCTACATTCTAATAAACTCATCAGAACACATAAAAAAAAACCCTTCCAAAATAACTTCAATCGATCTGATCTGGTATTGTGCTTTAAATAAAAAACTGTCAGATGTACAAAAGCAGCTTCCCCTGATGAATAACAGCATATACCCTAAGATGCAAGGCAACACAAAAGATCAACAAATTTATGCAGGATATATGAACAATGCCTCATCAGCAAGCACATGTTCAAACTGACACAAACAAAGAAAAGTGTACAAAACTTTCCAGTACAATATTTTTTGTTTATTGTTAGACTAAAGAAGTTTTCTAAACAAGGATATCATCTCAAATTGAAAACTAGAACATGAGAACATTCACTGGAATACTGGCTAATAAACAGATATGTAATATAACATCCAGAAATCACCACCACAAACCAGCTAGCTATTCCTAAAAAGTCACAATTGTTCCTATGCAAGAACATTCAATGACGCATCATTGGAATAGATCCACCGGCAGCCACAATTTGTTGCTCCAACTGCAATAAAAAATGTGATGATAATACATATAATATGGGAAGAATTAAAATTTGAAAGATATTAGATAAAAAAGAATGATTGTCATACCGTAAATAGAGCCTCAAGTTTGCTCTTGAAGGTCACAAACTCTTGATTCAGTGGCTGTATGCAATTATAACAGCTACACGAAATATTGGTTATTAGACTAGGATTATAAGGTTTTTAGGGTTATTTTACTTATATTTATATACATGAAAGTGGAAAATAGTATCTTACCCTTGGATATCATTTTTATCATAGTACTCACGGAAAGTTTGGCAGACACTTCTAATTTTTTCAGCGCCAATACTGCACGATATACAATTAAAATTTTTCATTATTTTAGTGTTATACTACAGAATGCAAACTTCTCCCTGATTTTTTATCTTCCTGATTTGCAAATTTTAGTAGAATTATATGAAGGCCTTTTGCTCTGAGACTGAAAAAATAGCTTATCCAAAATAGAAATTGCATGTGGACCTGGTAAATCTAAAGTGGCAACCTACATCCGTCAATTGATTCAATTATATATATACCATTCTTAGTATTTGAAATTCTAATTCTAAACAAAAAAGATCCAGAGATGACTTGAGAAAACTTGGATAGATGGGGAAATTAAGGTAAGCTTCTTAAAAGAAACAGTATAGGAAACCTAATAATTCCTCACTTGAAAAGGAAAATGTCATTCAATTTAAGGTATACAATCAATTATAGATACTGTACACCTACTAAAAATTAAGCAATTTTGAATAAATATAAATTAAGAAAGAAATCTAACCTTGCGCTGCTCCCCTTCAACTGGTGAACATAGGCATCAATCTTCTTGTAATCTACAGCCTGCTGATTGCTTCAAAAACAACAAATAGAAAGGAAATCAATAAAATAGAACACAAAACAAGATCTGTGTGTATGCTTGTTCTGGAGAGAGAGAGATTACAAATTTGAGATGAGTTCATTAATCAATCTCCCAGCATCTTCAAAGAAGAGAGAAACCACCTCGTAAACAAAACCTGGATTATTCTCATCCTGGAGCTGTTGTAGCTCTGTAAACTGTTGATTAAGGATACCCTTCCCCCCCACACACACACAAAGTAAAAGTTACATAAAATCCTATAAAATTGAAAGGAAAATATAAAAGGAGAAGTTCGCAAAAGATTTAATACCTCACGGAATAGAGAGGTGAGGAGATCGGAGTAGGTGCGCTGCAACATGTTCACATCCATGGCTTTCTCTCTCTGTGTGTTTCCCTCCTGGTTTATTGATTCCTGCGTTGGGTTTAAGCAAAGCACTCCGCAAGAGGACAGAATAGTGGAGTTATTATTTATAAAAGGAGAAACGGAAGAGACAGAACGGGGTCTTTCAACGTTCCGGATCCTCTCCGATGCTATTTGAATCAATTGTAAGTTCTGAAGATCCTGGATGTTCATTTGAGATCGGATGGTCCAAATCAATGCTAATTCAAGACAATTGACAAGTGGGCATCGGAACCCGGTTTTAAATGTTTGATCTTAGATGGAACTTCCAAAAATAATACCACCATTCATTTCCGTTTAGTCAGACACTTTCCTTTATAGCTCATCTGCTGCCATTTATGATTTGCCATCATCACAATGAATGCGATGCTTAATTGTCTAGATTATTAATCACAAATGACGTAATGAATTCTTTTAATTGCGTCAAATGTATTGATTGCCTTCATTCAATAAGCACAACAAAAGTCAAAAGAAACTTAAAATATATGGTTCGATATTTGTTGAATAATTCAATTCATTCTTATGGGATAATTCATAATGGTTTACAATTTTATAAATCATAAAATTACAAAAGCATTGGTAAACAAAAGACTGAAGTATGAATACTTGGCTACTTGCATAAATTTAACCCACACATTCAAATTATATAGGGGGGAAAATATGCCTTCATTCAATAAGCACAACAAAAGTCAAAAGAAACTTAAAAATATATGGCTCGATATTTGTTGAATAATTCAATTCGTTCTTATGGGATATTCATAATGGTTTACAATTTTAAATCATAAAATTACACCAGCATTGGTAAACAAATGACTGTTGTATGATTACTTGCATAAATTTAACCAACTCTCAAATTATGTAGGGAAATAAAATATAATATGATGATGCTACGATGGTGAAACCAATAAACTGAAAAAATTGGAAAGTAAAAATAAATTATCGTCCAATTTTTTAACTTAAATAGTAGAAATCGTACTTGCACTATTTTTTATAATCAGATGTTTGCACACTGGATAACTGATATTTTCTGTGATATTAGAAGAATAATAATATAAAATTTTATACAGTATAAATATCACAGAAAAAAATTAAAACGAGCATAGGTGATAAGCGAACCTCTTTTTGAATTTATTTGCATCCAGTTGGAGAGGATCCTATCTGACTTGGAACCATTAATTCTCGAAATCGAGCAATTTTGTAAACTGCTGCTATCCCAAATTTCCCAATCCCCAGAGGCCATATGGTCATATGGACATCAGGACATGATTGGTTGCTTGAGGTGCAACAGCTCAGAGAGCCTCGTGACTGACCACAGAGAGACAGGTATAGACCGACAAGGACAGTTTTAGGTTTGACTTTCGTTATGTAAATACAAAGGAAACTAGTTTTACTGCAACTTTTATCTTGATTCCATTTATAAATTACGCTAACCGATGCCATTTGTCAATTGATTTATGAGAAAGTTTAATATGCACCATAGTGTACATAGCATTCCGTGCACCACGGACTTTTTTAAGGAATATTTTTATAAATTGACAAATCTAATTTAGCCAATCTAATCTACATATTGAAATCTCATACCAAACCAAAATTTACAATTTTTGAGATTTTATTACTATTTTTTTCGAAATTTTTAAAACATGTCATTTTTGGAATGTTGTACTATTTACAATTTTCCAAAAATGGCATGTTTTAAAAAATTCGAAAAAAATAGTAATAAAATCTAAAAAATTGTAAATTTTGGTTTTCTATGAGATTTCAATATATAGATTAGATTGGTTAAATTAGATTTATCAATTTACAAAAATACTTCCGAAAAAATCCGCGGTGCACGGAATGCCCTATACACTATAGTGCATATTAAACTTTCTCTTGATTTATTGAAAATTTATAGCTTCAAATTATTGACGGATATGAAGAGGTACCCAGGAGGTAGACGTGTTGAAAATTGAAATGTTAGAGACATCCCAGTTTTGATAAAGGCGAAAACAAATGGATAAGGATAAGGTTCCATGCCTTTTCTTTTCTTTTTCTTAAAAAGTAAGGTTGCAAGCTTTGCCTGCTCCCTGTACTGCCTTATGCCACGCGGGCAAACCCCCTTGAAGGAAAAACGACAAAACTATAAACTGAGGTAAAAGTTTAAAGCAGAAAATGAAACTAAGAGAGATTATCCAAGGTCCTATTTTTGTTGTTAAAACGAAACTTGCAGGTTTCAAGCGAATTAATTGCAAAAAAAAAAAAAAAAAAATCCTCTACAGAACAATTCCGCTATCTCATAACAAAAAAAAAAAAAAAAGGGTCTACAATGACTAACATATATGGTAAGAGTTCACAACATGGAAAAGAGGGACTACCATAATGGCACAATCACAATGTAGTGTCAACCTATAAACTCAATTTACTATCAGACTTAAAAGAATTAAAGAATAGAAGGAGAGAGACAAGAAGAAAAAGAAAACACTTAACAAACATTGCAACTGCGTCTACAGAAGCCAGGCAGGTCTGCAGTTCCGACCATGTAAGCCGGGTTCTTTGTGCACTCTCCCAGTGCGGCCCACCTTGCGCAGCTCTCATTCTGATCTGTGCAATTGCCTCCTGTGTGGTACACCTTATCAAAGGATGCCACGCGAATCCACTTTGTGGCCGACCACTTCTCACCCTCTATAACAGGACACCCTGCGTGGAGGCTCTTTGGGTCGGTTGTTGCATCAGGAAGAAGGTTGAAAAAGAGAAGCGCATCACCTTTTCTTGGTTTTACTGCATCAGGAATTCAGAGAGGATCACAATAAGGTCAAATTAAAGCACTATTATTTTTATTTAATGATGATCTCGGAATTACCAGCTATTCCACGCTGAGCACACTCTGATAAGGTCTCGTCTTTAACATGTACTCCTCTATGATGCTGTAGCTCCTGATTTGACAAAGTAATACCGAGAATTAAGAAACCATCAGTAAAAATACCTCAAAAAATGTGAGAAAAACTTTCTTCTATTTTAGCCAAGAACATTTCTACCCTTGTCAGGACAGAAGATATTTCATAATTGGCAATGGACATGGAGTTAATAAACTTTAATTCATGCATCTAATAACTAAAAAACTTCTGAGGTAACTAAACAGATGCACAAGGTAAAAATGCATTAAGAAGTTAGCAATTCAATTGCACCATTGTTTGATCAAATAAACAATTCATCCAGAGAAGAAAATTTTAAAGGCCAAAATGACACTCAACTCCCTATCAGACCCCAATAAGAAGTTAAATCAGTTCAATATTGTAGTTACCTCAGCTAAAGGAAATACAGTTTCACCACCTTTCTCAACATCTGAAAGATACATAAGGACAGTGGCAATGCGATGGCCACCACGAATGGTATTAACGTTGTCGGTGAAGTAATCAAAATGGGGTTCGTACTTTTGTCCATACTCATAATGCAAAACCTGCATATCTTCACCATTCTCTGCATACAAATAACAACAATAACTAATAAAAAGGAAGCACCATGAACCACAGTAAAAAATTTAAGGGAAGGAAAATGGAGTGTAAAAACACATGATGGAGACATGTAACAGCAACATGAAAACTTAGAAATTCAAAGTAAATTTCTAACTGATTAAAGAATGAAATAATTGAGCTGCCAAGAAATAATAAAAAGGAAACAAATTCTAAACCTTTTGGGATGAATGTCCAAGCAGCGATCTTATCCTCAATGGTAGAAACAATCTCATCCTGAAATTTGTATCAGAAGTATAGGAGCAGAGTTTTAGAAATGATATCAAAATCTGCTCTCATTAAGCTAAGTTAAACAACAAGGTGGGTATCAGGGTCACTCGCTACTACATGTAACTAAATCAGTACAATTAAATACCAGTCATCACCAGACCAATGACATGACTTCTTAATTTTAGGTTAAGCAAATAAAACAGAAATAAACAAAGCGAATTTGACATTCCTTGTGCAATTGGTAATGGCTACATGCATTCCTCTTCTCTTTTGTTTCAGAAAAATGGACACATTTATGGGGGCTATTGTGAAATAAAATGACATAGCAAAATAGGGGAACACAAACCTTTCCCTTCTTGATGAACATCCCAGAGCTGGTACGGACCTCACTCAGCACACTCTTTCCTGACAAGTTGTCAGCAACTGATGATCTTGTCAGCTCAGATTTAGCCTAACAAGAAAATGTACAGAAAATCAGTTTCTAGTTTTCTACACAAGTTGTAGCACACAAATATATACGAAATTGTGAACAAATATTAGTGAAATAGTTACCAGTGATATCAAATGGTCACATTCTGCATCAGTGAGGAATCCTTCATACACAAACGCTCTGAAAAGTACCAAATTAGGATCAATTAGCGCTCAAAATAACTGGATCATAATAACACACATTTAAAGCCAAATAGAAGTTGAATGAGGGAAAAGGAGAAGACCTAGGTTTCCATGAGATCTGCCTCGATCTGGAAGGATCGATCTCAACTGTATGAGGATAGGAGCATCGCGCTTCTCGGATTAGATTGACAAAGAGTAGAAAGAGGAAAGAAATCCAAAATCCAGATTTGGGTTCCATGATTCGGCTACTGCGTGGTTTCAGGTGCGGAGCTGATTTCTGATCTATTTGCTTAACCTTCAAGAGGTCACATATCCTGCGAAAAAAACTAGAGAGAGCATGTGCTATGTGCTAATGTCGAAATGGGATTAAGGCAGTACGTTGGATTAATTTTTAAGACCAGAGGTTTTTTTTTTTTTTAAAAAAAATAGAGGTACCAGGTCTGGGAATTCACATCCTCTGCCACGCGCGGCTGGCCGCAGTTTTTATATCGACCGTCTGATCTAATTTCAACAGCCCCTAAAAAATACAGAATTGATAGGCTCGAAAAAATTGAACCGTCCAGATCAGATCTGACGGCTCGTATGAAAAGTGCGACAGTACCGTGCGGCAGAGGATACAAATCCCCAGGTCTGGGCCTAGTCCAAGCCTGGTTTTGGTAAATTGTTCTCGTCTCCAACCAAACGCTGCATTTATAACTGTTGTAATATTTAATTATTTTACTGATTACTGATTGATTTGTAATATTTAAATCAAGAAAAAAAATTTAACAATATATAGCTTGTGAGGCATATTTTTAGAAGGTTTGACAGTTGTTTGTCAGTCACACTCTCCTACCCAGTAACTCAACTACTAAGCGTTTATCTACCGATCACATCGCCATCAATTCTTGGAAAATTAAAGCATAAAAAATAAACACCCAATTATTCTAAGCTAACAAGTATCTAAGGCTCAGTTTGAATGGTGTGGAAATAAGAGGAATAAGGGAAGAAGTATTAGGAAGTGTATAACTTTGTGAAGATTTTGAATTGTTTATAATAAATTTAGGAGTAAGAAGAAATTATTCTCTTATTCTTGCACCTATCCAAACGAAGCCTAAAAGATAATTTGCTAAGCTAACACATTACACATGTCACTTTATCTCAACAAATTCACAGTCGTTGAAAAAAAATACTAACTATTAACCGGCCCATTCCTCTGCCAAGAAAAAAGAGTAACCGGCCCACGTGGATTCCATTGCACTTATCACCCGAAATTTTTTTAAATAATATTAAATTAATATAATCTATTAAAATTAATATCAATATAATAATATTTTTTTAAATAGTATCACGAGATCGGAATCTCAGATTCCGAACGCAAGATCGGAATCCCGAATTCCAACCTTAGCTAAGTGTCAGTTTAGTGCTCAATTTTAATTTTTCTAGTTAATTCCTTTAATTAACCTCAAAACAAGCAAGCACAAATCCAAGGAACTAGTACTAAGCCATTCACACAAGAGAAAGGTTCAAATATATACCTCTCTTGATATCGTAATCAAGAGGCTTGAACCACAGCTCGATTGAAGGTGGTGCTTGCTCATTCGGCCTCCTTGTCAAAGCTCCTCGAGTCCACTTGGTATTAACCAAATCATCAACAAACTATGCTAGTAGTTTGGAGGATAAGACTAATCCCTAGGTAATCCGTTCTTCTAGCAAATCAACAAATCAATTTGAGAAAGAAAGGGGGCTCAACACATGAGCAATAGGGAGAGGAAAAAGGGGAGGAGGCGCCGGCCACAAGAGGGAAATGGGGCGGCTAGGTTTAGGAAAAGAGAGAGAGGTGGATTTGCAACCATACAACTCCTTATATAGTGTGCTAACCCTACCTACCTCACACCATGTATTTACAACATTGCCACCCCACCTACCACCTAATATGGCCGGCCACAATAAGGGCCTCTATGGGCCTTGTGTTGTGTATTATGGGTCCACTCAATTAATTATTAAATGGATCTTTCTTGTTGCTCCCAATTTGATCCTCCATTGGGCTTTTAATTAACTATTTAATTAAAGTCTTTTAATATGCATATGTGTTGAATAAATAATTATTAACTTAATAATAATTATTTAGGGATTAGAAAATGCACAAATTTATTTCTATATGATCCCTTTGATTTAATTAATTATAACAGTCTATAACGTTATTTAATTAATTAATCAACATATCATATTTTGCAATACTAAATATTGCAAATAAATAAATAGTGCATGCATGGTTAAAACACCAATTTTGTGTGACCCTTTGAGGATTTATGCTACATTGGACATGGAGCTAAATCGCTATTTAATTCCAATAATCATAAGCGGTATCTAGCAACACGTTATGATTCCCAATTCGCATAAATAGTGTACAGCCACAATATTTCAATCCTGCATAAGAGAATAAAAGTATTTCTCTATTTTGATTCTTATGTCACACGATATCATCGTATAATCCAAGATAGGAATGTGTCATTCTTGCAGATTATACGTTTCTTGATCTAGAGATAATTGTATCAGTTGCTAGCAAACAATCTATCTCCATCAAGGGGCCCAAACAGATATCGTCACTCACTAAGTTAATTAATGAGGGACATACGGTTTTCTTGATAATTTAGCTTTTCCCCGCACAATTCAAGAGAACATAAATAACGTCCGTATAGCAGCCCTTATCGGGAATCAGCGGTAGACGATATTTATTGAACCTATCCTCATGTGGAAAAGATAAACATCTCAAACTTAGAATCAAAATCATAACGAAATAAATAATGACACGTAACACAATCCATATATTTATTTCGTTGGGTCATGTCCTGTACTATGTTCAATTAACATAAACATATGCAATTAAGTTGGTTACTCCTAACCTATGATTTATAGAACTTAATCATCACTTAACTTGCATACTAATCTTATTGATAATTAATGTTCCTTGTTAATTATCAAGATTATGGACGTTTTAGATTTATTGTTGTCATTTACTACTAAATGAAAAACAGTGATCTATAATTCAGATCCTCAACCTGAATGAACTGTCAACAAATAAATCAAGGAACAAGCGATATAAATCACCAATGACATAAAACCATAGAAGTAGTCAAATATGATTGGCTCTTAGGACATATCTCTAACACTAAGATCGGAATCCCAGATTCCGACTTAGTTCTCGCTTATATATTCCGAGATGAAAAGTCCACTTTGTGACTTTGTGTCACGCATACGGTGACTTGACTTAATAACAGAGTGGAACCATAATGCTTGCTAAATGCCAAACACAACAAAAAGCTAACTATAATATATTTGTCTATAGAAATAATTAATTACGTCTGATAGATTCCTTTATTTTTATTTTCATTATAGAAATCAGTATGCTGATTCGGATGGCAGTCATTATTGCAATTATAAGGTTGGTCAATTTTATCCTGAATAATATGCAAAACAATAACAGCAGCTAGTTTTGTTTATTGGTTTAAAAAATTAAGTTTTTACACGACACAAAATTTAATATAACTCCATTATAATATTAGTAAACCTAAATTATTGGACATGATAAAATATTATTATTACAGGCGACATATTGTCGTCCTTAATTATTGCAGCTCTAAACATATATTTGGTTCAATTATTTCGAAGAATCTAAAATATATAAGGACCTAGTTGCAACTCATCAAAGGATTCGTGAGTCGCGCTCAAAATTCCAATATTTAGTTCAAAATGACCGATCCAAACAGTCTAATACGATCTCCCTATTGAAATCTCCATGCAGACCAAATTTTATATTTTTTCGAAATTTTTAAATATTTTTTTAAAATTTTAGAAATTCATTAATCTAATTAGTTCTGAACCCTTCAAAAATAGAAGTTTTTAAAAATCCGAAATAAATACTTAAAAATTTCATTAATCATCTCATTGTCATATGTGACGAGGGTGTCACATATTGGAACTGGCCATCTCATCTTGAGATGTGGGTCTAGTGTTTTCTAAAATGACACGACACAATCGTACTTGCACGATACGGCACGACACGACACGATCGTATTATCGCGTCGTGTTGGAAGTTTTGAGAACTTGTCACGATTAGACACGTAACATTAAACGAACACGAACTGATACGACACGTCAACACAAATTTAATTATTAATGTTGATTATTTAAATAAAATTAATAATTTAAATCCAATTTATAATACTACATCATATTATTTACCATCCTTTGACTCATATTGTTCTTATCTAATTATTATTTTATTATAAAAAGTATTAATAAAAAATTTAAACTTGACCAAATAATAAATTATTATGATTCAGTAAAATTTTTTTCTTTACTTTTAATTTTAATATTTTTATTTTAAAAATAATAAAATAGTCCGACACGACTAACACTACGTGCCAACACAATACGATGGCACACAATAATCTGTGAATTTATTTTTGAGGTTTAATCTTATTTTTCGAGGTTTAATCCGTTAATATATTGATTCTTAGCCCTGACGGCACCATGCAGTGATTTTTATATAAAATTATTTTTATACTACGAAAACATTTTTATACTACGAATCCAGGATCCACTAAAGTAATAAAGGCATGATAAAATATGAATGGGACCATGCAGTGAATTCTGATGAACTATATCATGCAATAAAAATTCATTGCAACTTTAGTCTAGTGGACCCTGGCGACACTTGCAACAATTTGTTGAATAAATACTATGATGTTAAAATTTCTAGTGGACCCTGGCGACACTTGCAACAATCAATTTAATAATTTCGAATTTATTTATTTATATTACTTTCAAATTTCTAGTCGTTAAAATAACATAAAAATGCTCATTATTTTAGATTATATTTAAATATTTTTAGAACTTTATTACAAGATTAGTAAAATATTAATTAATTATATATATAATATATAATTGTTATAAAGAAAGTACAACTTTAAAAATGCAGTACTAAAATATTTAGAGGCACCGAAATCTTAGAAATAAAATTACCTAAATCTGATAAACCACTAAAATATTGTCTCAATTTTAATTCTCGGATCATTTAAAATCAACAAATGCATTGAGATTTGAAACATGAAACTGATCTTTTCGAATGGACCATATCCATCCTATAGGTTGATTTTTAACATTTATTTCTTTTTGTAAATTTTTTTTAGACACATGAATTACATGGTATTTAAAAAAAAATAGGAGTTGGGTCAAGCGAATTTAGTTTCAAATGATCGAATTAAGATTTAAAATAAATTTGAGATTTAAAATGCATTGAGATTTAAAATAAATTTGAGATTTAGCTCAATATTAATAAGTTAAAATAGTTGCCGACTGAATTTTCCGCTTAATAGTTTTCCATGATTTTTAATATTGACTATAGTCAAAATTATGAATTAAACATATGTGGTGCCCTAAAACTAAGTTACTATGTTGGTAATATTTTGGAATGATTTATTGTACTCCGGGATCATTTGTGTTGAGTTCGTAGACAATCCAAATCAACTAAGCATGAGAAGAAGCATGGCATTTATAATCATTATTTTTGTTGACAAGCTTGATTATTTTAGCATTTTAAGAGACTAGTTTTCGTAGTATAAAAATAAGATCGGAATCCAGGATTCCGATCTTATGATATTATTTAAAAAAATATTATTATATTGATATTATTTTTAATATATTATATTAATTTAATATTATTTTTAAATTTTTCGGCTTATCACAAACGAGGTCCGCATGTAGGGCTGAAACGGAAGCCTTTCAACCGTTATTTCGTTTCGAAATGACTAAAGACTATGGTTGCATTTCAAAAATAAAACGATTTGTCTACGTCTAAATCACGAAAATTTCATCGTAATGATCAGTTTCGTCAATGAAATAAAACATCTTTGTTTCGCTATTGTTTCGACCGTTTTGCAACCCTATCTGCAGGACCGCATTATTGTATTTCACTCCACAAAATAAAAAAGAATTCAATTATGTCATGAAAAATATATATATATAATTTTAAAAATCGCTAATTCATCATAATAATGTGATAAAAAACATCAATGTTACATTCTTACATTAACAACTAAGTTAGGAAATTTCATTTATAATATCAAATAAATACCGAAGCATAAAATAATTTAAAAATATTCTAAAAGAAGTAAAGTTAAAAAATAAATTATTCGAAAACATTATTAACTCGCAACTCGCAACTTGTCAATGTTTCCGTAGTTTCGCTCCGGCCATGAGTTTTACCTCAATTAATTTTTTATTTCACTGTAGTGTTTTGTCGTTACTCGCAAACCCGTAACACTCCTCTCCTCTCCGCCACACACGGAGCTATCTCTATCCAAACTCCTCCAATCCCAATTCCCAACGGCAATCTCCCACACAAACCCAAACTCCATGGCCCCACCTCCTCAATCCCGACCCACATTCATTCCTCCTCCCTTTATTCCACACCTACACACGTCGCCTCTTCCTCTTCCTATTCCCTTCTCAAACTATAATAAGTACCCCTTAACACTAACCAGCTAATTAATTTAATCAAAACGTATTAACGCTTGATTGATATGCACTGACATGGCGGAGCAAGGAGAAGAGGAGGAGCTTGTTGAGCAGCCGCTGCAGCTCGACTTCGGGCTACCGGATTCGGTTCTCTCCGTGCTTCCATCCGACCCGTTTGAACAGCTCGATGTGGCGCGCAAGATCACGTCCATTGCTCTCGCCACACGTGTCGCGCGCCTCGAGTCTGAGTCGGCGCAGCTGCGTGCCATGTTAGCTGAGAAGGATGACCTGGTCGCTGAGTTGCGGGCCCAGCTTGAGATGCTTGACGGTTCTCTGTCGGATCTCTCCAGTCAACTCGCGAGAGTTGAGGAGGAGAAGGTAAGTACTTTTGATTTTTGTTTAAATTAGAGCTTGATGTGTTGTAACGTAATAGTTGCATGTGTGGAATTGAGGCTGAAGGCAATCAAGTGATTTTTGTTTTGGATAATTTTTACTTCCTAATAGTTCTCATGGTTACCAATTGATTTTCTTTCTGTAAATTATAGTTCTGCTTTGATTAGGCTTATGTCAATACCAGGAGTTTTATGTGGTGTAGTATAGTATAAGTAAGTTATAATTGAAGTCAGTAAACTAAAAAGGGGATTGGATGGAAATTGAGAGAATTTGAAATCATAATCAGAGTTCTTTCTCTTCCTGAAGAATGTGTATGTTGCCATGTTGGCTTTTGTTCCAGACTAAAATTAGAACAGTTTAGGGGTATAGATCAGTGAAGTAAACTTTCTTTTACTTCCTGTAGTGTTATCTTTCTATGAATGGAATGTAAAAAGTGCTTATGTTTGTTTGTGCAGGAGAACCTTGCAAATGAGAATGTGTCCCTGTCTAATACTGTGAAAAAGCTTAACAGAGATGTTTCCAAGGTTGGCATTGAAATAATTTGGAAATCTTAAACATTCATTATTAGGATAATTTAAGTAAATCCAAATTTCAAATTGCTTTTCCTGTTTTTTTTTTCCAATTATAACCATGCCTATGTCCTCTCAAAAAAAAAGAAAAAAAGAGAGGAGGGAAAGAAGAAGTCCGTGTACATGTTAAATTTGACAAGAAAAAAATTTGATTTTGTGCAAAAAAAATCTAGGAGAACAAAAGTGGATAAGGCCTTGTTTGGTTGAACTTTCAAAGAAACATTTAAAATTAGAAAGTAGGTCTGGCAAAAGAAATAATCGATTAAACTAATTGACAACCATTTCAGTTGGAAGTTTTCAAGAAGACATTAATGAAGTCGCTTCAGGATGAGGATGAGACCCCTGTAAGTTTTTCTTCAACTTTTGTTTTTGGTTTTAGGTCTATTATATTTTTAACTGCCAAACATACAGAAGCATGGTTTAATGATATCTCTATTTTTATTTACTGATTGCTTTGGTGCAGCATGTTGGTCCTCCTAGAGCTAGGATCACAGAGTCTTTAGATGAAGACCTTGGGCTCCCTGCATTGAAGTTGTCATCTACACTGAGTCAGTCATCAGAAGGTGCTGGTTCGGTTTCAGGGGGAAGCAATTATGGGGAAGCTGAAGGTTCATTATATTTGTTCTTTTTAAATTACAAAGAATATGCATCTAAGTAGTAAATGATATCCCACCATGTTACTGGAATTAAGAGGTCCTTCCAAATCAGATTTTTTATGGTAATTTTCAGCAGTGCTCGGATAGAGTGGAATGATAATAGAGTAGAGGACAAATTTTGCAATTAGACCCCTTAATCTTTCAGTTAGATCCCTCTCTATTCCAACCGGATGGAATAAGCTTTGATAAAATTATGTTACTTTAAGTTTGATTACTGGACCCACTTTATTGTCAGTTATATCTGTATTTTTTCATCTTTGCAGTGCCAAAACCAATTAGAAGCCTTGGGCCTTTGGTATCACAAGGTGGCACGCCAAGACTGACCCCACCAGACTCGCCAACTAGGGCTTCTGCATCAGGATCCCCGACAAGGTCTTTCAGGGCTTCTTCTCCAAGACGGCATTCCATAGCAATCACAAGTACACGAAATATATATGATGATAGGTCGTCTCTTTTTTCCTCTATGCCAAGCCATCACAGCTCCATGACCTCACCTTTTGACGCTGCCAATCAAACAGGTTTTTCTCAAGTCCCTTGTAATCAACTTGATGTAGAGATAGCATTGTTAATAATTAGGAGTATATGTTTGGCTGCTCAACTTTGTTTAACAGTGTCATGATAAAGAGTTCTTATTTTAGGTTTTATACTTGAAGGTTTTACTGAACTAATTGAATCATGGACAATTAGATACTATTAATGATTGTATTATTTGTATAGTTTTGAATCTCTCTCAATTATTCTTCTCTCAATTTTGGGTTAGATATTCACTTGTTGACTTGCATACTATATTTGTAGAATCAGTAGCAACTAATTTATAATATATTGAAGTTTTTTGCATTATAAAATGCTTTGATCTGCTTCAGGACGGACTAGAGTTGATGGAAAAGAGTTCTTCCGTCAAGTCAGGTTTGTATTACTAAATACTTGGTGCCCTTTTATTGCTCTTATTTTATATTGCCCTTAAGAATAAATACTCAAAATTTTGTTTCAGATCTTAATTGTTGAAAATGAATTTTGTGATGTCTATAAATGTGTCTAGTTTGATGTTTTATATGCAGCTAACTCATGTGTTTCCTTTTCTAATTTTACAGGAGTCGTTTGTCTTATGAGCAGTTTAGTGCCTTTCTGGCCAATGTGAAAGAATTGAATGCACATAAGCAAACAAGAGAGGTATATGATGACAACAGTTATGGTTTTTGAAAGTGGTATAGAATCTAAAATCTCTGGTATTGGTACTAAATCTCTAGATGGGTTAGGAATCTGATCAAACCCTTACACCCTGATCGGAATGAGAAAATTGAAGATGGAATCGGAATTGGATTTGGATTTCATTCAAATTTTGTGATTGGAAGGGAGGAGGATTTATCACGGGAGTTGGAGTCAGTGGGATTTGAACGCCTCAAATCCTGTACGGAAATTTTCTCCGAAAGGAAGAAATTTCATGGGATTTCAGTGAGCAGCGATCTCACTCGTCCTATCTGAGCAGCAGCGATCCACGATTTCTTTCCAAAATCAAAACTCTTTGTTCATCTCTCTCCTTCCGATCAACAAATTTCATTCGTGTAATCAAATCCTCTCCATTCTACACCAGCGAAATCAACTCCGATTCCCTTCGTTTTCCTTTCTGATCAGGGTGTTAATGATCTATACAGATGTTGCTACTAGTTTTTTGCTTTTGTTACTTTAGCACGTATTGAAGTATTCCTTATTTAATTCCAGCTAGGGAAAAAAAAGACAAAAACTATTGAGAACCAAACTGCGGGTAAATGACTGGTAGAACTAATTATGAGTAGATGATCTTCAATTCTTCCTAATGCTCTTACATTTGGCTACTCTGATTTACAGGAAACACTCAGAAAAGCTGACGAGATTTTTGGTCAAGACAATAAGGACCTTTACACGATATTTGAGGGTTTGATCACTCGTAAGTCGTAACTTACATTGAGGTGAAAACTCTTCCAGGCATAACCTTTGGTCTAGTTTTGCTGTACAATATTATCTTGTAAGTGGATTAATATTTATTCTGTTTTATTTATTACAGTAATTTTGAAATTGCTATCGTTGCTATCTCATCTGAATTGAAATGTACAAATTACTACATTATATAATTCTTTTCTGAATGCATATAGGAATTGCAAATAAAATCACGTTCTTTCCTGACCATGGTTTTGTTCTATAATTTGTTTTTATTTGATTTTGCCTATACATTTGAAGGTTTTATTTAACATGTGAGTTTGTTCATACACACTTAAGAAAAGTTTATGAGAGTTGTTGTAAGTATATCGTTTGTACAAACTAAATAAAAGTTTCCTATAATACGCAGTGACGTGAAGTTATTTATACAGTTATTAAACTATATAAAAAGTTTGCTTTTGGGATGAACAGTGATTTTGATTTTCTATTACTCACTCCGTGCTGTTTTTGGTGCAATACCCTCCTGTTGTACATATCCTACGATCTTGCGTAGACAACATACTTGCTCACACAGCCACACCACAATGCTTTTGGTTTTTTGTTTTACACTCTGTGGAATTCTTAGTGATACAGTTTTTGTTGTAGATATTCTATTTTTTTGGATAAGCAACATACTTGCCTACACATCCACACCACAATGAGTCGGTACAGATAACAATAGGGAAGCAAAGGAAGAAAAAAGGAACACGGTTCTTCTTTCATTTTCTACTCTCTAACAATAGATGCCTCTCTCCGTATAATAACTCAGGTGGTGGAGCTGAGTTATTGAAGCTATAATGAAAAAGAAAAAAATGAATCTTACTTCAATTGATAATACCCATAGTATGTATCCCATGTATGCTGAAAGTGAATTTTCTAGCTTTATGCCGATTGCTATTAGATTTGTAGCAGTTCTCATTGTTAATTTTGATTCATACGATTCTATAATTTGAAACTGAATTATATTTATATTAACTATGAACTTTATATTCTTGCCAATTTCAATGTAGTACAAATTCTAACTAAAAGAGATTTACAATTTATGCACACTTGAGGTTATCAAACCACATCTATTTCACTCTTTGCCGTGCTACTTGAACTAATGAAGACAAATTAAAATAATAACGATCTTAGGAATTACAATAATTTAGTTTCATCTCTAACAATTAGTGGCTCTAGCAAATATATAGTCATTCTAACTCATGATTAACGGTCAATATGTATATTAAATAGGAATGTTTGCCAAAATTTGGAAATCAAAACAGAAGTTAAAATGTCTAGGGGTAAAATTGGAAATTTTTGTAAAGAACTTATCAATTATGAATGATTAACTGAATTTGGGATAAAGAATTGACAGAATTATCTTCCTTAATATCTGTGTCCTGCGTTAGTAATCCATGGACTTAGTTAATTAGCAGATAGCCGGTGAGGTATTCATTAGAAGTTTGCCATTTTATTGTCATATAATTAATATAAAGGAATTTTGTTGTCCTTTGTTCACAATTAGTTAGTTGTCGTTTTATCACTTCGCATTATTGCATTTGTTCTACATACCACTATCTCTGATTTTTTTTATTTTATTTAATGTTGACTACCCCTTCTCATATTTTCATTTGCTAAGTTCTTCATAGTAAATGTCTAGCATCTTATTCCTGCCTTAATAGAGAACAGAAAAAAATCTGTTGACTAACTATCTAACTCCTAATATAATATATATAGCTTTTAACTTGTAACTAACTCTTAATATTTTGATATCATTCCATTCAGCTTGAAAAGCACATATCTTCTTGAAACGGCCCATATCATCAAAAATTAAATACTGGTATACACTCCATTTTCTACATTTGGGGTGCGTTTGGATCGTTGGAAGAAAGAAGAAGAAGAAGGAAGAAGAAAAAAAAATTATAAACAATCCAAACTCTTCACAAAGTTACACACTTCCCAATACTTCTTCCCACTTCTTCCCTTCTTCCCACACCTATCCAAACGCACCCTTGTATACTCACATTTGTCATCTGCTATCGGATTTTCTCAATTTATATATATATATATATATAGAGAGAGAGAGAGAGAGAGAGAGAGAGAAATGCTATGGTGCATCGCGATGTATTAAGGGTTTTGTTCATCACGACCATATTTGCCGATAGTTTTATATTGAAATCTCATTACAAACTAAATTTTATATCTTTTGGAATTTTTTTACTATTTTTTTCGATTTTTTTAAAACCTGCCATTTTTAGAATTTCTTTATTATTAATTGGTTTCCAAAAAGAAAAGTTTTAGAAAATTCGAAAAAAATAAGAAAAAAATTTTAAAAAATATAAAATTTGGTTTGTAATGATATTTCAATATGTAGATTAGATTAGTTTAATTAGATTTGTCAATTTATAAAACGGTTGACGGATAATGATCGCAATGTACAAAAGCCTCAATACATCGCGATGCACCATAGCATATATCTCTCTCTCTCTCTATATATATATATTTATATATTGAAGATAAATTGGAGGTCTAAGCCACCTAACTTATTTTAAATTAAATGTCTATGAAAGACTCTCCAGTCGGGTTTCGAACCTGTGATCTTTCACTCAAGAATTCAAGGTGCATTGCTCTTTGCCACTAGACTAAGAGTTGGTTCTTCAATTTCTTTATATTTGATTTGTGAAATATTGTTTGATACCACAAGAAGTTGGAAGACCCTATTCCATGTGTCTATTGAATAGGACAAATCAATAGCTCTTGGGGCCAGCTTAGCAATTAGTCGAATACAATAAACAAACGGAAACTTGCTCCGGCAATGAGAGATCTTTAGGAAAAGGAAAAATCAATTGCACATTAGCACTATAATTTTTCGTATTTTCTGATATTAGTGTAAGGAAAGGTAAGAAATCAAAATATAAATCATTCGAAAGTTGGGGTACTTCCAAAATTAAAAACTGAAATTGGAGGGAATAATTCCAATCAGCTAAAATTTGAGAGATGTCTTCCTAATTCAATAAAAAACGTGAGTTTACTTCTCCTTTGTTCTTAACTTTTATACTGTAATAGTACTTCAAGCACTGATTGAATGGGATACAATCAACTTTGGACAGTAACCCTTCAAAGTTCTTTGTTTCTGAGGACTCCCTGCATTTATTTACCAGTATAGTACTTCGAGAAAATTCTGGATGTATTTTATAGACTTTTTTCCATTTCTGTTTTTCCTTTTCTTTTTTCGTTTTTTTCTTTTTTTTGTAACTTTAGCCGCTGGCTAAATTTTGTAAATCTCTTTATTAATACAAAAAGATGCGGGCATGACCCACATTTTTTCCTCAAAAAAAACTTTTATACTGTAATAATAACACCTGTATATTTTCATCTATCTTGTATATATTTGTAATCAGTGTCATCACAACATACAAATAATCGAAACTCTCCTGGATGAGTAATTTAAGTTAATAAACAACACAAACTTACTTATAAATACTGTCATAACTATTGGTTCCAGCGGAGCTGGTACGAAAAATCTAGTATTAAAGTAATTAGTGACATGAGAGGCCCATATGCGCACTCTAACGCGATAAGCAATGTTGGCGTTGAGGGACTTACTCAATCGAGATATGTTCGGTTTCATAGCAAGGTATTAGATTTAGAAAATTTGATAGGCAGAATGAGAAATCTACAAACACTGAAATTGACATATCCCCACCATCTTGACTTACCTGATTGTTTCTGGAACATCAAAACATTGAGGCACGTGGTATTTCCAGTTTCCTGGACGGGTTCTTTGGGACCGCCACCAAAGGTTGACCTAAAACATCTACAAACACTCCGGGGTATCAGAAACAGAGAATCATGGGGGCCTGGAGGTAATTTACCTAATCTACCCAACTTGCGTGATTTAGCAATCATGGTGACCGAACGATTACCAATAGAGGTCACTATGATTGCTAAATCATAGTGAAATTCCTTTTTATTCCAGACTCGTCAAATTGGCATAAAACGGAAATTTACTGGTGTCAAGTAACAAGAAGTCTCCTCCCTTTAGTGCCAGACGATCGAGCTCATTTAGTGTGCACAGAAACTCGGGAATTGCTTTTGACAAACGGATTTTTGCTTCTTGCAACTTAATATTTTCTCAAATGACTAAACTGCCCTTGTATCAATTAAGATTGCGCAACATAACATACTTAGATTTACCCTGATTTAATTAATTATGTTTCCTTTTTTTTTTTTTCTAAATCTGCTGCTGAGAGACAACCTTATTCTCCATTTAATAATATTACATAAATTTGGCATTTGCAATAACCATATCGTCCTTCCTTTTCTCTAAGAAATTTAGTATTTGTAGTTTAGTTTCGACAAATTTCTACTTTACTCGTGGAGATAAACTTTATTCATATGCAAACATTTAGTTCGACAAATCTCTCTGGCTCATATGCAAACATTTAAGGAGGATGTGTTAGCCGGGGATGAAAGGAGCATGGCAGGTGGCAGTGTTATTCGGTCATTTTTTTTTTCCCATTAACTATGGCGATCAAAAAGTCCAAGAATCAATTACCAACCGGCAAAAAAAATAAAATTTGTATTGATTCGGTCAACATTGGTCAAAGTAGCTTCGATCAAAATATTGAGATGTTACGGGACGTAGAGGAAAAACTTGAAGACAATAAAAGATGAGAGAAAGAAGTGGAGGAGGGATCCCTGTAAATATTGGACGGAAAGATTGAAGTTTTTTTGTAAAGATTAGACTGGTCAAAGGGCAATTTAGTCATTCTAAGAAATATTAAGTTGCGGGAAGCAAAAATCGTTTGTAAAAGCAATTCCCCAGAAGGGAATAAACTAATAAAGGGACGAGACTTCTTGTTACTTGACACCAGTAAATTTCCGTTTTATGCCAATTTGACGAGTCTGGAATATCGAGGGACAGGCGGCTCCTCCTTCCATGGCACAACAAAATTCTTTGACATTTCTCTATTCCCCATTAACCTCACACAACTTGCTTTGCGGTATTTAGAATTACAGCAAGGTCACATAACAGTGCTGGAAAAGCTGGCCAGACTCAAAGTACTCAAATTCGGCATCATACAATTTGTGGGTGGAAAAATGAAGTTTTCAACTAAGGGCTTCCCTCGTCTGCGAGAACTTCAATTCATCCAGTCAACTGATGTGGAGGAACTGCACATTGAGAAAGGTGCCATGCCCTTACTTCAACAGCTCAGAGTGGATCACTGTGATAATCTAAAATTGCCTCAGGGGCTAAAATACCTTACTCAACTTAACAGCTTGTCGTGGTATGCAGATCCTGAGAGGGCCACCACCACTGTCGAGGAGATCCGCCAACTATGCAAACATGTTCCTACCATTGTGACTGAGGGGCTGCCTCAGAGGCGTCATTAATAGCTTGCAGTTTGGATGCTTCTCATTGCCGATTTTCTCTAAATATTCACGTTTTTGTGCTCAGTTTCTTAGTATTTTATTCCAGAAATGAATAAACTTTAGTCGCTGGATTTCAGTTTCCTCAGGTGCTGTTTTGGATCTGAAAGTTTAGTTTTGCTTTGAATGTTGTTTTAGTTTCTTGTAATACGATATGCTGGGTTTTGAGTAGGAAGTTTCGGGTTGTCCCTTTGTTTTTTTCCACGTAATTCTATAGAAATGAAGAATGATGAATAAGGATGAATTTATCTATTTTAAACTATATATGAACTGTGAATTTTCTACCAAACGGTAAGTCATCAATTACATACTATTGACTGTATGTCTATATGAGACAACAGAGAGTTTCTAAAGCAGATCTGGTCATAAGCAAGTCTATGTTTTGCCAGTAAGTGATTTACCAATGCAGATGAACAGACTTTCTTATCATGCGGAATTTTGCACCAATTAACTCGCATAACTGACAAAACAGAACGAGCTATGAATTAAAAAAAAAGAGGTATTTTGCTTTGCTTTGACTTTGTGCAATTACCAAAGCCAGAAATCTTGTCCATTATATATGTAATTAAGGAACTGGGTCATCTGTTTCATGGTGGTAATCTAGACTCTGGAGTCCCAAGATTCATCCACTGAAACAAATTGTGAAATCTGTAAATAACAAAATACTCCAATACCATGTGATATTTCTCTGAGATGGAATTTGCCAAAGTGATAAAATGCGTCTTAGCACAATACCAGTTCAATTAATTGCACATATCAATATGACAAGTATTGTTGCTTTGAGTACAGGTCCATCATTGATCAAGTTATTACCCCTTGTAAAGAGAATTCCAAGCGACAGAGACAAGATTAAGTAGAAAAAAAAAATTAAACACCCAAGTCCATCATTGATTAAACTTTATCCCGATCAAAGAGCTTAGACCTTTTAAGATCATCACACCTTTTTCTCCGGTTCTCAAACTCTCCTTTCCGTACAAGTGTCCTTTTTTTGTATGTAATAATGTAAATTCAAGGAATTATGCAGTATTAGTGGAGACTTGAACTATTTTCTCACTTACGTAATCATCGATTGTATTTTATTTTTAAATGTATAGGCTCATTAATATTTAGTCCTCAGTAATTATTAATTTGAGAAAATTAGATATAAATCCCTCTAATATTCTCTATTTTTTTACTAGAATTGATTTGGAATAAAAGGTTCATAGATTGCCTAATTCATTTTTATAATTTTTCTTTTATTCATATGTTTATGTTTATTTTATATTGAAGTCTAATTAAATTAGGTATGCTATATATAAATATTAAAACATTAATGTGAAGGACAATTTGTTTGCACAACATTATGAAACATGTTCGAATATTTTGAGAGTTGAGCACCTTGATTTTTGATTCAGATGGATTGGGTTTTCACATTAATCAGCCATAAGTTCGACCATCACATTTTTTAATTGTTGTGTCCGAAATAAATAGCCATATATTGTGTATACAGTATACTAGACTAGCGCAATAGCAAGGCATTTTAGAACAGACTCATTGCAGAGGTACTAATAAAACCTGGAAGAGTCTCCTCTCCCAACAGCGAGCGCTGGATCCTCCTCTCAAGCTTTCAAGAGAACTTCTTCCAATCCCGTAAAATTAACACAATCACAGACGTCTGAAAGCGAAAGATGCTCTCTCAAGCTTCTCTTCGCACCCAAGCAATCTCAAACCGTGTGAAAGCAAAATCCAAAAAGATTCCCATCCTAACGGTCATTTGCGCGAGGAAAGAGCTGCGAAGCTTCTTGCGCCTCATGCGGCCATGTCCGGTTCCGAACTTGAATGGGTTTTCCATGTCGCGTCGTTAGTCCCACACGGAGCCAGAGGACCTCTTCCTGCGCTAGATGCCCTATATAATAGGGGGTACCCCTACCCATCTGTCACACACTCAGGAGCTGTCCTCTTCAGCACACCGGCCTTTAATGGCTGGAGTCAGAGAGGCAGCTTTGGGGTCGGGCTGAGCGCCTGACCTCTGCCTCTGGGTGGTGGGGTCAGGTTTTGGTGCTCTGGCTCCACGGGTGAGGGTCGGGGCCTAAGGTGGCCCGGTCTGGGGGGAGGGGAGGGGGTCGGGGCCTAAGGCGGCCCGGCCTCCGGGGAGAGGGGGTCGGGGGAGGGGAGGGGTCGGGGCTTGGGCCGCCTTAGGCCCGACCTCGGGGGAGGGGAGGGGGTCGGGGCCTAAGGCGGCCCGGGGAGGGGGTCGGGGCCTAAGGCGGCCTGGCCTGGGGGGAGGAGAGGGGGTCGGGGCCTAAGGCGGCCTGGCCTGGGGGGAGGAGAGGGAGTCGAGTCGGGGCCTAAGGCGGCCTGGCCTGGGGGGAGGTCGGCCCCGGGGTGGGGGTGGGGTAGGAGCCTGAGGAGGCCAGGAGGGGAGGGGTGGGGTCGGGGCTTAGCTTCAAGAAATGTTGAAGAGAGTTTCAAGAAATGTTCGTACTGAAAGAGTAACCGTAGAAAAAAAGTGGCTTAGCTTCTCTATTCACCCAAGAATTGTTTGACTGCAATTGGTAAATATTTCCTAATATGCATTTTCAATTGTATTTGGATATTTGGAAGTTTTTTTGTGGCGCCTCATTATTCATGGGATTATTGTTTCAATAGAATTCCCTAATAATTTTGTTGTGAAAGATAAAATTTCTGAATTACCCATCATTTTTACCTCTCCTATATTGAAATAGGGAAATCAAATATTTGGTCCTCATGTGCTTGAAAATATGTGCTCTGGCTATGGGATGGAAAATTTTTCATCTTTTTGCTGGATTGCATGCGAATAAATTAGTAATTTACATGTAACTTTTTTTAATCTCCTGGTTATCCGGCTTTCTTTGTCCGAAAACAGAGAGCTGTGTTAGAAGCACAGTCTTAAGTCTTATATGAACCGTCAGATGTTCCGTGGCAATCATGTCACTGTTACTCATGTCAATAGGTCCAGGTACTCTCATGCAAAGATGAGAAGCAGTGCCAGAAATAGGTACATTTTATTTTTATTAGTTCTTTATTTATTTGAGAACTTGTGGCGGAAAAAAAATATTTTAACTTAAGATGACAAATTTCTTATTTAATTTTATTATATTTTGTGAATAAAATTGCTATAAAAAAATATGGAAGCTATCTTAGTTACCATGGTAATTCGTGCTGTCTCTGGACCTGTTTAATGGTATATATGCTTATGCTTGTAAAAAGATTCAGCAGTTAAGGTAGTATCAGTCGGGAAAGAAGCGAAACTGTAGACATTGAATAGTGGTTTCGAAAGATTTGTGTCAAATTTTAACAGTCCTGAGAATGGATCTGAAAACTGGGGAATTGCTAAATGTAACTGGTTGTTTGCTATTGCAACATATTTTGGACTAAAATACCCATCAATCAAGTGGTAGAACTCGTCAAGGACTTAATTAACAGATCGATTGAGGGGTAATTTAGTCAAAGTCATGTTGCATTAGCAAAAAGACTGTTGTCATAAGCAATTCCCGAAAACTGGGAGGAACACGCAATAAATGATGGTTCTTATTGGCAATACTGTTTCTCATTACATTCGCTCAATTAAGGGGACCTGAGAGACGGGGTTCTACGTAATGTGCTTCATCAGAAATTAGAAAACAAGGGTCATTTCAGTTAATTGTTTGTATGCATACATAATTGTCAGGGTCGACATGATAGTTTGAGGCTTTGTTGGGGCACAAATAGGCTTTTTCCTTTTGTTTTGTTTCATTGGAGTGGTTAACTTAAGCAAGCTAACATGTGAATGTATGCACAAGTACATGCCCATCTAACTATTTACTGGTATTGCTTATTTCTGCAGTGTCAGCACCCAGGCCCCTTTAGAGACGGATTTACATTCAATAAAGGGGTGTCAATGTCACCCCTATTTTAAAAAAAATAATATTACTCTTATCAAAATGTGTAATTATAAAATGTAAATCTTTCATATCCACCATTGAACCCCAAAAATATTTGGGTAATTTTCATTATTGAACCCCATCAGGTTTTGAGGTGAGCACCTGTTTGATAAGAAGAAGCCAGAAATCCTCTCTTTTTTATTTTATTTTATATTTTATCTTTTTAATGGATAAGCAATATCCTCTTGGATACATCTTTTTCTAAAACAAAACTAGCGCTTGACTTTCCTTTCAAAAGCAAGTCACTAGGGTAATGAGTTATAGAAACAAGGCAAAAGAGAGTAGAAAAGGGGATTATGCAATCTAAACAAGTTAATTAATGCTCATTTTGGCTGCTGGTACTTTGCCAAGAAAAATTACTGCTGCCTTTTGCAAATACTTATGACTCAAGTCCTAGCATTTCTTACTTGTATGAGACTAAGACCAGTTTGCACAGCTGCACAGTTACTGTGTTACATATCTATCAGTACATAATGCTGCCATTACCTTACTGTCGCATAGCAGTCATAAATCTCTTGGTGCTAATTCTGACCGGCACTGGATGGTGACCTGATAGTTTGATATACTATAATTACATTTCATTTGCTGTATATCTTTGCAATAAAGAGATGCTCAAGAGCCATATGTCGCAGAAAGAGAGTTCAAGGGATTCTGAGTGCTGCACACCTCCAGTAGTGTTGGAGGGTAAACTTGAGAGGAACTAGCTAATGCATCGCGCTCCGCGCGATGTAAGATTAACCTACAGTCAGTAATAATGTTGTTTGATTTAGTATAGTATTTTTGTTTTTAAAAGAAAACAACTAAGCTGCAACGGATATGTGTAATTTTAAAAAAGAGCCCAATGTTATCGTTTGCATAAATTGTTATGCTATCTGGCTGGAAAAAAAAATAAGAAGAGTAGATTAACTTAATAGATAGATGGAAGAGTTACAGCAATTAAATAGCTGCACAGTGCACTAATCTAAAAATAGCTAAATACGATTACTATAACATTGCGGTTCGCTTGATGTAAGATTTACCCAAAGCGATTATATCGTCAATTTTAGCACATTTCTTGTTCTTTAATTAGTAAGTTCATTAGCCTTTCTTTTTTTCCATTTTTTCTTGAGAGGGGGGGGGGCATATATGGTTTACCTCAGTGGCTATCAATGTTGATGGCGGGAAAATATTTCAATTTATAGGCTAATTAGCGACGTGTGCTGAACAATGCATGTTGACCTTGATCCATTCAATACACATACAGACGCTATACAGTGTTTACCTGAGGCTATTATCACATGGACAGTATTGCAATTTCACAAGTCATAATTTCTAATGCTAATTGTACATCAGATTCAAGTAAAACTAACATGGGTATAATACATAAATGCGAGACTACATCGCTTTTCTCAATACCGAACATGACAATAGTCCTTGATAATCTTATATTATATACTAAATTAATTTTTGATGGAAAGAAATGAGAACCACAAAATATTGTCTTATTGTTATACGTGTCCATTTCTTTGTTGTACTTGTACCCATTGTGTTTATCAACTTTGGCTACATAAGAAGGTGCGTTGTCCTGAATAAATAATGGTAAAACATAATCAAAGAAAATAAGTCAAGTACAACACATGAATATTTCAGGCTGCAATAAATGTTCAAGCAGTCAATTAAGAAAGGAAATCAAACGCTGAGTCAACTAACAAAGAAGAATAAACACTAACAACTTCTGAAATGTCCACTGAGTTGTTGGATTGCCATCAAGCAACCGTCTCTAACTCTTGGCTTTAATGTCGACCTCCTTGTTGACTGCTGTAGCACATCAGTATAAAAAAGTTAAAAAAAAGGTAACATAGCTACTGAATATACAGAGGTTATTAAAACAATTTCTAACAATAGATAAATAAACTATACACAAAATATATCAAATTATTGCTATGGCTGAATATTTTTTCGTTTTAAAGGTAGATAACTCAGACGGCTCATACCATTACTGTATGAATTTAGTTTCACAACCATAACAAAATAGTTTGATATATTTCAGTCAGTAATAACCATTTTTTCCTTTCTTCTTTTATCAAAAATTCTGATAGCCTCTATCACACATTCTGATTTCTTCTTTGTGCATTACTATTAATGTCTAAGATTATGTAGTCTAAACACAGTGTATTAATTCTATTAATGAATTACTGTCAATGTAATTCTTCTTTTCATAGTTCCAAAAAAGGAATGTGAATTAGAAAGGGAAATCACATCAGTACTATTTGATATTTTATTGAAAAAACATGAGAAAGAGCATAACACTATATTACGATGTTTCTCTTCATAAGATTTTTTTAAGGCACACCAACATCAGCATAATTCATAAAAAGATAAAAAAAATTAAGTATCAGGCACCAATCTAGCAAGGGCCGATATCTTTACTGTGCCAGCAGCACATACCCCAATAAGTTCTGGGAAATGATAAGAAATAGAAAGATACAAACATAAGATGTATGCCAATATCAGCCTAGATCTATTGGTAAAATAACATATCATAAAAGAAAATCTATGAAACCGACAACCATATGTAAAGGTTGCACTTCCATTTACCCCTTACCTTGTTTTCTTTAAGTTCTATTTGTTAACATGTAGGAATTCTATCAATCTAAATAAAATAGTGGATTTGTCATGTAAAGGAAAAACAACGATAACTTTTAATATCATCGTCAAAAAGAACCAAATTTCAAAATGTAAGGAGCAAATTATTTACCTGGCCAACAATGGATTCGGTGACAATGTACCTCTGACAATAAACCTATGTTCTTAAAAAAAAGAGGTGAGGTCAAAGAAGTTGAATTACTATAGGTATTCCAGTAAGGAAAGAAAAAAGAAAATAGTAATTATCCATCAATCGAAATTTATATTGTTAAGCTTCCTTTTCAATTTATATTGTTGCTCCCATTATGCTCGTGTCCTTGCTAAAGTTACCTCTTTTTTATTATTTATTGCAATTTATTCTTGACATGGAGATTTTAAATATAGTTATCATATATAAGTATAAACCTCCTAATATGATCAAATTCCACGTAATATGAGCAAGTTTCATATACACTGTCACAGCTAAGAATAGCCACAATAACCAGTAAAGAGATTAATTGATAGTATAAGGCTATTAAAATCTATTATGCTATTATAGAGAAGATCCACAATTAAAACAAAATCAACCTATTTATTCTGTAATAATTATTGCATATATAAAATTAGGGAAATCATCTACCATGTACCAGAAAAAGAAAAGAAAAATGCACTGAAATGTTGTTTCTTGATCGTTTAAGGTTAGATCAGATAAATGGCACCACAAGAAAGTATCCTTCCAAATGCAAAAATCTGATTTTGTCAGAGAATATGAAAGAAAATTAAATATATACAAAAGTACAAATGCTGTCCTTTGGAATTATTTTAATTTGATATGCAAGTCTTATTAAGATCTGAAAGCGAAGCAAAAAACAAAAACAACAATTTTCAGCTCATGCCTTCTAATCAATATTCAGCAACCAATCAATAACTGATCCAATGACAGAATAACATGACCTGAAAACGGAGAAGAGGAAGCCTCGAGATTCATGCATCCAGAGATGAGGCAAATTTCATGCATCCACCTTCCTCACTTGAGTGGCGGTGTCTCCCTTGGTGGTTGTCATTGTGGCGGTTCTTGGAGGGAGATGCCTTGTTGTCGCTTGCCGCCAATGCCACGGTTTTGGGCTCATACTTCAACTCTCCAAGTTGCTTGAGCTTCTCTTCTACGCACCGGTAATGAGTGTAGATGATCTCCGGTGTGAGGTTGTTGTGGGACCTTTGTTGTGTCTCAAGAGTCGAGATGAGAGTGTCGAATTGAGGTCTTCCCACCAAAGCCCTAAGCAATCTTCCTATAACACGACTATTAGATAGGGTCTCTCCTATGTTGGTGAATTCATCGAGCAATTGTATAAACCGAGTATACATTTCCTCGATGCATTCTCCTTCCCGTATGCGGAAATTATCCAATCTAGACTCTAACTCAAATTGTCGAGAGCTTTTGATTAGAGAATTTCCCTCATAACGGTTCAAGAGAGAAACCCACATTTCATGTGCACTTGTAGAGCTACCAAAAATGGCCGCTATGGACTCATGTACCAAATTTAACAAGACATTCACGGCATTATCATTCTTGGTCCTAATGGTCTTAGAGGCATGGGTTTCTCTACCTTCACTATCAACTATTGGTGTATATGGCTTATCAACAACCTCCCAAAGATCAATCAAGTTGAGGTATACAACCATACATCTCTTCCAATAGCGGAAGTTCTTGCAAGTGGAACCAAACTTGTCCGGTTTTTCTATCACCCTAGAAGCCATGAATCGAGGTTATCTACCTAACAAGATGGTCAAAAGATAACCCCTGCTCTGATACCACTTTGTTGTCCCTAATTTAAAGGCCTAGAGGGGGGTGAATAGGCACAAAAGCAAAGTTCTATACCGGTATGGTCAATATTTGGTTCAATTCAAACTTGGTCTAACAAAAACAACAAGACACAAGCAATTTACAATGCAAGGAAAGTAAAGAGAGAAGAAAAGAGGTGACACGCGATATATTACGGAGTTCCGACCCGCTAGGAAGTGCTAGCCTTAGTCGTACGTCTCCGGGAGTTCCGCAACCTCGAAATGGGCGCGCTCCGTTCAATTCCACAACGAACGGGACTACAAATTCGAACCAAATCACCTTGTTACAATCACTCTCAAGGTGGATTGGCCTAACTCAATTAAACAAGCTCAATTACTCAAGGGATTGAGGCTCTAACCAAATCACTCAACAAATCTAGCAATTAATACTAAGGGATTGGTTTGCACACTCTAATCTCAATGATTTTGCTAAGTTAATGCTCAAACACAAGAGAGAGTAATGTCTAACTGGTTGGAGCTCAAAAGGGAGGAATTTCAAAGGTTTCAAAAGTGTCTAAACAGTTCCAAGAGGCCTCATATATATAGAGGGCGCCAACAGCTCCAAAAACCAGTCAAAACAGACTCTACCGTTATACAACGCTATATGGCGTTGTACAACGCAGAAATAGCCGTTGAAAAATCAAACGGTCACAGACAATAACGTTGTGAGTTGTCAGAGCGTTGTATAACGTTGTATAGCGTTGCACAACGCTTCAGCAAAAATCCAAAGCAGAAGCTCGACAGTTCCGTTGGAACTTGTCAGAGCGTTGTGTAACGCTTATTAGCGTTGCACAACGAAGTCAAGAAAAGAAACAAGGCAGATCTGACAAACTCAAACAATATTGTCAGAACGTCATACGACGCTGACTGTCGTTACACAACGGGGGCGTTGCACAACGCTGTCCAGCGTTGGCCAACGGAACCCGCAACTTTGCATGCAAAAACGCTAGCAGCCTGCGTGTTGCATGCATGGAACATGGGTCATGCATGCAGTAGCGATGTCTGAGCGATGTCTAAGCGATGTTTAGGTGCATGACTCAGACTAACGTTGTGTAACGCTGTAGAGTTCACACAACGTGGTCGTTGCACAACGCTGTCCAGCGTTGGCCAACGGAACCCGCAACTTTGCATGCAAAAACGCTAACTTGCATGTCTGATGCATGCATGGAACATGGCAGCATGCATGCAGCATCGATGCTGATCGATGTCTGAGCAATGCAGAGTTGCCTGCTTCAGACTACGTTGTACAACGCTGAATAGCGTTACACAACATAGAGCGGAAATGTTGTGTAACGTTACTTAGCGTTGCACAACGTTCTGACAAGGGAAAATAATAGATTAACTGGTTTAAAAGCAAATGAACTAACGTTGCACAACGCTACTGAGCGTTGTGTAACGCTGTTCCAACCTTGTCAGAGATTTTGCAATTTAAGAGCGAATTATCGCTGCGTTGTGTAACGGCAACTGGCGTTGTATGACGCTGGACAGAAAAACTGAGCATTTTACCAGCAAATTGATTGAGATTAGTTTAAAGTTTAATTAAATCTTAACTAATGATTCTAACTAGTCCAAAGCAATCTCTTGAAGCTCCAAACTGTGTGCCACACTTGCTTTAATCCATTCTTCAAATAAACTAGCTATAAAGCACTAAAAAGAGATGTTAGTTTTAGGGTTTCGGTGTTGTTTTGCAAATCGGCAAATCGAGAGAAAATGTTTAACCAACAGTATCTACCAAGCTCTAAAATTCTGGTACTGTGATCCTACCTCTTAGATCCAGTACCACCACTAATATCTATGCCTAGTTATTACAAACCAAACTATAGTTTCCAATTCATAAGGGACAAAATGAGCACGTCTAAGTCCCATACAACTCACTGATACAATCAAATTTATTAGCCGAAACAATATCCAATCCCAGGTTTGTATAACAGCTTTGTACATTATACCATGAGCTCTTAAAAGCTATATAAAAATTACCTAAAATTTGTTTGTACTGAAAAACCTGAGCTCTAATCTGAAAAAAGGAATCAGAAAAAAATTAATAATTAAGGGTATGTAACTTAGTTTTTGTAAAGTAAAACTTTCTAATTAATGGATGCCTATAGGCCCTTGCACCAAAAAAAAAAGAAAAAGAAAAAAGCCAGGACAGGTAAATTACGATTAACCCTTCCAGCATTTTTTTTGAAAGCTGTACTAAAATAGTCATCCTACTTTCACATATTAGATCTCTATATCGAAAACTCAGCACCCAACAACAAATGCAACTGACTCAATTGTTTGTCAAAATTGCAAGGGCCTGAACTCATTTCCAAGAAAAAAAAGGTATAAAACACTGAATTTTGTAACATTGGGTAATATCAATTTTAAAATATGACCTTTTGAATAAAACATGAAAATAAGATGGTAAGAACTAACAATTCACTAATAAATGACATTTATGTTTCCAAAACAGTAGTAAGTTAGTCCAAAGGTAAAGAAAAATAAAATCAATAACAAATGTAAGCGTAAATAGCTTGACATGCGATAAATCCCACTAAAATACCTATTGGCCTGACAATTAGATGATAATCATGTGAGGATTTAATTTCGTAAGGAGCTAAAAAACAGAAATAAGCAAAAAGAAAAATATTTGTAAGAAATGTTTGAAAAAGGTCCAGAGATTACTTACTGAAATATTCTGAAAAGATTGGAGAATGCTAGCAGGCTTGGAAATGTTTTTAAGAGGGCCTAACAAACATAAATTGATCCCAGTTTGCTAGATCAACTAATTATAAGGAGAAAGAACTTGCATTGTCCCTTATCGGTTACGCACATAAAAAAACAAAACCAAAGTAGGATCAAGCCCCCATAAACGAAAAAATCTGTTCGTACGACTTATTTACCAAGCCGAGGTCAGACACCATAAAGATCTATCAGCAAAGAGTGGCAGGATTTGCCTCATGTCTGCCTTGGGACCTACACACTGAGTAAATAAAGAGGCAGAGAACCATTGGTAATAGTCAATAAAAAATGTATAGATCAAAGCAAGCAATAAACATTACAAAAAGTTTAATTAAATAAAATCAGATTCAGCCCCTCAATTTATCCAAACAGTACATCATGATGACCAAAAGATTTCAGATTATATCAGTCTCGCATCCAATGTTATCTTCAGCAGCTATTAGAGCAGTTTTAACAAAAGGAAAAAAAATTGTACTTTTAAGCCAGAATATAACTGACATTGTTTTATTACCTCAGGAAGCCATTTGTAGCCCCCGCAAGAAGCTCAATGCGTTCATACATCAATTATATGGTGTAAGTCGATATTGGCTCCTTTTATTTCGTACATCAATAACAACAAATTCACATTAGAATCAGTTTTTACATAAAGACAGCAAGAATTGCAAAATAGACACGTGGATTTTGTTCATAACACATGCTTTATGCAAGTCAGACCAACGCATGCTTAAAATATAAAAACCCAAATTGCGAATAAGAATGAAAGCTTCATGAACAACTCAAATTAAGAAAATAAGGAGGAGAAAAAAATCCTAAAATTTGCAGCATATTTTTCGTAGAAACAACAAATAACAGAATACAAACTCGACAAAGCACAATTTTTGGCACCTGCTGACCAGATCGGCCACCCAAATCCCAACCTAAAGGAACGAAACACCAGCACAACGACAATAATGTAAAGATCTCAAAAATTGATAGCATACTTTGAAGTTTGAAGGTAAATTAAAAAAATTAGGAAAAAACCAACAACCAAAACCCTCGTAGAGAACCCAAAATAGCTACCAAAGGGAACTGGATGCTGCAACAGGAAAAAAGGAGGAAAAACCAAAAAAATCATGGACAAACCACAGGAAACACACCAAAGAAGAAGAGGCAGCAGCAGAGAGAGAGCAGTAGAAGCTGGGAACAAAATACTCGCAGAAGAAGAGTTCCATCCAGACCCTTCTAGAGGTAGTACTTGACCAACCACGCTGATCCGTACAAAGCAGAGCGACCGCAAGGTAAGGGAGGCAAGCACTCCGTAATGGACAAAAGGGAAAAGGGAAGAGGTAGATCTGTTGTGGCGATAGATTATCGATATGTGTCAGAACAAAATCACGAAGCAGAGAAATTGCAACATAAGACCGGAAGAAACACAGCCAGCTCAGCGCTAGCCCACGCGGAGAAAGAAGACCAAGAACGAAGGGCTGGGATGAAGCACAGCAGAAGGGAACGGACGGAGGGGATTTAAAGGCAGTCTACAGTCCTCCCTCAGCTTGAAATTGAGATACTTATAATTTGATCTTAAGTTAGTACTGTGTTTCCAGTTGTGGCTCTCAAAACAGTGTTCATATTATATATATTTAAATTAAATATCATACATTGTGAAAATTTAAATATCAGATGCCTCACTGATGGCGTGTTTAAGACTATAGCAAATATCAGAACGTACCAAAATATGTTTTTGGTCACAAAATAGACATTTCACCATTTTCTTCTTAAGAGTTGGATTCCCCTTTTAAGTTTTGGTTAAATTAAATAATTCTTTAAACTAACTTTACCTTATTGTTTTCTTTTTCATGAACCAGTTGAATCAAGGTGTTGAGATGGTTGAGTGTGATTTAGCTGTTCTCTCTCTGATAGTTGAGATCGATAAAAACAGCCCTTGTCGTTAGCTTGTCAAAAAAATAACAGGAGCGCTCTATTTGTGCTTTCCCAATCCGAGAAAAAAAAACAGAAATTTGAAATTTGTTTAATTAGCTTGACTACAAGTGTGCAACTAAGAAATTATAAAATTAGAAAAAGAAATGCGAAAAAATAAATGATACGAGAATGGCTTTTAAAAGTCAAGAATTTTTATTCTGGTTTTATGTTGTGGTATGCTGAAACCAGTGGTAAATTCATTTTAACGGATTTTTGTATTTCAATATCAATATGACCGAATCAATATAAGAACTTGTAGCATTGTTAAGTCAGGAATTTTTTTTTTTTGGGGTCTTTTAGTAATGCTTGTTATGCTTACTTGATCACAAAAGTCAATAAAAGTGGAGTATCCGCTATAATAAAGCAATAAATTATGAACACATTATATCTTTATTACTACTTATAAAAGCATCCTACAAAGGTTGTAAGAAAAATCAGACAAATGTTGTATTATACCCTTAACATCAGATATGGATTATTGATTTTATTGGTCTAATATGACCTATGGTCTGGATTTATATATCAGATAAAAGGACAACCATTTGTCTAAAACTGGTCAGGCGCTGGGATGGTTCTTAAGCGAAATGTTTAACCGTTGGTGTCAAGTTCGATTCTACGCTAAACCATTTTTTTTTTTGGTAATTTATTTTTTCTCCAGCGCTCTTCTAATTTTGCAGCGCCTCCATCCTGCCTTTCGCCTCTCCTACCGCTAGGGTTTTCTTCCCTACACCAAAAATTCAAGCTTTCCTTTTTCGTAATCAGTTTCAAAATTAAAATTGTCGCCTCTCTTTTTGGTTTTTGCTCCGACTCAACTAAAACCTAATTTGTAATCTCCATTGCCTGAATGGTAAGCTATGGTCGCCGCTTTCATTTGCCTTCGATTTGCACACGGTGCGACTCACTGCCGCAGCCTTGCAACCGGTGCCAGGTTCCCAGGTTCGTGGCCGATATAGAGAAAGAAAGAGAGAAGAGGACAAAACGAACTGTCACCAGTCGTGGGGTACTGGGGTACTCCATCTCCATGGAGGGGTTCCCGCCGCCCAATCGACCAAGGGGCGTCGCCCATCTACTGCCTCAACCTCGTCCGCCACTATATCAACAATAGCATTACCAACAGAACCAATCAATTTTCCAGTGAATTTCTTCGTGTAAATTAGAAGACTAATCCTCAAAGAAACCGGCCTTTATCCATTCAATTTGGGATGTGTGTGTGTGTGAGTTGGGGGGCGAACCGCATCCTCGGCTAGTGATAGTCCAAAAATCCTTGGTCCTTGGCCCGTCCTTTGAAAGACCGTCCTAAAATCCGGATCGGACCGGTCCTTCGAAGGGCTTTTTGATGGACAAGGGTCTAGAAGGGCCAGATTTTGAAAGGGCCGGGTCTAATTTTTTTCAAAGACGGATGTTGAAGGGCCGGATTTTGAAGGGCCGGATCCGACCTAATCGTTCAATTGTAGTGACTATTTGATTATGATGGGACGATAGAGATTAAAAAACTATTAAAAAAAATTAAATGTTGGTATTATTTTAGAAGGACTAGAAGGGCCAAGGACCAATAAGGGCCGAATTTTCGAAGGACCGGTCTCGTGTTTCAAAAAACAAACCCGTCTAACCCGTCCCATCTCGATCCTTTTTCTTAACCCGGTCCGATCCGGCCCTTCTACCAAACCCGTCAAGTCCGATCCTTTAAAATCCGACCCGGCCCTTTTGACTTTCACTATCCTCAGCAGTCCAAAAAAGGACTGCTCCAAGCAGTCCTTTTCATTTTTTTTTTAATTTTTAAAAATTATAAAATGTAAATGGAGAATACAAACTGTTGATCTTGTTAAGTTTTATCGGCGATGCATTTTTATATAAGTTTTATAAAATTTGAAGTTTATTTCATACTTCATTAAGTGACCAAATTATGAACGGATTAGAATTAATCAAACCAGGTTCATTCATTTGTTGACCACTTGATCTAGTATCAAATTAACTTCAAATTTTATAAAACTTATATAAAAATGCATCGCCGATAAAACTTAACAAGATCAACGGTTTGTATTCTCCATTTAAATTTTATAATTTTTAAAAATTAAAAAAAATGAAAAAGACTGCTTGGAGCAGTCCTTTTTTTTACTGCTGAGGATGCGATTCCAGTTGGGGGGGGGGGGGGGGTTTGCAGAATACTCTCCGACATCCGCAGCTCCGTCCCTGTTGCCGATAAGGGACCTCTAAAATGGTTTATGATTTATTACTTAATTTAATTTGAAAATGGATTTATCTCACTTGGCACGATAATCTTTTAGAAATAAAAATAGTTTATTATTTTAAAAAACAAATCAAATGTGAAGTATGGACATTATATATATAATATTTTCGTCTTTGAAACGTTTACATGGGCTACTATTGTTGAAATGGATTGTGTTGAAACAAGTCCTATTTAGTTCCTTCTTAATGAATAAATTAAAAAAAGTAATTAATATTGTGTCTGCAATTGTTTGATTCAAACATTTTTGTATTGTTATTTACTCCTGCCACTTGAAGGAATGCTTTATTGATCCAATTCTGTATTATGTCATGGGCACCAGATTCTTAAGTCTAAACAATCACAGAATCACTACAATACTAGTGGTGAAGAAAGCAGGATTAATTAGATCCCTACGCAACGCAAAAAATTGTAGTTATATATGAATATACCTGATCAACTTATCAATGACACTCAGATAGCAACATCACCCAATAAAACTAAAATAAAAAATTCAAAATACAAATCAAGAAATCGAGAACAGTACAGTCCACTGGTCACTCCACATTACAAAAAAAAATAATAATAATAAGGGGAAAAAAAAATCAATATCTGCAAGGATAAATTAAAAATTGGGTACTACATTTCTAATTGACACCTCGAACTCCACAAATTATGAGTGGTGACTATACTCAAATGCATGTTTAAAGAAGACAACCCAAGCCAAGAGGCTGTTGAAGGCGACCTAATAAGCACGATTTTTAGAATCTTGGCCACATTAACGTTTCTCCACTTCTGTTCTATCCGATCTCTCTTCTCTTTCCATCTTTGATTTGCTTTAATTAGTGAAAGTCAAAAGGGCCGGGTCGGATTTTAAAGGACCGGACTTGACGGGTTTGGTAGAAGGGCCGAATCGGACCGGGTTAAGAAAAAGGATCGAGATGGGACGGGTTAGACGGGTTTGTTTTTTGAAACACGAGACCGGCCCTTCGAAAATCCGGCCCTTATTGGTCCTTGGCCCTTCTAGTCCTTCTAAAATAATACCAACATTTAATTTTTTTTAATAGTTTTTTAATCTCTATCGTCCCATCATAATCAAATAGTCACTACAATTGAACGATTAGGTCGGATCCGGCCCTTCAAAATCCGGCCCTTCAACATCCGTCTTTGAAAAAAATTAGACCCGGCCCTTTCAAAATCCGGCCCTTCTAGACCCTTGTCCATCAAAAAACCCTTCGAAGGGCCGGTCCGGTCCGGATTTTAAGACGATCTTTCAAAGGACGGGCCAAGGGCCAATGATTTTTGGACTATCACTAGCTTTAATATCTTATAATGGAAAAATTGATTAGAACTCGAGAGTTCATAAGTGCAAGAAATCAGGAAGTCTTGAAGCGTTTTTTTTTCCCCCTTTTTTAGAAATACCTTGAAGCATTTTTTGTTCACATCTTTTTGACGACATGGTGGATCAGTCATTCATTAAGTAACAAAAATCATCCAAGAAATGTAAGATGTGACGAGATTAACTGCTGAACACATTATTTCTTATACCCGAAATGTTGACATTGGTGTTGGCCCATTGTCTTTTTTTTTTGAAAACTGACATGTGGGGCTTGAACCCAAAAACTTTTCTTTATTCATAAGCGCTATTTTCTGACTTTTCTTAAAAAAGGAAGTAATGTTGCCTGCTTTTGGACATCTGTTTTTTTTCCTATACGAAGATACAGACAGTAAGATTTGATTGTTGTAAAACTTTCTTTGCTTCTGGTAAATGGAAATGGTAGGTCTCAGACCTACTTGTTTTCAAAAAAAAAAAAAAGATACAGACAGTAAAGCTAGAAGACGGAGACCAGTATGAGTCTAAAGAACACTTTTGGTTTCACTGATTCATCCATTTGGTTCTCTCTTCGCTATGGTTGAAAAATACAGAGGCCGGTCCAATCACTGGTTTGCCCGGTTAAAATAGTTTGCATTCAGTTTTTCTGGTCACCAACAGTTCGATTTCAAGGGCTAAACCTACTGAACCAAGTTCCAGCCGGTCTGGCACGGTTTTTCAAACACTGCTTTTAACATTGAGTTTAATCACACATAAACTACATAGGTGAAAAGTAAGAGCTTGGGCACTGCATATAAAAACTGTTGTCTTTGAAATGGGCTATATATATGTACATTTATTTTTAATTTCAGTAATTACGCTGGTTGTCTTATTTTAAGTGGATTGTGTTGGCTAGGTACGTTATTGAGTTCTGTCTTTAAGCATTTTATTAATGTTTTTTTTTTCCTGTACACAAGAAGCAATGTTATATTGAGCTACAAGGCTGTATTATATTGTGCGGCAAAACAATTACACAATGACTACAATACAAATGTAAAAAAAGGAAGTATAAGATCCATATGCAAGACAAAAAGTTTTGCATTAATATGTATGCCTGATGAAATTACAATAATATTCAGAAAGCAACATCGCTCCATAAAAATTTCAAAATCAAATCAAAGTAAAAAAAATCACGAAAGCTCAACTGCCCATGACAAATTAAAAATAATAATAACAAAACATTTCAATGGTAATTACTTATGGGCACTACTTGTATGCGTGCGTGGCGCCACTCGATTCCATTTTTAAAGAAGATTTTCCTTTTGTAGACATGTGAGATCAAGAGGCTGTCATAGCCGGCGGCCTAGTGAGCATGACCAACGATTCATTCTGAGTTGGGAATTTTGGCGACATTATTATCATGTAATGCGGTATGTATCACATAGTTTGTGGTAGTCCATCATGAGACAAGATCTTAACTAAGAATACTAGATCATATGTGCTCCACTGCTTGTTCAATTTGGTGGGTAATGCAGAAGACCAAAATAGCTCACCAAATCTATTCGAGTCAACATCGTGAGTGTAATTTTTCAAAATATCTATACCATGTTAATGCAGAAGCACAACTGACTCGGGGTCTTGTGCATCAATCACCGGGTTGAATCCCCACAAATTGCTCCCACGTCATATCTTCACCACCGTCCATATTAGAAAGTGTAAGCCTGAGGTTAGTTAACTTCAGGCTGTCGACATTTGCCTTCACCGGCGTGTAGTGTTGCTCAAGAGAGAGAAACTTCGGGTGTGACAGTTTGCATTACAGTATCTTAAATTAAATGTTTCTCAACTTCTGTTTTATCTGTTATTCTCTTTCCATCTTTGATTTGCTCTGATATCTTACATTGAAAAAATTGATTTTTAACTCCAAAGTTGTGCAAGGAATGAATCTGCTCCAGTTTGTATCACAAGATATGTTAAATGTAGAGATGCCTTGAAGCGTTTTTTGTTCACAACTTTTTAACGACCTGGTAGGTCAGTCATTCGTTAAGTAACGAAATATAAAATCATCTAAGAAATGCCAGATGTGACGATAATAGAATTAATTACTGAACACACATTATTTCTTGTACCCGAATTGCTGACATTGCTTTTGTCCCAGGTCTTTACTGAAAACTGACATGTACGTCTTTTAAACCCAATTTGTTTTTCTTTATTGACAAGTGCTATTTTGAGTATTTTCTGACTTTTTTTCTAAAAAAAAGGGTAATGTTGCTTGCGTTTGGACATCTGTTTTGGTCCTATACGAAGATATAGACAATGAAGCTAGAAGACAGAGTAAGAGTCTTAAGAACACTTCTAAATTTACTTTTGAGCAGAGTTTATAATCAATTTTCGGACTCTTAATTGTTCTGACATCAATACATATCAGCCTTTGAGTCTCTATTGAACAATTTCGTATGAAAGAAGTAGTCGAAGTCTCGAAGACAATTAATTGGATTTAATTACTTTTAAAAAAAAATTGGATTTAATTTGAAATTAGCACAAGCCGAAGGAACATGAATATAGGAAAGATCAGGAAGATTGGATTCTGAATATGATGGTCTAAAGTCTAAACAATAATTACAATATGCAAATTAAGGCTGCATTTTTCGTATTACTTTTGTTTTTTTTTTAACGGAATAGTACCTGCTATTAATTAAGGGGCCCAGGCACTTTGCAAATAAAGCTCATGCACTTCACATCCCAAATCAAATAGTTTTGCTTTCAATTACAGTTATTCTTATTTATAGTCAGCCGGTCAGCCCAGAATTTTCAAAAACAAACCCAAACACTTGCTAAGCCTGCCTTCGATAAAATTCGACTCAATGAATCCATCCTTAGCACAAGTTAACAACGTCGACAGTCACATATATAGAATAGTGGACTAAAGGGAAATGATCGCCCAACACTAAACTTGGTCGACCAAGTCCGAACCAATTTTATCAATATTGTGGACAAAAACACCCTTAGTACCAATTATTAAATTCTATCTGATATCATTTATTTCTAAATTTTAACAATAATAAAATTCCTTAATCAGACATTCCTTAACTAACTCTAATTCACGCTAAGAAGTGAGACAAATTTATTTTTCTTCCTCTGCTCTCAACAAATTTAGAGTTCGTTTTTCTTTATTCATAAGTGCATTTAAATTTTTCTTTATTCTTTTTCTGAGCCGTAAGATGTCAAACAAAAGTACAGCTAATTTTTCTTATTCATAAGTGCTATTTTCTGACTTTCAAAATAATAAAAAATATATAAAAAGTAATGTTGCTTGCATTTGGACATCTGTTTCCGTCCTATACTGAATACTCCTACATGATGAGATAGACAGTACTTACGGATGCTTTGAAGACCGATTATGAGTGTTGAGACACTCCTAAATTTACTTTTGCGCACAAGGGTATCATCAATTTACTTTTGAACAATGTAGCATGAAAATTCGAAGATATTCTAATTTTAATTAGTACAAACTGAAGCAACATGAATTTAGGGAAAATCAGGAAGATTGGATTCCGAATATGGAGCGATCCCTTAAACAAATAATAATAATAATAATAATAATAATAATAATAATAATAATAAAAATAATAATAATAATGATAATAATAATAAAATACAATATGCTAATTAAGGTTTAATTCATTTTCGGCATTATTATTTTATTTTTACGGAACGGCTGACTGCTATCAATTACGTACATAACTTAATGCGCTCTGAAAAATCGAATAATTCATCAAGCTGACAGGGACTTGTAATGAACATTGAACGGTTTAATCATACATAATATTAATTAAAGGTGAAAATTTGGTGGTTGCACGTTGCATATAAAATACTGTTGTCTTATTCTAAAAAAAAAAGGGAAAAAAAGAATACTAATGTACATTTAATTTTATTTTCAGTAATTATACTACAATTGTTATCTTATTCTAAATGGATTGTGTTGTAGGTACGCTATTTTGGTCATCTTCTTTAAGGATTTTTATTGGGACAGTTTGGATCGCTTAGGAATAAGAATAATAGCCTATTTCTAGGTGGAAAACATTGGAAAGTGTATAATTTTGTGAAAAATTTAGATGGTTAGAAATAAATTTCCGTCCGGAATTTACTATTCTTGTTTATTCCTTACCCACCCAAACAGCCCTAAGTTTTCCTTCTGCCCAGTACCCACTAGAAGCAATTCTCATGTTTTATTGATCTCCAACGCTGTATTATACATAGGGCCTAAAATTACTCAATAACTACAATACGACCGGTAAAGAAAGGCAGGATAAGATCCATATGCAAGGCAAAAAAAATTTTGCATTAATATGTATGCCTCATCAACTTACAATAATATTCAGAAATTAAAGCAACATCGCTCCTAGAAAATAATTAAATCAAACAATCATGAATAAACATTATTTCCATAATAAAAATTAAGTAAATAAATGCTATAATGGTTAGTTACGAATCCTATATACTCCTCTACGTACAACTCCTGGATTCCAGAAAGGATCCGAGCGTGGCCCCATTCGATGCCATTTTTTAAGAGATCTTCCTCATCTTCTTGGAGACATCTGAGATCAGGAGGCTGTCAGAACCGGCTTGATGAGCCAGACCGGCGATGCGATCGATGTTGAGTATCTTCGCAACATTCTCTAGACTGCCATATAATCCATTGCTTGATTTGGAGAGGTGCTTCTCATATCAAACACATCAAATCCAAAGTAGCAAGTCACGCGGTACAAAAACTTTTGCATGGTATGTGGCAGTCTGTCGTGAGACAAGATTTTAACTAAGAATACTAGATCATATATGCTCCACTGCTTGTTCAATTTGGCGGGTAATGCAGAAGACCAAAATAGCTCACCAAATCTATTCGGATCGACACCGTGAGTGTAATTTTTCAAAAAATCTATACCATGTGAATGCAGAAACACAAAGAACTCGGGATCTTGTGCATCAATCACTGCGTTGAACCCTCAGAAATTGCTCCCATGTCATAGCTTCACCACCATCCATATTAGAAAGTGTAAGCCCGAGATTAGTTAACTTCAGGCTGTCGACATTTGCCTTCACCAGCGTGTAGTGTTGCTCAGGAGACAGGAACTTCGGGTGTGACAGTTTGCATTACAGTATCTTAAATTAAATGTTTCTCAACTTCTGTTTTAGCTGATATATCTTCTCTTTCCATCTTTGATTTGCTCTAATATCTTATATTGAAAAAAATTAATTTTAACTCCAAAGTTCATAAGTGCAAGGAATGAATCTGCTCCAGTTTGCATCACAAGATATGTTAAATACAGAGTGGAATGCCATCATGAACTTCAACAGTTTGCTCCAGTTTGGTCTACGGAGGGAGCGACACAGAGTGGCATTAACTAGAATAGTTACGATATTAACTTCAACAGTTACGTTATTAACTTCAACAATTATGATATTAACTTCAACAATTATAAATATTAACTTAAATATTAACTTCAACGTTCTACGAGTTATTGCTAGATTCATTAAGGCGGATTTTATCAAACACTTACTAAGGGTGTTTTAATTGGTCTACACGTAGACACATTAAACTTGGTCGACTAAGTCCGAGCCAATTTTATCAAAATATTGTAGACCAATTAAAACACCCTTAGTACCAATTATTAAATTATATCGGCAATGATTCATTTCAAAATTTTAACAATTATATAAATGTTGGCAATCATTCATTTAGTAATTATTAAATTAGTATAAATGATCATGTTAGCACACCCTACACAAGCGCCAGGAGATCCTTTATCTCCATTCTTGTTTATCTTGGCTGCAGATGTTTTAGCAAAAATATTCAGAGGAGAAGGGAGAATTTTAGGAGCAATTCATGATTGGATTGTCGGGAAAGCTACGCTATTCATGAGGCATTGTTAGAGCTGAGGAACCAGCAGATTAATTTGCTTTATTTTTGTTTTTTTTTAGTTTGCTTTTCCGTTTTTGTTTCTTTCTGTTTTTACTGTTTGTTTGATATGTACACTAGGTAGCCTCTATCTAGTTTCTCCAAAAAAAAAAAAAATATTTTGACAATAATAAAATTCCTTAACCAGACATTCTCAACTAACTCTAATTCATGCTGGCTCCGTTTGGATGAGCTCTAGGAATTAGGGAATAAGAGAATAAAGAAATAAATTTATTATAAATAATCTAAACTCTTCACAAAGTTATACACTTTCCAATACTTCTTCCTTTTTTCTTTCTCTGCTCTCAACAAATTTAGAGTTTGTTTTTTCTTTATTCATAAGTGCAGTTAAATCTCTCTCTCTCTTTTTTAGAGCTGTAAGTATAAAAAAAAAGATGCAGCTATTTTTTTCTTTATATTCATAATGCTATTTTATCATTTTATGACTTTTTTTAAAAAAAAAACGTAGAAAGAAATGTGCTTCGTATTATGATATAGGTAGTAATTGAGGATGCTTTGAAGACAGATTATGGCCCTGATCAAAATGATTTTTTCACGGGATTTCAATTCAATTCAATTGATTTTATAGGATTTCGTTGGATCTAATTACATAGGAATCCCAACCAAATGACACCAAATGACACCAAATCCGTTCATTTTGATCAAGAATTCTTCAATGAAATGAAATTCCATGTTAAAAAAATAAGATTTTGATCAGGGTCTAGGAGTGTTGGAGGCACTCCTAAATTTACTATTGAGCATAAGTGTACCATTAATTTACTGATTCTTGGTTGTTCTACATCAATCACTATAAGATAGATGATTTTTACATAGATTTTTATTGCTAGACTTTTTTTATTTATGTTGGACATTGATCTATTGCTAGATTTAATTGATGTACTAAATCTAAAAATTTTTTAGCAAGACTCAATTTTTTATTAATAGCTCATTAAAAATCTAGCAATTTATTTTTGATAGATTTTTCTAATCTTATAATATCTAGTGTAGCAATTTATTTTTGCTACATTAAATATTACAAGATTCAAAAAGTCTATAAAAAATAAATTGGTAGATTTTAAAGGAGCTACTAATAGAAAATTTAGTCTTGCTAAAAAAATTGCTAGATTTAATGCATCAAGTAAATCTAGCAATAGAATAATAACCAACATAAAAAAAAAGTCTAGATATGAAGTCTATCTAAATGTCATCTTTCGGGTGTGTTTGGATAGGTCGGGAATAAGAAATAGGAATAAGGAATTTCGATTTGCGTGCTTATTCTTATTCTTGTGCAACCCAAACAACACAAGAATAAGAAATTTGGGTCCTTATTCCTATACTAACAAAACCATAGTATAAGAATAAGGAATATAGATAAACACGCAAATTAAAATTCCTTATTTCTATTCCCTATTCACGGCTTAATTAATCCGTTGCATCCAAACACACCCGTAGTGAATACATAGAATAGAAGACTTTGAGTTTCTATTGAACAATGTCGCATGAAAAGTCGAAGAAAACTTAATTTGAAACAATAACAATCTGAAGCAACATGAATTTAGGAAAGATCATAAAGATTGTTTCCAGAATATATATGGAGCGCTCCTAAACAAAAATTACAATATTGCTATTTAAGGCATAATTTATTTTGGGTATATATTGATATTTTTCTTTTACGAAATAACTGGCTGCTATCAATTACTAGAAATTAATGCTCTGAAAAACCGAATAATTTGTCAAGACAAAGTTTTAAGAACATATTGAGTTTAAACATACATAATCTGCATAGGTGAAAATTTAGAGCTTAGGCATTGCATTGCATATAAAAAAATACTGTTGTCTTTGAAGTGGGCACTATGTATTTATTTTTAATTTCAGTAATTATACTAATAGCCTTATTCAAAGTGGATTATTGTGTCGGCAACGTACGCTATTTAGTCCTGTCTTCAAGAATATGCATTTTATTTTATTTTTCCTTCCTTCTGCGCACATGGAATGATGGAAACAATGTTTTATTGATCTCCGTCGCTGGGAATTATATTGTTGTGCCAAACAATTACGCAGTAACTACACAACTGTAAAGAAAGGCAGTTTAAGATCCATATGCAAGGCAAAATAATTTGTGCATTAATATGACAAATGACATATGTATGCCCTGATAAACTTATAATAATATTAAGAAATTCGCTCAATAAAAAATAAAAATAAAATCAAAGTAAGAAGAAAATGACGAAGAGCAATGTCCACGTACTGCCCGTGACAATTTAAGAAAAAATAAAATAAAATAGAACTTTTCAATATAACTAGTTAACTAGTTAAAAGTACTACTTCACAACTCCTGGATGCCACAAAGTATGCTTGTGTGGCGCCACTCAATGCCATTTTTAAAAAAGATCTTCTGCATCTTCTTGTAGACATCTGATATCAGGAGGCTGTCAGAGCCGGCCTGGTGAGCTTGACCGGCGATGCGATTGATGCCGAGTATCTTCGCAACATTCTCTAGGCTGCCATATAACCCATTGCATGATTTGGAGAGGTGCTTCACATCAAACACATCAAATCCAAAGTAGCAAGTCACGCGGTACAGAAACTTTTGCATGGTATCTGGCAGTCCGTCATGAGACAACATTTTAATTAAGAATGCCAGATCATACGTTCCATGGAAGGTTATCCACGTCCTGTTGAACTTGGTGAGCAATCCTGATGACCAAAACAGCTCAGCAAATCTCTCCACGTCAACACCCTGAGTATAGTTTTTCGAAAAATCTATACCGTTTGATTCCAGAAACTCAACCGACTCAGGGTCTTGTGCATCAATCTCTGGATCAAACCCCCTAAAATTGAACTCCCAAGTAATAGCGTCGCCACTGTCCATGTTGGAAAGAGTTAGCCCAAGTTGAATCAACTTGAGGCTGTCTACGTTTGCCTTCACCAGCGCATAGCGTTGCTCGGGAGAGAGGAACCTCGGATGAGATGCAGTCCGGTACACTAACCCAGGGAATTCGGTGTCGATGGCGACGCACCGGTACGAGGCTGCAACCTTTCTTATAATTGCAAACTCTTTTTCCAGATTGTGCTCATAGACAGGTCGTATGACCATCGCATGGCTAGGCTTTGCGTGATGGAAAAGTGCCATCTAGCTAGCTTGCTCCTTTCTGAATTATTTTTCTCTGAATTTCTCTCGTGCTCTGATCTTTTGCTGTCTTTTTCTGAATCTCTATATGTTCTTTGTTTTTTTTACGGTGAGTAGAATGGGTTTTGTTTGAGACTTTGAGGAGTATATATAGAATTAGAGAGGTATCTGTAATTATGATAGAAGGGCAAAAATAGAATTCAAAGAAGGAAATTAAAGTTGTCTAAATATTAATTTCCTTTTTAATCTTCTCCACCGCCTTCTCAACTTGAATAGCTGAAAATGAGACAATAAATTTGGAAGATACTGATTGATCTCATACTATTCCGCGTAAAATACGGGCTAAAAAGGGAAGATACTTTCTATATTTGTCAGGTGGTACTCTAGAAGCTGAGCCTTTATAAACGAGTTTCCTTTTAAAGCTTCAGTCAACCGCTTCCTTAACTTGAATTGCTGAGAATAAGACTCGAAAATAGAAATTGTGAAATTATAACTTGATTGATCTTATACCTTTTGCTCATAAAACCGGAAAGAAAGTAATTTCTAAATTCGTTAGGTGTTATTATGGCAGCCTTGCCTCATATATGGTGCACTTAACATAGGTTGAATTGATCTCCCACTAGGAGGTTTCTTCAAAAGCAAACATTTTCAATGTTACCATTCTTTGTATTTTATGCACGAAATAGCATTACATTTTCAATGTAACCATTCTTTGTATTAACGGTTCTTATCAAATAATTGTCGGGTGGATTAAGGTAAAAAAAAAAGTGTAAATAAAGAATTGCGTCGCTAGATAACAAAATTCTTGCGCTCTTGAATTATGATTATTTTTCCATGGTAGGAACTATGAAGTTTATTTGAACTAAACGAAAATAAGGACTAAATGTTTCATTGAGGTCCCTATCTATTGCTAAATTGGTACCGGAATTGATTTGCACACCCCTCAACTTAGTCCGGTCAACCCAAAAGTAAATTTAAGACAAATTACCCTCGCATGTTTAAAATAATTACATACTTAGAAGTTTTATCATAATTGACAACCATAGACAGTTACCGTTAAATAAAAAATAAGTTTTTTTTTAAACACAAATAAAAAATAAGTAAATAAAAAAAAACAGGTCCCCAATTTTTTTTCCCTTTTTGCATTGATATGATTATGATGAGGCCCTACGTACGTACCAACCTCAAATTAACTATTATCTTCCAAAATCCACAAATACATTACAGAATGCAAAAAAAAAAAAAAATTACAAAACAAACAACGTTCATACTGGGTGGATTTGAACGGCCGGGCAGAGTGTTTGAAATGAGGGTGTTTAGATAGAAAGGTTAATTTTGTCATTTTAACAAAAATGAGAGTGACCGGACTAAGGCTCCGTTTGGATAGGTGTGGGAAGAAGGGAAGAAGGGAAGAAGTGGGAAGAAGTATTGGGAAGTGTGTAACTTTGTGAAGAGTTTGGATTGTTTATAATTTTTTTTCTTCTCTTCTTCCTTCTTCCTCTTCTTCTTGCATCCAAACGGAGCCTAAATGAAGGGGTGTACAAAATCATACCCGAATCTGTACTTAAGGAATGGAAAGTCCAGTAGTTTTACATCGGGGGTGATAAGGATCATCCCCAATATCTATCATCCACATCATCTCTAGTGGGAACACATTTTAGTTTTTTCTGTTTTTGGAATATTTTTGGTCCCCACTATTTCTCTCCCTCTCATCCTTTTCTATTTTGGTCCCCACTGTTTTTCTCCCTCTCATTCTTTCCTACAACAGTTAGTATCCAAACTACAACAATTACTTATATTAATTACAACAGCAACATAAATAACTTCAACAGTTATATATATTAACTTCAACAGCTACACATATAACTTCAACAGCTACACATATAACTTCAACAGCTACACATATAACTTCAACATTTATATATATTAACTTCAACAGTTACATATATAACTTCAACAGTTATATATATATATATAAACTATTAAGAAAAAAATTTCTTCTTGTACGCGGGTAGTGAAATGAAGGATTTGAAAAGGTAAATGAGTAGCAAGCCAAGACGTGAGCATGTCAAAAGGATTTCCAGTGGGGACCAAAAATAGAAAAAATGGGAGAGAGAGAAATATTGGGGACCAAAATAGGAAAGGATAAGAAGAAAAAAAATAGTGGGGACCAAAAACGTATGTTCACACTAAGGATGATGAAATCTAGAGGATGGTCTTAAGCAATTCCCGTTTTATATATAAGTTAGCACATAAGGAATGGAAAGTCCAGTAGTTTTATATATAAGATAGCACATAAGGAATAGAAAGTCCAGTAATTTTATCTTTACTAAATTTCTATACACCCAATTTTATTTTTTTAAAAAAGATATAATATCCATTTCCTAAATCATAATTTGTTAAGTTCTATCCTGACATGTCAATTTGGATTAATGAATAAATTTCCAACAGAATTAAGTGTTATAATGGTTTAATTCTTTTCTTAAATATATCTTTTTTTATACTTAGGTACAAGTGTTAAGCACCTTTTTTCCTTAAAATTGTTTGATATTTTTTTTATTTGTTAACAAATTATGGGTAAAGAAAACCTATAAACACACTAGCTAATTAATGGTATTCCGTTTTGAGTGTAGATGCAAGAGGTCATACATGTAATTTTAAATGGCCAATAGTCGATCCGGTAGCAAAAACTCCACCGCATTTGTTCGGTATTTATAGAAAACATCATCAAATTTGGAAACAAAATTTGTACTTATAATGCGTGTAAATGAATTGCATGGACTGAATTGACGCAGAGACTATCATGCTAAATAAAATAGTTTAATGTGCTCTCTATCTAGCTTCCCAAAATATTCAGTCTAGAAAATATCTACAATTACTTAATTCAGTGTTCTAAAAAAAAAAGAACGGCGCGTCTAACACGACACAATATAGTACGGAAGTGGTACGACGCAATAAGATATTGACAAGCGTGTTGTGTCTTTAGGCATGTCATGTCCGACTTTGAAGGCATAGACACGACACAGCATGGCACGTGAATTGTCTAGACACGGCACGACAAAATTCAAGAGACACAATAATTTTATAAATAATAAGAAAATCTTTATATATGAATTGTCTATTTTTCAAGAATAATTTCATAATTTAAATTTCAAAATTTATCCCTAAACATAAGTATATATGACTGTGTTTTATGAAATTTAAACGTATTCAAACACGATACGGCAAAGCACGTCTAAAAGAAATACGGCACGGCACGACACGAGGACACGAGACATGTTGTGTCCTTATGCTTGTCGTCTCCATCCTTTAGAATTTAGACACGACACGACACGATAAATACTCCGGACATGACACGACACATATATATATTTAGAACATTTTTCGTAGTGGATTTATTGTGAAAAAATAAATGGGGGCGGATGCAACAGCTCGTAGACAACTAGACATGGCCTTTTCGACATGATTACAAGAATGGTTTCATATCATTTGTGAAGTTTTCTTTATGGTCAATTTTTTGTTCATTGCTTAATTTGTATTGTTCTTTGGGACAAAAAATATTAATGGCACAATCGATGTTCATTTAATTTCGTCTCATGTACACACTTTTTAAACAGGAGTATTTTTTGAACTTGACATCACATATTCATTTAATTAGTAGCGAGACTAAGATATGAATTTCTCTGTTTTAAATAGGACGGCACACTATAGATTAGAGCAAGTGATTGAGACCCCCCCCCCCCCCCAGCCCAACATGGATAGAAAGTTTCTTTACAAAAGCATTATGCTCTTTGCTTTTCGGCCTACTAAGTAAATTTAAAAACCAATACTCTACTGTTAGAAGAATGAAAGATAAGTAGATCCGACTACAGCTGGATATTTAATAGTGTTTGTAACTAACGTTACGTAATTCGTACCACTAATTTGGCATGGTTTGGTTCCGTTGAATGGGATAGTTGGCAATCTGCATATCAGTATGCAACCCGCGGTGGCGTGGAGAAATTCATTAATATTAGTTTTTATTGAGACTTTAAAGAAATTATAAAATTAATTTCATAGATTATACAGATTCATATAAAGAGGGAAACAATTGGGAGAAGAGAAAAATGCAATGTTTAAATCCTTCGAAAATTGCAGCCGTGTAAAATTTGAATCCATTCTTTATAGCGAAACAATAATATCATGTATCAATTGTGTTGGAAATTTTAATCTATTAAATTGTATCTATGTATTAGATATTTAAAGTTGGGGAATGACCCTCTTCGTTAGATTCTTAAATTATGTTTTGGTTTCCTCTCAAATTACATTTTACTTGTCTGTCAAATTATTTATGTAATCTAATGCAAAACAAAATATTATCAATTTATTTTCAATTAATTTAGTTTTATTTTATTATTAAAATTTTTTAAAACAGTCATCCTCTTTATCTCGACAATTCTAGCCACATATCTCCGTCTTTCTTTTCAGTTTTACCCCGTAATCAACTCCAATTGCTGTCAAACTTTTATGAATCTATTATGCACATCACTAACTAACTACTTTACCAATTTTCATGTCAAAAATCCATCAAAACCCACCTAACTTTACCAAAAAAAACTCAAAAAAAATAAAATATATTGTTCTTGGAGTATATGAACTTGATATCCATGCAACTGAAAGGTGAGCTGGAGATTTTTCTGATATTTTTTATTCATGTGTCATAATAGTTTGTTTTAGAGAGGTTCATATAAAAAAAATGGAAAAGAAAAATTTAAAACCCTTTAAAAACTTTCAGCCTTCTTGTGAGATTTGAATCCAATAATATGTAGTGAGAATGTGAGGCAACAATTTCATTTATCAATTATATTGGATCTATTAAGAAATCGAATTTCATTTATCGATTATCCTTGTTGATATTTAAAGTTACAAGGTATGACTCCCATCTCTATCTATAATAATCTCAAATTATGTATTAATTGTTGTTCAAGAGTTACATTTTATTTTTCACTTAAGTTAACTTAATTTACTTGTATGCCAAAATATTTATTGTCGTCCAAAGCATGCTGTACGTACACAGTCTCATTTCAAACACAATCAATATTTATCTCCTTGTTTTCTTAGTTTTATCATGTTAGTTTCTTTTATTGTTGGAAAAGTACCAACTCATCCCTTCTATATCAAAATATTCAGCCACATATTGAGAGATTTATATTTTTTAGATTCCGAAGACCTCCGACCATCATAGTATTTCTTATCCTTGAGATTTTTTTAAATATGAAATTAATTTCGTAGATGAGAGAGATTTGAATAATAAAAAAAGAGAGACATAAAATAATATAATTCCTCATAAAAAATTTTAGCCTTGTGGAAATTAAATCCAAGCCAGCAATTTTTATAGCGAAATAATAATACTATTATACTATTGACAGTTTGTACGATAGTATATGGAGGGAATCATTTTATTTTTCATCTTTGTTTATATTTTTTTTCTTCTATTTTCCAATTAGATATTCAAGATGAAATCATCTTTCAGTCACCAATAAGTGGCTGTCACGTTGCGAATTTCTCTACTCTGCAAATCATCACGTTCTTTCATCCTTTTATTTCAAATTTTATCACATTAATTAATTGCGACTATTAGTTTTAGATCAATTTCAGTTAAAAGGCTCCAGATAGATTGGGACTTGTCACTACATGCTCGACATGTGCCGTTCAGCGAGAACAGTGATATTAATTGCAACTTTTAGACAAATTGACGGAAATTCCACTACTAATGTTTATAGTTGAGTACTGAATTCGAATTTAGAAATTAGTTAGAGAAATGCATTAGTGACTTTTCTCATCAATCCAAAACATATCTGATGAAGTAGCCAGTCGATAATTTATTAAAGAGATAATTAGTTTTATGCCACTGTGAATTTTGTTAATTAAAAAAATGTCATTCTTAAATTACTAATTAAATTTATGCCATTATAAAATTGCTAAAATTAGTTTTATGCCACTATTTTTCTAAAAACATACTAAATTCTAAAAATGCCATTGTCAAATTTATCAATAATATTTTTTATTGACCAAAATATCCCTTGTGAAAACAAACCCTAAAAATATAACAAAAAAAAAGGCAGCGCCATGAAACAATTAAACCTTTAAGATTAGCTGCAGCAAATAATAATTATTTTATTAGAGTACTTGGATAAATTATTGAATAGACATAATACAACAAATATAGTTTGCAAGATTTAACATATATAACTGAACATCTTATCGGTAAAATCATTTTCTACATGTTCGAGGTACAACGTTCATTGAAATCTAATAAATATATCCAAATATTACTTCAGAAGTTAGAAAAAAAATATATAATGAGTATACAAATCTTTAATTTTTATGCGGCAATGGCATATTATTATTTTGTTATTTTACAGTGTCATAAAATAAATTGTTAATGATTTATAATAGCATAAAATTAATTATATCTTTTGCGATGACATATTACTAATTTTTAAGTTTTATAGTGGCATATTTAAAAGGGTAAAATTGTCATATAAATGTCCAATGGCAAAAAAATAATTTTTATTATTTTATAGTGGCAAAAAAATAATTTGTCATTTAGCGATGGCATATCCCTAATTTCAAATATTTGCAGTGGCATAAATCTAAATCACCCTTTATTAAATATAATTTCTAAAAGTTGGATCTTGGAAATTCACTACCTTGTAAAAAAAAATTAATAATAAAATTGCAGTGTATTACAAGACATCCTTCGATGGAATATTCAAGTGAATGTCACAAATAAATACAATATTAATTTTTCGGCAGAAAATTAATACACGTCTCGTAAATAAAATCCAATATTAATTTTTTTGGCAGAAAAACATGAGGAGACCCCAAAGTGAATAAACTAAATTATACATCAGCTCAATAATTGACCCATTTGGCCCAAACTAAATCATAAACAACTAAATAAGTATATTAGGCGTGAAGCTACCTTCTTATCAATTGCAAAATAATAACTATCATTTTCCTAGTTTCTTACACATTTGATCACCTCATTGGCTATGGTTTTGAACTTTTGACAGCACTGTTTTACTTCCAGATCCAGTATCACTCACCAAGTGGCTAAAATCTTATACTTGGGGCCTGGGACTTGATTGGGAGGCAGGGAGAGTCAAAAAGGGTAACCGCAGATGTCAAATATTTTACCTTTCCAAGGACAAAATTGTAATTTTTTCCAAGGAGAAGGACATAGACATAATTCGGCTGGTGTAGGCAATCAATGATTGAAGAGGTCCAACAAACCAAAATTTGTATTCCTCTGTTGCACGGTAACCCACGTACGACCATCATCATTCGTTTATCAAACCATCCCACCACACAAACACTTCGGATCCGCTCCAACCAACTCCTAATACATCGATTATTTTACAGTAGATCTTGGTCTCTAGCTTCAGGCCGAGAGGTCAGCATGACTCGTTACATAATGGTTGATCGTTTAGGAAGTTGTAGCGAAGGACGATCTGGACTTTTGGTTCTGAGTTGGAGAGTTCAGATTAGATTGGATTTGTCCAATGATTTGAATGTAGTTGGAGAGGATCTAAGCGTTTTGGACAAAATCACGAAGCGCCATCCGGTCCGCTGATCTTCTTTCACCGAAAAATCTGGTCCGTTCAATGGGATTCTTACGTTATGGTCTCATGGATCCTTGCTTTCCGGGACATCACCTCCCTTTTTGGAAACAATGGAGACTTTTTTTGGGCAGTAGTATATCAGGGGAATGATGTTTAAGAGTATTTATTATTTATTAAGAATTAATTATAAAAAAGTGAGAACTATACTGTAATTAAAATTAATAGAAAATATATTGTATAGTCACGTTTTGTAATACTATTCGTACTACTTGAAAATTCTAATCAGTTAAGGAAACATCTTCTATGTATGTGAAATCGTCAAATAAAAATATTATAGTCAGAGAACGAAATTCCCATTTTTTGCACCAACTTGAGTCAATAATTCTTATTTTATAGAAAATATTGCCAACTGTCTAGCTTTTCGAATGACAATAAAATTATACAATTAAATAAGATACCACTTGTGAACAAAAATGGATCTATCAAATCATTATACTCCAGACAAAATATTTTTTTTTAAGATAAATTGGGGCTCAAGCCTCCCAACTTATTTTTAAATTAAATGTCTATAAAGACCCTATTCAGATTTCGAACCTACGACCTCTCATTTGAGATGTATTACTTTTTGCCACTAGACCAAGAGCTCGTCCTACTTCAGACAAAATATATTGAGAATAAATTTTATAGTTAAATTATTAAATAAGATATCACTTTGACAACAAAAATTCACCTATCAAATCATCATACTCCAACACAATCAGAACAGCTAACATCTATACTTCATAAAATGATATTATGTATATATCTTTTCCAATGCACATCATTTCACATTGCATTTATTAATGATACACAAATTCCTGACATGACAAAAACAAAAAGATGTGATTAAAATTCAAAATTAAATATGCCAGATGTCGGTCATGCTTCATAGACAGCTAATACTCTCCTTTTAAAGTAATTTATAGATCCCTCCGGTTTCTTTCAAAACTGGAGACCACCAAACTTTCCAAGTTAAACTAATCCAAAATAAAAAGACCTATCTAATTAAGTAACAGGATGAGGATACCCTTGATCCCAAGATACCCAGCAAAAACCGTAACAAGCAAAAGTCCCCTTGCCAAGATTAAACCGTGGAAGAAAGTTACCCCAAGGAATTGGAATTGGAAGCAAGAGGAATACCGGTCGCTTGGGAAAAGGATCTAATCCTTCATATTCCTCTTGCGTGCAAGCTCCTCCGAATTTTTTAAAAGTGTCCTTGTTTTTGGTGTCACGCAGGAACTGGTTTAATGTTACCGTGTTCCTATGGTGAACCCTGCGGACCCCACATCGTGATTGGTGGGGATTGGTGCCGGTTCAGGGGAATGAATCTGGAAAATGGTATAAATAACTAGGTTAGACCGTGTTGAACGTTATTGTGAAGACGTTTTAGTAAAAAAAGTATTTTTTGAAGGTGTTATTTTGCTAATTATAAACGTCTTGATTATTTAATAAAATGACAAGAATAATAAATACTCGAGTGAAAAAGAAAAATAGTGTATAATTATTACTATTTTAAATTTCTGACTTATAACTTATTTTTTTTAATTATTGTTATAATAGTAAATAAAAAAATTATTAATGAATGATAACTATAATAAAATTTAATTTTGTTAAAACTCAATATCATGTTCTAGTTTGTGTCTTCAGTTTCATAGTAATAATAATAATATTGAAAGTTATTGACATTTCTTATTAAAAATGATAAGCGGATCATAACCAATAACTCTGAGAAATAAGAAGTTAATTATATAATAATATATGAACATTTGCATTGCACTACAAAGAGAATTTTATTTTTAAATGAAAGGTCAATTGCACTGCATTTTAGTCTTTTTTTATAGTTGAAAAAGAATTTTTGTGGTTTGTTAATTAATAATTAGTAACGTATGACACACAAAAAAATCATGGGGTCATTTCCGCACAATGTGTATTTTTGTTCGAACACGTGCTTATTATCAATTTAGCGATAATGATATTAAGTTCTAAGTCAGTCGTGTCATTATATGTCTTGGCTTTTTTTAGTTGAGATAGAGCTTTTGTCATTTAACTAATTAGTAACAAATAAAGTAAACTCTACACACTTATTTATGAAAATATACAACGGTACAACCAAATGTAAAAGCAAATATTTAGTTAATATTTTTCACCCACAAACTTTGAAATATTTTAATTTTATATTGCAAAATTTGCGGGCCATTATTATTTTTTTATATTGCAAAATTTGCGGACCATTAAATTTTTTTTCTGTTTTACTTGTTAAAGTTCACCATACTTAAATAAAATATTTTTTTAATCCAAATAATAACATGTACATTTTCTATTAAAACATATCAGAAAATAATTCCCTAGCTCAGCTAAACCAAAGGACGATCATAACTAGCAACATTTCAGTAATTGAACCAAGGCACCTCTTGTTTTAAATTTTTGAGAACCGGACTGAATCGTGTCGGTCGAAATTCCGAAAGAGTGCAGAGAACTAGAGAGTCAGACCGGGAGTGATGGTTTGGTAATTGGTGGAGTGGTTAAAGAGAACGACGGGATCAGCGGACACGATTTGTTCGGACTATTTAAAGTGGAAGAGAGAGGTGAGAGAGAGGGAGATAGACATACGAAAGCAACAGCGTTAGAGAGAGAGAGAGAGAGAGAAAAGAAAGAAGAAGAAGAAGAAAGAAGAGCGAGGTTTGTTGGATCGGATTTCGTAAATTTTCTGCCAAACTAAAGCCGACATGGCACACGCAAAGTCAAACTCCCAAAGCTCTCAAGGTCGGTGAGGTCTCAAGCGTCGGATCGGGTCAGTACTCGGATGGTATTGGTCATCTACGTCGGTGGGGCCCACCGGACAAGCGGCGGAGGCGTCGAGGAAGGAGGCGGAGGAGGTTCCCGGCGGGTCCCACCAGAGAGGAGGAGGAGAAGAAGAAGCAGCGAGGAGGAGGAGGAGGAGAGGCGATGAGAAGGGGGAAGGGAGGTGGAGCGGTGGCAGGAGGTGGAGGAGGAGGCGGGCGCAACGGGCTTCTTCCTCACTCGCTTCGAATAATCTCTTCTTGCCTCAAGACTGTCTCCTCCAACGCGGGGTCAGTTGCCTCGACAGTGCGCTCGGCTGGCGCCTCTGTGGCCGCCTCAATTGCTGCCCCACCGGAGGAGGAGAAAGATCAGGTTGTTACTGCTTGTTTGCTTAATTTGATTCTAGCGTAACTGGGGAGGAAGTTAATGCAGTTGCTTGCGCTCTTTTACCAGTTAGTACTGCGTCTTAGCTCTCTTTTGCTAGTAGCAGTAGTGGTAGTAGTACTTCTAGTAGAAATTGCACAGTACTGAGGTGGTTGTCTGATGATATCAGTTAAGGAAGCCAATGCAGTTGACTGTGCTGATTTTTAGTTCAGTATATGGTATTTTTTTTTTAGCTTGCCTTAGTTGGTGTGTGCTTTGGTACGACAATATGAAGTGATCTGATTGGCTTTTGCCATATAGATAGATGGGAGTTAATGAAGAAATTTATGCTAATTGTCGTTTATGCATTATTAATTTGTCCTTTTGTCCCGGTGAAAATGCGTTAACTTTGATCTTGTGCTAGCTTTCTGGCCTGCCAGGTGTCTTTGGGGTGTTGTTTCATAACACCGCTACGCCACCTTCAAAGTGGAGAGTGTAGGCTGGTGGAATTCTATTTAAACTTCATCTAGAATGTCGTCATGTCATTAATTACAGCGTTGAGAACACTGTTTTGTCACTTTCTGTTATCTTTTAAGAAGATGGATTTGAAGGGTGTCCAATAATTTACAATTGCACGGATTAGATTGTTGCACAAGAGGGCTTACACCATGGTGTAGATAAAATGATTTGGATTATTGTAACCAACGAATCATCCGGGATATCATACATGTTCTTTTGATGGTCTAACGTGCTGGGCTTTTTAGTATTTTCTGTCATGTAGATTTGTTAGGAGGAGAAACCATATCAGATTGGCCAACTGAAGACTTACAAATTAAGTAATCATTGTCTTTGTTTGTCTTTTTCGACTGAATTGCTCCCTCTTTTGAAGATCACAATTTAGTACTATACTACTATCTGTATCATTTAAAAGAATCAGGAGTACATCACGTGACTAGATTTGGACATGGTCAGGCTATGAACTTTTCTCAGTCCGTTTTAGTTTGTTAAATAATTCTGGAATTGATTCATGTTGACTTGAATATTTATGGTAAGCTGAACAACTAGTTGCCACTGTGTGACTACTCCAGTAGAGTATTTAGTCTCGCAAAATTTCAGCATTGCGAAGTTTTTGAAAAGGTCGTCTTGCTGTGTTACACTTCCTTTTCTGTATTTGTTCTGCTTTGCTAATTTCCACTCAATCAGTGTATCTGTTTATTTCAGGTATTATGGGCTGGTTTTGATCGGCTGGAGTTGGGCCCCTCTTGTTTCAAGAGTGTCTTACTGATCGGCTACTCGAATGGGTTTCAAGTTGTAGATGTGGATGATGCCTCAAATGTCTGTGAACTTGTCTCGAAGCGTGAGGGTCCTGTCACCTTCTTACAGATGCAGCCTAGCCCAGCCGACTCCTCTGATGGAATTCAAGGCTTTAGAGCATCACATCCCATGCTTTTGGTTGTGGCAGGTGAGGAATCCAGGATTTGTAAATGTTAGTAAGTTATTATCAGACATTCTGATTTACTTGATTGTTGGGGGGTAACCTAGGTGATGAGACGAATGGATCAGGTACTGTTCAAGGAGGCCGACTGAGTGCGTTAATCCGAGATAATAGTGAGCCTCAAGTTGGGAACTGCATTTCCACCCCAACGGTTGTTCGTTTCTACTCACTGAAGTCAAACAGCTATGTACATGTATTGAGGTTCAGATCTGCTGTGTTTATTGTTCGTTGCAGTCCTCGTATAGTTGCAGTGGCTCTTGCTGCTCAAGTAAGTTTTAGATCAGAAAAGAAATAGCTATCTTTTGAATGACAGGATAAAATACTGTTTGTGTTGATTTCATTAGTTTCTTTATTATTCCTTTGCTATCATGAAAAACAGAATCCTTTATTATTTTCTTGTTCTTTTGGCTTTTGTGAAACTTGCATATTCCATAGGAATTTAATCAGGAACTTCAGGTTCATGGTCCAAGTCATCTAATGGTTAATTGGTTGTAGGAACAAATTTAACTTAGACACTTTTTCTTTCTTTCTTTATAATCTCTAATGAATTTCAAATTCATTAAAAACATAACTATAATAAAGAGAGATTATTCAAGACTTGTTCTCCTTGTTTACTTGGCATGGGGAATGCAAGAATTCCATCTTCATAATCAAGGAAAGGATGACCTTCTAAAAAAATAGTACATACAGTATAATGATCTGCATGTATGACCGATATGTACTTTTCTTGCAGATATATTGCTTTGATGCAGTCACTTTAGAGAATAAGTTCAGTGTGTTGACGTATCCGATTCAAAGCGCAGGTGGTATCAATATTGGGTATGGTCCTATGGCAGTGGGCCCAAGGTGGCTAGCTTATGCTACCAACAGCCCTTTGCTCCCAAGCACAGGTCGTCTGAGCCCACAAAACCTGACTCCTTCTCCAGGTGTCAGCCCGTCAACCTCTCCGGGCAATGGTAACTTAGTTGCTCGTTATGCCATGGAGTCAAGCAAACAGCTCGCTGCTGGGATAATTAATCTTGGTGACATGGGTTATAAGACGATATCAAAGTATTGTCATGAGCTTTTGCCTGATGGCTCGAATCCTCCCTTGTCGTCAAGTCCTGGCAGGAGATCAGGGAAGTTGCCATCTACTGTACATCCAATCGAAGCTGACAATGCAGGAATGGTATGTATTTCTGAAAACTTGATAGGGATCCAAGGGTACTTCTATTTTTTTTTTTTTTTTTTGCTAATATATTGTTAGAAATTTTGGTTTGCAGGTGGTCATAAAGGATTTTGTGACACAAGATATTATCTCGCAGTTTAGGGCTCATACCAGTCCCATTTCAGCTCTCTGTTTCGACCCAAGCGGTACCCTTCTGGTGACTGCTTCTGTACATGGGCACAATATAAATGTTTTCAGGATCCTACCAACTGCCATACCAAATGGTTCTGGCTCAACGCGTTATGATTGGTCATGTTCGCATGTCCATTTATACAAGCTTTATCGTGGACTGACAGCTGCGGTAAGAATACTCTCTGAATTGGAATATTTTTGGAAGGCCAAATATTGCAAATTCAATTTAATAATTATAGCTTCACTTTTTTGTGCATACTAAAAATTTCATGAGGCTTAGCAGCAAAGCTTCTAATTTTGTAATCTGTGCGTTCTTTCTTGTTCTTATACATAGTTTTCTCATATTTTGAGTTTTTTCCCTCAAGGTCATACAAGACTTTTGCTTCAGTCCCTACAGCCAATGGGTGGGTATTGTTTCTTCAAAGGGAACATGTCATATATTTGTAATATCTCCTTTTGGTGGTGATGCTAATCTTCAACTCGACAGTCACCACTCTGAAGGTGTCTCACTTATACTTAAAGTTTCTAGACCCTGGTGGTCAAACTCTTCATTTCTTAAAGACCAACAGTTCTTCCCACCTCCTCCACCTGTCACCACCTCTGTTGTCAGTCGAATAAAGAACAGTAATTCTGGTTGGCTAAACACTGTAAGTAATGTTGCGGCGAGTGCAACTGGAAAAATTGCAGCTCCCTCTGGTGCTCTGGCTGCTGCCTTTCACAATTCAATTAGCATAGTGTCAGCTTCAATGAAAAGCAAGTCGTCCTTGGAGCATCTTTTGGTATACTCTCCATCAGGTCATGTCATTCAGCATGACCTGGTTCCCTCTACAAGTCTCGACTTATCTGACAGCGCCTCCAGAGTAGGCCCTGGCTCGTTTTTGCAGGAAGATGATTTGCATGTAAATGCTGAGCCAATTCAGTGGTGGGATGTTTGCAGGAGGACTAACTGGCCTGAGAGGGATGAAAATATATCCAGAATTACTATCAGTAGTCAGCATTCCTTTTCTGGTGTTGATTCGTCTGAATGCGAGGATAATGAAATTTCAGGCCTTGCACCTTCTACAAATAGTAACACTCTGAAAGAGTTAACGAAAGGTCCTGATAGGCCACATTGGTACCTCTCTAATGCTGAGGTACAGATCAACTCGGGTAGAATTCCAGTCTGGCAGAAGTCCAAGGTAACAATCTTCTACCTTTCATTTCTAATTGTATTAAAAAATCTTGTTTCATTTGGGATGTGATTGTCCTCTTCTATGTAGATCTGTTTTTATGCGATAAGTCCAAATGAAGATGCTGGAATAGGTCTTAGTGACACAGGCGGGGAGATTGAGATTGAGAAGTTACCTGTCACTGAGGTTGAAATAAAGCGAAGGGAGTTGCTGCCTGTGTTTGAGCAATTCCACTATTCTCAGCAAGAAAGCAGTGACAGGTAAATGAAATCTAAAGCAGTGATCATTCATTTGTGTTTCGGTGCTGCTGTCCTTACTTATTACACTATATTTTCGTTGCCATAGTCACGGCAGGTGTGGACATCAAGTTATTGTAATAGAATTCAGGTTGTGGTAACATATATTGTTTAAAAATGTACCACAGGACTTCTGAAAGCATACTAGTTTAGCATTTTTGTTATATACGGATAGTTTCAGAGTTATCTGTGTTCGAAGCATTTACGTGATAATTTATGTGATCTGCTCTACTCTCTCATTCTCTGATTGAACTTCTGAATATATCGAACCTCTGAAAATGAGTTGTTTGAATGAGCTCTGAATCCTTCTTATGCATCTGCTCGTGTCATATTTTGTGAACCCTACCAAAATAGAAGCAAAGAATGAAACAGACCTTTGATCATAAGATACCTTTTTACCTTATATCTAGCATGTATTTAATATGTTAAACTAAGTTGATGATCTTGGTTCAGGCTTCACACTGCGGGGAGATTACAGACAACCCTGTCACCTGTGAATGCCCATGGCCGTGATCCTTTCTCAAAAGAAAATGGTCTTTCTCCGTCCCAGCCTATGTTCCTTCGATCTGACTCGTTGAACAGTAAGCACATTTCACACCTGACAAAAAAGCATACATAATGAGAAAAACCAAATTAAGTAAACACTAACATATGACAAATTTGCTTCAGGCCCTAGACCAACTTCAAATGTGAGGCCTTTTGAATCCATTAAGGCTCCGATTTTTGAAGGAAATAAAGCTGCTAATGGGCCCACTATTATTATGAGCCCCTTGCTGCAGGTGAATAACAGCTCTCCCAATTCCAACGGAGAATTGACTAGAGTCGAGGCTAATAACAGAACTTCTGATTTGATCAATAACTCAGTCGAGTTTAACCAATATTTCCATGAGGGCTACTGCAATATAGCAGCACCAGAGCTCGATGACTGCCGTGAGGTGACTGAGGCTGTGACAGATGGAGACAGCAACAGCAGCCACTGCGAGAGAGAGAAGCCTGAGGAAGATGGGGACAATGATGATGTCATTGGTGGCATCTTCGCCTTTTGTGAGGAAGGTAATCTCTTTTGATTTGTTGGTGTTTTTTGCAGAAACCTAATTTTACAGAAAAATGCCAATAAAAAATTGTTGACTCATTTGTTGATCAATGTGGTAGGGATTTGATGTGGCCAAGTGCTTGCTAAGATGGAACACTTGTTGTTCTCACTAGTCAAATACCTATACAATGGCATTTTATAAACAATGAGTTGTCTCTTCACATTAATTTAATGTGATTCTTACCACACTTATTAATGATCCAGTTATTTATACATTTAATAAATGATGACAATATACGTTTTAAATTTAATTAATGACTTGTCTCTACATGATAAAGACTTTTATTGAAAGTTTAGTTAATATGCATTTAATAAGAGGCATTTGGTATGAAGATTGACTGGAACTTGGGAAGTTTAGTATCAGGTGTAGATTATATAAAAAGTGGCAATGGTGTAATAAAATTAAACCATGTATGTTCCTTTCCTAGTCTCATTGTAACTCATTAGCAAAAATAAATGAAAAGAAGTTGTATCGTGATACCATTGTTTTGGTGGTTTATATTGAATTGGTTAAAAAGCAAATTTATCTCATTTGAAAGGGGGTAAATGGCTGTCTATGTTAAATTGAGCATTAGCTCAAAATGACTACAACCAATCATTGGGTGGATAGTGCACCTGAAGATTTGATGTTTTTGTTTTTTAAGCTACTCCACAATTCTGTTGTTACATACTGCTCATAAACTAGCATGCTTGTGTCTTCTAGTTAACCCTACTCATATCTTTCTCTTTTTTTTCTCTCCATTGCAGGTTAATTCTTCATATATTAACTTGGATATCGATAGAAAATATGGCAGTACAGTAGAAATATTGAAAGAAATTTATGACAATCTGTCTCCCAACCTGTGGTACATAGTGAAAGGTACAAGAAGCCTGTTAATGAATGTTTCTTTTGTTGCTTCCAATTTGCAAATTTCAAGATTCAAATCAACATGTCAAGAATGCGACTAATTGGAAGGCAGTTCCTTTATGAAGTGGTTGACTGAGCTGCCAACTCTTTTATACTCGTCTTTGTAAATTCTGTAGATTTAAGTTTCAGTGTTAATTGGTGAAAAATATTTGTTTTTTCATGGAAACATTGGAACTCATGGTAGAGGTTGTTATTGTGTTTCCCTACCTAATTTAAGCTCTCCATGTTTCGTTGTATAGACTTTTGCCCTTGAAAGTTTTAAAGACTGACTTTTGTGTTGTTATATTTGTAATTGTATTTTGTGTTATTGTTACTCCTGAAAAGGAAAGAAAATTTGTGTTGTTCTTTACTTCTCATTTCTTGTATATAAGAAAAAATGTTGTGCATACTTATGTACTTATGATGCTATTTTTTTGAAATATATTTCCGAATGCATGTTGTGAATGCCGTAATGTCATTTCAGAGTTTGTTTAGTTATGACAACTAATGTCATTAAAAAAATATATATATACGCACAAGTGTTTGAGGCCATGGATGTGATGGGCTAATTGCAGTGGCTTGCTTTAATCTTTGGAGCTGTAAAATAAGCGGAGCTGATAACTGCAATCAAGTAGGCAATCAAGCAATCAAGGTGAGACGAAGGAGACGAGAGGCGGATGCGAGACGGAGGAGATTTGAGGCGGAGGAGAGGACAGGCTGAGGCGGAGGCGGAGGAGAGGTGAGGCGAAACAGAGGAGAGGCTGAGGTGGAGGAGAGGATAGGCGAAGGAGAGGCTGAGATGAGGCGGAGGTGAGACGGAGGAGAGGGGAGCGAAGGAGGTGGTGAAGATCTGAATCAGAGATTTACTTTTGTGATTGTGAGGAGATCCATTTGACAGAGAGGAGACGGAGAAGGTAAAAAAGAAGAAGGTGAGATGAGGGGAGCGTGTACGCTTGATTGTTTGATTGCGTGAATACTGATTGACGTAAGTAATTCTCTAGCAGAATTGTTTGTCTGTCTGGTACTCTTATTCTGACAAATCCTTTTCCTTGCGCTTTTGTCAGACACGTCAGCGTCTGACTTATTTCGCCCATGGGCTTCAAATTTGACCCAATATCTCTTGATATATTTAGTGAAGCTCCTCTCAGACTCGAGCTACAAATGTAAAAAGAAATTGATTACTATGGCTTGAACAAATAAAATAGACAAGCTGACATAAAAAACGATCAAAGTGAGCACATATAAACAAATAAATTCAATAAAAATAAATTGAATATCCATATACAAATTTAAACAAGAGATGGTAAAACTTATTTTTTTGTATGTGTTTATTTTGATAATCTATGTTTACCTTATCTATTTTATGTGTTCACTTTGTTCAAACCATGACAATTATCATATCTCAATTCAAAATGGGATGGATTCTAAAAACGTATCTCTTCTCCTTTTAAGACTAATGCGGACATATCTTCCTTATTAAGAATGCAAACACAACTCCGTTTAACCATTGATCGTTTTGTTCCATCCCTTCGAAACGGTTAACGAAAATATTTTTCTATTTCGTTTGTCAAACTAAACAGTTTAAAAAAACTGCCCTCTTTCATTTTGTTTATTTTCGTTTAACCAATTTATGTCATTTTTTATATCTTTTATATATATTTTTAAGTATTTATAAATAAATTTTGATGAATCGAGAATATTACAGTATCAAATTAGTCTGTTATTAGACAAATAGGTATAAAATTAATGTCAAAAGGAGCAAATCAAACGCAATTACACGTTTTGGTCGTTTCGAAATAGAAAAACATGTATAAAAATTAATTGATCGTTTAGATCGTCTTTTGAAACGAAACAGATAACGCAAATTAAATTTTGTTTCGTACCATAAATGAAACAGTTAACAAAAATGAATTGTTTCGTGATCGTTTTGTTGTGTTTGCAGGCCTATTCCTTATCCTACAATGTTGGCTTACATTTCATTCCAATGGGCAGCACTGTCGAATTCAAATGTTATTTAAAATGCCTTAGGAGAAGATCAGATTCGTCTACTTTGAAGGTTTACAGCAAAACTCTTATCTAAACTATTGCTATTTCTCAAATGTCAGTTTGCATATTCCACAGCGCCAGGAGGATTAGTCTCTAAAGTCTAAATTTTTATCCCAAATAAGTTGGGGTAAGCTAGAAGTAACACTCCGTAGGCCACGAGGATTAGTACCCAGTCAAAATAAATCAAATGCAGCAGTATAATTCTGTGAACTTCACTTACAAGGCCTTTCTGCTTGCTAACTGACACAGACTAACTTATTTTAGAGAATTACTTACGTCAATCAGTATTCACGTAATCAAACAATCAAGCGTGCACGCTCCCCTCATCTCACCTTTCCCTTCTTTTACCTTCTCCGTCTCCTCTCTGTCAAATGGATCTCCTCACAATCACAAAAGTAAATCTCTGATTCAGATCTCCACCACCTCCTTCGCTCCCCTCTCCTCCGTCTCACCTCCGCCTTCGCCTCATCTCAGCCTCTCCTTCGCCTATCCTCTCCTCCGCCTCAGCCTCTCCTCTGTTTCGCCTCACCTCTCCTCCGTCTCGCCTCCGCCTCCGCCTCCGCCTCAGTCTGTCCTCTCATCCGCCTCAAATCTCCTCCGTCTCGCATCCGCCTCTCCTCTCCTCCGCCTCTCGTCTCCTCCGTCTCACCTTGACCTCCGCCTCCCCTCACTGCTCCATCTCCTAGATCAGATTTGGTTTAGGAAGAAGGAAGGATAATAAGAGAAAAGAGGTTTAGATCTAGTTCTGTTACAATTTGGAAGTAACTAAATTACTACAAGGGATGATATTAATCAGTGTGGGGGAGTATCTAATATGTATAAGGGACTAAATAACATTCATATCTAATTCTGCTGTATTTTTGGAGTAACTAAATTACTATAAGGGAGGAAATTGATTAGTATAAGTAGGGGTGAGCAAAAAGCTCGAACTCGTGAGTTACTCGAACTCGACTCGTGAAAAACTCGATTATAACTCGAGCTAAAAGAACTCGAGTTGGCATAACTCGAGTTGAACCAACTCAGTTAATAAACGAGTTGAGTTTGAGTTAGGCTCAACTCGGCTCGTTGACTCGTGAGCTAACTCGTGACATAATAAATTTTAATTTTTTGGAGTTCATCACCATGATCTATGAGTATTAATATTGAGTTTCAAGACATATTTTGCTTCAAATCAATAGAAAAGAATAAAATTGATAATAAATTTTATTTTTTTTATATTATTGTAATACTCATAAATAATTATTACATCTATTTACTATATTCACGAGTTGAATACCGAGTCACGAGTTGACTCGAGTTATAAAATGACGAGTTCGAGTTAGCTCGGATAACTCGGAACTGCCTCCCGAACGAGTCACGAGTTGACTCGAGTTATAACGAGTTCGAGTTATGCTCAACTCGCTCGAACTCAGCTCGTATACAGCCCTAAGTATAAGAGAGTAACTAATATATACAACGGAGTAACATATCTGATTCTACTGTTGTTTGGGAGTAACTAAATAGCTATAAGGGAGTAAATAACTAATATACAAGGAGTATCTAATATGTATGAGGGAGTAAATAATATTCAGAACTGACTCTACTGTAATTTGGGAGTAACTAAATAACTATAAGGGAGTAAATAAGTAATATTAAGGGAGTATTTAATACAAGTAAGGGAGTAAATAATATTCTGCTGTTGTTTAGGAGTAACTAAATAACTATAAGGGAGTAAATAACTAGTATAAAAGGAGTATCTAATATCTATAAGGGAGTAAATAACATTCAAAACTGATTCTAATGTTGCTTGGGAGTAACTAAAAACTATAAGGGAGTAAATAATTAGTAGTAAGGATGTATTTAATATAAGTGAGAGAGTAAATAATATTTAATTTCTGATTCTGATAACGACAGGGCTGCGCGGCAGGGCTAGGTGACGGCGACAGGAGGGCTGGGCTGTGCGACGGCGACGGTAGGGCTGCGCGCCGGCGACGAGATGGCGCGATGGCTGAGGGTGACGGCGACGGGATGCGCGACGGCTGAGGGTGACGGCGACAAAATGGCGAGACGGAGACGGGGAGATGCGCGTGAGGGGGTGAGGGCGACGCGGGAGTGAGATGAACTTGTTTTCCTTTTTTGGACAGCGATTTTAATATTTTTGGCATATGATTGCTTGATTGCCTGAATGCTTGATTGCAGTTATCAGCTCCGCATGGACGCTTAAAAAATACAAAAGGACAAAAGTTTTGGTATTGACCCATCAACTTTCTGTAATTAGATACTTGTTGTCATTCAAATTTAGAGAAGTGTTCATCAAAATTTCATCTTCGTCCAGTAATGTTTCATAATCTTAGATGGATTGACGATACTCACACGGTAAACAGTTCTCTTTTGCCAATTTCCTCAATTATTAATCCACGTGAATTATGGATTGGTTTGATGCTGATCCAAGGAAGTTTAAGGTCTGAAAGAGAGACCCCAATTATTGTTATGGATAAATATGACAAGTAGAAGTTTCAATATAAAATATCAAAGGGGCTGTTTGGATTCCCATGAGATTTTGGGAAATTTTATTTTTCTACCGTAAATTTATTATAAACAATACAAACTTTTCACAAAATTACACACTTCCCAATAAATTTATTTCTAAAAATTATAACTTCCCCAAATTTTCTAAATTCCCAAGCGATCCAAACGACCCCAAAGTACAATACGCAAGGGAGAAAAATAAAATGGAGGTTTGAAGGTGGCTGCGGAGTTGGACGTATCGGGGGCACCCAAAACCAATTAAACTTTGCATTAAGAGGCGCCTTCTGTTCTCTTTCTAAGACGAGATGAGATAAAAAGAGAGTGAAAATACAAATATAGAAAGAAAATCAAATATGGAACCTCTGCTCGAGACAAGAAAGAGTTCTCACACTGTGCCACTGGTGGTAGTGACTAGCACCGCAGTTGCCGTTGCTGGCTCCTTTGTATTTGGTATTTCAGTACGTATAGATCCATTGTGTCACTCTTGATTTTGGTACTTCACTTTTTTTTTCTTCCTTTTCTTAGTATTTTGAAGTAAACTTGTCCCTATTTTCTTTTTTTGATTAGGTGGGGTACTCTTCTCCGGCTCAAACTGGAATTATGCTTGATCTTGGCCTCTCTTTGGCTGAGGTGATATGTCAGTGTTTAGAATATGCTGAGCTGTGGATAATTATCTTATTGATCAAATTTTCTATTACTGTATGTTGATTTTTAGTCTCTTGAACTTTTTGTTTGGCAGTACCCTCTATTTGGCTCAATTTTAACAATTGGAGCAATGTTAGGCGCCATAGTAAGCGGTACCATCACCGAGAAAGTCGGCCGGAGATTTGTAAGTATAGACTTGCTCTTAATTTGTGGCATAATAATTAATTTTTTTTTGTGAGTAATAGTTTAAATTAGAATGTGATATTGATTTATGGCTGATCTGTGAATACAGGCAATGTCAATAGCAGATGTATTTTGTATTGTGGGGTGGCTATCCATTGTTTTTTCAAAGGTTTATTAGAAATTCTCATATTTATTTAATTTACAATATTAATGCCAATCATTATTTTAGATAATGTTATCTTATTTTTTCCTCTCTAGAATTACTGGTATCTGGACGTGGGAAGATTTTTGGTTGGATGTGGCATTGGCCTTTTTTCTTACATGGTAATTGTACTTCTGTTAATTTAACTATTAGAGGGGTACCAGTGTTGATATGAGAGTTAAGTCTTTGATTTTACTATTCTGTTTTACAAACAATGGTCTGTAAAAATTTTGCTTTTCATGAATCATAAGTGGTGGGTTCTCCCACTTAATTCAAAAAAAGAAAAAAAAAATAACAGATAGCTAGAAGATACCATGATAGGATTTGGATTAGTATCTAAACCCTTGTTTATTGATTCATTTTCTCAGAAAATGACCAGTATTATGCTATGTGGTAACTGATTAAGTAGGTCCCGGTTTACATATCAGAGATAACACCAAAGGATGTAAGAGGCAGCTTTGCTACAGTGAATCAGGTGTGCTAAAAAGAGAGAAATAAGATTATGTTTCCTTTACAAACTAGAGTTATGTACATTTACATTTCTGCAGCTGATGATTTGCTGTGGAGCATCCCTTGCTTATCTGTTGGGAACTTTTCTTTCTTGGCGTGCTTTGGCAATATTAGGCAAGGTTTTTAACACAAATTTACAATATTAAGGTGTACAATACTCTGAGTTCCATATTGACTTGCATAAAACTTCTACAGGAGTAGCTCCATGTTTGTTCCAACTACTGGGCCTCTTATTTATACCAGAGTCTCCGAGATGGCTGGTTAGCAAATTTATAATTAAAATTTACATTAGAGCTCAACTGTGGAAGCATTTTAGAGTGACTTGTTTTTATTAATTTACATTCCTAATGTACAGTCTAAACTTGGCCGCTATCAACAATTTGAGGTGGCATTACAGAAGCTCAGAGGAGACGCTGTCGATATTTTTGAGGAAGCAGAGGAAATCAAAGTGAGTCTTTTCAACCGTACAAATTAATTTATTTCTTCTGAATTAGTGTTCATTTCATTTCAGCAAGTCTTGCAATTTTTATTCATTGCATGTAGGAATTCACCAAGAACCTTGTGCATCAAAAAGAGGCCAGTTTGATCGATCTGTTTCAGAAGGAATACATTCATGCTGTTACTGTAAGCATCTATATGACTTTTCAAGCACTACACATGTTAAAGTAAAAAGTTTTCCAAATTGATCTGCCCGCCCTTGTTTGGAGGCTTGAGTTACCTGGTTCAAGACTTCAAGTTACCATCCGCTACTGGTACTGTGAAGGATGTTCACTGGTTGACTGGATTATTATAGTAAATGTATAGAAATCAAGTGAAATCACAACTTGAATCTTCTTATCATGTTTAATTAGGTACACAGCAGTTAAGTAGAATGGAAATGTGCAGTAAGCTTAGCACCACTGAGAGACTTAATTTACTATATTTTTTCCCCTAATTTGATTTGTTACAATATTATATTTATGCTGAATGCCAATATTCAATTACTAAAGATTCTATAATCTCAAAAAATTGGTAATAGGTTGGAGTGGGGTTGATGGTACTTCAGCAGTTTGGAGGAGTGAATGCTATTTGTTTCTATGCTAGTGAAATTTTTGTGTCAGCAGGTGAATGAATATATATTTACTACAGAAACATAGAAAAATCATGTTGTTGCCTTTATCAATATCATTTATCACTGATTAGGGCTTGCATAGAAAAGCTCTATTTTGTGACTCAATCTTCGTTCTTTTGTGTATGTGACAGGATTTTCATCAGGAAACTCTGGGATGATAGCCATGGTGATTGTGCAGGTTGTAGCATTCACATTTGGTGCATCATAGCATAATTTCTTTGTTGATGAATCTGAATTTAGAAAAAAAAAAATTAGGTACCAATGACTGCTCTAGGTGTGCTTCTGATGGAAAAGGCTGGAAGGAGGCCCCTCTTACTGGTACAATCATCCCAGTAATAATATAATAAATCAATATAAAAATAACATGTTCAAAGAAACTGCATCATAAATTGTTTTTAGTATAACAACCTATCTTATTCCCAGGTTTCTGCAGCAGGTACATGCTTGGGTTGCTTCTTGGTTGGATTGTCATTCTTATCTCAGGTGAAGTAATGTCAATAAGCAACTTATTTGGGTATATATATTTTTTTTGTTGTTGCAACAGTAATTAGTATTGTCCGCTAATACAGGACTTTCAATGGGCTAAGGATCTGAACATAATCCTGGCATTGGCTGGTATCTTGGTAATTGGTTTTCCGATCCATTATCTTATAAAATCAGATTCTTGCGTTGCTTTCTCTATCAATCTTATAAAATCAGATTCTTGCGTTGCTTTCTCTATCAATTTTGGTCTAGTTTTTTCTTCAAAAAATCTTGGCCTAGTTTATTTTATTTATTTGTTCAGTTTTTAATCTGACCAGGTGTATACTGGGTCTTTTTCGTTGGGCATGGGCGGTATTCCATGGGTAATTATGTCTGAGGTAACTAATATTTATGTAATGTTAATTGTTTCACTTAGGTCCAAAGATTGGAAAGTGAGCTATCGCTTGTATGTTTTTATGTAGATATTCCCTATTAACATGAAGGGTTCAGCTGGAAGCCTTGTAACATTAGTAAGCTGGCTCGGTTCGTGGATCGTATCATACACATTCAATTTTCTTATGTTGTGGAGCTCTGTAGGTAAATCTCCATTTCATCAAATATTTGGAACCAATTGGGACAAGGACTTGTGGGCCAGTTTGTTTCAACCATTTTTTTTTTTTACTTTTTTATTATCTCCCTCTCCTTAAGAAATAACTGTGTTTTTAAATGTGAGCTGTTTTGGTGTCAATAGATAAGCTTTATAAATTATAACTGATTCAGCTGGTACCAAGCTTGCCTGATAGTCTGAGACACATGTACATGATTATGTAAAATTTTCTGTATAGAACTAGCTTGATAAATGTGTTTTGTATGGATGCTTTGCAGGAACGTTCTTCTTGTTTGCAAGCATTTGTGGTTTTACTGTTTTATTTGTTGCAAGGCTGGTGCCAGAAACCAAGGGAAGGACTCTTGAAGAGATACAAGCATCAATGAGCTCTTTGTAATTGGAGCGAGTAACTGAGTTTAGCCTCACATGTACGTTTCGTAACAGTAATTCTTTGACCTGACTTGCAATGTCTGTATCATTATTTTTTAAAAACTAGTTACTACTAAAGTATAATTTTGTTGTCCAGAAGTTCAGATCATAAATGTCAAATGTGTGATAATATTCAGAATAGTCAGTTATTTTAGTTGGCTTTAATAAGCTATTTCAATTTTTTTTTCAATTAACCATGCAGACCTGACCACAGAAGATCAAAATACATTGGATTTGGTTAAATTGGTCTCAGCGAACCTAAAGATAACAAATCAGATTAAGTATTGAAATCAGATAAACAATAAACTAAATGAAGGAAATGTCCTCAATTTTGACTGGTTGTGCTGCTCCATAGTTTATACCACGCTGATTGAACTTGCTATTGTCAGACACAACTCCTGGAATGTGTGGTAACGGGTGAGCTTATAACCCTGTGCACAATATATACAAATTTGTTCATGCCAAAAAAAATTTTGTGGACGTGCTAAATACTCCCTATTTAGCTTCATTATCATAGACTGTACAAAGGACAACGTTTGTTTGCTGGTGTGTAGTGTAGTACCATCCGATTTGCCATCTGCGGATTTTTTTTTTTTAGATAAACTGGATAGGCCATCTGCGGATTTGAGATATCAACTATTTTGACAAATTATTACAAAACAGAAATTTCTTAACCTAATTTGGTGCCATCATTTTATTAGAGAAGATAATTAATAAAAACAGGAACTAGTGACAGGTTAATTTAGCAAACAAGATATGTATTAGTTTCGCCCAAATCTATAGTTACGATGAAGTAGTTCAAATTTTATTGCTAACGTCTGTAATAAAATGGAATCAAAATCCTAATCCTGTTGACACAAGAGATTTGCTGGACTTCTGGTTTTAAGTAAAGTAGTTCTTAGTGTGGCGCTTTGAATGTTTCAAATTATGTAGCAAATCATTGTCCCAAGTATTTTACTCTTAAGAAATCAGAATATGGCTGTGTTAGAAGAAGGAATTATCAAACCACATCAATTACACAATGTTTCACATAAATTAACAATGGAAAACTGGAAAAGCATAATCTATAAATAAGAAAAGTATACTGCGAAGCGGATACTGGTTTTAAAGAAGGTACGCATGTATAATTCTGTTCTTTTTTTATTAACAATAATGTTTTTCATATACGGAATTGATTAGTATCATCCCAGCATTTTGTATCATCCCCATCATTCTTTAGAAAACGCGTTCTTTTTTTCTCCATTTTTAGAAAACGTGTTTGAAATTCTCTCTTCTATTTTCGGAAATTCAAAAAACACATTTCTATGCGTACGCTACTCCCCCGCCCCACCCCTTCCGCATACGCTCCCCCTCCCCCACGCCCCCACCCTCCCTCCTGCCCCTCTCATACACTTCATAACCCGTTGAAATTAATACTCATAAATGTTGAAGTTAATGTCGTAATTGTTGAAATTGGCATATTTAAATGTTGAAGGTAATAGTTGAAGTTGGCATATTTAAATTGTTGAAGTTGGTATATATAACTGTAACAGTTATATATATTAACTTCAACAGTTATATATATTAACTTCAACAGTTGCAGTTCGGATACTAACTATTGAAGTTAATATGATTAATTGATATAGTTCGAATACTAAATGTTGAAGTTAATATGAGTAATTGTTGTAGTCCGAATACTAACTGTTATAGTTAGTATTAGTAATTGTTGTAGCTCAGATATCAACTGTTGAAGTTAATATGAATAAATGTTGTAGTTCGGATACTAACTGTTGTAGTTAGTATTAGTAATTGTTGTTGTTGTAGTTAATATGAGAGGGAGGTAGGAAAACAGAGAGATATCGCTGGGTACAGAGGGATAGAGAGAACAAAAAGGAAAGAGGGATGGGATATCGCTGGATGGGGATGAGAATTTTTTCCCATTTTTAGAAAACACGTCTGTTATTAATGAAGTATCGCTGGGGATGATAGGGATGATGAAATACGGGGATGATCCTTATCACCCCCGTTTTCATATAGGCTCCGTTTGGATTCCATTTGGAAAGAAGAGAATAAGAAAATAAGAGATTAAATTTATTATAAATAATTCAAACTCTTCACAAAGTTATACACTTTTCGGTACTTCTTCCCACTTCTTCCCTTCTTTTTTTTCCACACCTTATCCAAACGGAGCCATAAGTCAATAAAACTCAGGGGCGGAGCTAAATAGAAGGAAGCCTGTGCAAGTGCCCCGGGTTAATTTTTAGAAATAAAATACCCAACATATGATTTTATAGGTATTTCAAAGTTAAACTTCATAGTGCCTGGGCTTCAATATGTGTTTTGTGCCTGGGCTTCAACAAATATTATAAATACGACAAGCCATTCACTACATTCCATTATTGTGCTTTCAAATAAAGAAGAATGATAAAATGTCATTGGTGATTCGTAATAACGCAGTAGCACTATCTCTCCTATTATTTCATTACCATTAGCAATAAATAATATTGTTATAAAAGATAGTACTAAATAATAATTATTAAATGCAGTAAATTGGCCTCCTTTCCCAAAAAACGTCAGCACTAAAAGGCTCTTCCTTCTCCTTTTTTTTATTAATTAAAAAAATAAGTTTTATTTATTTTGTTTTCCTATTTCGATACTCGTCTGGGTTGTGAATTATTAGGAAAGTTTATTTCATTTGTATTTTGTAAATTTGTTTGTCAACGTGAAATCGAACAAATACTTAAAATAATGTAATTTGAAAATGAAAGGAGATTGGTCACTAAAATGAGGAATTTTCCTATGAATTTTAATGCACTTTGTTTCACAGGTGCTTGGACACCGTCACATAGCATATTGGTTATACAAACTTTTTATCTTTTTGAGACTTTTAATACAATAATTACCGTGATAAATGTTACAGACTTACAGTTAAATCGATTTGATAGATCGCTTGGTAAAACATAATTAAAACTCAAACTTAAAAGTTCAAATGATGGATCCATATCTCTCAATATGTTCTTCATATTGAAATCTCCTTGCCCGTCAGATTTTTTATTTGATTTTTAAAGTTTTTTTTTGTTTTTTAGAAATTGTAATTATGGAGAACTCAGAACTAATTAGATCGTGATTATTTTAAAAATTCTAAAAAACTATTTATAAAATTTAATTGGCAAGGAGAATTCAATTAATATGAAAATCATATTAAACAGTTTGAATCAATCATTTGAACTTTCAAATTTGTGATAAGGTTGAATTTGACGGAACCTATGCTCATATCACTTTGACCATACCATTTCTCAAACTTATTTGTGAGACTCTTTTAGAAATAAAAAAAAATCTGAATATGCCAAGAATAAAGCCTGACGAATGCTCATGACCTTAATTTCATTTTCTTTAAATCAAGGCAATACACATGAAATGGAAGCATTACGAATTAAAATATTCATCCATAGTAAACGTTATTTAATGTTTGCGCTCACTAAACAAAAAATAACACAAATCTTCCCCAGATGAGATAATTATCCAGTTTATTTGTCTGAATTAGCTCTTGTCTTTATTATCAAGTAATTTTAATTAACAACTTAATATAAAGTCTAGAGTCATCCGTGTGTTCTTCCATATGGTACGTACTTGGGTTTCATTCATTGCTTATTGCAACTTCATTAATTGATCAACTTTTTTATTTCATTAATATTTCAAAATTGAAAATTTAAATTTAAACTGTTTTTATTTAATGTAATGGACGATGCGTTTCTTATAATTTTATTAAAATTTATGGTTTATTTAATAAAGCTGTCAAAACATAAAGGTCCTCTAGTAACGATGCGTGGACAAAACCTGGACTAACGATGCGAAAAAACGTTAATCCATATAAATGGACAAATTTGAATAATGAAAAGTAAAAGTAATATATTGACTAAAGTGACTTTAGTCACAATGGTTGCTAAAATGAGATGTCATGATCAGTTGAACCTTCTTTGAAGGCGGCCGGCCGGTTTGCTTCTTAAATACATATCCAGAATATTGTGACTGCATTTACTTATTTTGTCAGTTATGTAGAAAACATGCGGTTAATCACTTGACCTGTGCCTTTATAGTGGAGTCTTCTTCAGTCAACTAATCCAAAAAATTGAGTTTTTAGCGTCAAAATACGAAATATTTTATATTTTGTGCCTGTACTGCCTATAGGCCTGTTTCAGACGTTTTCGTTCGGACCGTTAAAAGAAAAACAAAATCTGTTTCGTTTCTAAAAACAAAACAGAAATTATACTGATATATATTAACGTTACTGAAATGGAATGAAACAGAACACAAAAATTGATTGAAATCAATGATAAATAAAGGATAGAACGGAAAACGAAATACTTTTTCTGTTTCGTTAGCTAGAACGGAACATAAACAAAATGCTTCTTTATTTTGTTAGATGGAACGGAACGAAACCGAACGGTTTCCGTACATGTTCTGCACGTTTGACAGGCCTAACTGCCTATAACGAACGGTTAGCCAACCGAAACATCAATCATGCCTTAACATGTGAAGGTTAATTCTAATGATGAAGCAATGTCACTACCAACAATTAAAGAATGTATGAAAATAGTGATCTTCTCTATTATTACCGGAAATAAGTTCTAAATGAAATCAATATATATTTTACTTCAAACATGTGAAGATTCAGCTTAACTAGACAAGGAGTCAAAAACCGAAAGAAATAATTTAAAAGGGAAACAAAGAAATGCTCTCATGCTACAATATCTTCACTGCTTATAAAAACACCAATTCAAAAATCTATCCAAAATTTGAACCTAAAGTCAAAGGAGCAAACAATTGTTTATCCAATGCAATATGAACCATCAATTTTCGCGATTTGATCAGATCAGTGGTGTAGATTTAATAGAATGAGATAAAAGATTTAAACCTTTCATTTAGATCGTATTAACATCTGCTCAGATGGTTGTTTTCTTTCGTATTCTTTTTTAATTTGTGCGCATAGTAAAGGAAAGAGAAAAAAATAAATCAATCATCTCTCATCATACTAAAATCGTCATCTAATAAAATCACCTCACATTTTCTTTCTTATTCTAACATAATCGGATGGGATCATTTGCTAGTAATTATAAAGTATACTGCTGTTGTCATCACAGGCAATTCAGGTAAAACGTACTCTG